>CM052543.1:29001304-29176827 GCA_028533065.1 Trachops cirrhosus | reverse complement strand
CTCACACCAAAGTGTGCAAGTAGAGGCACCTGATGTTCACTTAGTGACTGCTCGGATCAGGGCATTCTGCTCCGTGCTTTACTTACATTATCTAATTGCGTCGTCAGAGCAACCCCAGAGGGTGGGCATCACCCCTACTGCATAGGGGAGGAAACTGAGGCTCAGAGAGGTTATTCGAATCAGCCTGTCTCATCCAAGTCCAGACACTTTTCTCTACACCAGGCAGCCCCCAGGAGCTTGTAGGCCCTCTGGGAATGGGCCTGTGATTTCTGCTTCTGGCTTGAGCACCGGAGCGAGGATTCATTCTCAGCTGAAGGACAGGGTCATGGACTCCCTGGTGGAAGATGGGAATCAGGGCAGATGAGGCCGGGAGTCAGGGAAACCACGTCCAAGATTCTCCTACTATAGTCGGGGGGAGTGCACCTCTTTCAGAGCCAGCCGCAAAGGTTGTTCGGCTTTAAAACAATCATGGTTTTTATTTTCAAAAATAATTCATGCTTCTTGGAGAATTTGGAAATGTATAACAAAAATAAAAATCACTTGCAATCACACCATGCAACCTTCCAGTTCTTTTTTCTGTGTGAATCTGTGTAAATGTGTATATACATATATTCTAATTTAGCAGGGAGTGGATTGCATATATACATCAGTATT
Source organism: Trachops cirrhosus (assembly GCA_028533065.1). Taxonomy (NCBI): domain Eukaryota; kingdom Metazoa; phylum Chordata; class Mammalia; order Chiroptera; family Phyllostomidae; genus Trachops; species Trachops cirrhosus. The sequence continues at coordinate 29,176,173 of CM052543.1, read as the reverse complement.
CATCAGCTTCAGAATTCATCAAACTCATCACATTTTGATAAGAAAAAAGTTCCAGCGCTCAGTACTTGCTCGGGACTCGTCAAATTTGCCAGAATCTGTGTGAATCATGCCGCCCCACAAGAGAACACGTTTCATGACTCAGTGATCGCTCAGTGCTCAGCGGCTGCAGCACTCATCACGAGTTCCAGAACGAATTGACGACGAGCACAAGGTACCACTGTGTATTTAGCAATTTACTCTTTTTGCTTAAAATATATCAGAACTCTTTCCAGTGTAATTGAGCACTTTGCTACAACATAACTTTTAATGTCTGCAAGTGTTTCTCATATGATTATTCAATATTTTTTAAAAGGTTTTTAAGATTTAAGCTACATTTTAAAAGTCTTTAATGGCACTATCCTCTCTGATCATCAAAAGAGATAGCCAGATGCTTGCAGAGTATGAGACAGTATAGGGACCTAGGGGTACACCTCATGGAGATCCCACGGGGGTGGAAGGTACAGGCAACACAGAAAGGGAGATGGTGAACTCCTAGTCTCTGAATACATACCAGCAGATTCTGGTTTGGAGCCCTTCTTCTACTCCCCACCAAAACATGGATCCCTTACCTGTACTGGCATAGCCCAGAGGTTTGGGCACAAGAAGAAAAACCACATGAGCTGGTTGGTGTCGATGGCAACCAGGTTACAGATCTGCCCAGCAGTCATCTCCCCCATGGATAGGTTGGAGGTGGACAGGTGCATGATTTTATTGTAAATCTTCGTCTAGAAAGGAGAGCAGAGTATTGCACATTTGTCATCGTTATCATCCCAGTCACCACCCCAGATGCCACATGTCTGGAATGTGCCAGGGGCTTCCCAGACATTCCCCCTATGGAGCCCAGGGCAGCTCCGTAAGGGGCCCTGCATTACGGTTCCAATTTTACAAATGATATGACTGAGGCTCAGAGAGGGAAAGGGCTCTGAGGACTGATCAAGCAAGCCAGCGAGGCAGCATTCAAGAGAGGAAGCCACGTCAGCAAGGCAAACTACTCTCCCAGCAAGCAAGACCTCTCCCTTGGGGACAGGACTTAATTAGCTCTTAAATCTCCAAAGCAGATCCTCATGTCCAATTGTATTATTGATTTACCAGAGGCCAGTGGAGAACATACTTCGGAGCCATAAAAATGACAAAGGGAGGCAGCCATCTGTTTTAATGTGGCCATCTCCGGACAGGGAATGGGGCATGCTCTGGGGCCAAGTCCTGTCTTAACTGAGCCTTGAAACAGAACAAGGGTTAGGCCTGCAGTGGTCTTATGTGAGACACGATGTATGAGGGTCGAATGATCCCAGCACCGACCTGGAGTCCAGCCGCTCTGGGGACCTGGCTCTGACCCCTCCAGGCAGATGGGAACAGCCATGGTAATGGCTCCCCGTGAGCTCTGGACCTAAAGCTCTATGGGCAGAGTGATTGTGCCTCCCAGAAAGATGGCAATTTTCAGGCTATGTGCTCTTGAAAAAAAGAAAAATGCATTCTTGTCTTAAATATCCTAGGGATGCCTGCTCTCAAATGAAATTCTATTGTGCATTCTGTTGTAAGGCGGATTCCCAGCCTTTAATTCATCTTTTGTGTAAACCTAGGCCTTTTTTCATGGGCCAAGCAAGTGTGCTTAAGCCATAAAACTAGTTTATGGGTTTTTTTGTGAGTTTCTATACATCACAGGAAAGGTTTACAATAACGGCAATGACAGTTTTGGACAAATCTATGCACATCCTAAGTGATATGAAATTAGCCTTTAAAGAATAAAAATGAAACTACTTTCAGTGAGGTAGGAACATAGACTAATCTATCAAAAAAAGCATTATTAATAAAACCAGGATACACAGAAACATACAACAGACTGACAGTATGTCAAAAATTATGTATAATACAGGAATTTTGCATAATAACTTTTCATGCAAGAAATGTGGTTAGTTTCAAAATCATGAAGACATAGATTCTTATCTATAATATTCTGTAAATCTCTGAAAGAAGTTTTTTTCTAATTTGTTTCCATAATTAATGCTAGCATTTTCTTTTTGCAACATATGAATCAATCTCGCTTATTAATGCAAAAGATTCAGACAGTTTGATAAAAACAATTATATGCTAATACATTAAAGAACCACTTTGCCTCTTTTAGCGTAATTGGAAAATACGGGCCCAGAGTGTGAGTGATGACATACAAACAGGAAGTAGATTTAATTACAAAACTGCATGGCTGCAACATTGGCTGTTGTTTGTGGGGTGCAAGTGTACCTGTCCCCGGAGGGGTCCGAGCAGAGGCCGGGATTTTTCAGAGAGGTTTTCTGAACTGAGCAAAAGCTTGGTTCCTCCTCGCCCTGAGCCCCTCTGAGTCTTATAGAGTCTTTTCCTGGGCTCTTTCCACCACGCTCACACGATGCCCTTTCTGAGGAAATGCTCCGCCCCCTCAACAAGGGGCAACTGGGGAAGGGCAGCACTGTCACGGGCAGCAGCTCAGGTTGTGCGTGACATAATTCTGGGGGCCCCACACACGCGGACTACACCAAGATAACCCGAGTTTAGACCCTCACACCTAACCCCACCCAGGCTATCCTTTTTTCCTCTCAGGTCCTTTTCTACAAAGCCACTGAGCCTAGCTCCCAGAGGACCAGTCAGCGTTAATGGTTCTGAGGCACATATCTGAAGAATGAGGTGGCTTTGGGGTTTAATCACAGCTTCCTAGTGTTTTATTGACTTCATGGGAATCGCTGGATATGGCAGAATCCGGAGCCATCCCCCCATATCCATTCTCTCCTTTTCACCAGAAGAGTTTCTAGCAGGGCGAGTGTGGCAGTCCAGATGAAAGACCCCACTTTTTAGCCCCTCTGGGTACGGCCAGGCAGCCAATTTCTCACTGAGGGGATGGAAGAGAATATGTGCAACTTCTGAGTTATACTTTTGAAAGAAGGCAGCAAGCATTCTCTCCTATTGTTCTGTCTTTTTTCCTGCTGGCTTCAATGTAGACATGACAGTGGTGATTTCATAGTCATCTTAAACCCTAACATCAAAGTGATTGAGAGAAGGCTTTCAACATTGCAGAAAGAACCAAGGTCTCTGATGATTATGTAGCTATTATACCAGCCCTGACTAACTATGAGAAACAAACTTCTATCCTATGTAAAGCACTCTCATCCTGGGTCTCTTCATTCCAACCTCTGAAACAAAATTCTAATAAAAACACTGGGGCTTAGCCAACCGTGGTCCCCAGCTTGCCTAAAGGGACCCTGAGTCCTCCCTGACTTTGATCCTCTTTCCCACGGACTCTGAGAAGGGATCCACAGAAGGCGGCAGAAAGAAGCTAGACCCAAGGGACCTATCGGACCAGATAAGTCTCTCTTGTTATGACCCAAGATTTCAGATCGCCAGTAGATCTTAGAGGCTCTCTAATCCTGGTGTGTCAAACACGTTTCCTGTTTTGCACCCAAAGAAGACTGGTATAGGAACTCTGGAATAGCACTAAAGAAGGACCCTAGGGCTGCGTTTGCATTCAGCAGGAAAGAGTGTTGTGATGGATTAGTGATCTCGTCCCATTCAGGGCTGGAAAGCGTGGAGGCCCAAGGGCTGAGTAGCTGATATCAGGGGTCTAGTCCAAGGCAGAACCAGGGCTAGAACTGCTACATTTCCTAAGTCTAGCCCAAGGCACTTGCCACTATCCCACCCTGGGTTGTCAATGCTGGTGTTTCAAAACACTGTTAAAGGGCCATAAAGAATAAATGCACAATAGAATGATCCTTGCGTGTCTGTGAGGGCAAGTGATGTGGCTCTTACTTACAAAAAAATAATCATCCAAGTACCTGTATTGCTCCTCTCAAGTTAATTCCAGTTTCAATGGCGACGTAGTAGGATGCTTGCAGGAATGTCCTTTGCAGTAGGAGGGCAAGGAAGAGAAGCACGGCTAAGACGTAGGCATTAGCGAGAAACTCTTGGGATGAGACGAAGTAAACCCCGAGGAACTGTGTCTGATGGAAAGAGAAGTTCGGAGGTGACAGTCATTGTCGGCAGGAGGACTGCCATGAATGCCTGCTACTGTTCAGAAGGGTCATGATTGCAGGACCCACCCATGCTTGTAAAGCCTCGTGCAATTGTTTACAAGTGAAAGATCAGACTGATAAGTTAAATAATTTTTTAATTATAGGGAGGGCTGCCTATACCCACTTCAACATCCCATTTGGAGGAATAGAATGCGGCCCAGTTCTAACCTCAGGCCCATAAGTATGACTCACAGCATTGTGGCTGGCCCAGGGGAGCTCCCACTGGCTGGAAGAAGAATAAATAGAGCGAATCACAGAGCAGTCCAAACCAGAACTGCTAGGACAAATCCCACGATGTGTGTTCTCGGCCACAAAAATGGAATCAGGGGAGGCCTTGTCCCACGCTCACCAACAGCCTGCTGTGCAGTAATTTCTGGACAGAAGGACCAGGGAAAACATGGCACGGCTGTGCTCCCAGGAGGAAGATGGGAACGCATTGCTTCTAACAGACTGAAAAGATTTCGGACCCAAGCCCCCAGGCTTGTGGGCTCCCAGGAAGTTCCTTTTAAATTTAAGGTTCACTTGCTGCACCTCCAGCAAGATCTCAGATGATAAGCAGTGGAAAAAAAAAACGTTTGACTTTGTTGCTAAAGATACCAGGGAATAGCAACCAGCGTGCCTGCTTCCAAATTCAGCATCAAGAGCTCCCGGGAAAACTTTGATCTTGGTTAAGTTCATTGCTCCCCAGCAGAGCCACATCAATATTTCCATGAAGACAGACCTCTCCCCTCCTGAGGCTCTGCCCTGAACTCTGCAAGCTGTTTGGAAGAGTGTGGGAGCTGCTGAGGGGAAAACTCGCTGGGAACAAAGTGATGGGAAGGAGCCGAGGGCCGGTCCCCGACCGTGATCAGGATGAAAGGGGCAGGACTCTGAGTGGAGTTCTTTCCCTAGAGTCAGACATTCCTGGATCCTGGATACAGGACTTCCTGATGGGAGAAAAGGTACTGCCTTTTGGTTCAACGGGGCTCTCTAAATTGGCCCTCGATGCTCCGTGGAGCTGGTCCTGCTTACAATGGTCTCTCCCTTGCTCTGTGGGACAGGAGTCTCTCCCTTTTGGGGACAGCAGGAAGCAGACACAGCAAGACCATCGAGGGATACCTGTAGGACTCTTAGAGGAAGGCCAGCTGAGACCTGAAGCCTCCGACTCTCTTTCTCATTTGTCAAAGTACCAGAGGGAGAAAGGAGAAGGTAGTGGGTAGGAGTGGGGGTGGGGATGGGGGTGGGTGGGAAGCAGCAAAATGGACCTTGAAATTAGGCTGCAGAGTGAGGTGGGGGTAAACCTGACCTTACAGGGAAGCAAGGGGCAGGGCACACTATCAGGTGCAGAACTCTATACTCATAAAACCCGAATGAGAAGGCTAGCATCATTAGCCCAATTTTATACACAGGGAAATGGAGTTTCAGCACAGTTAAGTGGCTGGCACTGGGCCACATGCTGTAAAAGGAGAATGTGTGAACATGAACCTGTGTGATGCCAAAAACCCGACCCCAGACCTAATGCTTAGGGCATCTAGCCTTTTGACCTTGAGTCTTTTATTGTCAGCTCTAAGTTTGTGGGGGAGAGAAGCACGCCCACTTGGCTGGTTCTGAGTCAAAAACGAAGTCATGCAGAGAATTCTTCTGTTCTGCTGTTCTCTGCAGAGACCCAGTTCTGGAGAACGGAGCCCGCTATTTTAAAGCAACAAAGCACATCATGGAAATTCATTCCAAAGGAAATAATTTAACATAAGGAAATGGCTGTATGTGCAAAAATGGCTATCTCTGGATGAGAGCGGGGGAGAATGCAACAATCCCTGTAAATGTCTAACCACAGGGAATTGTCGGGTGTGTGTGACACGCAAGGGAATGCTCTACACCCATGAGCACTCATTGTGGTGAGAGTTCTTGAGCAGCTCAGAAGGCCACACATGTGCTGCGTCTCCACGGTCAGAAAACACACAGGGCGGGGAATGAGGGCTGGAAAAAGAAATGGATCCTGAGTGTCAGTCAGGTATGGGTGGTACTTGTTAAGTGCACTCATCCACTCGTCTGTATTTGTACATTTTTTAAACAAGGCAACACATTCTCTTTTTGCAGTTGTGACAACAAAGCCTTTACCCCTTCCCTTGCAGCATATACACCCTAGGGTCAGAAACTGCCTTTCTTTGAATCAGGAATTTTGTGACCTGTTAAAATAAAAATCTCCCTGCAGGCGTAAGTCATGAGGTCGTTATTTCACTTTTCTTCAAAGAGACAAATTAAAAAGGATGGCGCTAGAACAGAAAAGTTTTGGTTAAGAAGTGGGTGCTACATTAGCCAAAGAGGCCTGGGGTGCTGCCCAAAGAAGGCAGGCCCTGGTGAAGTCCAGTGAGAGGAGGGTCCTGGGAGGCTGCGTGGCCCGAAGGCATCCTGGCAGGAGAGGAAAGGCCGAGGACCTACAACGTCACATTTGGTGGAAGGTCAGGGGCCCTAATCTCACATTGCACAAGCTCTCTGGGAAGAAACTGTGTTTGTTTCCAGAGATTTCCCCAATACTACTCAATAAATATTTGTAAGATTAAGCAGTGCATAAGATCTTCACATCCCATCTAATCACTATAGAAGTTATTACACATTTCCCCATTTTGCAGTTGAGCCAATGAAGGCTGCAAAAGGTGACTGATGAAGGAAGAGCAGAAAGAGAGTTCGTGGCAGAGGTAAGGCTAGAACCCTGGACTCATGGCTCTAGAGTATGACCCCCATTTCCCCTGCTTGGCCAGAGGTATGACTGGAAGGCCCCCTTACCTTGTTCTCTGTAGCCAAAGGAGAGGGGTTGCTTGAGCTCTTGCTTCTGATTTTAAAAGGACCCAAAATGTGAGCTACCTATAGGCTCCAGCCCTGGGAGGCCGTGGGTAAAAACAATGAGAACTATCTCTGGCCGCGCATGGACCAACACACCCACCCTTCTGTCCGTAGCCATTTGGCATGGTGGTTTCGAGCCTGGCCTTTGAGGCAGCCGGGTCTGAGTCAGAGTGCTCAGTGTGTACTCATCCTTAGGTAAGTGCCTAACTTCTCTGAGCCTCAGTTTCCTCACTTACGAAACAGGGCCATTAAGGGTTTCTACTTTAGAACATTGTTGTGAGGATCTGATGTGGCAATGCAGGTTTAAAAAATTTAGTAACTGTGAGCCCTCAATGTATGGTAATTTCTGCATTATTCGCTTTTTAATTTTATCTTTATTGTATTTTTCCCATTACCGTTTAGTCCCCTTATGCCCCCTCGCCCCCAGCAATGACCACACTGTTGTCCGTGTCCCTCATTGTTTGTTGAAATCATTCCTCCTGCGCCTCCTGGCTGCCAGGCCTACAGCCGGGAGCTCAGCGTGCGGAGGGCAGATGAGGCAGATCCTGTCTTAAGGGACTCAGAGTCATGTCGAGGAAGAAGGCAAGAGGTGCTTTGCTGGTGCAAGCATAGGATGTTATGGGAGCACAGAAGAGAGGCATCTAATTCAACCAGAGGAAGGCTTCCTGGAGGAGGTGACATTTGAGCTGAATCTTGGCAGCCGAGAAGGAGTCAGTGAGGAGAATGAAGGAAGGCGCACCAGGCCAGCGCAGAGGCATGGGTGCTATCATGGAGAGACCCACCCACACACGGATTTCGCAAAGTCACAGAAACGCATGTAAGTTCACAAAGTCGCCCATAGTGATAGCTATAATTACGGGCATTCAAATGGGGTCACAGACACACATGGAAAAAGACATACCAGCAGACACAGGGATCCAAGAAAGGACACACAAACGTCATCCTAAGCAGTTCCCAGGAGAACTCATTCAGAAACAAGCACATACACGTTCATAAACCTCCACATTCTCCTACCGGGATTTAGAGACCGTTCAGAGCTTTGGCCCTTGGACAGTACCTGGACTGTTCCTCCCTTCACTGTTCAGCTGACAGCCTAGGGCAGCGCTGGCAGCTTTCAGATGCCAGTAGTTCTTTTGAATCCAATTTCCTCACCCTCCAGCCAGATCAGTGGCATCCATGGCAGGTGACAGATTGTGGGTGGGGGTTGGGCAGGAGAGGGGCTGGAAAGAGATATATAATGAACCGTGCCCAGTCTGAGTCCCAGCTCGTCCTGGGGAGTGGCAGTGGGGACAGAAGCATCAAAGATTTGGCAGGCCATTAAGGCACTTCCAGTAATTAAAGAAGAAATAAGAAATGTTTGTCCTTGTGGATGCCAAGGGCAGTGGGATTCTTGCCAACTGTGAGTGCCCTGGAAAAAGAGGAGAGGACAGGGTAGCCACTGATGATGAAGTAAACAATGGTGCCCGGCTGTGCAGACGGCAGCAGGGTGGGTAGAGGCTAAGCCTTTGAAAGAAGGGCTTTCTCACAAAGGGGCTGTTAAACACTACAACATGTATCGGGAGAGCTTCCCTCTCTGCAGGTTCACAAAGACCAGAACAGCACCTGTACCTCTGGGTTAGAGCTGCTGGGAGGCAGGGGGATGCACCAAGTGACCTCAGTCAATGACCCCTTTCCCCCATTTTCTGGGCCCAGAAGCCCAAGTGAAAATTAAGCCATATCTCAGGCAACCACACAATTGAGGATTCTTTGTTGCTGACATTAGAGATTATTTACTTTCCACTCTCATTTCTGTGTCTGTAACTTGCTGATTGTATTTGGGCCACAGGGAACAAATATTAAACCTGATAAGGCCTGCTGCTGTGGAGGCAGGGCCATCGGTCTCAGGGATTTATGTGCCGACAAGTAGCCGGGACAGAGCATTCCAAAGAGAGAGCGGGCAAGCCCGGAGTCTGCAAAGAGAAAAGGGAAGGTAAAGCCAGCATTCCGAAGAACTAACAGTCTAAGTGCTGCTCTCGCCATCTCCGCGGCACGTCCTGTCTCCCAGCTCTCTCCTTAGGAGAATTCCACACGATTTTGGGAAAACACAGGAAGAAGAAGACACGTAGATAAGGGCTCTGGTCTGTGCCACTTCCTCCTAATGTTAACAGCTGGCTCCCCATGGCTGCAGGGTTACCAGTTCTGCAGTCGCCTGTGGTCAGACTAAAGCTAAAAGGTGACCCTCCTGTGGACAAGAGAAGCAATCTCTTCCCCTCTCTTTTCAGACCAAGTTCATTCAGAGGCGCAAATGTCAGAGAAGGCCTCGAAAGCCCTCGAAGTCTAAATGAGCAAAAAGAGTCCTCACATTCCTGAATGAACAAGAAACCTGCCCATCTGGGCCCAGCGAAGGCCCCACTGAAACACCCCTTCCTCCATGAAGCTGCGACCACCACGGGCTGAGTTAGTCACTTCTTATAGTTCCCTGTATCTACCTCCTATGGGTAGTTTCTAATGCACAGTATTAAAAACATTTCACTTAGCTTTCTCTCTCCTGCATTGAATCTTATAATCCTTGAGTCCAGAGGTGCTGGCTCGGCAATAATAATTACAACAGTCAATTTGACATCATAGTTGTAAGTGACCAGACTATGGAGTACAAGAGACTGGTTCAACCCTGACTCTGTCACGAACTAGTTGAAAGGCCCTAAGGAAAGTTACTTAACCTCTCTGAGCTGCAAGTTACTCATCTGTAACATGGGGATAAAAATACCAACCTTATAAGTCACATGGTATGTGAATTATATCTCAATGAAGCTGTCACAAAAAAACATACTTACCCTCAGGGTCGCTTTGGGGATTGAGATAACACGTGGGTAACTCCCACACACAGCCAGGCGTGTGGGGAGCAGGCAGTGAGTGGCTGTTATTGCTGTTAATGGTCCTCATCATAACCACTGCCTCTGGATTCCCACAGCCTCACCCAGGTCTGGCACATAGTAGGGTTCAATAAACATTTGCTGAATAAATCAGACAAATGGACTTGGAGTGTCTCCTACTCCTGGCCAAAAGTGCTCGGGTGATTAATTATAGCTCAAGAAAAAATTAATATGGGCCTCCTGAGGATGAAGCGCTATCTGCAGCCTGGGAGCCCACGAGATGAACAGCAGAGCATGAGGGAGCGTCATGCATTATTAAGGTCCCTAATTAGTAATTCTCTGCATCATTTTTGGACGGCCTGTTTGTGGTTGAAGGGTTATAATGGTGTTCTTTCTGGGAAAATAAAGCACTGAGTCTTATTAGAGGTGAAAAGTTTGCCATTTTGTGACCATCTAAACCGAAGTGGTAAGAAAAAAAAACAGATGAAAGAATCACCCCACCCTTCCCCAGCCCACAGTGAATGCTATCATTGCAAGCAGAGAAAATAACTCCCCAGAAAAACTTTCTGGCTCTTTTGTCCAACAAATTTCAGCCTGCAGCATCTTTAATGCGGGAAAGGCCAGTGGATGCCATCTAATGCAGCAATTTTCACCGCCGTGGCGCAGCGGGCACACCGGTGGGCCGCAGGAATGTTTAAAACGTGCAGCACCTGACTATTTGGTCAGCGGCAAATTTTCCCTGAGACTGTCAAACAAGAAAATGACAGCAGCCAGAACAACAATAGCCATCCAGTGTGAATGAATCAAAATTGTACCTACCTTTTGGTCAAATCAGCAAAAAATAGATTTCTGGTTGTGTCACAGAATTTTAGTAATTAGTTCATGTGTCTCATGAGGTGACAAAGGTTGAAAATTGGTGATCTGGTCCAATGAGTTTCATATATTTTTAAGACATGGAACTCTTTTTTTAAAAGGAAATTCACTGGGAAAGTCCAACCTGTTAATAAAACTGGCGCAGCTTTGCATGAACCGTGAAGTGGGGGGAGAAAAAGCCCTATGTGTGGGGTTTCCCAGGCCCCCTTCCCTCAGAGAAGCCTTCAGACGACCCTGAGAAATTTGAGTGCTATGGATACACAGAACGGAGGAGGACAGACCCCGAGAGGGATTGAGAGTCCATGAAGATGACATGAACTAAAAGCCAACAAATCATAAAAGCTCTTATGCTGAGCAAACAGATGCACTTCCTGCAGCTTTCTCAATGAGTAACCAATCAGAAGAGGTATTATGGCGGTGACAGTGTGGTGGGGAGAGCAGGGTGCCAGAAACCCTCTTGGAGCACACAGCTCACCTCCTGGCATTTCTGTCGACCGACGCGGAGTATCTTCTAGATCTGGATGGGGATATTGCCAAGAGAGGAGCAATATTGTGCGTGTGTGAGGTGTCACCCTGCTGCGGCCACAGCTCACACACATCAGCCTCTGGAACATTCTCATCCCCCATGGAAACCTTCCAAAGGGTGCCCTGATCTACCCCTGGGTGGCCTACCTTGGGCTGGAAGACACGGTTCTCCTTCCCAAGATGGTCCACGATTCCAAAGATGCACAGGGGCCCGGCGAAGCCCAGCAGGTCGGCCAAGATGCGGAAAGTGCTGCTGAGGACCAGGCGTCTCCCGAAGGCATGGCAGAGTGCTCTCCAGATGGCCCGGGCACCCTGTGGGCTCTGCGTGTCCTTCTGCTGCCCAGAGAGACCCATGGCCAGGTCAGAGTGGCTGAGGGCACTTTCACTGCAAGGCCCAGCATCCCAGGAAGCCCTTGGCCCCTGCTGCCTGGGGAAACCCAGTGGCCACATCTGCTGCAAACAGGTGAACTCCAAGAAGAAATCATGGAACCACCCAGTGCACAGTTGGGTGGGCCCTATCAATGCCAACATGGTTCAGATGGGGAAACTGATGCCAGAATATTGATCAAGGTCACGCAGCTGGTCAGGGGCCACGTGACAAGCATAGCACTGTAATGAGGGAGGGGCATATGCCATACTCACTCGTTACCGCCTGCCACCACATCTGCCTTGGTGTTTCCCCACTGTGCTAAGGCTGAGGCAGCAAAGGAGAGCTGAACCGGAAGTCGAGAGACTGGCTCTGTTACCTACCAGCTGTGGGTTGGCTCTGGGCAGGTCGTGACTTTCTCAGGGCCTCAGTTTCCTCCTCAGTGACATGGGGAGGTCCTTATCTGGCCCAACTCATAGAGTTATTGTAAGAATCAGGTCACAAATGCCCTTGCTCTCCAAAATGAGTGAAAATTTCCACCTTTAATCACCGAGCTCCAGAAGGAAGAGCACAGGGCATACGGAATCCAGTGGGGCCACTTCCCTTCTCAGGGCTTCAGTTTCCCCACCTGGACAATGAGGGTGTTAGACCAGATGACCTAAACCTTAAGGGCCATCTCAGCTGTGACTGTCCTATGAATCTTTGGTCCTGGACTTGTCCCTGGCTCACTGTGTGACGTAGGGGAAGCCTCTTCCCCTCTCTGGGCCTCAATTTCCCCTCCTTTCCCACCAGAGGTTTGACCTGATGCTTTCTGAGGCTTGCATCTGTGACTCTAACCCAGAGGGCAGGGAACGGATGCTGTGGCCACGCCCTCACTGACCGCCTGGGCGTCGAAGGCTTCACGCAGCCGCCGGTAGTTGGTCAGAGCCCTCATGGCGATGGGCAGCTTCCCAATAACTCGGAGATCAATGGGCTTCTTGTGGGCAGTCTTGATGAAGGCGTTCATCCACCAGTAGGTGCCTTTGGACAGCAGGTTCACGAAGGGCTGCAGGAAGCGCACCCCCAGGTCCTGCAGGTCCTCGGGGGGCTTCACCTCCTTTGGTGTCTTGAAGAAGATGTATCTCTGTGGGACACACAGGTCATCAGAGATGGGCAAGTGTGGCTTCTCACCATTCTCCAGTTTGTCCCAGCAGAAAAGGTCTGGGGTTTTGACACCCCACCTTCGATCTCTAACACATGGGGCCATCATTTGCTTATTTCCAGGAAAAGGATTGCCCAACCCTCTTGGCGACCAACAGCAGGACCTCCTGACTCTTCACTGAGGCCTGCTCTGAATCCCCTGGGCTGGGTTGGGTTGGGTTCAAGGTAGATTGGGGAGGAGCAGAGATCTCCCACATATTGTCTTCTCCACAAAGCTCAGGATACCACCAAGGAGGGTTTCCAGAACGTGGAGCCATGCAGACCTGGGTTCGAATCCTGCCTCCTCCACTTACTAGATTTTTGGACAAATCTTATCTAAAATGTTTCCTCATCTAAAAAGGGGTTGTACTTTTATCACAGGGCTGCTGTGAGGGTCAGTGAGGCAGGGAATGTAGAAAAATTTTATACTCTGCAAATTAACTAACAGCAGAGGAGTCAGAGAAATGCAAATTAAAGTGGCATTTCCTACTTATCAGATTGGTCCAAATTAGAAATGGCTCTAACTCCCACTGCTGGTTGGAGGAAGGGAAAGGGTTTTCTTATTCATTGCTGGTAGATTGCAGCTTGTCTGGAAGGTGATCTGCAATATCAATTAAAATTGAAAGCACACAGAGAGTTTGAACCAGCAACTCCACTCCTTGGACTCTCTCCCATAGAAATAAAAGCAGCAATACACAAAGATATAGTAAGTGTGTTTAATACACTATTATTTGCGAAGACAAAATTTTGGCAACCAAGTGAATGCCCATTGATAGGTTAATGGCAAATAAATTATGGCTCAGCCACATGATGAAATATAATGCAGCTATTTAAAAATGAAATTAGCCATGCGACACTTAGGGGGAGTCCTAGGAGCTATCTGTTGGATGAGAAAGCAAGATGCAGAAAACTGTGTAATATGATCCCATTTTTATAAAATAAATATTGAGAGAAAAAAACCGTGTGCATATATGTTGAGAAAAACCCTGAATAGATAGAAATTTATGGTATTATAGTAATGGAAACAAAGAATGGGAGGACATATACTAGGCTGTTAATCTGGGTCACCTGGGGAAGGACAGGGGGGAATGAATCTGAGAGAGGAAAAGGGGCAAGCAAAAGGTGTGTATGAAGCTGCATTTACTCATTCATGTACATGTGTGACAATATGAACACATTAAAATAAGAACAAGCATTCTCCCCTCCCCCCAAAAAATCAAACTTGGAGAAGCCAGTACCTGGAGCTTTGATTTCTTCTCTATGGGATCAAGCCCAGGATCCTATGGCCTTGCTAACACAGCCTGTCACCTTCTCTCCCTCTGGGCAGCTGGGCCAGCTGGAATGTTGCTCCCCAGACTTCTCCCACTGGCCTCAACTCCCCTTTCTGAGGAAGGTATAATGAGCTGACTTCTACGACTTGGCTAAGGATCAGATGGGGCAGGACACTGTCAGAAGCCCCGTCCTAGCCCAGGTGTGTCCTCAGCTGGGTGGCAGGTGGGTGTAGCCCAGGAGAGGCCTGCTTACCCTCACCCTGATGACGTTGACCTCCACGAGCAGCAGCATCCCGTAGAGGACCACCAGCAGCCCCGTGAGGCAGAACCGCAGCTGCGAGAAGCCGATGTTGTGGTCGTAGAACTTGACAAACTTGATGGTCTTGGTGATGAAGGCCAGGGTCCAGTAGACGAGCAGGGCTGCGGAGGAGAGACAGAGAGCGCAGGGGGTGTGTGTGCACAATGTGTGTGTGTAAGTGTGTCAGAGGCGGTGCGTGTGAACAAGCACGTGTTACTGAGGTGAGTGTGTGCACTTCTGAGTAAAAGGATGTGCATGTGCGAATATAGGAGTATGTGATTTTGAGGCGATGTACATACATTAAAACATTTACGATAGGCATGTTCAAAAACAATAATCTTAGGAGCCCAGCTGGTCTTTTTATTTTTTATTTATTTTTTAAAAAGATTTTATTTACTTTAGCCCTGGCTGGCGTAGCTCAGTGGATTGAGTGCGGGTTGCGAACCAAAGCATCGTAGGTTCGATTCCCAGTCAGGGCACATGCCTGGGTTGCAGGCCAGGTCCCCAGTGGGGGCCACGTGAGATGCAACCACACATTGATGCTTCTTTCTCTCTCTTTCTCCCTCCCTTCCCCTCTCTAAAAATAAATAAATTTTAAAAATCTAAAAAAACGATTTTATTTATTTTAGAGAGGGGAAGGGAGCATAAAAGAGGGAGAGAAACATCGATGTGTGGTTGCCTCTCACGTACCCCTCACTGGGGACCTGGCCTGCAACCCAGGCACGTGCCCTAGACTGGGAATTGAACCAGTGACTCCCTGATTTGCATATTGGCACTCAGTCCACTGAGTCATGCCAGCCATGGCAAGCTGGTCTTTTTAAATAGTAAGAAGAAAAATAGGAAAATTATTTCTTTAACTAAGTTGTAGGTGCTGTGCCAAGTAAGCACTTTAAACATATGGTCTCATTTATTTCTTACAATAACGTTGTGACAGAAACAGTTTTTAACAAAGGAACCAACGCTCAGAGAGATCAGGTGACTGGTCCAAAGTCATGGAGTCATTAAGTGGCAGGGCTGCCCATATGCTCCACCCTATACAGGCTTCCTTGTGGAATTTCCAAGCCAAGAAGATCTTAACAGTCCCTCATTCCAGCCCTTTAATTTTTCATATGAGGACACTGAGGCCCAGAGAGAGGAGATGACCTGCCCAAGCTCACTGCAAACTATAACAGAGAGAGGGCGAGGGTGTGGGCCCCTGGCTCTCCAGTCCAGAGCCCACTACCTCGTGACGCCTCTCATTAAGGAGTCTGGGAGAGTGGGGGATACAAAAAGTGAGTCATGGACCTGGGAGGCAGTGTGTACTGGCATTGGAGCTGGGTGTTCTAATTAGAATAGGTGCTCTTTGGACATCAGCTGTTAACATTGTGATTATCTCTAGATTACAGACCTGGGGCCATAAACAGCAGGAGCTATCAGTGGGTTTTATTCTCTTAATTCCCACCACCTCCACCCACCAATAAACCACTGTCAGCAACCACAACAAAAAAAGCACAGGGAGCTCCTTCCGCCTCACTTCCTACAGCCATCTGCAGATAAAGCCAATCTAAATCCCCTCGAGCTCCTCTCTAGAGGAACCACAGGGAGGGAGGGAGACCTTCACCCTGCCCTCCATCCCTAGGTGGGCCTGGATATGAATGCCAGGGTGTCTTTTGGAAACAAAAGCTGGGGTCTGCTCCAGCCTATTTCTGGGCTGAGTGTTAGGTTGAGACATTGAACTTGCCTGCGGAGCGGCAAATGCCCTGCCTGTTTCAGGTCCCAAGGCAAGAGCATTAGGACAGCATTAGAAGGCAGAGGCATCCTAGGGACATTTCAGCTCGGTCTGGTCTCCAGTTCACAAAAAATCCCATAGCTGGAGGCCATCTCCCCACTTCCACACCTTCTCTCCCCCAGACAGACTCTGTCCCAGGCACAGAACCTCCTTCGTCCGTAGTGATGGTCATCTACTGGAGCCAAGACTCAACCCTATGCCTCACACCAGTCTTGTCTCTAACACTTAACAGATATGGTCTGACTTGATCTTCATAAAAGCCCTATAACTGAGTCAGAGACTTACTATTCCTGTTCAGATGGGAAGAGAGGCTCAGAGAGCCTAAGTGTCGTGTCCAAGGTCACACAGGGAGTTAGTGGTAGACCCAGAACTAAGCCTGGGAGTTATTTCCACAGTCCCAACCTACAGCGCTGAGCCTCTGCCTGTTGCCAGATGCAGCAGCATCCTGCAAAAGCTCGGTGCTTGACCGAGAAAAGGGGAGAGGAAAAAGGGTGGTGTAACACAGAGGCTGCAGGGAGGTTTAAGCTCAGAATGCCTGTTTCTCCTGCTTCTTTCCTCCCTTTCCTCTCCCTCAGCCCCACATTACACCCATTACCAAGCTCTGTCGATTTTACCCCCAAAACATCTTGAATCCATTTATTTCTTTCCAGCGAGGTGCCCACCTGAGTCCGGACCACCCTCACGTCTACCCTGGACCCCCTGAGGGCCTTCTCGTGCTTCCCCACTCCCCCTCCTCCAATCTAGCCTCCATAAAGCAATACACACCAAATATGGTCTCAATGCACCCATGTTAGTGGCAGCACTATTCACAACAGGCAAAGGTGGGAGCAACCCAAGTGTCCATCAGATGAACGGACAAGCAGGATGTGGTATATACATACAATGCGGTATCATTCAGCTTTAAGAAGGAAGAACATTCTGTCACATGCCGCAGCAGGGGTGAACTTGGAGGATGTTATGCTAAGTGAAATGAACCAGCCACAAAAGAATACAGTAGTGTATGACTCCAGGCATGAGGTGCCTAGAGTAGGCAGGGTCATAGAGACAGAACAGTGTTTGTGAGAGGTCATGGGTAGAGGGGAATGGAGCTGTTGTTTAATGGCTACAGAGTTTCAGTTTGGGAAGATGAAAACTTTTGGAGATGGATGGTGATAACTGTTACACAACAATCTAAATATAGTTGATTCCACTGAGCTATACACTTTAAAGTGGTTGAAACAGGAAAATTTCATGTCACGTATAGGTTACAGCGCCCTGCAATCCTCCATGGTTTCCCATTGCCTTTGGGGTGAAGGCCAATGCCTGCGGTGTGCAAACCCCACCGCCACTCCAGCTTCTGAATTCAGTCCCTTCTGCTCTGCACTCCAGCCACTGTTTTCCTTCCAGGTTTCCTAATGCATCAGCCTCAGGACCTTTGCATGTACTATTTCTTCTCCCAAAGCAGTCCCTGCTACTTCTACTTAGTTAGTTCCTACCTATCCTTCAGTCCTCAGCTCAAACATGACTTTCTCACAGAACACTTCCTGATCTCACCTGGGGCCCCAGCACCAAGGTCATAATGTGGGACAATGTAAGCTGCATCGTGGTTCACCTTTCTGTGGGACTCGAGATCTGTGAGCAGAGTTGCCTCCTCAGAGGGCCGGCTATTGCCCCAGTTCCCATTACCCTCTATCATCTCCACTATCCCCTGGTCTAGAATTTCTGACTCTGTGGAGAGTAAAACTAACAAAGGGGAATGGAGGGAGTTAGTCCTTGTTCCTTGGAGAAGGACAGGGCCATTGATGGATGGTAACTGTGCTTTAAGGAGAGAATGCTATGTGCTTCCTGGAGGTTGAGAAAATGCACTCACCCTTTGCCCAGACATAGCGTTTCCAGGGGCACCAGTCAGCCAGGCCCTGGTGGTTAATGAGGGATTCTCTGTGCATGCAAAGCTGATTCAGAACCTGGAGCGGGGAGCTCTCTGAAGCCTGTATTTAACATCTCTCCACCTGCTTCCCCCTAGTCCTCCAACCACACTCACTTGGGGCCCCTGGGGTGGGGGGTCACCTGGATGATTGACGGATCTCAGCTTACATGGGAATGTACACCCATGCTTAGCCTGGGAAACACTATCTGCCCACTCATGACTGTGCTGTCTCTGGCTTAGTACAGAGAGTTCCACACTGCAGATGTCAGTTGGGTGCTGTGACACCTAAAAATCACAGTCTGACTTAATGACACACAGTCTGACCACAGCTTAACAGCTAGATGGACAGCCTAGTGTTAGACACATAGACTGAGCCCAAACCCGGAGGCAGACCTGTGGATTTCCACCTCTGGCCCACACATAGCCTGAGGACCCTTCGATGTGTAGTTTCAGAAGCAGATAAGAGCCTGCTGGGGTGCCAGACTCCCAGCACCCTGCTGGGCAGGCTAGTGCCAGTCACAAAACCTGAGCCTCTCTTTCCTGATCTGTAAAGGGGAAGTAATACTGGTGCTAAAACTGTTGTAAGGATGAAATGAGTTAGTGTGTGTAAAATGCTTCATATAGTGTCTGACGCATAGTCAGTGCTAAATGAGTGCCCACTCTTAGTATTTTTAACCTCTAAATTTTGGTGTCCACATCTGCAAAATGGGGGTAGCAGTAGTGGCAATCGGGAGAGTGCGGGGATTAAGTGAGATACTGCATGTAAGAAGCTTAGCACTGAGCCTGGCACGAAGTACATCCTCAATAAATGTCAACAATTCCCACTTTTGTTTCGGCCTGGGACCCTGGCCACATGGTGCCAGAGCCCTAAGATGGCACTCCTTCCTGAGGCTCTTTAAATGTTGCAGCCAACCACAGGTTCGGGACCTGCAGCCTTTCTCTTCTCTCTCCAGGCGACCTCATCTGGGCTCAAGTTTTGGATGCTACCTACAAGCCTGTGAGACTGCTGATCGTATACCTCCAGCCCTGAGCTCCCCATCTCTCTAACCGTGATTCATTTATCTAATTGCCTATTTGACACTTGAGTTGGTATCTCAGCGACATCTTGAGCTCAACATGCAGAGAGAAAAACTGATCCCTCTCCACCCCAGTGCCTCCAAGTTTGCTTAGGCACTTGGACCAAAGCCCAGGAGTCATCCTTGCTCCTCCTCTTGCCCCTGACCTCATCTCCTGCCATTCTCCCCCTTTTTCATTTGATTCACCCACACTGGTCCTTTGCCAAGTTTCTTCCTATCAGGAGGCCTTTGCACTTGCTGTTCCATCTGCATGGAACACCCTTCCCCCAAATATCTGCAAGCCCGCTCTGGTCTGAAGCCTCCTCTGCACAAACAGCAGCATTGCCATCACTCTCTACCGCTTACCCAGCTTTATTGCCTTCATAGCATCGTCACTACTTGTTTGTTGGTTTATTTACTGCCTTTGCCTGTCTGTAAGCTCCACGATGGCAGGATTTTGTTTTTTTCTTCTCCACTTCTGAAGCCCTAGCACTTAGAAGAGAGCCTGGCACATAGGAAGTCCTCAGTAAACATTATCTGAAGGAACATCACCTATCCCTTCCCAGCCCCTTTAGCTCCCCTACCGATCAGCAGTTTAGGGAAGTTGGAGGTCTCGATGTTGTGATAGTAGACCACGGAGGTGACAGCAGCCATGAACGCCATCCCGGCCGGCATGTACAGGTGAAGATGGCGGGATTCAGTCACCCTGAGATGGGGGCAAGAGACAGACAGACAGACAGACAGACAGACAGGATGTGGATATGCTGAATACACCAATGGAGCAGCCCAGGCCCAGCACGCAGTGGGGCCTCCGGGACACGAGTACAGCTCCACCCGTATGCTGGCAGCTCTGCCCAGCCCAGACCCCATGTGTGCCTGTTAACTAACGGGCCAGGAGGCCACACAGAGCTGCTACGGAGGCTTGGTGTTCAGGCTGTGGAATTCACAGCCTTCTTTCCCTGGGTCCATGCCCACAGAACCTGGCATAGGGAAGCCAGCAGTCGCAGCTGCAAAGCCTCTGGCCTGGAACCACTTTTCTGGGAGTGAGCACAGCTGGGTCTCTGTCCTCAGGGTCCTCTGGGCGGTGCAGGGGCCCGTGTACCACCGCCCTCTTAGTGACAGCCCCATTTAACGTGAACAGCGAAGTCAGGGCCGGCTCTCCTCCCCAGGTGGTGTAACAATAACGCTGAGGGTCAATATTTATTGAGCATTTACCATGTACCTGCCACTGTCCTAAGCACTTTCGTGTGTTAACTCACTTTATCTTCATAAAATTCCAGGAAGTCAGTACTCTTAGTCTCCTCATTTTGCGGTTGAGGAAACTGAGACATAGAAAGGTTACGTAACAAGCTGAAGGTCACTGTTTTTGTTTCCTTCCTTGGACTGTGGATGGAGGCAGCCAATAACAGCTCACGCCCTCCCCACTTTAACTCACAAAGGCCTCAGTGGGTGGGTTCTGGTCTGGGGATAAGACCTGTAGGGACCCTGACTTTCTCCCAGATCTCTGGCTTCCCCATGACTGGTAAGGAGGCTCACCCACTTGGTCCTCATCACGCCCTTCCAAGGCTCCCTCCTATAGATGGCAAAATCCACAGCCAGCACTGAAGATTCAGTGATGTGGCCTCAAACCATTTTTCCGGCATTGCCCAGACTGCTCTTTCTCCTGAAGCTGCATTGGGATCCCCTCCATTGCCAGAGGCCTCCTCTGGGTGCTGTTCTCGCCTGCACTGCTCTTTCTATACAGCATTCCAAGGGTGCCCACCCTCAACAAGCTGACAGTGGGGGCCTGGACCACCAAGCTCAGAGCTGACTGACCAGACAGTCTAGAGAAATGATACTGCAGATGAACAGAAGGCTGAGAGCATAAAGGGGCTGGTGAGCAAACACAGAAAGCTTCACAGAGGAGGTGGCACCAGGTTGGACTTTGAAGGATGAACAGGAGTTCAATAGAGATGAAGCAGGGAACACGAGGAGAGCCATGTTGGAACCCCAAGTGGTCTGGTGGGACTCGGGTGTAGGTATAGAGGCAGGGCAAGCTGTTCATCATAAAACATGCTCCTCTCCTTCCATGACTAAAGAAATACACATTTGTTCCAACAGCCATGCACCCAGCCCCAGGGAACCGGTGGTGATTGGCTCAAGCCTCCAAGCAACTCCATACCCCTTTGCCAATGATTGGTCTAAGGGTGGTCATATCATCCAATTCCAGCCAATGAGATGTAAAGGAAAGTCTGCAGAGGACATCTGCATAAGGAAGAGGCACAGGGGGAGCATGACCCCTTTGCCCTTGACCAAGTGATGCCCCCAGCTGGGCAGCCGTTTTGCGATCGTGAGAAAAGATACAGCAGACACACAGAGGATGGTGTAGAAATATGGGTCCCTGATGCCATCACTAAGCCACCACACCAGCTAGAAAAGACGACCTCCAGAATTCATGTTAAGTGAGACTATAAATGTCAATATTCTTTAATCTTTGATTAATGGATATTTTCAGCAAAATGCTGATATAGGAGGTCCAAGGCAATCAGTCACTAGTGGGGATATTGGGAGCAAGCAACCCTCTTCCCGGGGGTCTTCAGAACTCTTGCCTCTGTACTCCTTGAAATAAATTTGAAAAACCCTATACTCACTCACACACTTTGAAAGTGACATCTAAAATGTTACAACATTAAGTTTAAATAAATTATTTTTTGGCAATAGAAGGCAAAAATGATAAACATTTTATAAGATGAAATAATATGAGGAATAGCCATAACTGAAATGCATATTTCAACATCAATGAGATATCACCTCACACCTGTGAGGCTACCATCAATAAATCAACACACAACACATGCTGGCGAGGATGTGGAGAAAAGGGAACCCTAGTGTGATACTGGTGGGAATGTAGTCTGGTCCAGCCATTGTGGAAAACAGTATGGAGTTTCCTCAAAAAACTAAAAATGAAACCGTCTTACAACCCAAGTGATTCCACTTCTGGATATTTAACCAAAGAAAACCAATACACCAATTCAAAAGAATCTAGAATTCTTTTGAATCTAGAATTCTTTTGAATATGTTTATAGTAGTGCTCTTTACAATAGCCAAGTGCTGGACACAGCCTAAATGTCCATCAGTAGATAAGTAGATTAAAAAGCTGTGGTACATTTACACAATGGAATATTATGCAGCAGTAAAAAAGAAGAAACGTTCATTTTGCAACAGCATGGCTGGACCTGGAGAAAATTATGCTAAATGAATTAAGCCAGTCAGTGAAAGACAAACACCACATGATCTCACTTGTACGTGGAATCTAATGAACACAATAAACTAACGAACAAAACAGTAGCAGAAGCTTAGATACAAAAAACAGACAGATAGCTGCCAGAAAAGAGGCAGCAGAGAGGGTTGGGGAGAGACTGGATGAAAGATGGTGAAGGGATTAACCAAAGAACACATTTATGTATAACCCATGGACACGGCCAACAATGTAGGGATTAGCTTGGGAGGGGAGAAGGTAGGGTTGCGTGGTAGTGGGGAAAGGGAGAAAAAGCAGGAACAACTGTAATAGCATAAACAATAAAAATATAATTAAAAAAGAAATAAATATTTCGTGGCATGACTTCATAAAATTAGTTCTGGCTGCTTTACTATGCTGAATTAGGTAACCCATATTATGGGTTAATATGTGGGTTTTGTGCAGTGAGTGGTGGTCTGGGAAAGCATTCTACTTATGTTTTTAATAAGTGTTTCCGCATTAACCCATACTGCTCTGGTTGTTCTGAACTCAGAGTATCACACACAGAAATAATACCCAAAGGAAGACAGGAAGCCCTGAAGGTAAAGGTTGGCTTGATTATTCACTAAATGAGGCTTACCCTAAATTAAAGTCAAGTTTGAAGATGACCGCTTTAGCCAGCACCACTCCCAACTGCCCTCTACACTTCCAGGCAAGTCTGCAAACCCAGGCCAGGATCTGTGATTTCATCCTGTCTGCTGTTTTCAGGTGTCCCTCCCTCACGCTTGCTTATTTGGGGATGGAAACCAGCAAAGACCAGCAAGTGCCCACTTCAGGAGCTGACCTGTCTGCCAGGAAGAAGATGGCTGTTTGCACGGAGCTGGAGAAGTTTGGGGTACAGGTGCAGCCCACACAGGAGGGGCTGCTGGAGAGCCAGAGAAAGAAGCCCTCGACCTGATTAATTTTTGTCTTCCACATTCTGGGGCTATGCTACCTGTCCAGGGCTCTGCCAATCCTTGCTTGGTACCCTTTTTGTGCTCTACTTTCATCCTCCATGGCCCTGTGAAGCAGGCAAGGCAGCTATTATGATGCTCATTTCACAGGTAGAGAGAGGCTGGGTGGCTTGCCCAAAGTCCCACAGCTGGTATGTACACAGCAGAAGCGCTAGCAGAAGACCCAGGCCTAGCTTCTCCTTGGGCAGACTGTCTTCCTCTCTGTCACCTGCTAATTATAACCCAGTAAGTATTTCTGGCCTAAAGGCTCACAAGGCATCCCTCCCCTATCTAGCATTTGTGTGCTTTGAAAGGGGTGTTGTCACCTGCTAGTTGCGTGGCAGTATGCCTTCTGGTCTTCTTGCTGGTCTGAGGCCTTTGATAATTGGGAGGAGCCCCAAGACAAGCAGTTATCAGAGAGATTACCACTGAAGCCAGGACGCAGGGACATTGCAGGTGGGAGAATAAGGGAGTGTGTGGGGAGGTGGGGGATCCCATCCCCACGCCACCCAGCTGCAGGAGCCAGGGCTGGCAGCAGTGGGTCTGGGCATAGATTCCAGCTCAGAGTGGCCGGACCTCAGATGTTTAAGCCAAATTCCCCTACTCTTCACCACCACCTCCCCCAGACAGTCTTGGTGTCTTTCTGATTCTCCCCCTCTTCCTTAGTGACAAGGCTGCTTCACCTCCTCCTCCTCTGCTGACACACCATTTCCAGCTGCTGTTATTTCTCACCGTGACTACTGCAATCACCTCCTAAGTGCTGCTTCTACCTCCAGGCTCTGCTTGACTCCAGACCTGCCCTGGACACCCCCTAGGATTCTCACCTAAAAGTGCTGTGCTGACTACACTCATCCTCCACAGCTCCCCTCACTCACATGCTGTGTTTCATGCTTCAGCCCCATGCACTACTCACACCCCACCCGCTTTTCTCTGTGCTGCCTTTGTTCCTACAGGCAGGGGGAGCTGACTGTGAGGGCGCTGGATGCCAGCCGAGCTGAGGACTTGGGAACTTATATACAATTGGCAACTACGGAAAGATCTTAAGCAAGAGTAATTTTCTTCCCCCAAGAAGGTAACTCCAGTAGCTTGCAGAAGAGTTTGGGCATCTTCCATAAGAGTTGGGATGCTCTAATAGGCTCTAGGGCTATTGCACTGGGTTGTGGCACGCAAATCTGGGTTCCCTCCATCCTGCTGCACTGAGAGCAGGGCCTGGGTCTCACTTGTGCCTGGCACAGAGTGTGGCACACAGGAGATGTTGGGTAACCAGATGCTGGATTTATCAGCAAATAATACTGACTCATGGGAAAGTGGTGAGCTGGGGGCGCCCTGAGCCTCTCAGGGAGCAGATCCATTCTCTTGAGTTCTGAGAGAGTCACTCACCCGTCAGACAGGATGCCCTCCGCGATCTCACACACCAAGACGAAGAGCAGCATGAAGGTCAGGATCCAGCGCAGGTTGTGGCCAGGGAAGTGGAGCCATGTGCTGTGGTGGATGTGGACCTTGGAGCTCTGGCTGCCCCATCCTGCAAGGAGGGACAGGAAGAGGCGGAAAGCCTGGTGAACAGGGAGGAGGGTGCATGAACCCCAGGACGGTGCTTAGGCTTTGGGTCCACGGTGCGGGGAGAGCGTGCCCCTTTGTACACATCTGCATGAGAATGCCAGAGTCTGGTACACACAAACTAAACTTCCAGGCATGAAGCCTGGACCTGTCCAGGCCCACCTATGCAGGAACCCATTTTATATGTTGATCTCTTGTGCGACAAGACATTATGTAAATAAACCATTTGGTTGAGAACAGAAGTGTAAATGCTGGTATAATTTTGATACACATATGAGCATGTGTTTTTGTCAACAACTAGCAAGTCTTTGCTTCTGCAGCATCCTGCTCTTTTTAACTTCGTGACAGTATTTTCTTTCTTCCTTTAGAGTGAATTAACACCTTTTGGGGAGACAGGGGGCACCCTGTGAGTTGGCAAACCCAGCCAGCTTGGGAAATTCAAGGTCTTGAAGAGAGATGATGGGTACCCTGTGAAGAGGCACGCGTGCTTGTCCGGACAGTGGCACCCAACTTTGCAGACAGCTTTCAAGCAGGGGCGCTGGGGGCCTCTGGTGTCCAAAGTCAGGGGCTGCTCGGCACCGAGCCTGAGAAGTTGAGTTCCGCAGACGCCCCAGGTGGGGTGGCAGGGAAGCGGATCCAAGTCGCTAGCTCCCGCCCCTCCTCTCCCAGGCCGAGTGGGACCCTGGGACTGACAGAGACTGCACAGGGGTTTGCAAGGCATCGATCCCTGCCTCTGAGAGGCAGGCTGCTCTCCTGGGCCCAGTTGCGGCTGACAAGAAGGGTGCCTGGGGGGAGGGGTGACCTGGCTCCCCACCGGGCACCGCTGAGGTTGCAGCCCCAGCTCCTCCGGACCTTTTCAGTGCGTACAGAAACCTCTGCTTTCTTCTTTCTCCTTCCCAGCTCCAGCCCTGAGGTGGGAGAACTTGGGGTTCCCCTGGGTCAGGAGCGTCCTCCGTGTTTAATGCATGTTCGGGGTCAACCCGGGAGTGAGGGGATCGAGTGCAGGGACCGTGGGCTAGTACGCAGAACAGGGGACCCCGGGATGGGGGCGAGCGGCGGTCGCGGGGCCGTAAGGGGACACCGAGCAGTGCGGCGGGCGGCGTCTCCTCCTCCTCCCTCCCCTCCTCCGCTGCCCACCAGCGCGCTCACCGATGAAGAGGATGGGGAAGGTGATGAAGAGCAAGAAGACGTGCGGAACCACGTTGAGCGCGTCCACGAAGCAGCCGTTGTTGAGGACGCCCTGGTCCACCCGGTAGGCGGCCGAGTGGTTCTCGCTGCCGCAGAAGGCCAGGGGCATGGCGGCGCGGGGAGGAAGCGGGCTCGGCTGCGGCTGGCTCCACGCGCCTCCGTGCCTCTGCCCCGGCTGCTCAGCTGCCCGGCCCTGCCGTAAGGCTCCCGCCCCCCACCCCCGCGGGCCCCGCCCCGCAGGCTCTCCAGCTCCCCGCAATCTCGACCTGCTCCACTACCTGCGGGGCCCGGGGTAGTGGCGGCCGGGAGCCCGACCGGCAGGGCCACGCTTGGCCGCGTTCCAGCTGTGGTGGCCCGCGCGCCCAGGTGTGCTGGGGACACTGTGAGCGCCCGCTGCGGGCGTGCTGTTGGAGAGTGGGGGAAGGCAGGCCAGGTGGGTGGGCACGCTCAGGTCTGGGTGGAAGAGGGGCGGGGTGCGGAAGAGAGGAGGAGGGTCCGCGTGGGTCTGGAGTGGGAGCGGTCGTGGTCTCAAGTCTGAGCTCACTGCTCAGGGTCTGAGATGTGGGCTCACCGGTGGATGTAGTTAGAGGGGAGGGTCATAGTTGGGGCAGAGTGAAGCAAGTCCCCACCCCATACGGTTAACTTGCAATTTCTCCTTTTTTTTTTTTTTCTCTGATGAGAAAACTGAGGCTCAGGGAGGTTACATGACTGAACCAGGGTTTCACTGCCAACAAGTAGGGAAGGATAACTTGAACCCATCCCTTCCGATACCTATTTTCCTAAGGCATGCACACATCAGATACATTGAGACTTCCCAGCGACTGGCAGGTGAAGGGGTAGAATGGGTCCTGGCCCAAGTCTGAAAAAGAGGCCGCTTGTGGAGTTGCATCCAGCAAAAGCGACTGGAGGCAGTCAGGAAGGATGGAACCAGAAAATATCACCCTAGGCTGTACTCTTAATCTGACACAGACAGGTTTATGGAGGTCAAGGACCTGGTGAAATTGTAGACAATGTTATGCATTCCCACACCTTTTGGAGAGAGTCTCGCAGGTCCTTGGCCAATCAAGCTTACATCTTATGAAGAAAGAAGAGAAAGTGGGATATGAGGTTAGCTTTTAGAAGAGTGCTGCTGATTTCAGGCCTTTTTCCCTCTGAGCTTCTCTGAACCTGTTCTGAGGCTGCTTTGAGGCTCCAAGCCTTTTCAGGACTTCGTGGGAAGGTCTCAGCTCTACCTCAGGCCCTGGAAGCTGCCAGGGAAGAACCAGGCACCAAGGCAGAAGGCAGGTGGGGTTGGGTGAACAGCCTGGGGAGGGTCCTCAGGTGCTCAGGGTCCTGAGGCCTCACTCAGACAGTCTGACTTTCGGGAATCTCTGTGAAGCTGAGAGGTTTCCTGCAGCACCAGCCAACGCCGTGCAAACTTGGTGGCTGTGAATGTTTAGCACTAGCCGCAGAAGTTAATGAATCTGGGTGAATGTGGGATCTGAAAAGGTGATTGCCGAGTCCATGTAGCCAAATGAGAAAAGCTTATGAGATAATGTCGGCAGAAAAGGAGGAAACAAAATTGTGTGTTTCCTATGATTATGGCCACATTAAATGTGGGTGTTTGAATGCCAGCCTACAGAGAGGCTCAGACTTGCAAATGGCTGTTGCGTTAGGGTGGTGCGTGGTTATATCACCTACCACTGCTGTGCTCGTGATTGTTATTGCTGTTTTCTTTCTGCGCAAACGAGGCAGCTGAGGTTCAGAGCGATAAGATGGTGTGCCCATAGTCACCTAACAAGCATATTTTTTGGTTCCGAGTTTTTTTCAAACTCTCTGCAATGTTGCCATTTTGTTTTTGTAGTTACAATTTCAGTTTTTCACACTTTCGGCAATGCTGTTTTTCCTTGAAGGGCTAACAATATACAGGGTCCAGCAGAAGTTAACGCCATTGAATGTCCCGCATGGGATGGACAGCAATTTGAACATTTCACCTAAAATATCATATGGTGTGCTTGAGTGTGATACTGTTATGTTACAGAATTACATGCTTATGATTTTGTAATAAAAGATTTTTATGTAATAAAAGGGGCGTTATTTGTGCCAGACCCTGTATGTACTTTTAAATAACAAATCCCCAACAGCCACCACTGCTTGTGTGATGCTGGGCAAGTCAACATTCTGTGCTTCGGTTTCCTCCTTTCTAAACGGGGAAGATAGTATTACTGACCCCACAGGACTGAAAACGAGATCATGGATTGAAATAAGCTTTGTAAGCGAGGGAGGTGGTCCAGGCTACTTCATCCCCCGGCAGCCCCTAATCTTTGAAGTTTATCTAGTGATTCTTCCCTTCCTTGGCACTCAGCACACAGTGCCTGTCACAGCCCACACACTTGCCTCTTCCAAGCTATTTGAAATGAACAAAAACCTGGTCTAACCCAAGTTAGACCCCAGCGTCAAGGACTATTAAGGGGTCCTCTACTGGGACTAACAGAGTGTTAGGTCTGCAGGCTGGAGTGGAGTGCTGTGTCGGCTGTCTCTAGCACAAACCCACTGTGTGACTGTGAGCAAATCCCACCCTTCCCTACACCTAGCTTTACAGTAAAGATGCCCATCACACTGCCCACCATGTGGTTGCAGAGTTATTTGGAAAGCGTGGAGTCAGGTGGCACGAAAGGACTTCTGTAGCATGGACTGTGATCTTGGAAACAACTCAAATGCTCATCAATAGGGGGCTAGTTAAAACAAAACAAACAAACACAAACAAAAAGCCATGGTATTATTCATACTGGGAAATACTGCAAGGCAAGTACAGAGAATGGAGTTATAAAGACAGACATGGGAAGATGTCCATGGCATAGCTGTGGAGCCACCTGTGCTGCAGGAAACCGTTTATTTCTACACCAGAAATATACACGGAGCTACTACAAATGTCTCTATGGGGAGGTGCCGGGTCTTGCACGTTCCCACTTCCAGCTATGCCTTCTAGGTTCTGATGTGGGGTGCTGGAAGAAGGGCAGGTTCAAGGAGCTTGCTCAGAGCAGTGTATTTATTCCCCTGTGAGAATTCTCAGCCTTCCTCCCTGCAGGATGGAAAACCTGGCATGGACTTTTGGAAAATAGATTCAACCCACTGGCCCACTGCATGGGTGTGGCCTAAGGCAGGGCCCCTCTTCTCCTTTGTCAGGCAGGGCTGGGTGCAGAGCTTCACAAAAGTCTTCCAACTCTGATGTTCAGGCTGTAATGCCTTGTCTCAATCTGGCTCATCAGGTGCGTCCGTGATCATAGCAGAGAGGGTCATCAGGATGATAATGGTGACACGATAGAGTGGGGTGACAGTTGAAGAAACTAATCCTTTCAATAACCCCAATCAAGAGTGGGCTGGTGAAAAACAAACAAAAACAAAAATCATGGTGTTATCCACACTGTGGAATACTGTGCAACAATGCAGAGGTTACCGCATTGCCGCAGGGCCATCTGTGCTGACTTGGAAAGGTGTCTCCTCCCCCACCCCACCCCCCTTTCAGGCAGATGAGTGAAGCTGTGGCCAGTTGGAAAGCAGACAACAAAGGCTGTGTCAGTGGGGGGACTTAGAAGGCTATAAGATCAGTAAAAAAGAGGATCAAGTTACAGACAAAATGTCAGGGCTGGAATCAGGAGGAAGTCATTTCCCTTTCATCTCCACCCTGCCCCACATCGGGAGGAAAGGAGAGGAGAGGGGAGGCCTCCAGAGCAGGAGCCTGTGCACAGCCTCCCTGCCTGCCTGCCTGCTCCGAGTGGGGGTGGGTGCGGGGGTGGTGAGGGGGAAGACAGTCACCTAGCAAGTGAAAAACTATACACTGTGCCAGAAAGTCCACACATGGGCTCTTTTGAAGAAAGGTTTCCTTACCCCAAAGCAGGGCCACCAGACTGACAGAGGCACGGGACCCTCAGCCACACTTGCATGGGTGGATGATGCAGGAACAAGATGCACTCTTTCCAGGATCTTGGCATCACGTCACGGGGGAGGCGGGGAAGGAACTCCAAGAAAGCCCAGTGTGAACGTCTTCTGCCAGCTTGGTGGAATGCGGGGCTTGAAATAGAAATTAAATGAAGTTCTTGTTCCTGCTCCTTTAAGTGTTGGTACAAGATCATCCTCATGACGGTAACATAACTCAGAAGGGCAATTCTATGCATGACCTGGGTGCCCTGCTCACTCAAGGTCGCTTGAGGTCAAACTCAGCCTCCCACTGCACCCCCAAAAGATCCAGCTCCCCAGCCCCTCAATTAAAAGTGGAGGCTTTGCTGAACTCTTCAAGGGGAGGTGGAAAGTTGTAATTTTCACACCTCACAGCGGAAACTTTGTAAAATTCCCCCATTTCTCCGTGGAGAAATGGAGAGGTCTTCTCCCTCCTGTTATCTTGTATCTCCTCTTCCTTTCTTCCATATAGCCTCCTAGCCTGTATTTCAGAACATGAAATTTGTTCCCCAGAGCAATTCAGCATTTGCATCCAGTTTGCGTACCCACCCAGGGTTTCTCCAGCGAGCTTGTTTCCCTGCCCAGGCTGCCGGCCATCCTCAAACCTGCTCTCTTCTGGGACAGGTAAATGGGGGAGGAGGGAGGGCAAGATTTCCTCTTTTTGTTTCACTGACATTTGTTGAATGCTTAGTATGTGCTATACATTTTCCCTGTTTTAAACCTCACAGTAACTCTGTTTGGTAGTTACTATTATCAGAGAGAGCTGAGGCTCAGGGGAGTTAAGTCTTTTCCCAAGGTCACACAGCTGGGGAGTGGCAGAGAAAAGATACAAAGCCAGTTAGGCCTGGCGGCAAAGCCTGTGCAGTTAACCCCTTCCCAAAGGGATGCGGGGCACGCTGAGGACTTTTCTGCTTCTGAGACTGTCCCTGAGGAGGGAGTGCAGGCCCCGGAGAACAGACCTTTGGGGAAGATTGTGTATCTCTGTGCAATTTGCCTTTTCTCTGTGTTAGAAACCAAAGGAAAGCCCCGGTCAGGGCATCGGTCACTGGCATCAGTCAGGAGGCCAGATGGGAAGGCTTGTGTGAGAGGGCTCTTCTGACTGGGGCCTCACCCTGTGGGTAAAGCCGGCACACAAACGGGGTGATTCACTTTGGAGACAACTGCTGTTGGTGACAGGGAGAAATGACTGCTTGTCAGCTGTACAGGGATGGGTCATGGTCAGGCCCGGAGCTGTGGGATCCTATTAGGTGTACTGACTCACCTCTCTCCCCACCTGGGGCCTCCCTACAACAGAACCTCCACCTGGGCTCAGCCGAGAGGATGCCTTTCTCTGGCACCGCCTGGCTGCTGACAGCTGCCTCTGCTGTCTGGGCCTGGAGGGCCCTGCCAGAGCTGGGGCTGGGGCTGAGGCCGGGGAAGGTGGGGTGCTGCTGAACAACTTGGCTTTCCCCTCCCCCTCCCTCACGCTCAGTTCCCGTCTCCCCATCCCCACACCCGCCCCGCCCCCCTCCAAGCAGAAGCTGCCTGGACCCAAAGTCTATGCTGGGGAACTTTAGGTCCCCACACTACCCCACCAGCTGTGATCTTGGGCAAGTCAATCTCCCTGACCCTCTGCTAGGAACGGGGAGGAAGGACCCCCCTCGTGGATCCTGTGTGTGAGAAAGCCTGGCACACAGCAGACTTCACGTCAGGCTTTTCCATCTTCAGATCAGCTGAGGGCTTCCTGCCTGGAATCCTGAGACATGTATTGATTTTGTCCAGTTTCACTGAGATATAATTCACATGGAACATGGTATAAGTTTAAGATATACAACATATGTTTTAATATATGTATATATTGGGAAATGATTCCCACAATAAAGTTAGTTAACATCCATCCTCTCACCTATGTATAATTTTTTATTGTGATGAGAACCTTCAAGATCCTCTCTCTTAGCAACTTTCAAGCGCACAATAAAGTATTGTTAATTATAGTCACCAAGCTGTACATAACATCCCCAGAACTTACTTTTCTTATAACTGAAAGTTTATACATTTTGACTCCCTTCACCTGTTCCCCCCTCTGCCTGGCCCCTAGCAATCGGCCAATCTGTCCTCTGTTTCTGTGAGTTCAGCTTTGTTAGATTCCATGTATGAGACTATTCGGTATCTGTCTTTCTCTGTCTGACACTTCACTTAGCACAGTGCCCTGGAGGTTCTCCCACAGTGTCGAAAAGGCAGGATTCCCTTCCTTTCCTGGCCAAACAATGTTCTGTTCCACACCACATCTTCCTTATCTCTTCATGCCTCAATGGACACCTAGGTTGCTTCTGCTGTAGACCGCTGTAAATAAT
The DNA here is from genome assembly GCA_028533065.1 of Trachops cirrhosus. NCBI lineage: Eukaryota > Metazoa > Chordata > Mammalia > Chiroptera > Phyllostomidae > Trachops > Trachops cirrhosus. Next base: position 29,143,963 of record CM052543.1, on the reverse strand, counting down.
GCTGCAACTCTTACGGATTTTTAATAATTAATTGAGTTCCTACCTAAAAGTTAAGTGGACAAGAACAAAGTGCCAAACCCTTCATTGCATTACCTGGCTTGATTGTCATCTCCCTTTATGGCAGGAGGGATGAGGCATAGAGGAAAATCCCTGGCCCAAGGTCCCCCGGCAACATAAGTGGCAGTGCCTGGGAGCCTCCTGCTGAGGAAGAGGGGTTGGCTGGGGTAGGGGTGGGGTAAATGAGGAAGGCAAAAGGGAGAGTGGCCGCTATCCAGTGGGAAACAGAGCGAGGTGGGTGGGCTTGTCTGAGAGTGGTGTCTGCAGAGCAAGCCCACGTCCTTATTTAGACTTGCTGCTTGAGTATGTGCCTATACGTAATGTATATAGCTGACTTTCTTGTGCACTGGCGAAAACTCGGTGCATAAATGGAGATAAGTGTGGGCAGCCAGCGACTGTAATTGTGTGGGGGAGGAGGGGGGGAGACCCTTCCCTTTGGTGTTTGGGCAAAGACAGGTCTCTCTGCTCAGGCAAGCTCAGCCCTGGAAGGGGGAGGGAGACTTGGGGATGAGAGAGGTGGAGACACTGAGAGAGACTCACGGCCACTACCTAACATTTACCGGCTCGAAGGAAAAATTGCTGAAGTACCCCCTCATGCCCCATTAGAGTCAAAACCCATCTTTGGCTAAAATACAATAAAAATTCAAATTATTGTGGTTATATTCAATTTTAAACTTTTGAATAGTCAGTGTGCTCTTGAGAAAGATAATCATGGAATGATGTGGGTGCTGTGGGGCTTGGGCAAAGGACAGAGCTTGGAGAAGTTTTGTCAAGAAGAGTGAGCCTGGTGGGTTGGAGAAAAGCTTCACCCTTTACATTGGGGTTGGAGAAACCAAATCAAATTCCTCTGCTGGTCCTTGTGGGAGAAGGTGGGGACAGGGGAGTGTTGAGGTGTTGCTTACTCCCTTAACTGGGAGAAATAACCTGGCTCAGCCAATGGGTGCCCAGATCTGTAACTGAGGCTGTTAGCCAATCAATGAGCTGGTATTTATTGGGTATCTGCTGTGTGCCTGCTGGGTTCCTCTGTAACCCTACAACATGAGTATTGTTGTGCCCATATGAAACTGAAGCCCAGAGAGGTTAAGGGACTTGCCCTAGCTCACACAGCCAGTGAGAGGCATAGCCCAGCGTGAAACCCAGCTTCAGCTGGGACTGGAACCTGTGTGCTTCCCAGTGCAGCGCTTCTCCAAGTGTAGTTTGGGACCAACAGCGTCACCTGAGAAGTTATACAAATGTGAATTCTCTGGCCCACCCCAGACCTACTAAACCTGAAACTCTGGAGGTAGAGTTCAGAAATCTGTTTTACCAAGTCTGCCAGGTATCTCTGGTGCACGCCAGGTTTGGGAACCACTGCCTCCCACCACATTGTCTCCTGGTAAAGAATAATAGCAGATTGCCCCTGCCCTCTGGGGCATATAGTCTGATTGGAAAAACACAATAAAATACATTTAAAAAAAAAAGGTGACTGGACGTGGAGATGTAGCTTTAAGAGAAAATATGGCCTTGAAGGGTGGCCCTGAAAGGTGGCCCAGACTGTCCAGGTGAAGGAGGGGCAAGGCTGTCCGGCTGGGGAGGGATATCAGTGAGTGTAAAGGTGGGGAAGCTGGAAGAAGGCTTTCCGGATGCCGTGCATGAACCATGCGCCTTGCTGGGCTGGGCACACTGCGGTGGCATGGTCAACGATGGGCCGTGGGGGCTGGGCTGCTCCTGCTCTGGGGTTTATGGCTAAGGCCCTGCCCCGACAGAGGGTCGCCTGTCGCCTGACAGTCCACATTTAGGAAGCACCTGTTGTGTGTGTGCCTAGCACTGGGCCATGGAAGCTAAAAACAGTCTCCCTTACCCACTGATTACCTGCTTCTCCGCTTTCAGCTCTGGGCTCAAATGTCTCTTCCTCGGTGAAGCCTTCCTTGATGCTCCCACAAGGCAGTTCCTGGCTCGTTCTCCCAGCTTTTGCTACAGTCGCTGTCACTGTCACTGCCCTACCATCCAGGATCATGATGAGTTATTTGTGGGTCTACCTGTCCCACTGGACTGGGAGCTGCTTGAGGGCTGAGGCTGTCTTATATAGCTTTGGTTCCGGCACAGAGTAGCTGCTCAATTCCCTTGTTAAATGAATATTGATCAGACAAATGAACAAATGAATTGATTAGTGATAATGGTCATAACAGCTGTGTGCTTGCTCAGCTAAGTGAAGAATTGATGTCTATAAATTAGGTTCAACTTTCTCATTGACTTATATGATCTCATCAAGGTGCATTTTTTGGTTTGTTTTTACAGGTTCTCCTTCATTCATTTGTTGGCACATCTTTACTGAGCACATACTATGTGCTAGGTAACTTACTAAGTGCTGGAGATGCAGTGTGATTGCAAGGCCTACACCGAAGAAGCTCACTGTTTAATTTTTGGGGAGTGCTCAATATTTTTTGTTTTTGTTTTGTCACCTTTTTTTAAAATTTTTTATTTTAGATTATTCAGTACAGTTTCTATCCTTTATTCCCATTCCAGCCCACCCACCCATAATTGTCACCTTTTTATGAGAATGGATTTAACCTCTTTTGGGTTACAAATACTTTTGAAAATCCAGTAAAAGCTTTGGATCACTTCTCCAAAAGGAGATTCAAACATGGGTTTGTCACCCTCCCTAAATCCATTGGTGGACCCAGAGTTAGGAACTGCAGGCCTGAGGTGGCTGCCAGGTGTCTGTTATCTGCGCTGAGGGTTTGCAGCCCTGTCGGGCAGAGTTTTGCTCCTCGGTACCTAAGTGAGTGATGGGGCCTGAACTGCAGAGTCTGAGCTGACTCAGTGGTTTCAGGTTCGCCTTGGGCGGATGAAGAGTCCGTGGCCACAGTGGCCAGTTGTGCGGCAGATAGAGAGACGGCAGCTCTTCTTCCTCTGAGGGGGCTGCCTTCATTGCTTGCCTGCGATGTTTACTGAGAACCTCCATTGTCTGCCCATCTCAAAGCAGCACGTGGGCTGTGGGGAAATAAAACTTCCTTGGATTTCTCAGTGCTTCTGTTAAAACCCCTAGCCTCCTGAGACTTGGAAAATATATGAGAAATAAAGATAAGGAATTTTTGCTTTCACTTTCCCTAGAAGCGTTTCCCTTTTCATGTACTATGAGAATTAGATCTGTAGCTATTTGTCCAGGTAATTGCTCTGATCCAAAAGAATAATAAAGCATATCCAGCAGTCCCACTTGTGGGTACATGCCCAAAATAATTGAAAGCAGAATCTCAAAGACATATCTGTAGACCCATGCTCACTGCAGCACTATTCACAATAGCCAAAGGTGGAAGCCACCCAAGCGTCCACGGACAGTTGAATAGATAAACAACATGTGGTATATATATACAATGGAATATCGTTCAGCCTTAAAAAGGAAGGACATTCTAAAACATGCTACAACATGGATAAACCTTGAGGACATGGCACTAAGGGAAAGAAGCCAGTCACAAAAAGATAAATACGATACGACTACACTTACATGAGGTACGTAGAGTAGTCAAATTCACAGACACAGGATGTGGACTGGGGTTGCCAGGGGCTGGGGGGAGGGGCCGGGGAACTAGCGTTCGGTGGGCACAGCCTGAGCTCTGCACGAGGAGGGGTTCTGCAGATGCAGGCGGTCATGGCTGCACAATAACGTGACCGTACTGCACCGTGCACTTAGAAAGATTAAGGTGGTAAATTTTATGTTATGTGTATTTTACCACAGTTTCTCAAGAGGATAATGAAAGTTCTCTCATCTCCCCAAGAAGGCCAAAGTGTTAAAGCCAGGATCAGGTTGCTGGATTAAGTCCTGGAGGTGCCCTAAAGCCTAGAGCACTGTCTCCCTAGGCGTACACATTCCAAATGTTCAGGGTGAGAATCTGCAATCTTTCCCATCCCTTCTCAAAGAAACCAAGGGGTTTTTTTTGTTGTTTTTTTTCTCCACTTTCTGGAGGAGAGAGGGACAACTGTCTCTCCCTGGTATTCAAATGGAAAAAATCCATTGTTTTCCATCCCTTCACCACGCACAGGAGATTTTTCCATCTGGTTTTCATTGTGTCACCCCAGTAAGGTAGAATACCTTGCATGCACTTCAGGATAAAATTAACACAGACAAATGTTAAGACACCCTGCACACGTATGCATGCACGTGCACTCAGCTGGTGGCCTGTTGGGGGAACAAGCACCTCCAGAAAGGGAAGGTGGGTGGAGGACTGTCTGCACTCAGTATGCGGAAGGAGACATAGCTCCCCCAGCTGCTGGAGTTGTAAGTGTGGGGGGCGTAGAGGCCGGGTAAGGAACAACTCCTCACCTGAGAGCCCATCTTTGGGAAGCTCCATCCTGAGAAGCGAAATGGGCTTCATTCTGCTCTTCCTACAGCACTTATCCCAGATTTTTAAAAAAGTTAACATTCACTTGAGATCCAAAAACTGTTTCTAAGTGCTTGTAGACCTTTAGACACTCATCATTCTGTGAAATAGGTGCTATGTGTATCCCCTCATATAGTTGGGGAAATGGAGACAGAGACTAAGTAGCATGGCCCAGCGCAGCGTTCAGTTCTCACTGCTCAGGATATTTGGGGAGCAATGTTGGGACTCCTGGCCTCAGCCCTGGGAGTTCTGTGATCATAGCAGACCCCTCGTGTCCGCATTTTGTGTCCCCCAAGTGGTGGCCAAGCAGTTGGCCGTGGCTGCTGGGAGTTGGTGAGGGTTCCACACACCAAGGGCATTGACCCCTGGCCTCGTGAGCCCCAGGCTCCTCCCAGAGTAGGTTACAGGGAGAGGAAGCGGGAAGAGCAGAAGGAAAGGAGGGAGGGACAGAACTTTTGGGGACTGAGGTCCTTAGTGGACCATGCTTCATGTTTGCCAAGATCTAGTTCCCCTTCTTCGGTAGCAGCACCCCAATTTTCCTTTTGGAACCCACTCTTTCCCTTCACTCAGTCCATGGCGTGCGGGTGGGGCTACATGGGTGAATGTGTGACTCAGGCCTGACCAATTGGAGAAGGCTTTACCCCCAAGTCAAGCTGATCAGAGTAAATCCTCAGGATTCAGCTGGAACCCTTAGGATAGAGACGTGATTCTCCCCCTGGGGTTGCACTACCTGGTAGAATGTATTTTGAATGCTGGCCATCTTAGCATCGCATAGGAAAAGCCTATATGAGAGTGAGGCCAACCAGAGCGGGGTGGAGCCAAGAGAGGGTGTGATGGGTAAGTTTATGTATCAGCTGGGGGAGGCTGTGCTGCCCGGACGAACGTGTCTGGGTGTTGCTGCAAAGGTATTTTGTCAATGAAATTAACATTTAAACTAGCAGACTGTGAGTAAAGATTATCCTTTATAATGTGGGTGGGTTTCATCCAATCAGTTGAAGACCTTAATAGGAAAAAGACTGATGTCCTCGAGGAAGAGGGAGCTCTGCCTCCAGGTTACCTTCAGACTTGAGCCACAATATTAGCTCTTCCTTGGGTCCCCTACCTGCTCGCCCGCCCTGCAGCGCTTGGGCTTGCCAAGCCCCACAGCTGTGTGAGCCTGGATCTAGCCAGACCTGCCATCAAATGCCCCTGGAGTTATTGCTTCGGTGGTCACCTTGAATTGGGTTTCTGTCACTGCCAACTCAAAGGGTCCATCTCAGGAGGGAGCAGGAGCTCACATGGCTGAGCTTTCCTTCCATGCCAGGTTTCCTTCTACAGTGGAGCCTGGCCTTGAAGGATGCATAGAGGCTCATGTGGGCATGCAGAGGACAGGGTGGAGTGAACACGAACGTGTGCAAAGTGACGGAACACGGCAAGTCCAGGGACTCAGAGCTCAGTGTGGCTGAGGTGAAAGAAGTGATGGGCAAGGGTCCAGCTGGAGCACTTGTCAGGGGCCAGGCAATGGAAGACTTTACATGCCAGGCTGAGGCGTTTGGGCTCTGTCCTAAGGTCAGCAGGGGAGGCACTGAAGCATTAAGGAGAGCCAGGTTTGGCTGCTTCGCTCTGCAGTGTGAAGATCACAATAAAGCAGAGAGAAGGGAGGTGCAGAGAGGAGTTATTTTACAGCTGGAGTTTTCCCTGGTGCTCCTGAAATCATACTCTACACATCATTTCTTTCTCTTCTACTGGAAGCAGCATAGCATGGTGGTTAATGATATGGATGCTTGGAGCCACTGGCCTGGGTCCACATCCTGGCTCTTCCACTTACTATTTAACGCAGTCATGTTACTTAAGTCTCAGTGACTCCGTTTGCTCGGTGAAAGTAACATCATTGTCTACCTCTTAGTAATGTCTTATAATGATTAAACGTCACTACATGTGTAAGACTCAGCACAGTGCTTGACACATAGTAAATACCTAGTGGTCAGTAGCAATCTCCCTCCCATCAGGGTCAAAGGGTGGACCCTGGGCTGCCACCTCCAGGCCCCAGGAGGAAAGCAGTGGCAGGGCCTCTGGCCCTGTGCCCTCTCCCTGCATCAGCCCCCACCTGCCTTTCCCAGGGGGCTGAGCCTTGACCCTCCTGTTCTCACACAGCATGGCCAGCCTGGGCCCCAGGGACCTGGGAAGGGTCACTGCAGGGACAGGGAGAGAAAAGAGTTTTCAGCTTTGAAAATGGATTTTTGTCCAAATTGTGGGCTTAGGAATTTGGTTGGAATTGGGTGAAACCCAGCCTCCTAGCCTTGTGCAGGCCCAAAGTGGGTGTCTCTGAAGCACAGAGGCTGTACACCCAGCCCTTGCACTCCTACTTCCAGGTACAGAGGTGAGAGGTGAGAGGTGAGAGGCCATCTCAGCAAACCCGGGACTAGAGGTAGGAAGCAGGTTCAATGAGATAAATAAAATCCTGAAAGTTCAAAGTCAAAGGGCACCTTGAATTAACCAGCCTTTTTTGGTTCGGTTTCCACAGTGCAATAGAAGTGGTAGCTCTGCCATCAAGTTAGGGGGACACTGGACAAGTCATCCCCCACTTGGCCTCAATTTTCCTGAATGCCCAAGGATGGGAGTCCAATGCAAAGGTGGCAAGTCGGGCTCATCTTGTGGGCCCGATCTGATCACTTGTGTGTGGTGCCCTGTTTGGCAGGTTAGAGAGAGCGCTGGGATTGAAGTAGTGATGTCTGCCATGTGTGTGGGAGCCAGTGGGTGGCGCACAGGCGGTGCTTGTCTGGATGGGTTTTCGTCCTGAATACTCAGTCTCGGCACTCAGTGGCTTCCCAGGTCTGGCCCAGTGCCCCTCATGGCCCCCCAGAAGGTCAGGAGCTGCTTTAGGCCCCGCCTCTATACACATTCTCTGGGCTGTGCCACTTCTTACCTGGTTATTGCAAAGGTCCTCTAGGGAGAACTGTGTCCTTTGGGTTCAACATGTGACAACTTTCAAATACATGAGAACTGATTTCATTGATGACAGTGAAGAGGGAGTCAGGCCTCATAAGAAGGAAGCTGGAGCCCATTGTAGCCCACAGACCCTGCCCGCCCTAGGTGACCTCACGGCTCAGGACTTCTGTCACCACGTCCCCAGCCTCCCCACTCCCTCTTCCCCTATTTCTTCTGCCCGCCCTGCCCAGTGCACACCTGCCCTGCCCCCCTCCTCTAAACAGGGGCTCAAGCCCTCTTTATTGTCTCGCTCAACAAGTACTGATAAGCCCCGATAAACTCATTTACTCTGAGGTGCCAAGAACTAAGAATAGCTGGAGATAAACTTCAAATGGTGAGATTCTAGGCGTCAACAAGAAGCAGGAGGGGGGAGGCCTCAGCAGCAAGAGGAGGTAACCAGCTCTGAACAGCAGAACATCAGCTGTTCCTCACTGGTGGGGAGAATCGTTCTGCCGAAGGTCTGGAACCCGAGACATTCCGATGAGGGCTGCCTGGCCCTCTCTCTACAGCACATAGTGGGGAAAGGTGTGGTTTCTGGACCCAGGGTGGCTGGGCTTCAAGTGCCAGCTCTGCTACCTTCTCACATGTGACCTAGTGAAAGTCACTTAAACTCTTTGTACCTCACTCTTCTCTTGATAAAATGGGGTTGGTGATGATAGTAGTGCCCGCCTTGTAGAGTTGTTGAGGGGGCAGATGAGCTTAGTGCTTAGAACAGTACCTGGCATGTAGTCAGCGCTATCTAAGGGTTGGCTGTTATCACGAGGCTCCTTGGGGGCCATGTGCCAATCCCAGTCCTTGCAGTTTGAGCCCGCAGACACCAGGGTCCGGCCCAGGTCTAGCACACCGTAGGTGGTAGCCAATATGAGCTCCCTCCTTTTACCTTCATTCTGGAATTGTCTCTAGAGCCAAGTGAGGAGCTGGATAAGAAAACACAAAGAATTTCTCAGCTTGGTGCTGTCTGGGAGCCAGTTATCAGGAGGTCCTTGTGGCTTTGTTGCCAATGAGATCAGAAAGTCCAGCAGATCCTATCTCTCTTTCTTTCTCTGCTGCACGCCCCCACCCCCATTGATCATGACTTGCTGCCCACAGTCCCTACTGCCTCAGCAGCCATGTTGGGAGAGATGCGAGCCACAGCTGATCAGACCTGGGAATGGTCCCTGACCCCAGGGCTGCCCACTCAGGTGAGTTGGCCCAATCAGATTTTGCCTTGGAAATATGGAATTTGAAACTGAGCCATGTGGTGATGATGAAGCTACAGCTGAAAGGTCATCTAGAGTTAGGCAGAGATGATGGCCATGTTCAGGCTGAGCCCTGGGGATGCAGAGGAAGCTGGGGGCAGAGACAGGAGGCTTAAACAAGACACTGTAAATCAGAACCACTTTCCACTTCCAATTCTAAAAAGGCCTGGAGATACCTTGTCTCCTTGGCTTGGAGTGTCCCTGGGCCCTATAACCAGGGGGGTCTCACCTTCCCTTTGGCAGCCCCTTGGCTCAAGCCCTTGCCCCCTTCTGTGAGGTTCTGCTGGATGTTATTTCATGGACAGAGTGGACCCCTGCACCTCCCTCACTCACATCCGGTCTTGGTGACCTCCGGGGAAGCAGCTGCAGCCATGCTGTCCCTGATGGAGCTGGGGCACCCCACATTTTGAGGCGACCATCTGGGGTTCCTGCCTTCAGCTATGCTTTCTAGAATTGAGCCAAGTCCCTACCAAATGGTATTCATTTCTTGCTGGACTGTCTTTCTGCTGAGAAGGTGCTGAAGCCCAGCTCAGCCCGGCTCCTGCGGCCCCATCCTCAGCTCCAAGCCAGGCCCTGGCTGTTTGATCACATCCTTCATGTCAGGCCCCAATCTCAGCACTGGGTTCTGTTTCTCACTCTTAAATAGGCACCAGAGCCTTATTTGACAGTCTTGCATCTGCTGCCCAAGTCCACACTCTCTCCTGAAAGCTGAAATTTAAATGTTAATTTTATTGATGAGTTCAGAGTAAAGTTCATGGCAACCATCTTAGCAGGAGTGGCAGCAGGAGCGAGAAGAGAGGGGAGGAGATAGAGAGACCTAAGAGTCAGGCCCTATTAGATTTCAAGGGAGGAGTCTCCCAGGGCTGGGAGAAACCAAATTCACAGGGCCGGAGAGAAGACATGAGAGGCTGGATCCTGGAGGCCCTTTGTAGAATGGCCGGCTGCCCTCTTGCTCAGAAGCATGGCCCGAGGTGCTCCTTATGCAGCGCTTCTGCAGGGCCAATGGGAGTCTGAAACCTCTGGGCACTGGCTGTTTCCAGGGTGCCTGCAGGTTGGCGTCTCTCAAGGCTGGTTCCAAGCTCTGTGTTCGGAAGGGTGGGTCCAGAGCTCACTGGCTTCTAGTGGTGAATTTGGTTTCTCCTTCTAGACTTCAGAAGAAAGTCCTGTGGGGAAGATGAAACAGACCAGGAGGGTGCAGGCCTTGTGGGTGCACACTCAGCGCAGGGAAGGGCCTGACCAGAGGGAGTCCCCCGGGGGGTACAAGGCCCTGCCAACCTCTGGCAGTCCCCTTGGTGCAGGCCCCCGGCAGCTACACACCAGCCATAGCCACAGCACACAGGAGGCCAGGGAGAAAGCAGAAGCGACACCTGGGATGAGGTCAGAGGGGACCAGAAGGCAAAGGGGCCGGGGTCCCTCACAAAGAGCAGATGACAAGTGACAGAAAACATAGGGCCACTGAGGCCATCCCAGAAACCACAGCATAGTAGGCCTACTGTCTTGGAAGCATGAGGCCCTTATGTTTTGAGGAACTTGTGGTAGAAAAGTCAGGAAGTCCAAGCGTGGGTCTGCCCTAGATGCTGCCAGCTGTGGGCTATAGGCCACACCCAACACCAGTTTCACAGGCGCCTGCCAGCTCTGTCCACGAGCACAGCCCTATCACAGGGTGGGAAACACCCCAAAGCTGAGCTCCACAGTGTCCCACAGATAAGAATCTGGAGCCAAGGGAGAGAGAAGGCACAGAGGACAGTTTGGTCTGAGCAGGGCTCAGGCCACAACAGGTCACAACAGGACATGAACAACCCCAATAGGCCAACCCTGGTTCTTTGGACCAGCCTTAAGTGCCTCTTAATTGCCCCGACTCTGTCCAAGCATGGGGTGTGGTGGAGCAAGGCTCCCAGGAGGTGGTGCCCCCCAGGGAAGGGGAAATCCAGGCTGTGCTCCCTTTGGGCTCTCCCAGCCCATCCTGCCTGGTTCGAAGCACTGTCGGTGCCCAACAGAGAGTAGTGCACACGGCTCCATCCTGCTCATTAGCATGCTGTGTGGGACCTGAGGACGGTCCCAAGGGCCGTGGTGAGTCAGGGTGCCCAGGTCCCAAGCATGCTACAAAGTGGGCTCTGCGTAGCTCCCATGAGTGGGAGGGCCACTGAGTCTGACAGAATCCCAGTGCGGCCAGCAGCAGGCCTGGGTGGCACTTCACAGACGTGCACCCCTCCAGACACCCAGTCCAAAGAACCTGCTGACAGCATGGGCAGCAGACGGCCACTACACGCAGCATGGACAGACGGGGCCCTGCAGCCCGCCTGCCTATTCACCGTGGGGGGCTGCCAGGCTCCAGCTGCAGGAAGAACCCGTGCCTAAGCACGGGAGCACGGTGTTCAAGGAGCTTTCGGACCGGCTGGGGGCTTTCGGCTGCAGAGGAGGGAAGAGAAGAGCTACATACGCAGAGCAGAGCAGGAAACACAAAACAGGGATTGGTTATTCCCAGGCAGAGCTCCACCGGGCTGATCCCTTCGCTTGGCTCCTGCCTAGGCCCTGAGTTCTAGAATTAGTTGCTACAAGACCTTGATTTTTCCAAGACGTGCACAGAACTCAGCCTCTGCTGTGCACAGGGAGCAAGCAGGTACAGCCACGCCTGGAAGCAGAGGGGCAGGGAAGTGAAGTGATGTGATGAGGATGGAGGTCGGATACCACAGAGGCAGAGACAGACAAAGATGGAGACAGAGAAGGACAGAGAGTAAAAATGGATGTAGAGACCCAGAGCCAGAGAGATGCAAGCAACGGAGAGGGCAAGAAAGAAGAGAGAGGGAGATGAAGGGAAGAAGGATGAAGAGGAAAGAGAGATGCAGATGGGAAAGAGATTACCAAGAAGCCTTGGGGAGAGGAAGGAGCAGAGAGTGACAGGAAGACAGAGAGAATGAGACAGACCCACACATATACAGAGACAGGGATGAAACAGAGAGGAACAGACATAGGGAATCGCAGAGAAAGATGGAGATTGGGCCAAAGCTATCCTGCAAGTGGGCCCGAAGCCTGTGGTCCTGGCAGCTTACAGGCTCAGCAAGAGGAAATGCAGTTACCTATCCAGCAGACCTTGCAGAGAGTAAAAGGCAGAAATCTTTAAGCTAGCTGATGATGGTGCAGGGGATGAAGTTCTGAGTAGGGAATCAGAAGTCCTGAGGCTTTGTACCAACCTCACTGTTTACTTGGTCTGAGGCTTTAACTTCTCTGGACCTTAGTTTTCCATATATAAAGAAAAATTTGGACAAGACAGTCTTGGAGGCAGCTCTGACAATGCTTCAGGACAGTGACCTAGTTCTAGGCTTTCTCTAGCTCAGGTGCTTTCGAGGAGCAATTACTACTAGAAGCTGTGTGCTTGGACTGTTCCTTCAGGTTGGACGGAGGCTGGGAGTGGGCTGGCAGAAGACAGCCAAATTCTGGAGGGTGAAAAGACAGGGAAGGTGGTGGGCCAGGCTCCCACACACACTTACAGCTCATCATCGTACTCCTTCAGGGGAGAGACAGCAATAACAAGGTCGATCCAGTCCTGCGGAGAGAAGGTGTGTGACTCTGGGGCATGCTCAGGTATAGTGTCTGTCCCTGACGCTCCATTCCTGTTCCTGGGCACCAGAGACCAGCATCGGCTGGCTGGGACCTTCTTCCCATGGGAAGGTAGATCCAGGTGGGGCTGGAGGACACCCTGGTGGATGGGTCTCACTGTGTAATCCTATGATCTGGGGAAGCTTCCAGTCTCTGAGGCTTCAGAACCACAGAGGTCAGGGTGGCCAGGTCCCTGAATGACACTAAGTTCCCAAATACTGATTTGTGGACCAGGGCTAGGCAGCAGCCTCAGAATCACAGGATCACAGGGGGAATTTCTTAAAACTTTGGACTCATGGACTTCGCCCCTGGAAATCTGGGGTAGGTCCTGGGAAACGGTATTTTTAACAAGGTCCCTGGGTCATTCTGATGTACACAGCCAATTAGAAAACTTCAGGCCTAGCTTTCTGTTCCTAGTGTATTTATCCCCTCAATGGATCACTGCCATCCTTGGCTTATCCATCACCATCCATCCTTGGCTTGGGTGTATCCGATAAAAATATGTGAACTATCACTAGGCCTCTACACCATGCAGTAGCTCCTAGTATTGACCTGAAATCTCTTCCCAGGACCTCCCTCCATCCAATCCAGTTCTGCTCTCAAGGACCACCTAGAACACTTCTGCTCCCTCTACCCTAATGCAGCCCTTCAGATAATCAAAGACAGTCATCATGTTACCCGTAAGTCTTCTCTTGTCCACATCCCTGAATGTGGGTCCCAGTCCCATCTGGTCAGCTTCCTCGGCTCTGAACTTAATACCTCAGGCTCGGCCGCCTGCATACAGTTGCACAGGTTGTGCATTGCCCAACATGAGCGGGCACCATTCACACCGTGTCGGTAGGAGGGCACCCCCTCGGATTGTGCAGTGCACAGCCTGGGAGGTCTCATGTGGTGGCCCTGACCCAGGGGGTATCTATCTCATGGGCAGAGAACAGACTACCAGCAGCCCCTCCTCCACAGCAGGCCCTCACTTCTGCTACTGCTTTCTAATGGCCCCAAGCACTCTCCTGATTCCTGGTCATTGCGCACTTAGAGAAGACCTTCAGTGTTTTTCTTGGGTGGGTTGCCACAACTGGTCATCTGGAGTCTGTGCCATTTGCATTTTGGATTCAAGATGAGTAACCGACATTTGTTTTTCTGAATCCCACATTGTCAGATTGAGACCACTGGCTGGGGGGGGGCTGTGTGGGTGTCACCCAAGAGTTGCCGGGACCCTGGATACCAGCCCTGGGATGGGGCACCCCGACTGTAAGGCCTGGCTGCAGAGGCCCTGTTGTGAGGCCAGCAGGCAAGGGAGGGAGGCAGGGAGGGGGTTCAGTCTTACCCCCTGATTCCAGGCCTTCTGCAGGGCAGCCTCGGCCTCAGCCAGGGTGTAGTCTGTCACGATCTTGCCATTGATCGCCATGACCTCATCTCCTTTCACAATCCCGCCTGCAGGGAGATGAGGCTGATTGGCAACTGGGCTGTAAGTGACATGCGCCTGGCCCACTGGGTCACTGTTGAGCTGCAGAAGGAACCTGACTCCTGGGTTCTGAAGGCTCATGTGGGTGCAGAAAGCATGAGGGGCAACAGTCCACCAGGTTACTCAATGGGTACTTCATTCCCACACCATCTACCCGCCCTCACCCCGCTCAGCAGACTAGGGACAGCAGAGGTGAATCCTTTCTAGGGGCCTCCGCTGTTTCAGAGGGAGGCAGACCTGCGTTCCTGGAGAGGTTACTGGAAACAGGAGCTAGTTCTGTGAGCCATCCTCTCTGGGCCCCAGCCCTGCTGGGCTGCTTCAGGTCCTTTCCTGCCTCACATGCCGTTCCCCCTGGGGCACTTGTCCCCTCTCTCTTTCTTCTCATCTGCATCTGAGATGTCCTCCCCGAAGACGTCTTCTGTACCTGCCGCCTGCCGCACACGCACTTGCTCTGAAGCAGATCTCTCTTTGTATTCTCTCACAGTATCCTGGTCTTTTCCTGTATAGCGTATTTCACAATTTGTAATCATATGTCTGTGGACTGATGGTCTGTCTCTTCCACAAACCATGAAGAGAGGGCAGGGAGGATCCTTTTAGCTCCACATCCTCAGCACAAAATAGGAGTTCAACAGCTACTTCCTGAACTAATGACTGATGGTTGGAGGTGTCGTGGATGAGATGGCCTGTGATCTAACAAATTCGGGCAAAGCCGAGTTCTAAGCTAAACAGTCATTCACTGCAGGACTTGCCAGAACACGGAATATGCTAGTATGTATGTGGTTCTCCAAGCAGTGGGGAGCTTGTGAGTGGTTTCCTGCAATCTTCAACTTGGAAACTTCCCCCTGCCCCAGTCCTGGTGTTCACAGAATGCTCTCTGGCTTTGTTGAATCGGATCACCCAGAAGCAGCCTTGCAGGCATGAAGGCCCCTCAGAACGGGGCGTGTGCTGCTGAAGGTGGAGGCCTAAACACCTACGCTCCCAGGGAAACTTCTCCCAGCTGCTTGCCTGTCCAGAGCAGTGTGGGACCAAAGTGTACACAGCACATCCATGTGTACAGTATAGTGGGCCTCGGGAGAGGTCACTTTCACGGTCTCATTTTGTACAAACCCACAGTGGAGCCGAAGGGCCAATAAGGTGCTGGCTGGGCTGGGGCTTTGTAAGGTGGGGAAGGGCCAGGAAAGTCAGCATCCATCCTGGTCCTCTTTCCCTGCTGGACATGGCAGACAGGGGGCTCCCTTGGCCAAACATCAACCCACCCCTCAGCTGGCACAGAAATAAGACAGAGGAGGAGGGTGTGGGCAGGGCAGGCCATGGTGGGCCATGGCAGCTCCCTAGCTGAGCAGCCCCCATCCTGGGCAAGTCCTCAGTACCCCACAGTACCCCACTGAAGCCTGGCTGCCGGAGACCAGATGACTTTCCTATCACGCCACTCCTCCCTCATGCCCTCACCCGCCCTCCATTCTGCCACCTTGGGCTTGGGGCAGAGTCTGACCCCGGCCTAGACTGCCCAGGAGGGCTCCAATGAAAGGACTCCCTGCGCTGGCCCAGAAAGGCCAGGGGCCCGGGCCTCCTGCTTTGAGGACACCCACATGCCCCCCCAGAGACCTGGGAGGACTGAAAAGCCTGCTGGACTTGGGAGAAGAAATCACCAATGGTGAGGTGTCAGATGCTGCCTGACAGGTGAGTGGGTTGATAGTTTGTGGCGGTCTGTGGATGGGGGCCGCTAAGGCTTCCCTCATCAGCATGAGGGTGTTTTCGTGGATGAGGGATAAAGACAAAGCAAGAAGACCGTGCCACAGACTGACGCAGGCCGGGAG
Source organism: Trachops cirrhosus (assembly GCA_028533065.1). Classification (NCBI taxonomy): domain Eukaryota; kingdom Metazoa; phylum Chordata; class Mammalia; order Chiroptera; family Phyllostomidae; genus Trachops; species Trachops cirrhosus. The sequence continues at coordinate 29,128,467 of CM052543.1, read as the reverse complement.
GGGGCCAGGCTGCGGAAGGCCCCAGGCAGAGGTGGCACTTGTGCTAGACAGTAAAGCCACATGACCGAGCTGCGTGGGTTCAAGTCCTGCCTCCACTGCTTGCTGGCTGTGGGTTCTGGAACAAGTACTTAAACCTTCTGGTGCCTCAGTTTCCTCAGCTGTAAAATGAGAATAACAGTGCCTCCTTTCGACTGTTGTAAGGATTAAACGAGTTGATACACACAAGTGACTGAGACCCAGGGTGGTGTGCCGGGGGCCCCGATTAGCATGTGGCCCACTGTTGGCTTTTGTCATTATTAAAAAGACGTGTCGGGTTTTGATGGGTTGTCTCCTTGTACGTGCTGTCCCCTCTTCCTGGAAAGCTCTTCCCCACCTTCCCAGGGGGTAACACCGACTTATCTTTTAAGGCTCAGCTTAGGCATCACCCTTCTAGGCAGGAGTCTTCCCAGGGGCCCCCTTTCCCTTGGTGGGCTGGGGGCCCCTCGGAGTTCCCACAGCTTCCCCCACCCCCCACCTTAGTCCTTTGTCAGCCCTCTGCAGACCACGCTGTCATTGTTCTCACGTCAGATGGGGGGCCCCTGGAGGGCAGGGTGGCATCTGGTTTGGCTGTGTACCCGCAGGCCTGGCACTGCTGTGCGACACGTGGGACTGGGTGGATGGATGAACTGGAGGGGCATTCCTGAGCAACTGCCACCCCACTCCGAGCGCGCAGCTGTGGCTTTCCTGCAGAGCCCGTATAACCACCACACCTTCCCCAGACTGGGACAGGGCTGTTGCCACTCACCATGCCGCTCAGCGGCTCCGCCCTCGTAAACAGCCGAGACGACCACCTTGCCGATCGGGGAGTCCACTCCGCCTTCCAAGGCCAGGTCCAAGGCTCCCTCCTGGTTAGAGGCAAACAGGCCTCAGGGAGCCAAGCAGACATCAGCCTGCGGGCGTCTGGGCACCACTGAGCCTCTTGACAGGGCCACACAGAGGACAGGAGAAGTCACAGGGTCAATGGCAGGGACATAAGGGAGAAAGGGAGGGCCTGGGTGTGGGGTCTCACCACAGGAAAAGGCATCTTCAGGGGGAGAGAGGAGAAGAGTGAGGATCCCGGAGTCACCCAGGAATCTCTTTAGAGCAGGAGACGCAGGGGGCCAAGATGGGAGGGGACAGGAACAGAGAAGGGGGGCGGCTACCCAACCTTCAAGCACCCAGGTACCTTCTTAATGCGCAGGAGCCGGACATCCTTCCCTATGATCTGCTCTGGGGTGAACTAGAGGGAAAAGGCAGTGGGGGCATTTTGAGTCGGCCTGAAGGATGAGGGTGGGACAGGGGTAGGAGGGGAAGCCAGGCACCTGTGCAACACTGGGCCCCACAGAGGACATGGACAAGGGGACCTTTCCCTACCCCAGTGCCATCAGTCTTCAACTGGGGGCCCAGGCCCCATGGGGGATACGAGGGCACACCCACAAATCCCAGACCCATTCTTCCTGGGCATATTGTGAGACTGGTGAGGGAGGGCACGCCTTGTCAACACAGCACAGCACCTGACATGTAGTTGGTGCTCAGTAAGTGTAACTTGTTATAAACCACACCCTCCCCCACCCCCAATCACACTGGGATGCCCTCTGAAAGGATCCTTCACAGGAAGGAGCAGTGGAGGCCTCCTTGGGGCCCCTCACATGCCCCACCTCATCCCCAGGACCCCCAGGGCCCAGAATGTACCACCACCGAACATATTATAACCCTCAACCCCTGTTCCTGGGGTGGCCCCCCGGGGCAGGAGAGTTCTCTCTCACCATGGAGTAGGGGTCAAAGCCCTCCTCATATTTCCGGAAATCCTGGAAGGGAAGGAGAGTGTTAGGGCAACAGATCAGAGGCCCCTGAGGGTCACTGCAGCAACCAAGCTTGGGGCAGAGGAAGGCAATGGTGGGCGGCTCAGAGGTAGGGGAGAGAAGGAGGGGTCAGGTGTGACCTGGATGGGGAATGCAGGGAGGAGGCTGGCAGCCCCGGGAGCCAGAGCACCCCTGCCCAGGGGGAAGCAGAGAGCTGTGGGAAGCGCTGAAGGAACCCTGGCTCTGGACTGTGCGCTGTCCCAGCCAGGCGAGCATCTCTGGCTGGCAGGGGCACCGGCTGACGTCAATCCTTTAGGCCCTATCGCAGTTCCTCCAAGTGCCCTGCGAGGCCAGGTCCAGGCTCTGGGGGAAGAAGCCCAGCTTGTCTCCACCCAGGGCTCTGACCCCAAAGAAGGACCAACAATGCCTAGAGACCGCTCTTCCTGGGAATTGGCCACAAGACGATGGGGGCTAGGGGGCAAAGGGAGGTCAGGCACCCAGAGGAAAAGTGGGAAGTCTGTGCTTGCCCATGTCCAATGCTGTTCTTAATATAAATCTTATCCAGAAAGACTGGGAGCCTCCCCAGAGCCTTGGCCAGGGGAGGAGGAGAGAGGACTTGCAGCTCAGAGGACCTGGCTTGGTGGGGGCTGTGGGAGCAATATCCACAACATGTAGAAACAAGGTGGTGAGAAGGGAGAGGGCCAGAACTTCCCCAGTAGTCACACAGAGAGCAGAAGCCCAGGGCCACAGGCTGAGGGGCCAGGCACACCGAGCTCGAGAGCAGCAAAGCCTCCATGAGTCCCCACAGGAAGGTGGCAGCGAAGGAGCCGCCTGGCCAGACTGAGTGGAGCCACCCCTAGCATACAGTTCGCTAGGCCACAACAAGTGTCCACTAGGGCCTGCGGTCAGCACCATGGGGAGGCCACGCACAGCAGCCGAGCTCCGGGCACAACACGAGGGTCAAATATCAGCAGATGGCTCTCTGGGCATCTGCCTGTCCCCCCTCTTCACTCATCTTCGTCACCCTGGCTCAACCCCCAAAAGCAAGGGAGCCAGGCTGGTCTATGGGTGTCAGGGCCACAGAGAGAAAGGATGCAGCGAATCCACGGGCAAGAGAGATTATTAGGCAGGTTATGGAGTCACTGCTCTTTCACCGAGGGCCCTGCCCACCCCTGGCTGTCCCTGCTACACACCCGGCAGTGCTGGCTATGGGCCTGAGAATCTTCCCCCTGACAGTGCTCTCAGGGAGGAGCTGGAAACGCATCTCAGGGATGTGCCTTGTGTAAATTTAGATCAGAGACTTATAAGCCATGATAGTTGGTCAATCCTTGAAGAGAGAGCCCAACCCTTCATTCAACAGATGGAGAAACTGAGGCCCAGAGAGGTGACATTCATGCCCAAGTTGACCCAGTCAGCGGGCAGTGGAGCAAAGGTTGGAGTCCCAGTCTGGGTCCTTGGACTTCTCACCTTCCCATCTGTCTCCCATTGAGACCTGTGTGCGCCCCAAACAACACGGCCCTTAAATGTCTGCTGTACAGTTACGGTGCTTTGAGAAGCAGAATGCAGGAGCCTGACCTCTGGGTTAGAATATGGGGTCTGACACTAGCCGTGGCCTCACAGATGTGTTTCCTAATCTCTCTGCTTCTGTTTCTCATCTGCAAGATGGGTGTTACTGGCACTTAATTCCTAAGTTGTAAAGTTTGCATGTCAATACAGTATTTAGAAACATTGCTTGGCACAGCACACCTTCTGTTAGCCACCGCCCGTCACTGCCTGGTCTTGGCCTGGCAGCAGCTTCCTTTGCAGACCCCCATGTCTCGCTGTGCAGCTGACACCTCCCCTTAGCTCCCCACCTGTAGTCATGTTAGTCTGCAGTTGGGTGGTGGGTTATCAGTGAGAAGGCTGGCTGCGAGATCTCCCTCCATCTGTGAGTCTCTTTCATGGGTGGTGAGGCAGCCAATCTGATGGCTGGTTCTGTGGATGAAAGCCCCAGGAGGTGGGGACAATAAGTGGCTGCCTGCCTGCCTGACACCACTCATGGACCAGCTAGGACTTCTGCGGCCCTGTGCACAGGAGCACCCTGGGCCACCACTTCCCTCCTGATGTTGGCTCGGTACCTGGTGGGGTTGGTTTGAAGCTGTGCTCTGCCTTGAGGGGACAAGACAGGGGAAGAGGCAGGGAGAAACCTCAGGTACCTAGGGCTGGAACAAGGCCCCATCTTGAGCTCTGTGACCCTCTGAAGGCTCTTTCTTCCCTGTTCCTCTTTGATCAACCAGCAGCCAAAGGGCAGAGTCCCCAGATGCCCCACATGGGGTCCAACAAGCCTAACATCCCCACCTGATACTCGACCCTCCTGAAACCCTGGCTGTGGTCATGGGGACACAGCTCTGGCCTGAGGCTCTCAGCAGATGACACTTGGGGCCACCCAAGAGCCAATCAGCGCTCCCAGAGAGAGAAGTCAAAGTGGGAGGCACAGAGGGTGGCAGGGAGGGCCACAGACACACGGCGGGTATCGTTTTACTTGTCTGAACGCTGTCTGATAAACCACCATCCTCTTCAACATCTCCTGTGGCTGCCAGGAAAAAAAAAATCCATGCTGGATGTTACCAACCGGTCTCGCCTGCCCCCTGGTGCCAGGCCCTGGGCCTGCCAGCCTGGGGCTGCCCTACCGACATCCCTCCCCAGACGGACACGGCCTGATTTCTGTTTCGGCCTGCACGACCTCCCCAGACACAGCAGCCTCCCATTCCTAGGCAAGCACACCCCTCCTCTTGTCATTAGCCAGAGAATGTGACACAGATGCGCCAGCAGACGGTCACAGGAGCATGAACTTGGCTCTTTGCGGAGCTGACAAGGCAGCTGAGGCTCCGTATAAGTATCTGAGCTGCGCAGCACTGACATTTGGATAGGGTTTCCTTGAAAGGAGAATTAGAATTCTGGCATGACTCTCCCTGCCAAGGGTGGGAGGCCAGTCAGCGGCTGGTGCCCCTGGAGTCGGGTGCGCATGAGTCCCAGCTCGCTCAGCTGCAGGTGACTGAGGGTGGGCTGACCTGCCCTCTGCCCAGGACCACACCTCACACTCCCAGTCCCCGGGGTGGGGAGTGAGACATGAAATGGAGAAAGGTGGTGGATCGGCTTTGGCCGGTTCCCTGAGGGCGGTCCATGCCACGCCCTGCCGTGGGGGGCCTTGGGAGCAGAGGCCTGAGCAAGCAGAATCACTCTAAGTTTTGGCAGGATGACAACACCGGTAAGGGCTCGGGCTTTGGAGTCTGAGTGACTCTGGAGTAAGTAGGAAGTCCTGGCTTTGCCTTGGGCCCTCGACTTACCCTCCCTAAGCTTCGGGTGCCTCAAGTGTGAAACAGGGATCACAGCAGGTACCATCTACTGGATCGCTGTGGGGGTTAAATGAGACCCAACAGAGCCTGACACATGTCGGCTCACAGTAAGTCTGTTTGGGCAAGTGAGGAACAGGAATCACCATGTGGATTCGTTCATCTCGTGGCCAATGAGAAGGTTAGGAGATGGCACCTGATGTGAGTTTGTGCCCTTCCTCACGCTCCCTCCAGCAGAACCTGGGGGAGACAGCCCCGGTCTGCTCCTCTGGAGACGCCCTGGAGGGGACCTGAGCGGCTTACCAGCACCTCGGATTTCACGGCTGGCCTGTAGATGAAGTTGGACTCCTGGTGGACCATGACAGGCTTGGAGATGGTGGACACGCCAGGGCCTCGTGGAGGCTGTGGGCTTGGGCAAAATGTCTACAGGGGTTCGTTTAAGAGAGAGACCCATGTGAGGTCAGTGGCCCAGGCCCACCGTGGCACTCTGACACACGTGCAGAGTCACACCATGCACATGCTGAGCCAGCCTGGTCCATTCACCCTGCCAGAGGTCCCAGGGGTATGATCTTCAGCAGAGGGATGAGAAATCCACGGGCCACAGTGTGCCCTGAAGTCAAAGAAACTACGCGGCTATAAGAAATCAGGACTTGAGCCTGATTGTGGGATCACCAGCAGCCACTGTCACTCAGAGGGTAGACTTTCAAGGCTTTCTCTCAGTGGCCTTGGATGCCATTCAGCCTCCTCTCTCCCTAAGGGTCCTCTGGTCTGGCTACGGTCCCAGTCCCCAGACTCACAGGAAGCATCTGCTGTTCCTGGTGGGTGGGCACAGAGGCTCTGGAGGCTGGGGGTGGGGACCAGTAAGGGAGGCATCCAGGAGAGCCGATGCACCATCTGCTTTGCTGTAACCCACTTGATCATAGTGGTCAAGAGAAATCAAGTTGGGTCACAACCCTGCCCTGGACCCTTGATGGGTCCCCACTGACTACTGAGCTCCTTGACTTGAAGCCAAGGTCCTTCATGAGCTTCTCTATCTCTGTTAACACTCATCCCTTACTCCTTTTCACCCTCCTCCCAGCACCTAACTTTAACCTCCAAAATGCCCAGAATTCTTGCCTCAAGGCTTTCACACATACTCTTTCCTCCTGCTTTACCTGCCCAGGTATTAGCTTAGGTATCACTACCTTCAGGAAGCGCTCCTTTAGCTTTCCTCTCCACCCCCACCACTCATCACAGCACTAGTGTCTCACCCATCCCCCTCTGGCAGTGTGGTGGTTCCCTGCTTGTCTGTCTTCCCACCAGACTGCCTTGGGCAGGGACTGGGATGCCTCTTTTGTGGTGGTGCTCAGTGCCCAACATCATGTCTGCTCACTAAACATGTTGCATAAATAAATGGGTGACGATAGTATGGCAGGCACATGAGACAGCGCCTGGGGGTAGATACGGCCCTGAAAACCTTCCCCTGGCAGATGCTGATGAGGCAGGTGCACAAACTGACACGTGTTTTTTCCCAGCGCCTGAGACCTGCTGGTGGCTGGGTTGGCAGGGCAGATGTGAGATCAGTACTGATGACAACTCGCCTGGAGCCTGCAGGGAGGGGGCTGGGCAGGCCAAAGTGCTAACTAACAAAACAGCCCCTGGCCTTCGGGTCAGGAACAACCCTGGCTTAGATGTTGCTTATGGTGCTTATGGCCCAGTTTTTCAGAGGCTCCTTGTGTTGGGGAGCTTTCAACTTTTCCTGTGCTCTGATCAGGAACTAACAGTGGGAACTTCACAGCTCCTGGATCATTCTGAGAAAGCTGGATCCTGTTTTGAATCTTGACCCCGACTCAAAAGTTGGCAGAGTCTACCTCTAATCTCAGTTTGCAGCTTCGCGCAGATTTCCTTGTGCCCTGATTTGTTGCTGATCACAGTTAACGTGTACCGAGCACTTATGTGAGCCCGCCACACTCGTAAGTACTAATTTAGAGTAAGTTCATGTGATCATTTGATCCTCGTAACAGGTGGGTGCCATTAGCATCCCCATTTCATGAATGAGGATACCCAGGCTCAGACTGATGCAGCAACACACGTTCAACATCACCCAGTCCTTGGCCAAGCCATGATTCAAGCCCAGGTACTTCTTCTTTGCCATCTTCATGTTCCCTTCTCCTGCAATGCCCTCCCTCCCATCCTCCATGTATGGCTGCCCCTCAAGGCTCAGCTCTGAAAGCCTGTTACTCTACAGAGGTGCCTGCAACCTCCCATAAGGAGTCTCTCCCACAATGACGACCTGTGCTGACTTTATAGCTGCATCCTGCCTGGTCAGCTGCTCATCCTTCAGGTGGCAAAGTCCCAGAAAGCAAAGGTGGGCCAGCCTCCCCAGTGTCTTTTTCAGCCCTGCCTCCCTCTCCCTTTCACACAGAGAGAGGCACAAGGCAGGGGCTCAATCAATGAATCCTGAATCAAATTTCTGAGGCAAAGCTGCTGCCCATCTCGGTGGGGACCACTCACAATGAGGATGTGGCCTTCTGGGCCAGGCTAATTCAGCCCCTGCAAATCCGGTCCTGGCTGAGGTCTGGGGAAGTCGTCCCTGGAACAGTCAGACTCTGTCTGTCAGAGCAGCAGGGCTCGGGCCTCCCCCAGAGGTTCAGAGGGAGTCCCCCTGAGAGTCCCCTGCTGGGAGCTGCAGCCCTGTCTGCATCTGGTACTTTCCCACTCCCACCCTCCTTCCCCCAAGCTCTCCTGAATGCTCTGAGATGCTCCTCCTGCTCTCCATGCAGGGGCTCAGATCCATGCAGGGAAGGTTCAGGAAAGCCACCGATCAGGTAGTGCGCCCACCCGCCCCTACCCCGCTGCTGACTCAGCCTGGCCCCACAGCTGCTGGAGCAGAGGAATAGTCTGTTTTTCCTTCTCTGGGGTCAAAGCTCCATGTGTTCCTTGAGGATTACTTCTTCCAATATAGTCTTTGGATTATGAACAATGAATAAGAAATAGGTCTTTTTTGAGACAGATCACTGTTCAGCCTCCTGACATCCAAGCAAAAGCTCCCTAGTCTTTTAAGAGTAAATTTGGAGATTTCCAGGAATTCTCCATCTTCCTCTTTTCTGTAGCTGGAAGACGGCCAGGCACTTCTGCGTATTATACTTCAAGCCAACGTAGTTGGCCTTGAAGTAGCAAACGGCGCTGCAAAGTCCTCCCGCTGCCTTGGACGGTGCGGGTACTTCATTTACATAGCTCCACACTGCTCCCCTGCACTTCCTGCTTCCCTGTTAAACTGGGGATTCATTTCCCACACTCAAGGCGTTCTAGGCCAACATCATATCAAGAAATGAGTAGCTGTGACACAGAGGTCTGGCTGTTCAACACAGCCTTCCAAGTTCTACGTTGAATGTCACCAGCCCATGCTAGCCAAGAGGAAGAGAGGGCATTGAACCACATGCTCATCCCAGCGCACAGGCGATTCACCACACAACACAGCACGTCAAAGCCAGCAGAAACCACACACATGCGGGATGTCACCACATGCAGGTTGGGGGACTCATTCCTGGAAAACGGGGTGGGTGATGTTTCCCCCGTCTCCACTCACAGGAGTAGAGGAGGACATGGGAAACAGCAGCCCTGCCCACTCACTCTTCCTGCTCCCCAGCGTAGCATGCAGAACAGGGGCGGTACCTTTGGGGTGGCTGGGAAGCTCCGTTCAGGGACAGGGGAATTGGCAGGCTTCCCGCTGTGGTTCTTGGCCTCCCAGTCCTCTGTAGGACTGCCTACGTCCCCAGCGCGGAAGGGGCGGTTGCCCAGTGCCTCTTCCAGTGCAGAGGGCAGGGGGCGGGTAGGAGTGAGGTCTTGGGTGGGAATAGATGGTGGGGGAGGGATGGGAATGGGGGGCGGGGTGTGTTGCACCCAGGGTGAGGATGAGGCACTCGCATGGCCTGACGACTGGAGGATAGGGGGCGCGGGGATCTTGGAGGGTGGGTTGGAGGGTGGAGGGTGGGGCATCACGGGCAAGGCAGAGGGGATCTTGGGGGGATAGTAGAACATGTCCAAAGGGATGTCATCCAGGTCAGTGGTGTGGAGGTGCAGTCCGCCTGCGAAGCGTCTCAAGGGTGGGGCCAGGGGAGACATAGAAGACGGGGGAGGCGGGAGCCCCGTGGTCATCTGGGGGGTTGCAAAGGAGTTCTGTAATCATTTGGCTAGCGCTCCACTTCACAGCACACTGAGTACTAGGCTCTTCTAATCTATTTCTCTTACTGCTGGAGACTTACCGCCCTCACACCAGAGCCATGGGGTGTCACTTCTCTGCCACATGAGCTCATACCAGGCAGCTGGTAGGGAATGCCCACATGCAAGCAGGTCCCAAGTTATGCCACAAGTGGGTGATAAGTAAGGTGACCATACAATTTACCATCTAAACTGGAACACACTTGACAGTGAACATGGCACTCTCAGTAATTACGCCCTAACTGGGACCATCTCAGAGAAGTTGGGACTTAGTGGTCACTGTGGAGATAAGTCCAGAAAAACAGATACGTTCCCCTTCCTCAAGAGAGGAAGGGAAGTGAGCTGGTAGGGGTGGCCCTGGACAGTTGCCATCCTGCCTCTCACTGTCCCCAGGGTGGGTCATTCTGAAGACAGCAGGAGGGGCTATGTATAGAAAGAAGGGCTCTGTTACCTCTGAAATCTCATTCTCAGCAGAGGAAATCTGCTCAAGGCGCGTCTGACAGAGCCTTTCCACCCAATACTGAATCTTTTCCGATTCCTCAAGGTCTTCCCGCTCTGTCTCAGACACCTGGGACCCAAGGCCACCACAAAAAGGGGAGGAGAAAGGGCACACTCGAGTCACAGGTGGGCAGCACACCAGAACCAGTAGCACAAACGCATTTCTTAACCCCTCCCCCCCACCAGAGTACTGTTGGGAGTGTCAGCTGTTTAGAAAAAGACCCAAGCTTGTTTCCCTTGGGCCCAGAGGTAGGGGAAGGGGGTGGAGGGAGAGTGCTGAGGTGCTGAGTCCACTAAAGCCACTTGTAGGCAAAATGAGAGAAGGAGCTCATGCATTGCATGGGATTAGCTGGCCTCCAGGATCCCCACAAACCCTGAGGCTCTTATGATTCTCCAAGAATAGTCCTTTTGTGGGCTCCTAGCACATTCAAAGGATTTATACTTTCTGCCCCTCCCCTGCTTCCAGGCTGCCTTGTCCTCAGAAGTCCAAGTTCAATTTGTAAATTTTATAGCTAATTTGTTCCTAATGCCAGACCTAATGCACTTCACATTTTCCAGGACTTCTCTGTTTTTGTAATGTAATCAGTTTAGCATTCTGATTCATGGGAGCATTAAGAAAAGCAGAACCAATAATCTCTGGAACAGCTAGGGAGTGAAGGTCACCCAACTCACCTAAGGAAACAGGAATCCCTCACGCTGGAAGACTGCTTTTGGCTTGTCTTGAAGGCAGCAGCCTTAGCTGCTTTCCCAGGTTGAAGAGGCCTAGCCTCCGACCCACCCTGTGCTGATGGGATGAGCCTCAGGCTGCTAGTCTGGGACACCTGGCCTGTGCGACGGGGTTAACCTCAGACCCTGACTCTCTGAGCCAAGGCACTTTGGGGAAACCCAGTCTTGAACTTATAACCTGGGTAGGGGTCCAGCTGATTCAGATCTAATGACAGGCCAGTGGCAGGCTAACTTCAGATCTGTATCTTGGCAGAGGGATGAGCCTCTGACTCACAGCCACACCCGGGGTAGGCAGGCCCCGTCTTGGACTCACACTCTGGTACAGTGAGGGTGGAGGGCACGACTCAAACCTCTGGCCAGGCGTGTGGAGGCCTAACCTAAGCCCTGCAGTGTGGGCAGGGAGGTTAGCCTCAGACTCACACCTGAGCAAGGAGGCCCGACTCAATCCCAGACAAATACCTAAATCGGAAGCTAGTCTTGGATGACCTCGGGTGGGGGTGGGGATGATCTCACTTTCCAGACTAAGGGGTGCGGGGGGGGGGGGGCAAGGCTCATTCCACCTTTGGACTCCACTTGGGGAGGACAGCTCTAGCCAGTTCCCTGGGAGCATGACGGGGAACAACCAAACCGCGTCGCAGGGGTGCTCGCTGGGCCTGGGAGCAGGACACGTACCTCCTGGGCCAGCCGGTTGATCTTCAGCTGCTTTTCCTTTTCCAGCATTTCCTCTTTCTCTTTGTAAAGCTTTTGCTCAAACTCCAGTTCCTTCTTATTTTTTCTCAACTCCTGCAGGCTGTCATACTTGGCTTTCTTATCTTTTCCTTTCTGAGCAGATGTGGCATTTTTTACATGACAAGGGTTACAAGGAAGTGTTGACACTGGCACAGCACCACAAACAGGGCATTCAGTCTTCAGACAACACCAGGCAACCACCCCACGGCGAGCCCCTCCCCCAGCTCTGACCCTGGGCATCGGACCTGAGGGTTAGGACAAGCAAGCCGCTGTTACCCATGGCAGAGTAGGAGACACATTCCCTTCGCCACTCAGAAGAATGGGCTTACTAGTTCACTAACTAGCTGTGTGACCTTGGCTAAGTGTCTTAACATCTCTGGGCCTGATTCACCTCATCTCCAAAATGGAAGAAATACCTGCCCCATAAGCTTGACATCCAGAGCCAATGAAATAACATCTATAAAAGAGTTTTATAAACATTATAGCACTATATAAATAGAAGGCATTGTATTTATTTCCTGGTATCGGGGCACATGCTTTCTCCATTATTTGGAGAGAAAATTTTCTCATGTTCAGATACCACACATGCCTCCTGGGAGATTCTATAGAAAGTCAGGGAGGGCTGGTAAGCCTCACTTATAGGGATCCTCTGTCCTGAGCTACAGGAGGCAGGAGCCAGCCTTGACCTGGGAGCCCAGAGCCAAGTGTATCAGATTTTTCCCTGATGCTTAAGTTCCAGATCATTTCATCCTGTCAAGTCCACCATTCTCTCTGAACTGGGCCCCTGAAATGAGGATTAGTCAGAAACTACAGGCTTGGGGGTTGGGGGTGGGGACAGAGAATGGCCTACCTGCTTTTCACTGGCTGTCAGGGTTCAAGAGGACTTGGGGAGGGAGGTGCAGGGCAAAAGGACCTATTTTTCCTGTTGGAATTGGACCCATAAAGCCTGCTTTCCTGGCTGCTTCTCCCGAGTGGCAGAGAAGCCAAGGAGTAAGGAGGGAAGAGAACTAACATTTATGGACTGCCTAGGTGTCAAGGAAATGACAACATCTCACACATAGGCATTACCCTATTCTTTTGATGGAGGAGATGAGGCTCAGAGAGGGGAAGTCTCTGTCCAGCATCAAACATCTAGTAAGTGGTGGTGCCAGGATTTGAACCTGAGTCTTCCAGGTCCTACAAATTTTCTACTGTGTCCAGATGAGCTGGGGACCACGGGAGCATGGCAGGAGGGAGTGTCAGCTCCATCACACACAGCAAGGAGGACAGAGCTAGCACTCAGGAGAGGGGACCGCAGAGAGAGTCGGTGTTCTGGGGAATGTCTGCCGGCAGGAGAAACCCACCTGTGAGCTCATCCCCACCCCCAACAAGCCATCTTGGGGCCTGCTCTCAGAATTCCTGAGTCATCCCAGCATTAAAAGCCAGAAATGAAGAATTGAGTTTACCAGCAATGGACACAACTTGTCCACAGCTGGAAGGACTTAGGGTGTCATTATAGACCTCTGTTTGAGTCATCCTGCTTCCTTGTGCGTGTAATGTGCTTTGGAAATGACCCCACCCCCCACCGTCTGAGGGATGGGGCCCACCCCCAGAGCAGTCTAAGAGTCACTTGAGAAAACAGTTCTCTTCGCTTCAGAGTCCTTCTTGGTTCCTCGTCTACCCCGTTGTCTAGACTCTTGGCTCAGTTGATAGATGAATCCCTCTATCATGTAATAGATTCAGACAGCAATTCCCCAAGAGGAGCCAGAAACATTCTGCGTGATGGCAGCTTGCTAGAATAAGAGGACAGCTCCCCACAGGAACCACTAGGATGGGAATGCCCATTCTGTTGTTAAAAAACCCACCAGCACTCAGATTTTAGAGCCAGGGCTCCAGGGTGGGGCAGGCACATGTGACAGTTTCTGTCCCATCTCCTAGAAAGCAGCACGGGCTTCCGATGCAGAAGAGCAAGCAGCCCCATAGCACTGTCCACCAATCTCCCCACGGTCCACTGCATGTGGGTACTTAGTTGGTGTGAATCTGCCTCCCTGCCAGGCGGCTGGCTCCTGCAAGTGGGGCTGGTCTGTGAGTTCACTCATGCAGTCCTGATGACAGGGTTACTAGTCAGGACCATAAATCCTCAGGTCCTGGCGCAGACTTCGTGGGGCCACAGGCCTGGGGTCTTTGAGCCCCAGGCAGATTACTGCCAGGTTAGGAATCGAAGGCATTGAGTCTTTAGTGTTTCAAATAAGGGGAATTTTCTTCACCGATGGTCATGGCCACAGACAGCCGCTTGTATCACCGGGGCACTGAGTGTTCCAGCCCCTGCTGTACACAGCATCTCGTGAGGCTCCAGAGAAAATGAGGATGGATTTTCAGAGCCAGCACGAGGAACATGATTCTGTTGTCCTTTTACCTGTCAGTTAAGTTCAAGGCAAATATTCCTTTCACTCTGGACTAGAAGGAGAGGCCGATGGGGTGGGTATGTGCTTGCTGCTACCTAGAAGCAATTTCTCTTTCTTTTAGAAATGAAACACCAGCTATTTCTGGGATGACTGAACTAATGAACAGGGGGAGCCAGGTCCCCTTCTTTACCAACAGCACTTTACAAGCAACGCGATCTCTGAGAGGAAGCGCATGTGTGGAGGAGACGCACACACACCTCTCTTACCTTTATCTACTAATCAGTGTCTGGGAAGGAGTTAACCTAGCCACCTCCTTTAATAGTTTTTCAAGTAAAACCCTGTCTGTGTGTGTGTAGTTATATGCTGGTTGAGACAGTACATAGGGAAGAATTCGCAGTGTAACCTAACAAGGCATCCTGAGCGGGAGTCAGCCTGTGGAATGGAAAGGTCAGTTTCAGGAGACCAGGTGCTGTCTGAGACCCTGGTGGCTTGGAAAGGGATCCCCGAGGGGCTCTGCCCTAGCTGACCCAGTGTCATGCAAATCACAACCTGCGCTCCTAGGTGAAGAGACCTTCTCCTGTCAGGAATAACAGACAGTGCTGCCTGTTACCTTCCCGGTCCTGTGTTGGAGGGGCAGATGCTTCCAGCACAGCAGAGATTCCCGTTGTACAGGCAGGGAGAAGTTACTTATCAGCAAGGTCACTCTGCTGCCGGGGCCCTGGCTTCCGGAGGCCAGACATGCCGCCAGAAAGGGCTGGCCAAGTGATTACACCTAAATTGGTTCACCCAGATTTATGCTGATGCCTGAATTCCAAATACCAAGTCATCTCGAATGTCCAGTCTATAGGTATGAACAGCGGCATTTTCATAATCAAATGCCAAATTGATTTAGAAAGAAAAACGGTGAGAAAGATTTATGGGGCCTGGAGATACAGTAATAAGATCTACAGAGAAAAATCCAAGGCCCCAGAGACCAGAAAATTGCATTATCCTGGGCTCACGCAGAGATGTTTCTAGGGAGGGGAGTGATTGGTGTGGCTCTTTGTCTCAACCCGAGGAGGCAGCTGGCGGTGTCTGGCATAGCCGGTCTCATAATCCGAGCTCGGAACACCCAACCTGATATTTCTCTGTCTGACCTTGGCTTCTGGTCTTGGCCCCTGGTTCTATTTGACAGAGAAATAAAGCAGCAGCTTCCTGCCCTGCCCCTGCCCCTATGCCCCGTGCCCACTGGGGCTGGCGCTGACCCGGGCGGTGCCTGGTGGTGCTGGGGCAGCTTTCACCCCGTGAATGCTCCCCCCGCCCCCGACGATGTCTCTGTGACAGTGCCCTGCCATTAGATGTCAGCCTGGCACAGAGGCGCAGACACGATTACCCCTCAAGTGAACAGGCCGGGTCACACTGTGCAGAGTTGACAGGAAAAGAAACAATGTTTGCAAAAGGCCAAAACCCACAGCAAACTCAGCGGCACACGGCACGGCACCCCGCCCTGTCCTACCTTGCGGATGGTTGGGAATTTGCCATCATAGCGATAAAACCACCCAAAGGCTGCAACAACACAGAGAACAGAGCCGTGAGACGCAGTCCACTCGGCCAGCGAGTCCAGCGAGGGCAGAGGCCCAGAGCTGGGCTCTCGAGGAACGCGTGGCTTTGCGAGACGGAGCGCAGCGCAGCGGCGGGTCCAACAGCAAAACTGCGTCCTCTGCCTGACCCTGTGCTTACCTGGCCTCACTTGGTCTGTAAAGCAGGCCCGAAACCGCCTGAGAAAGGCCCTGATTGCCAGGCCCTGGACCCCCGTCAACTGCCTCTGGCCTTAGAAGTCAGTGCCAGGAAAACCAAAGAGAAAGCCCCTTGTGGGAGGAAGAGCTTTTCCAAATCAGAGCCACGGCCCACAGAGCACAAAGCCCCGTTGAAAGAGAATGAGGCTTTTCCTGACCGATGTCTGGTCCCTCCATCCAAGAAATGGCTCAAGACAAAAGGGAGCCTGGGTCTCTGCCTAGAACTGCTGTCGGACAGAACAAAACAGTCTTGTCTCACCGTCCAGGCCATGTCCTCCACTGTCAATGTGGGAAGAGAAAGCAGTGATTGGGGTCAGCTCTGGGGAGGACGGCTCGGGCAGCAGTGGGCAGGAGACTGGCCTCCAGAAAAGCAGATCCCCAACCAGGCCAGACCACCAGGGCACCAGCGCCCCTGCTTCCCTCGGGCTACAGCATGCCAGGGTAATATCTCGAACCCAAAGATCCCTAGGCTGGTGGTGATGGCTTAAATAACTACCCACTTTTGACCAGCCTGGGTTCTAGAACACAATCTTGAAAGGCCCTTGCTGGACCAAACACTACCCCCTAGTTCCTGGATCTTGAGGAGATCTTGGGGAGTTCTGGGAAGAGGCCAGAGAAAGAACTTGGCCTTGGGCAGTACTTAAATATTTCAGCCAGTGGTTCAGTTGTACCGAGGACAGCCAGCTGACATTTCAGCCTGGCCGTGAGTCCTGTTCTCAAGGTTTTGTGTGCAGTGCTTGGAGGAAGCCAGGGTTGGTCACAGACTCTAGCGGTTCCTGCCATGGGCTGGTCCTTAGAGCTGGGTGTCTGCAAAGCTGGCAGGGGGAGGTGGGCAGAGCAAGCAGAGCAGCAAGGCCAGGAAGCAAAGCGGGGGCTGCAAACCTGCTCTCCCTGCTTCTCTGTGCCTCCATCCGGGTCATCAGCAGGCTCAAGTTCGGGCGCCACTCCCTGATCATCTACCCAGGAAAACAGGAGGAAGCTGGTGAACCAAGAGGGATTCAGGAGACCTAGAGGCCAGAGGTGCTTCCCAGGAGCCTGGGGACCTGGGACCAGTGTCCTCTATGGGAGTTGCGACATCAGGGGTGGGAACAAGGCTCAGGAGCCCAGTGCAAAGCTTCCTTGCTCTGGGATGGTGCATGCAGTGCTTCCAACTGATCTGACAGCAGAGAGGGAAGAATTTTGTGGGGCATTGGTTGACCCTTGGGAGATGGGGCACAGAGGTGGAATGTATCTGCGTGTCATGCGTGTTTGGTGCCAGGGCTTACAATGGGAGAACACGTCCTCCTGGCTTCTCTCCACCTTTGGAGCTGTGTGGGTGGACTGGGGATCCTGCAGAGGTGAGGAGATGCCAAAGTGTAAAGGGGCCCATGTGGCCAGGAAGACCTGCATTTTGACATAACGTGGAGAATAGCAAACCGTCTGTTCCTGTGGTTTCCAACCTGGACTCCGGCCTCTCTGGGCTGGGGATGGTAGTGTGTTAGTCTGCTGTGAGCTGTTTGTTCATGTTTCAAAGTTTTAATTAGAAGAACTGGCCCAAAAACTTGTGAAAAGGCTAATGTGAAGAGCCTTTGCTTTTGTTTCGATTTATGGTCACTCAACAGTGGAACACTGATGCTTTCTTGTGAATAAGAAGGACTACCTCATCAAACAGTGGGGGGCACAGACGACTACTTCACAGCATGGTAGGGAAAGAACCTCAACTTCCACACCATGCAGTCTGTGGGGTGTGCGGTCTGACACGGTACTTAACGGCTAGAGGAGACTGGAAATCTCTTGTGTAAACCTCTTCCTCTCTCCAGGCTTTTTCTAGCTCTGAAATCCTTAATAAAAATCCCCTCCTCCTCCTTGGTTTTGCTAAGGAACTTTCTCTGGGGACCTCTGTGACAATGTGTCCTGGACTTGAGGGCCTGGCCCAATGTCAGGGTTCTACTGGCTTGGTCAGGGGTCAGCAGGGTGAGTCCCTGGGACAGGTCAAGGTGAGGGGAACAGTCTGTCCCACTCACATTATCATGATGAGTGGCTTCATCTTCCTGACAAGAGATGCTCCACTCTATTTACTAACTGTTCAAAAATGCAGGGCCCACCCCTCATCAGACACAGGCACCTGAGTCGGATAGAACCTGTCACCTAACTGGGCCCCTGAGTTGAGGGGTGGCCTGGGAGGGTCACAGCCTGGTCCTGGGGGCCGACACGGCTGATATCATGCTGGCCTCCCAGGAATTCGGAGAAGGCAGGACCTGAGCTGGCTCCGAGGCCTTCCTGCATTTCCCGACTCATCTCCAAACGAGTATTAAACTGCAGGAGCACGTGGAGGAGGGTGGGGGCAGCCGCTGTCCCAGCTCAGGCTGGCAGGCTCCGCTCACCGGTCTCATGCCCTGTGGTGTTCCTCTAGAAAACAGTTATGTCTTGAACAAAGGGGGAGTTCTCACTCCTTTGATTCAAGAAGCATGATTTGGTTTAAAAGCACTAAATAAATAGCTAGGTAGAGAAAGGGTTTTTATTTTCTATAGTTCCTGAGAGGGTGTGTTTGCTCTGAAGCCAAGACCAGTTTCAAGTAAGGTACTAAATTGACTAGGGTTACTTTCATGAGAAGCAATTAAAATCGATCTCTCTGCTTCTGAAGCTCCTATTTCACACATTAAGAGCAAATTAACTCCCTGACTAAAATACAGATTATTCACTGGGAATTCAGCTCTGGCCACATCCTTGACTAATAGCGAGTGTCAGAGGGAAGGCTGATGAGAGCCTGCTTTGTCCTTCGGAGAGGACCCTGAGGTGACAGGGTGCCCTGCCTCCAGGAAGGAACAGGAGCTGTTTGCCGTGCACCAGGGAGGGGTGAAGGGGACCATCCACATGCTCTGAACACCCTCACCGACCCAAGCTGATGTCCCTCTAGGGTGTGGCCATGGTTCAAAGTTGGAGCCAGAGCTGTCTGGCCCCATCGCAAATCCTAAGTGACTGCCGAAATGGGGGGACAGCAGAAATGGGGAACCTTGGTTCTTGGGTACAGATTCACCCCTCATCTGACCAGGTTCCCAGGTCAGCTGAGCACAGTCAGCTGGAGTAGAACCTGTCCCCTGTCAAGGAGATCTAAATAGCTAAAAAGAGTAAAGGCCCGAACAGGCATGGACTTGTGATTGCCACGGCTACCAAGCAGCCTTGCTCCTGGCTCCCCACTATGAGTCTACTTAAGAAACACTAAGAGTGTGCCCCCCCCATTTTGCCCTGGTGCTGTGAGCTGCCCCCCTTGAAGAGGCATCCTGGGAGTTGGGGTTGAGAGCAGGTGGAAAGGAGAACAGTTGTTGAGGCCTGGATTGAGCCTGGAACTGAGAACGTAGTACAGATGAAGAGAGGAGATAAGGGCAGAGAAGTCCTGGCTGGTGTGGCTCAGTGGACTGAGTGCCAGTCTGCGAACCAAAGGGTTGCCAGTTCGAGTCCCAGCCAGGGCACATGCCTGAGTTGTGGGCCAGGCCCCCAGTGGAGGGTGTGGGAGAGGCAACCACACATTGATGTTTCTCTCCCTCTCTTCCTCCCTCTTTCCCCCTTTCTCTAAAAATAAATAAAATCTTAAAAAAAAAAAGAAAGGAGATAAGGGCAGAGGGAGCTGAGGTCACAGGATGGCTGTAGTTTGGTGCCTGGGAATATAGACTCCATCCCTGGAGGGCACAGACCTTGCAGGGTTCACGAACAGAGACGCAGGTGGTAGGGGCACTTCAGGTAAGCTCCTCCCACAGTTGCCCATCAACCTTGGACACACCCCCAAGAGTCTTCTCTAATGTGAGCCCCTTGCCCTATTTCCCATTGCTGTTTAACCCCAGCCCCAATTCAGAAACAGGCAGGAAGAAGTTACGACACCCAACAAACTATGAAAATCCCATAATCAGTTCACTTCTGCTACAGCTCTCCAATACCTCTTCAGTAGCCCAAGGGCAGGGGGAGGGTCCACCTGCCCCTGTCTGTGTTGTGAGGGACAGCCTAGCAGCAGGCCTCCAGGACAAGGAGGGCAGGCAGATCCCACCCACCCCAATGCCATGGCAGATAGCCCCTGGCACTCGGCTGCCCCTCCGTGAAGGAAATGCAGTCCAGGGAGCCATGGGCTATTCACTGGGAAAATGGTGGTTTGTGAAGGGAGACCAGCCTCTCTGTCTGGACCCCCGAGCACCCTGGCCCCAGAAGGAAGCCCTCTCCCCTGCCCTCCAGCACATGATACGTACACTTTGGCTTTCGAAGGGACACGGGGCGCACCTCGGTGGTGAGGGTCTTAGGCGAAAGCAGCTGTTCCTTCGAGCCCCAGTCCTCTTCCCACTGCTTCTGAAATTTCTCTTCCTCCTCCATGATCCTGAAATAAGACCCCACACTCATGACTGGAGGCAGACCCTTCTCGGGCCCACCTTCTGCTGATAGGGACACCCCAGTCAACCTGGGGAGAGGCCACATGGTTCGAGCTGTGGGGAAGCCAATAGAGTCCTTGGCACTTGTACCCTAAATCGAGTGTAATTATGTAAGACTGTGTTCTGGTTTCTCTAACAGGGTAGGCTTTACCAGGATTACGGAATGGCTACAACTAAAGGAGGATCCACCAGGGAACAAGTGGGCCAAGTAGAGGGGCCTGAAGGTCGCCGCTGGCCGTCTACACTCCCGAGAGCACGCTCGTGTCCACACACAGACGCACGGAGCTGAGGCACTCACTGTTCCATCTCCTTCCGGTATCTCTCATTTTCCTCTGCTGCCTTCTGGGCAATTTCCTTTTTCCTTCTGAAACACAAATGCAGACTGGCATGCTGGAGTCTGTGCAAGAGACATTAGCTCTTCCTTGTAGCTAACTCCTGATTTGGGAAAAGTTTTGAGTATTTCAAGCTCCCTCCCAGGGATGCCTAGACCACTGTGGACGCTGAGGAAGCAGATCCCACAACACCTGGGTCCTGTGCTGTGGTGCGGTTTGGTTTGGCACCACTAGGCAGAGATTCTGTGCTGCCAGAGCGGGCGGGTCCTTGGGGGCCACACTCCAGGCACCCACTGCCAAACACAGTGACTGATGATAGGCAGGGCCTGGTCTGAGTGAGGTCCTCCTGGAAGAGGGCCCCAGGCCCCAGGCCCCTGGGGCAAAGCTGGGGCCACCACCCAAGGTCAGGGCTGTGGGCAGAGGTACAAGCAGGGGGGATTCTCCAGGCTAATTCTGAGATGGGAAAAGCCTGTCTACTTTCCTTTTCTAAATTCTTATGGGGTTCCTAGAATGTATGTGTATTTAGATTTTGATGATAGTTTTTGATTTATGAATTGCTCACCCCATTAATTCTTTCAATCCAGTATCTCAACCACCTGACATAGGGTCAGAGGGCTTATCACCATAGATGGGGCAGCCAGACTACCTGGTGTGAATGCCAGGTTGGCCACGTGTGACTTTGCCCACAAGTGGCTTACCCTCTTTTGGTCTCAGTCTCCTCATCTGTGAAATGGGTTAATACCATCTATCTCACAGGGCTATTGTGAGAATGAAAGTAAGTAACATACACAAGGCCATAATACAATGCCAGCCACATGGTTGGTACTCAACAGAGGTTAGCTACTGCTAGTAGTAGCCCCATCTACATGCATATTCCTGGGTCTTGGAAATCGGGGGCTCTCTTTGGCAAGGAGGGAGGAGCCCAGTGGTCTGAAGGCCAAAGGTGCTTATGCTGACCACCACTGGACCCATCTGGTCTGAGGACAGTCCTCAGGGGGAGAGGATGACATCAGCTCAGGATTCGAGGAGCAGGAAGTAAGGTGGGTGGGGTTGTACAGCGTCTGGGAGGGTGGGACAGAGGCATCCTAACTGGCCACACTCACTGCCTCTCCATCTCCTGCTGCTCCTGGAGGATTTTGTTGGACTCCATTGCCAGCCGCTTCTGCATGAGAAGCTCCTGCCTCTGTAGCTCGCGCTGCCTAACCTCTTCCAGCCGCTCCCGCTCGGTCATGAACAGCTCCCGGCCCTTGAGGGAGAAAAGAGACATCTTGTTCAGTCTCCTGGGGAACCTGGGCTTCCACTGCCACCGCCCTGGGGGCCAAGACGAAGGCTCTCTTCTCATCACCGTGACCCCAGTGTCAGGCACTGTGATTCCTGCTGTGTCTGACCCAAACGTCCCCTGGCTGGGCAGAGATCCTCTTGCTCTGTTTTGTCAGAGCTTCAGGGAAGGAGACCCCTTGGCTCTTCTCAGGAGTGTGTGGCAGAGATCAGGGCTCTGAGTGGCTGGGCCTGGAGGTCAGGGGCCATGGAGGTCAGGGGCCACTGAGCCCCCAGAAGCTCATTCTGGACTTACAGCTCCAGCTACGATGGACATGGTCAGGCTGCGGCTACTCTTCAGCACGTTCACGGCCTGTGGGGACAGGTGGACAGTCAGCTGAGGCCTGACAGATCAGAGAAACCAAGGCTTCTAGAGAGCACAGAAGATGTCAGTCACCGTGGCAGGGGGAGGGGGTGAGAAGTGGAGGGTAGAGGTGATAATGCCAGCAGGTGAACATCCCACACCTCACCTCCTTGTGGTCCAGGTTGGAGAAGTCGATGCCGTTCACTTCGACAATCTGGTCCCCTGTCTGGAGGAGAAACGGAGAGGGATCAACGCACTTGCACTGTTTGTACTCTGACTTGTCCTCAGGAAAGGTTCCCGCTGGGGGACAAGGGCAGGCGTTGGGCCTTAGGTGGCTGCACCTTAGCTCTCCTGGATGTGCAGTTAGAAAGCTCTGAGGGGTCTCCCAAGGCCCCCTACCTCTTTCGTCAGCTGCCAAATATGATCTCAGCGCCAAATATGATATCAGCAGAGGTTTATTCTTTTGGCTGAATTTACGACATTTGCTTTAAAAGCTGAGTACATAGACACAGGAGCCCTTGGGCTTCTCATATAGCTGAGGCTGTGTTGAGTCATAATAATAACTGGCAGCTAACATTCACCGATCCCTTACTCTATGCCTGTTCTAAGCATGTGTATTAATTCATTTAGTCCATACGATGTCTCTAGAAGGAAGGCTATTTCCCCATTTTATAGGAGAGAAATCTGATGCACAAAAAGAGGAAGTCATTTGTCCAAAGTAGAGGCCAAAAGTTCCGGCTCTGGCATCAGATCGCCCAGGTTTGAATCCCAGCCCTACCATTCTAGGCACATGATCTTGGGGAAAAATCACATACTTTCTCTGGGTCTCAGTTTCCTCATCTGTAAAATGGATAATACCTGGGGATAATGATAGTACCTAATTCTCAGAGTTCTTACACATTTTAAAGGGCTTAGAACAATGTCTGATCCAATGAACACTCAAGGAGTGCCACCTCTTTGATTACTATTACTCCACCCCACAGGTAGGACCAAAGGCTCTCAGAGCTGGAGAAGACTGTAGAAAGAGTCAAATGCCGCCCCCCGTGACACTTTCCTTGGGGGGTAGGAAGCATCAGCCAGTGGCTGCCGAGAGAGGGCTACGTGGGAAGACACGGGCCTCCGTCACTGTGTGACCGCAGTCTGACCCTGGCCGGGCCCACTCACCTCCAGCCCCACCTCGGCAGACAGGGAGCCGGGCTTCACGTTACTGATGAAGATGCCAGGTTTCTGGATGGGGCCGCTGGAGATGCTGCGGAAGTGATGGGAAATGCAGGTGAGCCTCCGCCTGCAGCGCTTGCTCATTCGCAGTGTCCAGCCCCCTCTGCCTGTGCACCCAATGCTCCAGCCCCGCAGGACACAGGTCACCCACGAGCTCAGCTCTCCATGGCTTACCTGTGCCAGTAGCCACAGAAAACTACTTGTAACCCCCCACCCTGCCCAACCCCTCACTTGCAATATTATGTGTGCTGTTTCTTTTTCTAGCACTTTCCTATTCATTCCTTAAGACTCAAGTGCTATCTTCTCTACAAGGTTTAAACTGAATGCCTATTCTTTCCTAAGATGAAGTAGTCGCTCCCTTCTCAGTGCTCCTAAAACACCTGCAGCAAGGGTGGCATTTGTCCTATTGTTCTCCCCTCCCAGATCTGTGGCAGGAGTCACTAACTGATCACAGTGCTCTCCCACCAAGTCAAGATACAGTCTTAGAGTTCTTTGCAAAACAGCACTCCAGGCAGCCACTGCTAATTGATTAGAGATAGCACAGAGTTGGAAACTTATCTGCCACCCTGACGCAGAATGCAGCTCCATTAGCATCGTTGTCACTCTATATTGTAACCATTTATGTGGCTGGCTTCAATATTAGGCTGTAATCTCTTAGAAAGGAGGGACTTCTTTATTACTTATACTTGGCAGAAAAGTATTGAGTAAGTGTGAATGAGTGGAAACAATATGAATAACTCAAAAAAGAATAGCTGGTATTTACTGACTGCTTATTACTTGCCAGGCACTAAGCTTGGTACTTTACTTCTGTCTTCTTACTCCTCCTCACAAGGTGGACTTTATTATTCCCAATTTATTGAGGGAGAAACTGAGGCTCAGAGTGGTTAGATAACTATTCCAAGGTTCCCGAGCTCACAAGTGACAGAGCAGGGACTGACCCCTAGATCTGTGGCTGTAGCATCTGCATGCTTAACAAGAATACATCTGCAACCCATGCCTGCTTGCAGGAAGCCCACAAGATAGTAAGTGACAAGGGAACAGTGACAGAGATGACCAGCAGGACAGGCTTCATTTATTGTGACTCGAGGACCCACCAAAGGAATGTGGCTCTTCCTGGGGGCCTCAGTTTTTTCATCTGTAAAATGGGCCTTTTATAGCTGTCTCCGTGACCCTACAGGGCTGTTGTGAAACTCAAAGGGGAGATCAGGCACCAAGGAGTGTCACTACCTGTGGAGACAATTTCCCTCGGAAGCAGCAGCGAGGAAGGGGAGAGGCGTCGGGGCCCTACTGGGGTCTGCTGGCCACAAGAGAGGCCCAGGGCCTGCCGGCCACCCACCTGCAGCCAAGGCCCCGGGAGCCCACCAGGCTGATGAAGACCTTCTTCTCCTTGCTTTCCCGACTCCCTGAAGAGCCCAGGATGCCCCGCCCGCCCTGGAGGAAGGACAGAATAAGAGTCACTAGGTATCACATGGGTGCGAGTGGCTACTTAAGCTCATAAGCACTGCTGTCCCCACGGGAGCCTGATGGTTATTCTGTCCTTGGTGGGGGCAGGGGTGTCTGTACCTGCTGGGTGGGCTGGGTGGAGGCCCACCACCCACAGGGGCTTTCTAGGTGCCCTGGGGCTGTGTGAGCCCCTCCTTGAAGACCACTCACTCAGAACCCATCACTGGGGGCTCTGGCCCCTACCTCAGATTCCGACACAAACTGATCCACGTACTGCCACTTGAGGGGCTCATCCGGGGAGCTGGCAGGAAGGGAAAAGAGAAGGGGGGTCATTAGAGAGAGATACCTGAAGCACCAGGCCCCAAGTCCAGATCTGCCCGCTCTGGAGTCCCCAGCCGCTGCTGGCCCAGGGGCAGGGCTGGCCTGTGGGAAGCCAGACCCCAGGGCTGATCCCCGGACCCTGAGCCCACAGGCAGGGCCCTGCTCACCTCTTCACAGGGATCAGGCCGATGTCTGTGGGAGAGAGGATGAGGGTTAGGGCGGCTCCTCTGCCCTCCCTTCCTCCCCCGGGAGCTGACTCCCTGCTGCCGACCCTCCCCAGCCCACCATCAGCACCACCCTCCCCTGCCCTCTGGCCTCACTCACGTCTCACTTTGATGGACACAGTCTTCTTGGTGCGGATGAGGTTGATGACCTCCTCGTGGGTACACGAGGAGATGGAATACCCGTTGATCCGGACGATCTCGTCCCCTACCTTGGCCACAGACAGAGGGAACAAGCACCAGGCCGAGGGGGCATCAGGTGGCTGGGCAGGCTCTCTGCCAGATGGCCCGGGCCTGCTCTCCAGGAAAGGGGACGTTGGCCCTATCTCTCCCCTCAAAGAAACTTTGACATGTGCCCTAGTGCCTTGTCACAGCCATCCCACCCTCAACAGCCTGAGGGCTCCCAGGACCGTGGCACTTCCAGTCTTGTGCAGCCGCATTTTACAGATGGGGAGACCAAGACGGTGGGGCAGGGGCACAGAGAGTGGGTAGCAGAGCTGGGAGTGGAACTGAAGACTGTATCCTCACTCCGGGGTCCCTTTTACCCTCTTGGAGCACCAACAGGTTCCAGAATGCATTCAGAAGGCGACTTTTCACCCAGAGTCCAGCGGCTCTTCCCTGGCCTTTGTCCCACCCCACCCCACCCACCCCACCCCAAGGAGCAGGCTTCCCTGCAATAGCATGACAGAGTCAGGGTGGGAATGTCCGTGACTCCCAACCCAAGCTCTCATCACTCACACACACACGATCTCTTTTTTTCCACTCAGTGGAAACTTGATGGACATTATAACCTGCCACAGCCCTGACCTCTGAATTCCCATTCTGGGCGTTAGCAAAGAACACTAAATGAACATAAGGCTTTGGCATCAGATGTCCCGGGTTCAAACCCCTGCTCTTATTCTTATAAGCTGTGTGACCTTGGGCAAGTCTGTTGAACTTTCTGAACCTGTTTCCCCCATCTCTAAAATGGGAAGATGGTGTGGTTGCCATGAAAATTGAGTGTGTACACGTAAGGACAGCCACTTCTTGGAGCCTCACAAGTAATAAGTGAGTGGTTGTTATTGTTACTATTAGTTGAACCTGAGCTCAGATCCCCCTTCTCAGGACTGAGCCCGTGTTAGATGGGGAGAGATGGGGGGCCAGCTCTGGATCCAGCTCCACAGTGAGACTGCCCCCCACTGGACACTGTCTTGGGCTCTTCCATGTACCTTGGCCCTGGGGATCTGGCCTGAAGCTCCTCACTTAGTAACTGCAGGGCTGGAAGGAACCTCACACATCCGTTGAGACTGAGGCCCAAGGAGATGATGATGTTCTGTCCCAGGTCACACAGCCATTAGCTATAAGACAGACTGGATCCTGGATGCCTTTCTCCAGCCTGAGGCCAGTGCAGGCCAGCTGGGGGCTTAGCTCACACCACATGTGCTGCCCCTTTGGAGACTTGCTGGTACATGTTGGGGACGCAGCCTGACTCTGTGCGGGGCCTGGGGGCTGGGCAGGGGACAGCCTGTGAGGGCGTGCCACTCCTACTTCTACAGCACCTCCTCCCAGTCACCTTCGCACTGCTGCCACTGGAACACTCCCCTTCCACACCTGGACACAGACCCTAATCTCCTCAGGGGCCTGACCTGACGGGAGTGACAAGGGGCTCAAAAAGGCGCCACAAAGAGGGGCTCACTGAAGAGCTCTCCAGGTTTCTGTGGCCACCTCCTGTAAAGAGAGCAACCACAGGCCCCTCACACCCACTTTCTACAACTCTGCGTCTCTTCACCAGATGAGGAAACTGAGGCTCAGGTAGGTGGAGTCACTTGCTTGAGGTCACCCAGCCAGTCACCGGTGTTGCTGGGAGTTGAAGGCAGGTTTCCCTGACAGACGACAAGCATTGTGTCTTGGGTGCTCGGGAGCATAAAAGGAGGGTGCTTGGCCAAGCCCGGCAGCAGTTCCCTGTGGCCTGCAGTCTCTGGGTCCTTCCCAGCTGCCAGAGCCCTCGAGTCCCACAGGAAAGGCAGGGATTACTCTGTCCATTTCACAGCTGGGACAACCAAGGCAGGCAGAATCATTCTCATTCCCTAGACCCGACTGTACTGTGAGTTGTGCCGCACAGATAGCCCAGGGCAGGGCAAAGGATGTGGGCTCAGACAGGAAACACTTGGAAAAAAATCTAAAATCTCTCCCGGAGGGGGCTAAAAGCGGAGAGATGGGGTTTGAGGCTGGGTCCTGTTGGTGGGCCCGAACCCCCAACCCGAGAGGCCCAGAGCAGCAGGGCCTTCAGTCCAGCCAGGCCGAGCCTGAACATGCCCCTCCCTTGCCTTCCAGAATCTTCCTCCAGCCGCACTCAGGCATGAGACGTCCCCAGAAACATGAACCCAGACAGGTCAATGGATGCAGGTGTTTTTTGCCCCCAGCTCCTCTGGGTGAAGTTCTCTGTCTTGTTCTTAAAGGAACCTGCTGGGGACCCCAGTGAGAATGGTTCCCACACAGCCCCTGGCTCAGGTTGCTGGATCGGCTTTCCTCTCCCTCTCACTCCCTCGTGGAGCCCTGCAAAAGGCCCTTTGTGCCAGGGCCACAATGAAATGACGATCTGAGGGCAGTGGCACAAAGGAGAGATGAGCCCGTCCGCCCGAGAAAGGGTCGATAATTCATAACCTGAGAAACCGGCGGGAAGATAAAACTCCGTTTCATTAGAATGCCCCAATCGCAGAGGCACCGTTGAGAAATTCTTGTCCTAGAAGGAGAGCTCACCCCGGAAAACAGGGCCTCCACTGACGCCAGGAGAGGAGCTCATTATGTTTTTCTCCCCGGCTGCATTTCTGGGCTGGAAAATGTGCCGCACCGGAGAGGAATAATGAAGCGGCTGAAATTTCAGCCGCCCCGGCGAGCCGTGAGACAGGGATTTAGAACAAAGCGGTGTCTGTCAGCTCCCGGTTTCCACCTCCCACTCCACAGTGTCTTGTACCTTTCGCCTTCGGGCCCCCCAAGCCCCTGGCTTGGCAGCCCAGATTGAGATGCTGATAACAAACATGCTGGAAGCTCTGAGAGGGGTGGGAGGGCCTCTTTTATCTGGTCATAGGAAAACACAGCTCTGGGCTCCGGCAGCAGTGAGACCTGGAGGTCTGCCCATCTCTGCTCAGACACTGAGGTGTGGGGACCCCAGAGGAGGGGCATCTGGGGTGCTGAAGAAAGATCCCTGTGCTTGGCAGTCAGGAGACCTGGGTTCAAATCCCGGCTCTGCCACTTGCTGGCTGTGACTCTGGGCCTCTGTCAGCTCTGTAAACTGGGGACGTTACAGCCAAGGAACAGAAGGAGGACTGGTGGTGAGTGCGCACGGTACCCCGCACGTTCTAGGTGTTTACTCAAGCTCCCTCTCCACTCACCTCACGAACACAGAGCACTCATGTTCCAGGCCCTGTTATAAATATTTTATAATACGAATTCATTTACTCCTCATAACAACATGACGAGGTGGATGGTATCCTTGCACCCCTACTTTACAGATGAGGAAACTGAGGCACGAGGTGAAATGTTTTCCCCAAAGTCACACAGCCAATGAAGGGCAAAGCCGGGACAGTCTGGACACTATACCAGGATTTCCTTCCACCTTCCCGGACAAGGCTCCATGTCCAAAGCTTCAGGTGTCGGGACATAACCGGGAAGGAGGGAGGTGGGGCACGGTGCTGCAGCAGCAGCAGCAGGCGGGGACATGTTCCCTGACTCAAGAAAACGGGCAGTCGCTGGCAGCCTGGCTTCTACGGGCCTGAGGAGAATCTAGCAGGATGCCTCAGCCTCTCCCTCTCCCAAAGTCTCAAAGGTGAGGTGACCACTCGCAGCCCAGTGAGGGAGGGAGGGGGAGGCGGGAAACCCGAGGGGTCCGCTCGCTCACCTGGAGCCCAACGCTGTCTGCCTGACCACCTTTGATGAGGTGGGAGATGAAGAGCCCGCAGCCGAACTCCAGGCCGCCACGCACGCTGAGGCCGAGGCCTTCGGGGTTCGTGCGGTCCAGACGCACCTCCTTCAGCTTCCTGCCACAGGAGAAGTCCGTGATGGCCCGGCTCCAGCCTGACCACACGCGCTGCCCATCCACTCGTGAACGACCCCGTCCAGCCCAGGGTGACCTCCCCCATCCCCTGCGTCCAGCGTGGTGGCTCCCTCCGCACCTGGAGCGCCGGGGCGTCAGCTGGTCGTACTCCACCTGGTGCTTCAGCGGGATCAGAGGTCTGATGGCGTCAAACAGTGGCAGGCGGCTGGGCTCATTGATGACCAGCTTCAGGTCTCCCACGAGCACAGCCACGTCCATGGTCCTGCAGAGACATGGGGACGCCTGGAGCCTCATCCATGACCATGAGCTCTGAGACCCAAGGATTGCCAGAGAAAGCAGTGCTGGGCTGGGTCCCCCACCCACTGGGCCCAGGCCTTGGAACTGAGGAGCACTCTCCCGAAGGGCCCAGAGCCCCGAGCTCCAGGCCAGGGGTCTCAGAAGAGCTTTGTTCTCTCATGTGAGTAGCACAAGGAAACTGGCGAGGTAGGGATTATTAACCCATTTTGCCAATGAAATTGAGTCAGGATTCAAACTTGACTCTGCCTGGTCTGAAGCCCAGGATCTTCCCAGACAGGAAACCTCATGTGAGACGGGGGTGACCCCTATCATCCTCCGTTCTGCCACTTCTGACCTGCAGCTAAACTCTGTAAATTCTACATTCACGATATTTCCCACATGCTTCCTCCTCATACCGTCCAGGCCCCTGGTATCTCCGGCCTGCATCAGCCCAGCACTTGCCAGCTTGTGCATTCTCATCTGATCTTTTCCAAATGCCAGTTACTTCTCTTCTCAAAACCCTCCATGGTTCCCCACTGCCCAGAGGACACGATCCATCCTCCTGGCAGGCTCGGGGCCTCCATGACCTGTCTCCATGGACCTGCTCCGGCTGGTGGCTGTCTATGGTCGCCCGGAGCCCCAAGCCCTACTCCGCCAGATTACTGGTCGCTTCCCAGTCACACCTGAGTTTTCACGTCTTCAGCTCATGCCTGCTGATGTTGATCCTTCATCCCGGACTGCCCTTCCCTGATGTCGCCACCTGTCACATCCTTCTTATCCTTCAAACCCTAGCTCCTGCCTTTTTGGTCCTTCCCCCATAGTTAGAAATGAAAACTCCTTTCTTCACATCCTTTTACTTATATTTAGAGGTTATTTTACTGTAACTTATATTAGAGTTTTTGTGTTTGCAGTGTCTGTTGGTCTCCCCTCCCAAAGCACGAGTTAGTTGAGGAAAGAAAGTAGATCTTGTTCATTACCAGAGTTTGCGTGGCACTCAGCAAGTGGCGGGAGCTCACGAATGTGTGCTGGATGAATCAAAATGCAGGAGGGTGATGAGAGACACCTGACACTGGTTCTGGGGCCAGCAGGCCCTTCCTGTCCTACTCCAGCAGCCACACTCTGTTGAGCCTATCTGAACACTTGACAGCCTCCCCCATCAGATCACGAGCAACCTGAGGGCAGTGGCCAGTCTGTCATGCTCACAGGTGTGCCCAGCCCCCAGCACAGAGGCGTGCCCATTTGCACAGAGTGCGTACATGTTTGCTGAGACAAATGAATGGCGTGCCCATTTGGTTCCCAGGAGCCTGCGCGTCTGCCCCGCCACTCAAGCTCTGCAGGACCGGAGGGGAAGTCCTCCTGTCTCAGAACAACCCATCCCAGGGCTGCCTGCAGACAGAGGGACCCAGGTGGTCCACAAGTGGTAGACTCAGCACACTTACTGGTGGTACATCCGCAGCACATCGTAGAGATAGTCCTTCTCTGCGTCATTTTCTATCAGAAAATCCACCTGGAAAACCCAAGAGCGGAATTACAGCTCCAGGCCCAGCACCCCCATAACACATCACAGGGTGGGGGAGGAGACCCCTGCTGGTCTGTGTCTCCTCTGGGCTGGGCTGTGAGGACAGGAAGAAAGCCACAGGCCAGGCTGGGCCTCTGCTGCCAACACATCACACCTGTGAAGACCACCCATGCAGGGCCACAGGGGTGCCTCCACAGGGGTGTCCCCATGTGGTGGGCTGAGCCTCTCCCAGGGGGGTACCCATGCATACACACACATATGACAGAGATGCACCCCACGATAGCAGTGCTGCTGCTCAGTGCCCAGGGGTCAACAAGAGTGTCAGCCCCCTGGTCTTACCTGACGGTGGCTGTAGTGCTGGATAACTGCTTTCAGGAAGGATTTGGGCCACTCGCTCAGGTAGCACATCCCACCCACTGGAAGCACCCCACCGCCAAGTTCTTCTGTGTCACCAGTGCCAGGGGCAACTCCACCCTGTCCCTTCCTGGCCTAAGCTTGGTTAGCCCTGACTTCTGGCCGCTCCTTCCCCTCTCCAGGGGAATGTGCCCCCACCCCCGGCAGGGGGAGAGTCAGGTTACATTATTTCATCTTTGCTGACGTCAATGGCTGGGACTCCAAGGTCAGGGTCAGGAGCTGTTTCATTAGCACCTCAGTCCCAGGGGAGCTGGTGGACCAGGAGCCTTGAATTCCACTGCCTAAGACATTTGGGTGCAACTCTCTATGCACTGGACTCTTGGGCTCCTCTTCAGCCCAAGACTGAGTCAGAGGGAAAGGTCAGAGACCTGAGGGATCACGGGGTTACCCCCTCCTGCAGCCTCCAAGCCCAATCGCATGGCCCAGTGCCTCAGCTCCCCAAGAGAGAAGCTGCTGCTGGAAGCTGGAAGCTCCCACCACACCGGTCCTCAGAGAGGGCCAGAGCAGCTCTGCCTCTTTCTGTGGGTATCTCAGGGGTTCTGGGGTAGTCTGTCTCTCCCAACATACTAGGCCCAACACTGGGGGTTTCTGGCCTGAGCAGGGGGTACAGAATGCAGATTTCTGGTCTCTGGCAGTACCTTCTTCTCTCTGAAGGGAGGTGAGCATTTCTGTGAAGGTGAGAATGACCTAGGAGGCTGGCCCTCCACTGTGTCACAGCTGGGCTACAGCTGCTACTGAAGTTCACCCCACCTGCTCAGCGAGAGCACCCCCGCTTTCATTTATTTCACTGCCCACCTCCTCCAGTCCAGGCGCTCCCGGGCAGCTGGGAGATGGGGATGGAAGCATCTGCTCGAGTGGGTGGTACCAAATCTCAGGGCAGTAGCCCAGGCACTTGCACGCACCACATAAGTGGGCACCTCCCGAGGACACAGTCTGGGCTCTCTCTCCTGCTCTGCCTGGGCCTGCAGGAGAGGGGTGGGAGACCCCGTGAGACAGGCGTGGGCTGCCATGTCCTGCTGTAGTAGATGAGTCTGAGCAGAGAAAAAATCTGAACTCCCCTGGGGTCAGGGGCCAGCATTATCTTTATAAATCGCATCATATCACTTGCTTGTTTAATAGTGTCCCATTGTGCTTAAAATCCAAATCTGAAATCTTTACCTGGATTTATCAGAGCCCACCTTCGTCTCCTGCCACTCCTCCTGACCACAAGGGCCTCTAATCAGTGCCTCCTACAGGCCATACTTGCTCCAGCCTCAGGGCCTTGGCACATGCAGTTCCCTCTGTCTGGATTGCTTCCCCGCTCCCTGCACAGCTGGCCTCCTTCCCAGGAAGGTCTTCCTGCTCACCTACCCAAACAGAATCCATTCCAGCCCCCAGAGATGTTCCAATTCCTTCATTACAGCAGTCACAGTTTATAATTCAAGGCTTGCTTTTTTTGTGAATTGGTTTATTTCCTTCAACAGACAGAAAACCCCATGAGGGCAAGGATGAGGTCCATCTATTGCAAATGCCTGTGCCTAACACAAGGCAAAGGGTCCATAAATCGATATAGAATAGGTTTGTCCATCCTCCTGCCTCTTGGGGGAATGGGAGGAAGGGAAGCGTGGGAACAGAAGGAAAAGGGACATAATGTTTGCAGAGGCCCCACGGGATGGCACCAGGAGCTTTTCCTGGCTTGCTTGCACTTGTTTATCTCATAAGCTGTATGAGACCGATACCCTCACATCATTTTGCAGATGAGGAAACTGAAGATCAGAGAGGTTAAACCAACTCACTAAGCCCCCCGCCCCCACAGTGAATGAAGCAGAGCTAAAGTTTGAACCTTGGGCTATGTGGTTCCACTGTTCCTGATGTAGCACTTCCTACAGTAGAAAAACTCCAGGG
This sequence comes from Trachops cirrhosus, assembly GCA_028533065.1. Taxonomy (NCBI): domain Eukaryota; kingdom Metazoa; phylum Chordata; class Mammalia; order Chiroptera; family Phyllostomidae; genus Trachops; species Trachops cirrhosus. The sequence continues at coordinate 29,095,330 of CM052543.1, read as the reverse complement.
CCTCTTTAGGCCAAAATTTCAAGCCCTTTGCTCTCAAGAAGTTCTTCCTTATCTCAAACCCCCATCTCTTTCCTCTGCACTGGCAAGAAAACCCTTTTGGCTTGGTTCATAGTGAGCGGGAAACCTCTGAAAGACTGAACCATGGATGCTCCGCTCTCCAAGGGGAGCGTAAAAATCCCATCTGCCCCGGCTGCAGTGAGGACACTCTGACCAAAGGGCTTCTAGCCTAACTCCCACTGTGGGGGTGCATGAGGAAAAGGATAGGAGAGAGAATTCTGTTGGCTGAGGCCTTCTGACGGATGCTCTCTCCCCTCCTTGCAGAAATGCCTCCCGCTGTCCTCCGTAGGCAGCATTTGTGCACTGGGTGGAAAGTGGGAGTTGGGGACAAAAGCAATTGCCAATGTTACAGTCTACAATTCTGTTTTTCTGCCTTCCCAGCCAAGCACAGATCACCTGGTCTTTGTGGAAAAGAGCCTGTTCCTGGGGGTCCTGGGGTCCCGGTTCTGCAGGCAGCCCTCCAGTGCTGACCGCTGCATCCAGAGCACCCTCTCCTCCTCCCGAAATCACACTCTAGCAGTCTCCTGAGGCAGCTGCCAAGTTCATCCCCTCACTCTCACCAGTCAGGTCACTCAAATCCTGGTCTTGAGCTTTGCCCTCACCTGCTTCTCCAGGGTCATCTCTACCTTTCCTAATGGGACTCAGGCTGCGGTGGAACAGGCCCTCCCCCAGCACACTGGAACCTCCTCGTCCTCACTCAGAATGCTCCATGTAACTCGATAATTTCAACGTGTTCATTCAGGAAGTCATCTATATATCACAACAGCTGGGAAAACATATCTGGTTTGTGTGGAATGCTCTTTAAATACAAATCTAAGTGATAAATCAAAATGGAGGTTCTGTCGCTTCCCCTCTGGAAAGTCTCTGCTTTGTATTCAGACCACACGGGAAACCACACGCTCACACCTCAGACAATTGAGCGAGATGGACCTATCTCCAGACGCCTGACCATAAGGCAATGTCACCGCCATCATGCAAATTTCACTTTTAAAATAAGTTTTAAAACCTTGTATGGTACCCACCCCCCGCCCCCACCACCACCTCCTGGAGTCTCAGTTCTAGCAAAGTCGCCAGGAGGATCCCCCAGGCCCAGTCCCTCCATCGGCTTCAGAGCGCCTGCTCTGGGACGCTTTGTGGCTTCTCCCCACACCTTGCGCTCAGTGCAGGTGAAGCGCCCGCGCTCAGGGCTGTGCACACAGGCGCACAGGGCTCAGTGGTGTCTGTTGAGTGACAAATGAACTCCAGCTGCTCTAGTCTGGAGCCTCCCTTTCAACCTCCCGGCCAGTCCTGGGTGACCCGCCCCGCATCGCTCCTCAGCACACACCTGCCACAACCTCCTGGATCTCCCTCCTCTTAGCCGAGTTTCAGCTCTTCACAAAAGAGTAAGTCCCAGACTCACACAAGAGGTCCTCCCTCCTCTCCTGTGAATGCTGCCTTCATGTAAGGTGAGTGCAAGCCCCAGAGTCTCTCCTTGCACAGTCTGGAGCCTGCTCACCAGCCTCCCATCCGGAGGCTCTGCTTGACCGGCTCCCTCACTCAGGACAGACTCTGTCTACCGACTGCCCGCCACGTCTGAGGAAGTTCACGTGTATTGTCTTTGACCTGCCAGCAACCGAGGTGACTGGACAGCATCATCCCCATTTCACAGATGAGTAAATAGAGGCTCAGAGAAGTGGCAGAGCTCTGAATTCATCCTATGCCCACTGGCTCCAAAACCTCTGCACTTTTTCAAAACACCACATGGTATTCACTTACCAGATAGACATTTGTCTAACATACTTACTGGGCACCTATGAGTAAGACACCCTGTCTTCTCTCTCCAACTAGGTTTAGGAAGCCTTTCCTTTCCTCAGATTCCCTCTCAATCGGGGCACAGAAATCCTAAGGAAGCCCACCGTCTACAAATTACTGTTGAGGGGGTCTCTTTATCACATCTGTCCCCTTATCCCCACTGACCTTGTGTCTGACCTTGTATCTGGTCCCCTCCAACTAATAAGAGCATTCTCTGGCTGATGCTCAACTGATTCTGTGCTATAGGTCTTTAAGGCAGGGAGAAGAGGGGGATCGGGGCCCTTGTCTGGGGCACAAGAGGCAAATTCCGGGTTTGACCTTGGACCTCAGCAGCCTCACCTCCCTGCATTCCTCTGTATGGTCTGGCCCTTCAGGACAGCCACACGGGGGAAGCATACACCCTTTAGCTCATGCAAATTCAATTCTATGTGTGCACCCAGCCAAAAAGGGAGAAAGAAAGCAAGAACAAATTAAATAATGCATATTGTTCCACTTGACCTTGGGCTGTGGTGGGGATTAGATGAGTGAATGCGTGTAAAGTACTTAGGACAGTGCCCAGGGTTTCCAAATGTGTGCTGAATCTCCAGACCCACTCTCCAGCCTTCGCCACCCTGATCTGTGTCCCAGGAAGCTTTGCCTGAGCTCCCTGCCCTTGGCTTCCTGCTGCATTTGGTAGTGGGTGGTGATGCGGTGAGGAGAAAGGGAATGGCTTCTGATTCTGGGCTGCCACCATGCTAGATCCCCTTAAGGCAGGTTCCCCTGACTTGAGGCTGCAGCTCCTGTCTGGGCCATGGCTATCCCCCATTTTGGGGACCCTCCCTGCCCTCGCCTTCAGGAGCCCCTGGCTTCCAGCTGCTGCTCCTCCCAGACTATGTTAACAAGCCTTGTTGGTTCACGTGTTCCTGCCCTTCCCTCTGTGTAGTCCCTTCATAAAACTCGCTTCAGTTTCCTGTTCGGATGAGCCAGCTGCTTCCACCTGACCCTGGCTGGTCTGAAATGTTAGCTGTTATTGGTCGTAGTCCAGCAGCCTTTCCTCTCTGTGACCTCTTCCTCCACCTTTAGGACTCCTTAGCTCAAACATCAGCTCTCCTTGATCAAGCCTTCCCTCAGGCTCTGCCACAAAGCCTGTTCTTGTCATTCCATGCACACAGGATGGCACTTTGTTTCCACCCCTGCCGCGGGGCTCGCCAGGCTGTGTTGTACTTTCTCTCTCACCTGCCTGTCTTCCTACTAATGTATGTGTGGCCGGGCACAGGCCTGGGGGGGATGGGGGAAGTGGGGCCAACAAGCTCCTCCCCCATCTGGGTCTGCATCTGTAAAATGGGGATAAAAGTATCTATTTCATAGGAGTAGTAATTTTTAAATTATTCATGAGTTATTAGTTGTAAATGTTTAGAACAGTACCTGGCAAATAGTAAGTTCTAAGTATTTGTTAAATAAAACTAAGGAAGAACAAACGATACGAATTCGCTATTCCCAGCTGCTGGCAGAGAGTGGGCCCTCCCTAAATGTTGGTGGGATGAATGGGCCCAGGCACATTTTCCCCAGGCCTTCCCGACTTCCATCCCGGATAGTACTGGGTTTACTTGTCTCTTGTTTTATTATCCTTCATCTTTTCAAAAGACTCGTCTTTTGCCAACTAGTTGGTAGCATCTGACCCAGCACTTGGCACAGCTGACCACGCTCCCTATTCCTGGTTCTCCTGTCTTATTTGCTGTTTCTTCTCCTCTAAAGGTTGGGGGGTCCAGAGCTCTGTCCTAGGTCTTCTCTCCATCTGTACTGTCTCCCTAAGGCAGGGTGTCAAACTCGTTTTCACCAGGGGCCACATCAGCCTCCCGGTTGCCTTCAAAGGGCTGAATGTAATTTCAACTTCTTAACAGTTAAGGAGCAGTTACGTTGATAGAGTCCTAAAATTATTTTGGCCCTTTGAAGGCAACTGCCAGGCTGATGTGGCCCCTGGTGAAGATGCATTTGACACCCTTGCCCTAAGGGACCACATCAGTCTCAGGGCTCGAACTACCATTTGTACCCCAAGGACTCACTGAGACTTATGTCCAGCACAGGCCTCCTCTCTCCCCTGTCATCACACTCCTGCAGCTACCGGCCTTCTCACGCACCTGTCTGAAGGTCTAACAGGTATCTCACTTAGAACATCCAGAACAGAACTCTTAGTTTCCACCACCTTCTACTTTGTCTCCACCAACTGGATTCTTCTCCTGAAATGCAGACTCACCCTTGATGCCTCTCTCTCCATACCCACAGCCAACCCCTCTGCAAAGCCCACCAGGTCTAGCTTTACCAGTATCCTGGGTCTGACCACTCGTCTCCCTAGTCCAAGCCCCTGCCTCTGGCCTGGGCTACTTAATGTAGGAGCCTCCTGACTGGATTCCCCTCTTGGCCCTCTCATTCTGCTCTCTATCAGCAGTCAAAGCAATTCCTTTCAAGTGTCAATCAGTCATGTCACTCCCCTGCTGGCACCTCATCACACTTAAAATAAAATCCCAAAGTCTTGGCTGTGGCCTACCTCACCACCCCTCTGATCCATCTCCCACCACTCTCTGAATTTCTGTCGAAATTCCTCTCAGAAACAGCATCTACCTGTCCTTCCAAAAGAAGACAAGCATCTGTTGCCTCAGGGCCTTCGCACTTGCTGTTCCCTTTCCTAGAATGCTCTTCCACATGTATCCCCAAGGCTCTTTCCCTTACTTCTTCCAGGTCTCTACTTAAATATCACCTCGTCAGAGAGGTCTTCCTCACTATCCTATGCAGAGAGTACCACTTCATTACTCTGTATCCCCTCAGCCCAGTTTATATTTTTCATAGCACCCATCACTACTCGGCATTACACCATACTTTTGTTGGTTTACTTGTTAAGTGTTTGTCTTCCCTACTACAGCATGCTTTCTAGGAGGGCATGGACTTTGTTTTGTTATTCAGTGATTACACTGCCGTCTGGCCTATGTTATGAGCTCAGGCAATATATATTGCATGCACAAATGAATGAATGAGTAGGAAATCCCTAGAAGGCAGGGGCTCTTTCTGACCTTTTTATGCATCCCACCCCACCTCCGGATGCTTGGCCTGGGGCAGAGTACACTACAGATACCCATGGGCAATAAATTCTTTTTGAGCAAATGAGTAACCAAGTTCCTATGCCTTGAAGGTTAGTAAGCAGAGGGGCAGCCTTCTCTTCAGAAGCTTGTTCTCTGGGGGCGAAGTCTTTCTTTTCTGTCCTTCTGCCTGGCCAGGGCTGTGACCAGGAAGACCACCTACCTAAGTGCTGCTGGTGGCCTCAGGAACCTATATAAGCCCAGAGGAGCAGACTCCTGTTGCTCTGAAGCCATGGGGACAGTGTGGCCGTTTACTGAACGGTTACTATGTGCCCAGAGCAGCCAGTGCTTCGGTTCCCAGTGCACACATCCTGTCCTTTCAGGCGAGCACAAGGAACCTCTTCTCACAACTGAGGAAACGGACACTTGGAGCGAGTATGTGGCTTGCTCAAGGTCTCACTGGCAGTGAGTTGACAGGGCTGAGATTTGACCCTAGTTCTGCGTTACCCCAGATGCTAGACAATAGCAGTGGACATTTGCTGAGGACTTGCTAAGTGCCAGGTTCGATTTATGCTCCTATCCAGCCAGCACAATAACTTTACTAGGTGAATATTATTGTTATATCCTCATTTAGAAACTGAGGCACAGAGAGGTTAATAGTTGGCTCAAGGAAACACAGCACTTTCCATGACAACATACCACCTTTAACGCACTATGGATTTAGATTACACATTATTCCCAAGGGGTCCCTTTGCTGTGAAACACTAAGGAGGGGACGTGCAGAAAGCAATCAACAGCCAGTGGTAGATTTCACCCGCTATGCCTGTGTGCCCCCACTTTATCCTCGGCCGCTTCCTCCTTTCTCTCCAGTTCCTAGACCATCTCCAGCCTGGGAGAGGAAGGCTGCTGCAGCCTCCCAAGCCGCAGGGCACAAAGTCCAGCCTGGGCCTTGCCCAGTATGGCGCCTGCCCCGCCTGCACACACAGGGGCATTAATAGGTAATGACTTGTGATGAGGAAGAGAGGGCAGTGGAAACACAGAGGCCTGAGGCCCTTTGGAGTCTGCGGGGCCTGATGAAGAGGAACAGGGGCTGACCCAGGGGCTGAGGCAGACCCGGGGCCTCCGGAAGTCATTCTCTCAAAAGAGGCAAAGACTCTATCTACCCTACCTTGGGGGAAGGCAAAAGAGGACCCCACCTTGCTTTCTGCCCAGGGGCAGGAAAGTGAAATTCAAGCCTGAGCCTTGGGGTGGGGGACGGGAGGTTGTGCTCCTTCCGAGTGGGTTGTCTGAAATCTACACTCGCCAAATGTCTCCGCTGCTGAAATTTCTCCTCTCACATCCCTTCACAAGAGGGTAGGCCAGTGAACACTGCTTCAGGCCCACTTAGCTCTTCGCCGGGCCCCAGCTATCTCTCACCCCTGGGCGCACAATGCCTCATTTTCAGGAGACTTCTGCCGGTGTGAGCAGCCCCTTCTGTGCCCCAAGCAAGCCTTGATTACAACGCTCAGCAGCCAGCAGTGGGTAGTTACTAGTATAGGGTCTGCCTCCCCCTGAACACGGCTAAAAGTTCGAGGGCAGAGACGGTGTCTGGCACAGCACAGATACTCAAAACATGTTTATTCAATGAATGATTGACCCCAGCTCCTGGCTCTTTGCCCCTGTGGCCCCTGCCCTGGCTCCTTGGGCCCTCCTGGGCCTCTCTGTGGGGAGGGAGCTCTGCCCCACCCAGGCTTGGGAAGGGGGTTGTGTGGTTTAAAGACACTGCCCCTGTGGGCTCTGGGAGGGCTACAGGGCCCACGGTTGCCAGGCCCTCAGTTGCCAGGGCCTGTGGGTAGCTCCAGTCACCCCTGGCTTCACCCATGGGCTCTGAGATATCCTAAGGCCTGGTGGGGAGGTCCCCTGGGTCTCCTGAACTGTCCTCTCTGGTCTGAGGGCCTCAGTGGCTCTTGCACAGCTCTGGACACTGTTCTGGAAATTCCCTGGGTGAAATCCAGCAGCCTTCAGTGATCACCTGGGTTCCCGACCGCCAATGAGGCCCCTCAGTGGGACCCACCAGGGGAGAAGTGGCTCAGCCAGGAGGGTCTGCTGAGTCTCTGGACCTCCTCCCTTCTTCCCACTGCCCCCAGGGCCAGCACCAGTTCCTCAACGGCTTCTCTTCTTGGGAACCTAGGGAATGCCCTTAAGCAGGGAAGGGAGGGGGGACTCCCTGAAGTGTTTTGAGGTCAGAAGACAGAGAGACACATGCAGGTTCCCCAGCCTCTCAGACTCTGCGGGCACCCTATCCACCTGCTCCAGGTGAGCGGGGGCCACTAGGAGGAGCTGGGGGATCTTCCCACAATGGGCCATCTCAGAGACGTGTCCCCGCTCAGGCCAAGGCTGAAAGAAATTCCAACTCTGACCTAGTCCCAGCCCCTGGAGGGCAGGAGGAGAAAAGCTACCTTCAGATCATTTTAGTAGTTCCTACAGCTGGAGTCACAATGCACCTTTCTCATTTTACTGGGGATTCCTAGCGGCAATCAAATAACCACGGGGGTCCCAGCCTCCCCAGAGCCCTCAGGTCCCACTGGAAAAGCGAACCCGAAGCAGCTCTGACCTTGTGCCGAAATTCTCGGGCTACCTTCCGGTCCATGGCTGGGCCAGATCGCGATCGCGCGGCGTCGCCACACTACTCCCTCCTTCGGGTGCGTGGCTATGGGCTACCCGCGGCTGGCTGGGCTAGCGAGCGGTGGAGGCGGGGCCTGGCCAGGAGGAGGCGGGGCGGGGGCAGGGCCGAGGGGTGGGCCTTGGGGAGGGTCGTGGGAGGCCCCAGACACCGGTCCTGAACTTACTCGCTTCTCACTGATGCGCCCCTGGAGCAAAGGGCTTGCAGTGTGTGTTTGTGGTAGTGAAGGTGGGTGGCTGGCGCTAATCCAGTCCTCTCGGGCTGACCCTCCAAACACACGGGGGTGAAGGAGAGGATCTCTGGAGGCTGGGGAAGAGGTTTGGGACATCTCTCTTTGTGGGGCCCAGACGGCAGAGGTCCTGAGACTCGCACATAGGTGGGTAGGGGTGGGGGTGGGGGTAATCTAGTCAGTGTTCTCTGGATGCACAAATAGAGGCCCATTTGCCCTCATAAGGCAGTCTGTCACCCCACACTCAGGGGTCTGTAATGGACCCCTTCATGGACTTTTCCCAGTAGGAAGAAATCTTCCATCTGTGATTTCCTGGGGGCTGCGTATTACTGTGGCCCCCAGAGGCCAGAACGGGTGGGTGGGAGAACCCCTTCTCAACCACCTTCCCCTCCCACCTCCCCTAGCCCACTCCCTCCAAACACACCTACATACGCACTCACATTCCCTGAAGCATGGAAGAGCCTAGCGATGACGACGACGGCTGGACTTACGGCTGACCTTCACCCAGGCCCGAGACTCCATCTGGTTCATTTGATTCAATTCAACCAAAGTTTGCACAACTCCAGGTCTAGTGCTAGGTGCAAAGATAGTGATGAACCAAGCCTGGTAAGGACTGAGAGGAAGGAGAAAGCAGCCAGGAAAGGGGTAATAAAACAGGTGTGAGGGGACCTCACAGGGGACCTTGAATTATGGAGCTTGTGTCCGGACTCAGTGGAGGGTGGGAGCCCGACCTGTTTGCATCATGCTGGGGGAGAGGAACAGGAGGTGGGCAGCAGCCCCCACCAGTGAACCACTCACAACTGTAGCGTCGGGGACACCTAAAGACCCCCTCCTTTACATTACCCCCAGTAGCTGATGTTTTGCCATCAGACTTTTTATTTGGGTTACATTATTGCCTAGTTTAAGATGTGAATCTGTCCTGGAGAAGAATCTTAAAATATTATCCATAATCTCACCTTAGTATTAACTAGTTACATCAGAGATAAAAGGGAAAGAACTGTGGGATTTTCAAAGGTCCAGGAAAGACACACAAAATATATTTCTCTCCAATTTACTTTGCTGATTCCGTGCATGTCATTGCTATGTCATTTAGCCATATTTCGAATCCAGGCAGAGTGGCAAATGCCCTTACAAGAGGGAATGTTGTCCACTGGTATAGCACCCCAATCCTTCTTTGACTGCCTCCCCCCAATGCTCCTTCTTAAAATGCTTCCCTCGTTGTTTTGAAGATAGCTCCAAGTCCTGGTTCTTTTCTACCGTGAATATTTTTTCCAAGCTTCCTCTTAAACAACCCTGGCCTAGCCTATTCCATAACCAGGCTCCATCCTTGGCTCTCTCCTCTTTGCCTTCCCATCTATGCCCTTGGCTTCAATCCCCTGTCCGGGGCCAGCTGCCTGCTTTGTTTGCCACCCCATCATGGATGAATGAATGAATGAACACATCCCTAATCTGTACCCCTGTTCACAGGTCTACTGGGGCCAACATCATCGTCATCATCATCCTGATCATCTCTGAGGCCTGGCATCTAGCTGGTGTCCCAACACTCTGTTGGACAAGTGAATGACATACAGGTTCCCAAGGCTCTCTGGCCCATGTATCCATTTTCAATTTCCTTCTGGACAGGGAGGGTGACTTGTCCACAAAATTAAAATTAAAATTTTGGGATTTTTTTTTGGGGGGGGGGTCAAAGTCTGGCCTTGATGGGAGCAATAGCATGGGAGTGTGGAGACTTCTGTCATTAAATCAACATTTCCTGAGCTGCTAAAACTGGGGGTAGGGTGGGGATTTGGGTACTCAGGGGGCTGCAGTGGAGCCAGTGGGAGCACAGGCTAGGACCCCAGTCCTGAGCCCTGGTTCTGCTACTGACCACTGACCACTGAGTGGCATGTATCATGTGAAAGGAGAGCGGAGGACAAGACTCATACCAGCACTTTGGGTCTCTGGTGTAAGGGGCTTCCAGGACCTACGTTTCCGATCCCGGGATCTCTGAGGACTAAGGGATGTTGGAGGCTGCACAGGCTGCCTTCTTGCTCCTGGGGTTGACTTAGAGCCGAGCAATCCAATCCAGCCTCCCCTAGGGAGGGGCAGCCAGTACTGGAAGGGCGAAGGCTGGACCTTTGTCAGGCGCCTAAATTATGGTAATTAGCTGGGCAGTCTTGTCACTCTAGCTTGGGGAGGAGCCAGGCGCCTGGGAGGAGGGGCCAAGGGAACCCTTGGGCAAAGAGAACAAGATCCACCGCGGCCACCGCGTAGTAGAGGTGTGATCTAGCCAAGCGGGGAGAGGCGCTCGGGACCCCGGGCTTGTGCTCAGACTTCCCAGCCCCGTGCGCCCCTATGTGGGCCCCGGCCCGGCGCGTCCCCGCGCCCGCGCTCTGCCTGCTACTTACTTGCGTCTGGCTGTCCTTCGGTGAACCGGCGGGAGAGTCCCTACAGGTTCAGGCTCCAGGTGAGAGGGATGTGGACCAAGGGAGGACCGGGCTGGGCGAGCGCGTAGGGAAAAGGCCCTAGGAAGGTTAGAGAGAAGGAAGAAAAAGAGGAGGTTTAAGGGAGGGCAGGCGCATAGCCAGGGGGAGGGTCCGAAGAGAGGGGGCTCAGAAGGAAAACAAGGCCAGCGACAGCCAGGGGAGTGGGTCCCAAGCTGGGCAGGGTGGGGAACTACACAGAACTGGCCTCAGAGAGTGGGAGGAAAGAGGGAGACCATTACTGAAGAGTCGCCAGGGAGGGGGAGAAAAGATTTGAGAAGGCGCCAGGGTAGATGTGGGAAAGGTCTCCTAGCAGGTGGGGAACAGGTGATGGGAGGCCCCCAAAAGAGAGACATAGCTTGAGTGGAGAGGAATCCCCTGTTCTCAGCCGTGGCTCCCACGCCCCCCAGCAATGCAGAGCCGGAGCCTGCCCCAGCCCAGGATCCCAGGTGAGTAGGTGTGAGCTTGTGGCTGCCCCACCCATTGTTCCCATTCTTATTCCTGGTGTGGGTGACCCCAGGAGGTAGCATGGAGGTGGGGTAGTGGGCTTGGGATTGGTGGGGAGGTATGGCGCGTTCTTATCCACTTTCTCACATCAGTCTTATTTCTCCCCTAGCCACAGCCATCAGGAGGGGACCCTTGCCATAGGGGACATGACAACATGGATGGGAGGCCAGGTAAGGGGAGGCCTGGAGAAGGGGGGCTTCACCCGGCAGGGGTTCATTTCTCACGGGGTCTGAGGCTGGTAGGATGTTCCTAGGTTTTAGGAAGGCTGTCTCTGCAATTATTCAGAAGGGTGCAAACAAGGTTTCTGGTGTGTGTCTGAAGTAGCTAAATTCATAAATCACTTCTATGCCTACTCTCCTAATCTCTTAGGGCCCTGTAGCAGGCTCAGTCATCTGTCTATCATCTGTTTTTAATGGGGGGAGAGCACCAAGGTGCTATCAGGAGACAGTTGGGCTCTCCCCTCCGGTGGTGAAAAGTGGGAAGGTAAGGGGTTAGGATAGTTGAGTTCTCTTTTTCCTTCCTGGCCTGCAGAGGCCTGAAAGCCTTTCAGGGACCCCTGTCCCACACCCCAAGGAGTGTCCCAGCAATGCTGCCCTGAGAGTGGAGAAAGACTGGGTCACCTGGTGGGGTTTTCACAGGAGGGTTGGTTGAGAAGCAGAGCCCTGAGCTATCCACCTCCGAGTCCTGACCACTCCCTGTGGCCAGCCCTCCAGGGATCCTCCGTGCTTTCAGGAAAGGTGGTGGATTGGTTTCTCCCTTTGCCAAACTTCTTCAGGCTCTGGGTCAGGTGACTCAAGTTCTCTTTCTAATCCTGGCCTGCACTTGTCTCCTTCCTACAACCACAGACAGGTTACAAGTCCAGCCCACCCACAGCCAGGTCCCCCAAGCATCTTGAGCCTCATCTCACGTACCTTAGGGATCAGGTCTGGGTAGCTCCTTGTGCCAGCAGATTGGGAGCATCATTTATAATAGGGAACGATGTGTCTCAAACTCCTGCCCTTTGGAAGTACACATGAAGATCCCTAGGTAGAAGGGGGCATGCTCATTCTCCAAAGTGTGGGTTATCCGGGTTTTTATTTCTTGTTTGCACACTTTTCCAAATCCCAACTTCTAGAATCATGGTCAGGCATAGTTTGAGTTGAAAGACAATGTCTTTATTCATTTATAGCTGGGGAAATCAACGTCAGTGGATGACTCTCCGGGGCCCCAGAGAGCAGGTGGAGCTGGGTCTCCTGGTGCGCTGGCCTGTTCCCGGGCACTGTGAACGCCCACAGGGCCCCAGGAGTCCCTGTGTTTCAGTGAGGGAAAGGCTCCTTACCCAAGTCCCTCTGCCCCTGGTGGGCTTCCTTCCTTGCTGGTTTCCGAGGTAGGCCTCCTCCTTTCCCTTGGGAAGCCTTTGGACCAGGCAACCCCAGAAGGATTCTCACATTACTCCTTAGAGCAAATAAGGGACTAGAATGGCCCTCTTTAAGGCAATGTCAGTGGGCATTGGGGGAATGAGGCCATCAGCTAGAAAGTGAACCTGAGGATCCTTACGGGGATTTCTGCCTGGAATGCCCTCATTTGTAACAGAGGGGTTGTCCTAGACCCGCACCCGCCACCCTTCATTTCCATGCTGCCTCACTCCTATAACGCTCAGCCATCCTCAAAGAACTGACGGTGTAGACCCTAGTCCACGTGGGGTCCACGAACTGGGGTGGAGTATGTTATTGCTTATAGGAAGCTCCGTCTAACTGAAATTTAGCATTCCCTTCGATTATTACAGTAGGCTACAAACCACAAGGGTGTCAGCAGTGTCTGCGACTGTCACCAAAATCACAGCCGTACCCTGTTGTGGACCACTCCAGATCTCACGCTCATTGCTTCCAAATTCTGGTGGTGAAAGCACCTGCTGCTCGGTCTTGTTTCACATGCCAGTAAAAAGTGCACATATTACTAAGTCACATTTTTATAAAATGCTTTCATAACTACATTGCAATATATTTGATTTCCTTTATAATCGTATGTTTTATTTTATGCATTTAGAAATGTTATTCTGAGAAGGGGCCCATAGGCTTCATTAGATTGTTAAAGGTGTTCATAAAAATGGCACAAAAATGATTAAGAACTCCTGATCTATACTGAAGATGAATCACTGGGACAGGATTTGAGTTCTTTCTCCAGAAAACGGCCTTGGCTCCTGCAGCACAGGCTGTCTTACCCTTGTAACACCAGTCTCAGAGGCCACATCTGAGGTGGAGGCGAGGAGTGGAGAGACACAAAGACCAAGTTTAATGAAGCTGTTTGGGGCTTAGGGGACCTTGGCGTTGACCATTCTCCCTGGCTGTTCTCTCCTGTCTCCTGTGGTCTCCGAGGCCCTGTGGGATTGGTCACGACCAGGGTGGGCAACCTGATTCCTGGGCCTTCTCCTGCCTGGGTCTGCGGGGTAAGGAGAGCCGGGGAGGACCCAGGAACCAGGGCAGAAGTGCAACAAGATCGTTGAAACCTGGTCAAAGGGGGGCCGGTGACTTCCAAGGGTCAGCAGGATAGTGAAGAGGGAGGGGATGCATGCCTGGAGATGAGGCGGAGAGACTTGGCTTGCCAAGGAAGGGCAATGAGCAGGGGTTGGGCTCAGGGACCAAGAGTTCTGAATACTTTCTATGTGCAGAGTCCTTTGTTGGAGGCTGGGGACTCAGCCCCGGGTGCTGACGGCGAGGGAGGAAGACCGGTGAGACAAACGCCCGCAATGTGGTTTGGGAGCCCTGTGAGCAGGAGCGTGAGCTCTCTGAGGGCCGGGGGTTTGTTCTGCTCACTGCACCTGGCTGCGGGCTGGGCGTGCAGTTCTGGAAGTCGTACAGATGAGGGGGCTGAGACCCTGAGAGGGGAGGAGCCTGCTGTGCGCAGAGTCCCCGGCCCAGGTGACCTTAGACACCTCGGACTGGAGTTCTGCGGGGTCAGATGTCCAAGTCAGCTAGCCACACGGTGACTGAGCACAGAGAGTGTTCGGGACAGCCCTAATTTCAGATGGTTACGTCTCGAGAGACCGAGTGTTGGGATTTCCGCTCTGGAAAACAGGGTTTCTTAGCTACACTTTGCCTGTGCCCTTGTCAGATTCGTGGTATCAGGGAGAGTCCCGACTTGGAGCTGAGTTCTGAGGGTGGTGGGTGATGAGCAGTGAGAAGATCCCAAGAAGAAGGTTGCGGGGAGGGATGGGGTGAGATATCCTCCCGACCTGGGGTGAGGGGCTGCCTTTGCTCTGCCTCATGTGGTTTCTGTGGGGGGACACGTTTGTTCTCAAGACAAGGGGCTGTTGTGTTGGGCTGTGGAGACACGAAAGTTTACTTGGGAGGGGAGGAAGGAAGGGAGGCTGGGGGAGATTGGAACACAGAGGGTGGGGGTGTGTTCAGGCCACTGAGATGCCACTTTTGAGAGTAAAAAATAAAAGGCTTTCCTCCTCTGGCCTGTGGCAGGCCTGAAAATCCTCCCCTCCTCTAGGAGGTCGGCCTGGGGAGGTGGAGCAGGTGGGGCACCGGAGGGTGGGGGGTCTCCCTCCCTCCAAGTGATGGACAGGAAGGGCTGTGACCTTCAGGAAGGTGGCCCTTGGTTGCATTCTCTTCCATTTTTAAAAGGAGGCTGAAGCCCTGGACTCCTTGGCCATGTCTTCCTGGGAAAGGCGGCTCCATCGGGCCAAATGTGCACCATCTTGTAAGTGGTCCCCTCCCTGTGGTCCCCTGGCAGTGTGTGGGAGGGCCCCGGCTGGCAGAGAGGCCTGTGAGGGCGGGACGGGGGCTCCCTCGGGGCCTCCTGTGACCTCTTTTCCCTGCATGGGGTTTCTTTCCACCTCGTCCAGCCCCAGCCTCCAACTGTACTCTGCGTTCTCCTTCCTGGCCGAGGAGAGCTTCCTCTCCATGTTGTGTTCGTATTTATGACCGTGGCCTTGTGGCTTTCCAATTCTAACGTGATTTGATTCCAGTGAGCTTGTGGTTCCTTGTTCAGTCATTGCTCCCTCCTCCACTGCTTCTGTGGCCCCCTTCTGTGCTCCATGGCATTGCCCTCCTTCCTGTTCTGTGTGCCTTCTTCCCTCACCTGTCCTGTGTCCGTGGCCCCTCCTCTTGTGTCAGGGCTCCTCTCCTCACGACACTCTGCTCTGCTTTATCTTCTCTCCTCTGCGGCCTTTCTCTCCACTGCATTCCAAATGTGAGGCCTCTTCCCTGCCCCTGGTTTATTTTGTGGCCTCTCTGCTGTACTTGAAGATCTCGGGGAACTGTCCCTACTCACCCCATGTGCCCCACAGTCTCAGTTCTGCCTGCCTTGCCTGGTGGCCAGGGACTTTTAGCTGCAGGAGCTGAAGACCCAGGTGGGGCTGGCCTGAGGGCCACGTGGTGCACAGTGAAGGCAGTTACCCCGATTCCACCTACCTGCCAGCGAGGGGGCTGGGCAGCAGTCTGACACACCCTGCTTGTGCCCCCCATTACAGCTAGCTGCCGAGGAGTGTTAGGGCTGCCTGGGATGGGCGTCTGAGTTCCATGTAGCTCTGGGAGGGCTGGGGCCGGGTGTCCTGGCACGAGGGGGTAGCCGCATCCCTGAGTGTGCCAGTCTCAGCTCGATGGGGAGGTGCCTCCCATGTCTCCCTTGCAGACTTGTTCTCCTGCTTCAATGGGGGCGAGTGTGTGCACCCAGCCTTCTGTGACTGCAGACGCTTCAACGCCACCGGGCCGCGCTGCCAGATGGGTGGGTGTGGGCCCCATCCCACCCTGGGAGAGGCCATGGGTACAGGGGAAGTCTGGGGGTCCTGGACTGGGGGTTGGGGGTGACCCTAACAGGGCTGGAACCCACCAGCCTTTGGCTTGGTGCCTGCCCACTGCAGCTACACAGAGAGGTTCTCTTTTCCTGGCTCAGTGTACAACGCTGGCCCTGAGAGGGACAGCATCTGCCGGGCGTGGGGACAGCACCACGTGGAGACATTCGATGGCCTCTACTACTACCTCTCTGGGAAGGGTAGCTACACGCTGGTGGGGCGCCATGAACCCGAGGGACAGACCTTCTCGGTCCAGGTGAGGCCGCCCTTGCCCTGCCTGTCCAGGAAGGGTGCCCTCGGCCCTGGAGGCCAGTGCTGCTTCTGTCCCAGGCACGGACCTGCCAAAAGGCTGCTCTGACAGCTGTGCCCTGGATGGGCTGGGGACCTGGGCCAATCATGCCCTCTGCCTCAGGGTGTCACGCACCAGAGTTTTTCATGACTGTCATTTCACGGTGAATGTGTCACAATCACTTAGACTGATGGGGTGCCGCTCATTTGTGGTTATGAAATGAACTTAATGAGTCACCATCAGCATAAAAAAAGAGAACAGAAAATGTAAGAATGCATTATACATTAATGGGGTAAATATTATTTTGCAGAACTTTCGTTTTATTTTTGTATATGTATATATTTTTATTTACTACTATAGATCAGGGTCAAAAAGCTTGAAAAATATTTCCTTAGGCTATGGTGTGGCTTTCACAGGTTTCACTTTTGGTTGAAGTGGCTCCATCTGCTTAACCACATGTAACATAAGTTAGTGGAAGGTTTGGGAAGAGTTTCCACTCTTACAAGAGAAACATGTTCAGACTTTTCTCTAAGCTCGGGGAGTCCTGGTGCACTCCAGGCCCCAGCCCTCGGTTCCTCTGGCCTTGGAGGTGTGAGCAGGGAGCAGGGGCCGTGTGTCTGTGGCAGGCGGCACAGAAGTGGCCTGCGTGCCCATGTGTGCAGGGCAGGACTACGCTGTGCTCGCCAGGGTCGTGGTGGAAGTGTGTGTGTTTGTAGAGTGTGCACGGAGAGTACCCTGTGGGTACAGACATGAAGTGTGTGTGTGTGTGTGTGCACATGTTCTGTCTGCATGTGAAATCCTATGAACGTTTAACCTTGACTTTCAATCTGACAGGATAACCTGGGATGGATAAACAAAGAATCCAGAAGCAGGGAGACAGCACAATATGCTGAAAGAGCCCGGCAGTTTGAGCCAGCAGACCGGGGTTAGAATCCTGGCTGTGTGGGTGACCTTTGTCACTTCACCTCTCTGAGCACCAGTTGTGAATTCTAACTCTGACCTCCCTGTGATGTCGTGAGGACTGGGAGAGGTCACGGAGGAAGGGCGCCTGGCGTGCAGTGGGCAGGCCATCAGCAGTTAGCAGAAGCTCAACAGGGAGCCACCAGGCCCAGAACCAAAGTTCTAGCCAGAACCCTAAACCTCAGTCTCTGAACCCCCAATCAGGTGCACAATGACCCGCAGTGCGGCTCCTCCCCCTACACCTGCTCCAGGTCGGTCAGCCTCTTCTTTGCGGGTGAGCAGGAGCTCCGCCTGGCCAAGGAGGTCACCCACGGAGGAGTCAGGTAACTACCACACCTCTCCTACCCCCCAGCAGTGCTGGTGGGAAATGGGTTAGCACCTGCCATTTTCAGGCTTAAAGGAAATTGTTTTCTGGGGGCAAGCAGCAGAATTTCCACTGTTAGGGCAGGAACATGCTGGCAGGCCAGCTGGGTGTCTCACCAGCTGGGTTTGCAGAAAGCATGTTTAATTTTTTTTCGCAATTTGAAGAAAATCTGCCCAAATGGTAATACACAGTTCAAACATCCTCCGAACAGAGACTGAGCACACTTTCACCCTTTTCTGATGACATAGGGTCACTCTGAGTCATTTTTCTGGGACATAGAGGCCCACACAAGGAATGAGCACCCTTTGTTCCCATACTGACGAGCGTGGTTCTCTCTGAACACTTCGTCACTGTCCTTTCTTCCCTTGCTGTCTGCTGTCACTTGGTTGCTTCCTACAGTGACTCTTCTCCCCTTCCTCATTCCGGCTTCAGGTCTGAGGACTGGGCGACCAAGGCTCCTGGGGCTGAATGTAGAATGAAGGGCCCAAGGGCGTCTCCTGCGAATGAAGGGTTGGGTCATGGGTCTTTTGGTACCAGTTTGGGATGCTTAGACACGTCTTGTTTTCCTTTCCTGGTTTTCAGGTGGATTGAAAGTTGCCAAATCCCAGGTTGGCTAGGAGACCCTATACCAGTAAAACTGGGAAAGGTGGTCCCTGTGTCTTTTTTCTTCCACTCCAACTTTTCCTTCTCTCTCACCTTCATCCCACTGCCACCTCTCTCTCAGCTCCCCTCCAAAAAATAAACAAAGTAGCTGTCTGGGGGCCCTGACTGGGTAGCTCAGTTGGTTAGAGCATCATCCCCATATGCCAAAGTTGCAGGTTTGATCTCTGGTTAGGGCATATACAAGCATCAACCAATGAATGCATAAGTAAGTGGAAAAACAAATCTATCTCTCTCTCTCTAAAATCAATAAAAAATTAAAAAGTAGCTGTATGCTTATACCATCTTTCCTGTCTAGGAAAAAGGAGCTAGTAAATTCAGCTGCTCTAAGATTTATCCCTGCCAAGGCAATGATAGTTTTAAAAAGTAATTTTTAAACCCTGGAGACATTTTTAAACTCTGAGGCCCCTCTAATGGTGGACTTCCAGGCACCTGAGAAGTCAGGGAGGCAAAGAGGGGCCTCAGAGCCCACGGTACCAGGGGCCCCGTGGGCGAGGCAGGCGCGGTGCCCGTGATGGGCCCTGCAGGCAGCGAGGGTGGGTCCCTGGGGAAGGGACGGGGCTATGGAGGCGGTGTGGACTCCCTGAAGCTCTGGGCTGTGCCTTGCAGGGTTCAGCTGCCGCACGTGGCGGGGAGCGTGCATCTGCAGCGGCTGGCTGGCTACGTCCTTGTACGTCATCAGTCCGCCTTCACACTGGCCTGGGATGGTGCCTCCGCTGTCTACATCAAGATGAGCCCTGAGTTCCTGGGCTGGACCCACGGGCTGTGCGGAAACAACAACGCCGATCCCCAGGACGACCTGGTGACCAGCTACGGTGAGGTTCAGAGTGGGTGGCCTCCGGTGGATGGAGGAGGACAGGTCGGCCTGAGAGGGCTGGGAGGGCCTTAGGGAAGAACACTAGGTCATGACATTATACACCGGTGGAGGCCAGGGAGTCCTTCCTACCAAGTGTGTGGCCTCAGACGTGTTTGTGACCACTTGATCTTGGTTTCCTTATCTGTAAAATTAAAACAGTCATAATGAGAGTTCCTACTAGGGTTGTGTGAAGATCTATTGGGCACTTTGCTGGGCGGGAATGACCCTGCAGGGTGTGTGTGTGTGTGTGTGTGTGTGTGTGTGTGTGTCTGTCTGTGTGCACGGGAGGGAGGGAGTGGGGGCCAGAGAGCCAGGGAGAGAAAGGGCCAGCTGGAGCGGTGGACCCCTACAGAGTGGTGGTAAGAGTGAAAGTGAAGGGTGCAGGGCCAAACCATGGCAACTGTGGCCCGAAGAGGGGAAGTGACACCCTTGAGCACCCACAGCATTGAACATCATCTCACATAGTCTATGAGACAATCTCATGGGCGGTTTATTTGCCGTTTCATATATGGGGAAGCTGAGGTTCCTTGTCCAGGCTTACACACTATTCTCTCTCCATTGCATGGTGTTGCCTCTTCGGAGTTTGGAGCAGAAGGACCCACTAGAGGCTCTTGAGCATTCTAGACTATTATCACCAAACAGCTTTCTCAGGAGAGTGGCTTTGTTGGGAGATGCAGACTGGGATGGGAGCTCAGGAGGCTGGATTCTTCAACTCCTCGCCTACCTCTCAGCATCTCTTCTGCTGCACCTTCCTTGTCTCAGCGCCCTCTGTGCCTCCTGCCCCTGCCCCACCTGTGGTCATGCTGTTCTCCCTGCAGGGAAGCTGACGGACGATGTGGCTGAGTTTGTGCACAGCTGGCAGGAGCGGGCCCCCAACCAGCCTCCAGGGCCCACGGCCTCCTCCCTGCCTCGGCCGCCGTGCCTGCAGCAGAGCCTGGGAGCCATGCAGGTTGGCACCCCGGGGACATCCCCCACTCTTGCTCCTTACCTCCTACCCTAGTGCCTATCTTAAGCCGGTTTCCCCCCTACCACTTGAAAAGTCACTGGCTGCAAATGTTCAGGGTTGCTGGTGCCCTTGGACCCTTCCCTCTCCTCCCCACCCTCCTCTTTCCTTCCCTTGTGTCCACTTTGGGGTTCCATGGGGAGCTTGTACAGTCAGAGGGCTGTGGGTGGCCCTGCTGTCCCCCAGCTCCAGCTCTTGGCCCTTGCCCCAGAGTGTGTATGACCGGTGTGAGGCGTTGCTGAGGCCCCCCTTTGATGCCTGTCACGCCTTCGTCAGCCCTCTGCCCTTCGCGGCCAGCTGTACGAGCGATCTCTGCCAGTGAGTGGGGAGCCAGGACTGGGGGGTGGTTTGGCAGTGGGGGGACCCCTCCCAGGGTTGGATGGGGCTTAGTCTGTGGGCCGGTAGGCCTGGTGATCCCAGGCCCTGACAGATATGCTTCCCAAACTTCTGAAGTTCTTATCTGCATGGATGGGACAGAGCTTCTCCATTCAACGAGGCTCAGAAACAGGGTTTGACCCCTCTCAGTGTCCTGCCTCCAGTCTAAGGCTCTGTACACCTAGGTGCTCTCCCTGGCCCCCTTTCCCAGCTGTGTGTGGGAAACAGGGGTGCCCGGAGCCCTGGCAGCGTCTATAGAATGTTGAAGGGCTGGTGGCAGGTTGGGCTTTGCTCCAGTGTTACCCTCGGTTTTCCTGCACAGATCAGTGGGTGACGAAGCCACCTGGTGCCGGGCACTGGCGGAGTACGCCCGGGCGTGTGCCCAGGCGGGGCGGCCCCTGCAGGGCTGGAGGACCCAGCTCCGGCAATGCAGTAGGTGCAGCCTGGTGGTAGGCAGGGGAGGTTCAGACAAGCTCTGTGCTAGGGCTGTGGATGGCATTCTCAGGCCTCTGCTCGACATCCTGCTCAAAGCCACAGTGGTGAGAGCTTTAAGCCTGGAGGTCCTCTTCTCAAGTGACAGATGGGAAACTGAGGATCAGAGCAGGATGGAGTTGCCGAGGGCCACAGAGTGAGAGGAGGGAGGTTCTCCTCAATTTCCTGGTCACCCAGTGCTCCCATTGGGACTAAGGGATCAGGAAGATCAAAGCCCTCCCAACCCCCGCCCCAGGGCCTGGGGTAGAGCTGGCTGTAAGGAAGTGACAGAACCTACCACTCCTTTCCTCCCGAGCTGTGCACTGCAAGGAGAAGGCCTTTATCTACAATGAGTGCATCGCCTGCTGCCCCGCCTCCTGCCAGCCCCGGGCAGCCTGCGTGGACAGCGAGATCGCCTGTGTGGATGGCTGCTACTGCCCCAATGGTATGCTGGGGCGGAGTGGGTGCCTGGCCTGGCCTGGCACGGAGGAGCGTGAAGCAGGGGTCAGAGGATGTCTGCTTGTGGATGAAGGAAGGAAGGAGCAAACACAAATAAGTGAATGAATGAGTGAATGAATGAACAGCTTAAGGGAGGTGAGGGTGAGGGCAGAACTGCGGCTCTTGAGAGGTTCACCAGGGTGTTTCATTTCATTGGGTCTGAGCTTTGTAAGGTGTGTAGATGAGAACAGCTCATTCATTCATTCGTGTGTTCATTTATCACACATGCATTAGTTTCCACATTCATCCACACACTGTTTTTCACAGCGTATAACTTTGCAACACACCTTTAGTGTACAGGTCACTCAGCTAGGCAGGGGGTTGGGATAAAAAATATAGACATGTCACTGACTTTAGGGATCAGAATCTGGTGGCAGTGATAAGACACTTACACATGTGACTCCACTCTAAGGCACATGTGGTGAGGACCAGCTCAGGAGTTCACACAGGAAGAGATATAGGAATTCAGTGCTGGGAGAGATTGTCAGGGAAGGCTTCCTGGAGAAGGTGGTGCCTATGCTGGTTCTAGATACAGTGATAGGCTTTGAAGCGGTAGAGAGGAGAAGCTAGTCTGTATCCAGGTTGTTTGGGGTGGGTGGCCTCTGAGCAAAGTTCTGGAGGTGGGATTATTTGCTCAGAGGGTATTCAGATCTGGCCTGAGTCAGGGATTTACACAGGAGAGAGTTTGAAAGTGAGCTCAGTAGTGCAAGCGCTTAGATGTGAGAGTCTTTATCACAGGCCCTGAGGAGCCATGAAAGGTGTGTGAACAGGAGCAGAGGTGAGTTAAGTGGGCCTTTGCTGTCACCCTAGGGTTGATCTTTGAGGATGGGGGCTGTGTGGCACCAGCTGACTGTCCCTGTGAGTTCCACGGGACCCTGTACCCAACTGGCTCTGTGGTGAAAGAAGACTGCAACGCCTGGTCCGTGTCCTCCGCAGGGGGTGGGAGGAGGTGGAGGATTCCAGGGCTGCCCATCTGGGGCCTGAGAGCCCCGATGGCATGGGAGCACTATCTCGGCACCTCCGAGTCACAGATGTCCTTGGATCCAATCTGTGGGCAGAGTCTCCACCTCCCACTTTAGAGATGGGAAGACTGAGGGCTGGGGACGGGAGGTCTGTGGGCCCTGCCCCCCACCCCAGCATCTCTTCCAGGTCTGGGAGGGTGAACCTCTGCCTCTTTGGTCTCTGTGTTTCAGCACATGCACTGCGGGCAAGTGGGTGTGCAGCACATCTGTCTGCCCAGGTACGCCTGACCCCCACCTTGGACTCCACCCTCTTCCTCTGGTCTCACAGCTCCTTGGGCAGGGAAACTCCGGGAGTCAGGCTTGCTGCTGGGCTAGGGCGGTGGGTGGGCCGGGGGACTCCCTCCGTGTTCTTGGCCCAACCACCCTGCCTTTGTTTCTCCAGAGCTGCTTTGCCTGACTGAGCGATGGCTCCGTCCCCTCAGGGGCTGTTTTCCATGGGTTTCTGTATATCCAAGGACCTTCCTGAGCTTGAGGGCCTTGGACCAAAATTGGTCTCCAGGCCTGGTCACCTGCCAGGGAGCTGTCCAGGACAGGGCTGCATCTCCCCAGTGGCCTGGGCTCCCAAAGGGCAGGCCGAGGCCCCAGACACTGCCCTGATTCCTAGGACCAGTGCTCGGAGCCTGCAGGGCAGAGGCAGCTCCCGTGGGTCAGCCACCTCTCTCTGCCCCTCAGCCGAGTGTTCAGTGACCGGTGACATCCACTTCACCACCTTCGATGGCCGCCGGTACACGTTCCCTGCCACGTGCCAGTACATCCTGGCCAAGAGCCGTTCCTCGGGCATCTTCACAGTGACGTTGCAGAACGCTCCGTGTGGCCTGGTAAGGGCTGGGGACCCGGGGCACAGTCCAGCCAGCCACCTCTGCCCTCTGCCCCCTGCCCCCTGCCCCCTGCCCCCTAGAAAGGCTGGAGGACCTAGGGCAGGGCCCCAGGTCTTTCCACAGCCCATTTCACCTTCTCTCTGTTAAGAGCCACACAGCAGGAGACTGGGTTCTGGCTGTAGAGCATCAAGAGCCACTTCTCTTTCACAGGCCTCGGAGTTTAAAGAAAAAATCTCTCATATGGCTCTAATTCAACTTAATCTTCTCTGCTTCCTTGGATTGTATCTTCAATATCTGTGTATTCATTCATTCATTTATTCATGCATACACGCATGCATGCATCCAGCAACTACTGCACGTCTGCTTGTGCCAGAAGCTGGGCTAGTTCTTGGAGACTGGGATGAATGAAGCCTGGCTCTGTCCTCCTGGGCCTCACACTTTGGTGGGTGAGGCCGACAAGTGACCCCATAACCACTCTGTTATAGGAGCTGTGACAAGGTGGAGAGTACAGGATAGATCTCCATGGAGAAACGTTCTCTTGTTGCCATTGTACCCGGGCAACAGGGCATCAGGAGGGGGTGGATCAGGATAGGCTTCCTGGAGGAGGTGACCCCTGAGCTGTGTCAGCTCTGTGTGAGCGGGCCACTGCCTACCTCTTGAACCTTATCTTAAAACATTTTGCCTAGTGGGCTGTCCCCTTCTGGTCTTCTTTTACGTCCTTGAATGCATGAAATGTCTTCCATGTCAGGGACCTTCATTCAGGACATCTCCCTGCTCCCCTCCTTCCTTTGCCCATCTAGCTTATGCATTCTTCAGACCTCAGCTCAAATGTCAATCCCCCCACCCCGCACCTCAATTTTCGGATCTGCAAAGTGGGGTTGTTAGTACTTACCGAATAGGATTGTTATGAAGATTAAATGAATAAATGTATATAAAAAGATTGGAATAGCTCCTGAACATTGAAACTCTATATTAAAGTTAGCTGTTATTTATTATTATAAGTTATAGTATCATTAAAAGTTTTATTATTGTTATGATTATTTTTACATTATTATTATCATTTGCTAGAATGGCCTTTCCCACCTCTGCAGAGTAAGTGGATTCTTTCGCTACATGCTTTCCTAGCACCTGCACATGTTTGCAGCACTGGTCACAATAATAATTCACTAAGCAACTTCGTAATTCTTAATTTAACGTCTGTGTGCCACAGGAATATACGCTCTCCATGAGGGCAGGGGCTGTATCTATCATGTTCCTCTTTGTATGATTGTGTGGAAGTACTAATGAGACTATTTAGCAGTGGGAACCTGAGGCCCAGAGAATATTAGCTCGCTTCCTGCCTGCCTGTGGGTGGAGCCTGAGACTTTGCTACGTCTGCACATGGGAAGAGCCCTACAACCACACAGGATGAAACTGAAGTCCTGGCTTGCAGTCGAGTGGGGAGGCCAGTGTTCCTGAGGCTGGACTTTGGGCCACGCAGGGCGCGTGCACCTCTGCTCTGTGTCACAGGCAGCCCGAGTGTTGACTCTCATACTTATTTGCATTATCTTAGCTCTGCCACCAGTCTCCAACCTGAGCCTCTGCCTTCCCATTCCCCAGATGAAGGCATTTGGTTGGAGGACCCATGATGTCCCTTCAGGCCCGTCACTGTGAGGAGCCGGCCTCTGGCCTCCGTCTGCTCCTGGAGGGCTCTGTTGGCACCAGCAGGACAGACTGACTAACTCTGCCCTTTGGACTTCCTCTTTCTCCAGAACCAGGATGGGGTCTGTGTCCAGTCCGTGTCAGTGATCCTGCACCAGGACCCCCGGAAGCAGGTGACCCTGACCCAAGCCGGGGATGTCCTTCTGTTTGACCAGTACAAGGTCACCCCACCCTACACAGATGGTACGGCTCTGGTGGATGAGTGTTGGCTGAGAGCTGGCTGCCCAGGCTTCTCCCAGGCTCCTCTGGTCAAAGGCACTGCCCAGTATTAGAATTTGAGCTCTGGCCTTCCCATTTTGAACAAGAGCTCAAATTCTAATACTGGGTGAACCAGGCCAGGGGGGCACCTTGGTCCCAGGAATGTGGACTCTGGACTGGCAAAATGACCTTTGTCCCCACCCCAACATGACAGGCTTCACAGCACTATGACAGCTTCTCCTAACATTAGGATATGAGTGGAGCTATTTGTCATCCCTACTCACACTATTTATCTATTAATTACTTATTATCCTATCCCATTTCACAGGGGATTTGTGGTAGCTCATAGGAATCACATCAAACAAAAATGACAAAACTATTGAGAAATAACCCAGGCTGGTGTAGCTCAGTGGGTTGAGCAAAGGCCTGCAAACCAAAGGGTCGCCAGTTCAATTCCCAGTCAGGGTACATGCCTAGGCTGCAGGCCAGGTCCCCAGTAGGGGGTGTGTAAGAGGCAACCACACATTGATGTTTCTCTCCCTCTCTTTCTCCTTCCCTACCCCTCTTTCTAAAAATTAATAAATAAAATATTTTTAAAAAGAAAAGAAACAAAATACCACCAGAAAAAATTCAAAAGAAAAAGAAAGAGTAGGGGCTCAAGATTGAGAAGAGTGGGGACTGAAGGCAGGTAAAGAGGCCGAGGAAGTACAAGCCACAAAGGGTACAAAAAAATTCACTACAATTGTATCTAAAATTCAAAAGTGCTGCAGCTGAATCTAGAGTCATATTGTGAGCTCCCTAGTGGCCATTGTGAAAAGAACGGGCAGTTGCGGAATTCTGCTTTGCTAGAGAAGGAAGCGTACCAGTTACTTAGGGAGGCAGAGCTTCAAGGGGCACTTGAAGCTAAAAGACATTCCTCAGCTGGGGCTGCCGTAGCAGGTTAACCCTGAGCCCTGATTTCAGCATTGAACAGGATTGCTGAAGGCTCCCCAAACTGGCCCCTGGGCAGAGCTTCACCGTGTGTGAAGAAGACAGGGCTGGGGATGGGGATCAGAGGGCGCCACGTAGGTGGTGGCGGTGGGTGGGGTGCCTGCTGCCTGAATTCCCCATTCGTTCCCCCTCCCGGTTCTTTCTGTGCCCAGACGCCTTTGAGATCCGGAGGCTGTCCTCCACGTTCCTGCGGGTGAGGACCAACGTGGGCGTGCAGGTGCTCTACGACCGCGAGGGCCTGCGGCTCTACCTGCAGGTGGACCAGCGATGGGTGGAGGACACGGTGGGCCTCTGTGGCACCTTCAACGGCAACACGCAGGACGACTTTCTGTACGCCCCCTGCCCTGGGACAGGAAGGAGCGGGGAGGGGGCCCCTTGGGGTCGAGCATCCTCATCTTCCAAACTCCCATGGCCTCTCATTGTGCCTGACAAATGATCATTTATTTCTCTCCATTTAAATTTAAGTATGTTTCTTTAAGGCTGTGGTTCAATCTTCCCTGGGCAGAAGTCTCCCCTGCAGGGCTTGCTAAAATGCTGATTTCTGGGTCCCACTCCTTAAGAATCTGCTTCAGGTTGAGGCCCAAGAATCTCATTTTTAACAAGCACCCCTGTGATTCTAGTATATGAGGCCTACGGACCATACTTTGAGGAATACTGTTTTATAGTGAAGTCTTACAGTTCGTAGACCTGACTTGGGGTTTGAGTTGGCTCGTGTGGTTTACTTTAATCGGTTGTGAACGCCTTTAGGTGAGTGTAAGCCCCCAGCGAGCCAATGATGCCAAAACTGCGTTCTGCCCCACCAGGCCAGCGTAACCCTTTAACTTTCACGCCTGGAGCTCGAGGTGTGCGCCCTGTGAATCCTACAACACGCAGGGGTGGGCTGCTTCCCGTGGACGGACTGAGGCTTATGAGAATCACCCTTAGGCAAGGACACAGTTCAGAAAGTTGGGAGGGGGCAGGAGTCAGGCCTTCCAGAAACAAGAACAAAGGGCCGGTCTTGAAGGCTGAGGTCTGGCCAGTCCTCCACGTTACACGCGTTAGTCAATGGAGAAGGAAACGTGAGAGTCTTTCTTGAGCCAGAAATAAGAATTCAGATTTGCTTGGAAAAAACAGTGCAAGAAAACAGCTGAAAGCTTTTCAAAGTACGTACACTTAAAAATGTGGCGTCCCCCTTCATCTTGCCCGGTGGGGCTGATGTAAGGGCGGGTGTCCAGAATTTGGGGCCAGACCTTGGTTTGCTGTGTGGGCTGCTTGCCACCCTCCTGAACGTGAACTCCAGGTGGGAATGCTGCTCTGGGGAGCCGGGGTGCTGTCCCTGCCCCAGCTGGAATGTGGGTGAAGCCTGCCCCCTCTGGACGCTGAGAGCTCTCTGCATTCTCCTGTCCACACCCGGTTTGGTGACTCCTGGAGACTGGTGATGCTTAGAAAACACGCTTTCCCCCTTCCTCTCTTTATTGCCCCTCGTGTGAGTATCCCCTGCCCAGAGAGAAAGGGAGGGCAAAGGAGTTTTCAGGAACTGCCCATGGGGAAGAAGTCTTCACCCAGTGAAGTTTGGGTCATAATCTTCCTGTTTCTCTCTCTCTGGCATGAGGAGCTGGGCGTAGGTGGGGGTGTGCATGGCCCCAAGCCCATTTTGAGTCCCCTGGGAACCTGTTAAATGTGGTACCTGTGTGCACGCGCACACAGCCATCATTGTCATTGCATAGACCCCGTTGGCCGC
The DNA here is from genome assembly GCA_028533065.1 of Trachops cirrhosus. Classification (NCBI taxonomy): domain Eukaryota; kingdom Metazoa; phylum Chordata; class Mammalia; order Chiroptera; family Phyllostomidae; genus Trachops; species Trachops cirrhosus. The sequence goes on along the minus strand of CM052543.1, from coordinate 29,067,870 downwards.
TTGCGTGTCTGGCACAGAGCTGTGCTCTGTGTGTGCATGTGTGTTTAAAGTGTGTGCAAGTGGTATACATGGGCCTGTGTTGTTCAGTTTGGGTGGGTACACTTGTGCCTTGGAGTGTGCCCCTGAGTGTGTGCTCATGCTTGACCCATGTGTGTGTGTGTGTGTACATGATCAGGTGGGTGCTTACCTGGGCGTACACTGGATGCCCACATGCACAGGAGTGTGAGTGTGGCTATGTCACTGCTGCAGGTCCCCCGTGGGTGTGCCTGAGAGCACCCCGCAACTCTTCGGCAATTCTTGGAAAACATTGTCCGCCTGCTCCCCACTGCTCCCTGGCTCCCCACTGGACCCCTGTGACGTGCACCTGGAAGCCGGTGAGGTGGGGGAGGGCAGGGAGGGAGCGGGGTGAGCAGGACTGGTTTGAGAGAGGGGAGGTGGGAACTCTGGGCACGAGTGTGCTGGTCACACGGAGTGCTGGAAACTGGGGTTCCCTTCTGGTGAGGGTGTGGCAGGCAGGAAGCCTCACGTTCTACCACTGTCAGGTACACACACATTTGTACTGGGTCCCCAATCTCAGGGCAGAAGCCTGAGCCTCACAGTGGCCCCACCCGGCCCTGCACCCTCTGCCCATGCCCCTTGTATCTCACCCCCCGCACTGCCCTCCACTCCGCTCCAGCCCCACTTGCCTCCTTGCTCTTCTTCCCGCTCCACCAGCTACCAGCGCTGCTCTCCTCTCCAGGCCTTTGCCCTTGCTGTTCCCTCCACCTGGAGTGCTCGTCCCTTGGTAAACACATTTCTCCCCTCTGTCAAGTTTTTGCTCAGACACCATCTCCCCACCGAGGCCTTCCTGACCACCTGATTTAAAACCACAGCTGCCCCTCCGGCCCCTCCTTGCAGCTCCTATCCTTCTTCCTGGCTTTCTCTCTCCTTAGAGTGTTCTTCACCTTCTACTTTTCCACATAAGTTGTTTGGTGATAGTCTTCTCCGACCAGAACGTGCACTCCACGAGGGCAGAGATTTTGTCTGTTTTGTTCACTCCTCTGTCTCCTGGCATACGGAGTCATACCTGGTGGAATGTATTGTGCGAGCACATGTGCTTTACACACACACATACATATTCCTCTACAGCTATTTACACCATGCACACAGCCGGCCACACATTCACACCCAAATTCACGGAACCGTGCCCACGCACTCCCAGTCAGATATGCACACGGGTGCACGCACACACACCCAGTCCCCAGAGCTGCGGGGAGGGAGGAAGGGGCTGGGCCTGGGGCACCAGGCAAACCAGGCCGCTGGCCCCTTGCCCCTGTGCTTCCCGTCTCCAGCCTCCTACGCGGTGCAGGCCTGCAGCGTGCTCACGGAGGAGCTGTTCGCCCCGTGTTCCCTGTACCTGAGCCCCGTGCCCTACTTTGAGCAGTGCCGTCGGGACGCTTGCCGCTGTGGGCAGCCCTGCCTGTGCGCCACGCTGGCCCACTATGCCCACCTGTGCCAGCGCCACGGGCTCCCCATTGATTTCCGAGCCCACCTGCCAGCCTGTGGTGAGTGCCCCACCCATGTGCGCCCATGTGAGGGGGGCTGGAAGAACCTGAGCTCCAGACCTGAGTGCCCACCTGTCCCCCAAACTCTCCACTGGGATGTCCCACAGTCTTCTCCAGCCTGAGTCCCGCCTCCCAAACTGCTTCTCCTGTGTGTGCTCCATCTCTGCCAAGGGCCCCCACCCCCTTGGTCACCCAGGCCTGACACCTGGGACATGTGACACATGACTCCTGTCCTACCCTCACCTCCAGCCTATCTCCAAGTCCTCTCAGTCCTGTCAACCCCCAATTCACCCACCTCTCACCACTGCCACCACTGCAGTCAGAGCTAGGTGAGCCTTCTCAGGACCACTGTCTCCGTGGCCCTCGGGTGCATGGGTAGCTCAATGGGCGTGAGCTGGCCCCTACCCAATGCGCCCCCACCCTGGCCACATGCCTCCCCATGTCTGAGTTGTCTCTATGCCCTCAGCCCCAGCACAGGGCCCCACTCTCAGTAAGCTTTAGGAAGAGGTTTGTTGAGTTAATGAAAAAGTAATGGTACTAGAAGTCAGGAAGCCTGAGTTCTATCCCAGCCCTGTAGGAAATTGTTGTGTGTCCTTGGCAAGGTCCCACCCCTCTCTGAGCCAAAGTTTCTCCAGAGGTGATTGGATAGATTCAGTGGTTCTTAGCACTGAAGACTCACCATGGGAACTTTTTAAAAATGCACGTGTCTGGGCTGCACTTAGTATCAATGAAAACAGTGGTATCTGCCAGAGGGGGCTGGGCCTCCGCATTTGAAAAAACTCCCCAGGTGGCTTTGAGGTGCAGCCTTAGTGAGAACAAGTGAGCCTGTTCTCAGCGGGTCTGCCTGCTCCAACAGGATGTGAGCAAGCATCAGTGGGAGATGCGGTGGCCAGATAAAAAGAGTGTCGTCTGGACAAAGGGCATTCTGGACCAGAGGGTGCTGTAGGGGGCATGTCTGGTCTTCACTGCCCAAGTATGTTACAAGGTGGAAATGAGAGGGCCAGTGTGTGTGTGTGTGTGTGTGTGTGTGAGAGAGAGAGAGAGAGAGAGTGATGGGGTGGGCGTGTGGCTGTGACAGGGCAGTGATTCCCACTCTCCCCCAGTACCATTAGCTAAGAGGAATGCCCTGCCAAGGAAAAGCAACACCCCTGGCCGGCTCCAGGCTGAACTTGGAGGTGGGGCCCGGCCTTGCCGCTCTGCCTTTCTGACGCAGTGGGAGGCAGTGGGATTCTGGAGTCAGACTGGGTCTACATCCCAGCTCTGGCCTTGACCTGTGGTGTGACCTTGGGTGTGTGTCTAACCTTCTCTGGTTCTCAGTTCCTCGTCAGGATGGTGAGCCCACCCTACACAGTTGTGGGGACAAGGGAGATGACCATGGTTCCATTTTCTTCTACAGCACTGTCCTGCGAGGCCACCAAGGAGTACAGTCCCTGTGTGGCCCCGTGTGGACAGACCTGCCAGGACCTGGCCGGTCCCGAGGACTGTGGTGGTCACCTCAGCGAGGAGGAGTGTGTGGAGGGCTGTGCCTGCCCACCGGACACCTATCTGGACACCCAGGCTGACCTTTGTGTCCCCAGGTGAGTAGATCAGCTTGGCCTCTGTCTGTCAGGGAAGAGGCCAGGGGTCTCCATGGCATCCGAGACTGGGGAGCCTGACCAGGCCCCTGCTGTCCCTGCTTCATCTCACAGTCACAGGGCAGACCTTGGAGCATAAGCTGGGTGGGTGGGGGGTTCCCTTCTCCGGACCCCACTCCCGGCCTCTCTCCTCCGCTCGGGCTCTCAGGCCACTCCGGCCCAGCTTCACCACGAGACAGAACAATCCCGCAGAGCTGACAGGGTCTCTGCCCCGCCTCCCCTCTCTTTCCACCAATATTTCTTGACCTCCTCGTGTGTTCCACACATGTCTAGGCCCCGGGAATCCAGCAGCGAACAAAACAGGGAGCTGTCCTCATGGAGCTCACATTCTAGGTGGTGAGGCAGAGGACAAACACGTAAACAGACACGTTATGGGCCTGGTGGTAATAAGAGCTGGAAAACCAAACAAAGCAGAGCGAGACTAGGAGTCCTCGGGTGGGGAGCGGTCACTGTTAGGTCACCCAAGATGAGCATGGAAGGAGAGCCTTTCTGACGAGGTGACATTTGAGCAGAGACCTGAGGGAAGTGAGGGAAGAGTGCTCCAAACAGAGGGGACAGGGGACAGCCCTGAGGCTGGCTGTGGCTGTGGTCTTGGTGTGGAGGGAAGGCAGGGTGGGAGGTGGCGACATCCTAGGACAGATGCCAGGGCTGATGGGTGAGGCCCTTGGTGATCTCCAGACCTGTTTCATCTGTAAAATTGTATCACATTCAACTGAGTAATGGGGGCTGGAGAGAGAGACGTTTCTGGGGGTATATCAGAATCACTCAGAGGCCTTTTGAAAGTACAGAATCCTCCCTGGAGTTGCAGATGGGCGCCCTGCCCCCACCCATTGATGTTGAGATTTGCCAACAAGGGGAGCCTCTGCAGGTTATATGGTGGAGGCGGGGGTTGCTGGGGAAGGTGGTGGGAAGCCCAGGGGCTGGATGAACTCAGACTTCCCTTCTATCCCTCAACTGCTCTGCTCCAAGGCCTGCACTTGGCCATAGCCCACAGGTGCTGTGGGAGATGTGTGAGGAGGAGGCAGTCTTTGACCTCAGATGACCCACAACGAGGGATTGAAAGACAGCATAGGGGTCCCTGCCTTACAGGACCTCTGTGAGGAGCAGATGACATGACGTGTCTGGAGGGCCTGGCCTGGTGTTCAAATGCATAACAATCCACACAGCACAGGCACTGAGTGGTCAGTGCAGATGCTGAGTGGGCCTGACCAATACGGGACGCAGGCCCTGTCCTCAGCACCGCGTGGGCTCAGGAAGCGTGGCCTTGTTTTCACACCAAGCGGGACTGGTTTTGGGGGTGCACGGAGACCAGTGAGGCTGATCGTGTCCAAGCTCGGTGGATAGCCCTCGAAGCTGGGACCCAGCTCTGACCTCTGTCACCAGTGCCAGGCTGCCTTCTTCACTCCCCAGAGATGTGTCACATGTCACAGCTGATGTCATTACCTCTCTCTGTGTCCTTATGCCCCTGGCTGGCTGAGGAGTGGGTGCCTGTCCGTGGCAATCTCTGCCTCAGCTCCTGAGCCGGCTCACCTGTCTCTGTTTCTGGGTTTCATAGGAACCAGTGTTCCTGCCACTTCCAAGGAGTGGACTATCCCCCCGGAGACAGCGACATTCCTTCTCTGGGCCACTGGTGAGCTCCCTAGGTTGCCATGTTACTGTCCTCTCTTTCGATGGAAGTTGCTGACTGAAGAAAGTGCATCTGAGCAGAACTTTCCACGGGGCAGCACCCACCCTCTGCACCGAGAGCCAGGGACAGGGAATGGGGGTGCCCGTCTGAGCCCTGCAGACCTGTGCGCGGTGACATGGGGTCTCTGGGTCCTGTAGTGACTGGGGGTGCCGTGTCTGGGCTCTGCTGTGACTGGATCAGCTGACCCCAGCGCCTCTCTGTCTCTCTGCAGCCACTGCAAAGATGGAGTCATGAGCTGTGACAGCAGAGCCCCAGGTAAGGGTGCCTGGAGGGAAGGGCCTCTTCCGGCTCTGTCCGTGGTGGTGGGGCCATGGAGAGGAGAGTGGGGAGCTCAGGATAGACAGGGATGGGGAGAGGCCACCCCCGATCTTGCCCTACACTGAGCCCCCTGTATTCATGCCTTCTCTCCAGAAAGACTCCAGCTTGGGGGGTGGCGTCCAGAAATCCTGTCCCAGCCTTGACCCCACCCTACTGGCTGTCCTGCTTTGCTAGGAGAGGCTGAGGCTCTGTCTCTCTCAGGGCAGCCAGCAGGGTGTCTGGACAGTCCCTTGCCCCCACCTCCCTGGCCCTGGATTTCCTCAGTCTAAGCCATCACATGTCTACTGAGGCTGACTCTCTGCCCCGTCCAGTGCCTGCATGGGGGTCACAGAGATGGGGAGGATAGCCTGGGCCTTGGAGATGTCCCCAGACAACGAGATGGGGGTGAGGGGGCACCGTGGTGGGCCAGCCTGAGGGGCTTGGAGGTGGTAGAACAGAAGACCGGAGTCATCAGGGAAGGCCTCTTGGGGAACAGGAGGCCACTCAGGATGGAGATCAGCACAGAGGGAACCAGGGAATAATCACATGTCAGGTGGCAAAGAGCAGGGCTGCCGCTGTTGGGCTGCCCTGGGTCCAAATCCTGCCCAGCACTCACTGGCCGTGCAGTCCTGGGCAGCTCACTTCACCTCCCTGAGCCTTTGTTAGCTGTTTTGTGCCTAACGCAGGTTCCCGTGTTCTCCCCACGTCTCCTGCATATCCCTGGAAGCCTTTCCCTTTGTAGCTTCTGGCTTCGGACTCTGCCTCTCTGGGACTTTCACTTGACCCCCTGCAGCTACTCCTTTCTCTCTGCTCCATCCCAGGCTGGGCATGACCCTCAGCTCCCTTTTACTGATTTCCCTAAAAAAGATCATTCTCACAGGTAAGAGTGTACACAACCAACTTGACTGAAGGCTCAGGGAGAGTAGGTTTATGTCACAAGAATGTAGGTCATGAAAAACTGACTTCCTGTTGTTAGAAGTCCTCTGGCCACCCTGCCACACTGCGTGGCCACCCAAGCTTTGGCTCCTCTCCTCGCCCTCTGGAGCACTTCCTCTCACTTTGATCGTGCCTTTTGCCAGCAGAAATGGCTTCTCTCCGTTATATGGGAAAACGGGGGATAAGAATACCTCCCAGAGTTGTTGCAGGGTTAAGTGAGAAAATGCACGGGAAGAACCCGGAATGGTAGCTGGTGGGGAGGACATGTTCAGTAACTGGTCCCGGTGTCTGTGGCGGCTGCCATGTGGTGCGACACCACGCACCCCTCCCTCTCCCTGTGATGTGCACCTGGGAACCCGAGGAAGGTCTCAAGAGCAAACCAGGGCACAACAAACCATCAGAGCACCGCCTACCCCTGCATCTCCCAGATGCCGGGCCTCCTGGTCTCCCTGGCCAAGCCTGCCCCCCAGGAGCCCACGGCAGGCCCAGGTGTTCTAAGGATCCTGCTGTGTCCAGGCTCTTTCCAGAACCCAGCCTCTCCTCTTTCAGCTGCTGCCTGCCCTGCGGGCCAGGTCTTCGTGAACTGCAGCGACCTGCACACCGACCCCGAGCTGAGCAGAGAGAGGACGTGTGAGCAGCAGCTGCTGAACCTGAGCGTGCCAGCCCGTGGCCCCTGCCTCTCGGGCTGCGCCTGTCCCCAGGGGTGTGTATCTGTGCTGCCACAGTTTCCCACTCTGGGACCATGAGACGGAATAAGATCGGGGAAAACCTCACACGGCCTTGCAGGCAGACACCAGCCCAGGGCTGGCCTGTGACGGCATAATGGCCAGGGAGGAGTCTGGGAGAGAGCAGGAGTGTGGGAGGCTGCCCTGAAGTGAACGGTACCCTTCCCTGCTTATCACCAACGTGCGACCTTGGATAAGGGAGGGGCCTGGCCTCTCTGAGGCTGTTTTTCATCTGTAAAGTGGGAATCACAGTAATACCTAGCACCTCGACAGGCTGTGAGAGTTAAATGAGACACCAAAGTTGGAGCGCAGAGTCAGGTGTGTGGCAGTGGACTCCAGGCCGTGAGAGAGGAAACCCTTGTTTCAGCTCTCAACCTCTTTCCCTGTGAAAGTCCTGGCCAGAACCCTCAGGTGACAGGCTGGTGCCCTTATAATCCTCAAAAAAGAGAGGCCTGCCCGGCGTCCCTCCTGGTGCCATTAAAGCTGTGAGATCCACATGTGCCGTGTTGCGTGGGTGGCCTTGTGGGTGTTCTGTGCACTGAGCTGGCTGCAGGCGCCCCGTGCCCAGCTCTGCCAGTTCTCATGCCTGATGCTGGTCTTGCTTCAGGTCTGGGCTGAGAAGACAGTTGGGTGTCTCATCCCATGGCCTGGCATTGCAGGGCTGTGTCCTTCAGCCTGTGCAGAGACCAGTGGTCAGCTGTGAGTCCTGGACCAGGCCTGGCAGCCAAGGGAAGTGAGGGAGTGAGGGGATCGGGCTCCTAGGGTGGGAGATGGAAGAGTTAGTCAGCTGGAGCCTTGTTATTTATGAAACACCTTAATATCATTACCCAATTCGATCTCATAGTATCTCTGGAAGAAAGGAGGGGAGGATCATTATTCCCACTTTGCAGATGAAGAAACTGAGGCCAGGGGCAGGATGGAGGGAAATGAGCCACGGCTCAAACCCAGCTCTGCTGACTCCAAACCCTGCCCGTTGACAAGAGAGCACTGGCTCTCAGAGGCCCAAGGCCTGGTCCCCTACACAGAGGTCATACGTGGACTATGAGCCTGCCCCGCCCAGGCAAGGGCGTCCACAAGCGGCTCTGGGGGATCTCAACAACCTGCACAGCACCCCAGGGCCCAGCCACCAGAGGAGCCTGCACAGAGTGTCTGTTGCTGCCTCTTGTGTCACTGTCCTGATGTGCGCAAGCCTGCCTCTGGGGCTGAGGCCGGGGAGAGCCAGGGCCTCTGGGGTCAGGAACTGAGGTTCTTCACTGCCAAGCTCAGTAACAAAGCCACAGATGCAAAGAGGACCTGGGAGAGGTGCGCTGGAAAGGGAGAGTCTGCCAGTGACTCACGGCGTGAGCTCTCTGAGCAGGTCCTCATCTGTCAAATGAGGGCCGAGAGCTTGCTCCCCCAGGGGACTGGGGAATGGAGGATTCAGTGGGATGCACCCACGCCCACGCCCATGAAGGTGCTCTCTCGGGCTGTGTGCAGTCCTCAGATGTCAACGTGCGCATGAGTCTCCCCCTGAGACTCGGCATTTCTAACAAGCTCCCAGGAGGGGCTGGTGCTGCTGGCCGGGAACCACACTGTGGGTAGCCAGGTTCTAACGCACTGTCTGATGTTAGGGGTTGCTTTCACCTGGCTGTCCTCGGAAGCCAGAGCCAGGTTCCCTCCTCAATCCCCAGGCTCCAAAGGGGAGGATAGAATGCAAACATTTCTCATGGGCTGGGTGGCCTTTGACAAGTTCCGTGGCCACTCAGGCATCAGTTTTCTTGTCTGTGAGGCCCTGCTGGCTGTTTGTGGGACCAGTGTGGGCCCAGTGTGGGCAGAGCAGGAACCCAGGTCTCCCTTACCTCCTCCAGGCCGTCCACAGCTCAGCCCAGGTCCTGGCGCCTCGCCAAGAACATCCACGATCCGGAGGGTCAATGTTTGTACTAACTACGTGATATCACGTCATTTTTCTGAGCCTGGGTTTGCTCCTCTGTGAGTCGAGGGCAGTGACAGCCACCGTGCAGGGTTCTTGGGAGATTTAAATGAGACAGTGGCTGCAGGGAGCCCACACGCACAGCAGTGCTACATGAAGACTCGCTCCCTTCCCCTTTTCCGTGTTCAGCCCCCATCACCTCTGGGGGTGTTTCCCCCAGTGGCTCGTGTGCTGTATCGAGTGTCCTGAGAGGAGCTTACACATTCTGAGGGAGTTTGTCAAAAGGAAATTATTACAGTCCGAAACTGTAAAGGAAGGGCATGCATTTCCTAGCATCAGGGAGCGTCCTCCTGGGAGCTGGGGTAAGGTTCCCAATGACGTCCAAGTACCATCCCAACAACCCCTGTTGGGGACCCCTGGACCCCATGTCTCTCTCCATAGTGTTTCTAAGAATCTCTGCATGCTGTGTGCTGCCACAAAGGACTCTGGGCCACGGCAAGGGCCCTGGGGCCACTAGGCAGTCTAGCACAATGGTTACACCCACAGACTCGAGTCAGCTTGAATCCTGATTTGACCACTTTCTGGGGGAGTTCGTTAACCCCTGAACCTCAGTTTCTTCATTTGTGTAGTGGGACAGAGTAAGGACTGCATGTGAGCAGACAGAGTCATCTTCTCTCATGTGAGTCCCATGTACTTGCAAATGTCCCCTGAGTGGGGCTTGGAACAAGAGGGCCCTTTAACAGTTAAGGAAAGGGTGCTCCACAGATTGAGGGCACAGTGAGGACAGAGGCCAAAGCTCTGAGTCTTTGTACACTCCTCTCCGTGGTGAGCACAGAGCAGGTGCTCAGGGATGCAGGTAGGTCTGCAGAGATCAGGGAGGGAGCGATGGATGGTGAGTGGCAGGAAAGGCCTCTAAGGAAGCTTCGAGAGCCTGGGCCTGGGGCTGAAGGTGGAAGGCAACGAGCCAGCCCACTGCTGGTGTCTGATGCAATCGTGGGGAAAGAGGGGGCAAGAAAACAACACTGCTGTGTGTCTACCAGGTGCTAGGCAGTGTGCCCAGGTCTATAATTAAATTTTCATAATGACCTTGAGAGGAAGGTGTCATTATTTCCATTTTCCATATAAAAATATAGAGGCTTAGAAAGGTTAAGTGGCTTCAAGGAAAACAGTGGATTAAGCAAATGATTTCCATCCCCTTCCTCCTTCCACAATGGCAACGAAATGCTGGCGATGGAGTAAACCAAGTGTGAATCCCCGGGGACAAAGAGAACAGCGGTGGGGTGACTGTGGCTCAAGATGGGTCGATAGTTTTTTGAAGAAGGAATGAGGGTGGATGTGTAGAAGCTGACCTTGCAGAGCAGAGGCTGACAGCTGATGCTCACACACCAGTGAGAACAACCTACATCGTGTTGACAACTCCAGGAACAGGAGGCTCCGGGAGTCTCAGAGAGAGGGTGGGGTGGTGGAGGGAGACAGGCGGATGAGTGGCAGGTGCGTGTAAGGAACAGTTAAACCACTGGCCGCCCTCCCCACCCCCTGGGGCCCTGGCACTGCCCTAGCGCTGTCCAGCAGGAGAAAGGTGGTAAGAGTTTCTAGAGAAGCCAAATCAGAGGTTTGACTTTGAGGGGACCAGGAGGGACTAGAGGCAGAGTGAAAACTGGGAGATTAAGCGAAAACCTGCTGGCACCCCAGCCCTCAGCCCCAGGTTGGAGCCATCAAAGCTTTTGCCCCCCAGGCCAGAGAGGAAAGAGAATTCTCTTGGTAATTGGCCGGGCTTAGAGGGAAATACACCAAACAACAAAGAACTAAAGAAACTGACATTTGGGGGGTTCCTCAAGAAAATGGTAGGGTCCCCCCTCAACATGAAGCTTCAGTCAACTCTTGGTGCCTCGCTGTTTTTTTTGCTGTTAATTTTTAAAAAGTGAGGCATAATTGATATGCAATAAATCACACAGATTCTAAGTACATATACAGTTTGGTAAGCTTTGACAAATTTATACCCTCTTGTAACCCACAGATCTCTTAAAATACAGGACACAATTCCCGTGTGCGCTGTGTCTTTCCCCAGGTGGTTCCCCCACCCCCTCTGCCTGTCCATCATTTCTGCATAGGTGGGCTCTGTCTGCCTCATGGCCACGGAATTGTAGTGTGATCCCTGCCTCCTTTTCCTGAGCGTGTGTCTTTGAGGTCAATCCACACTGTTGCATATTTTCCAGTAGCTTATTTCTTTTTATTGCTTAGCAGTACTCCATTGCATAAATATATAGTAATTCATCTATTCTCTCAAATGGTGATGGCTTTCTGGGTTGTTTCCAGTTTGGGGCTGTTTGAAAAAGGCTGCTATGTCTTTCTCTTGGATGAACACAGTCAGCATGGAATTGGGCCCTAGGGTAGATTTATATCTAACTGTCTAAGAAACGGCCAGACTTTTCCAAAGCATTTGTACAATTTTACACTCTCACTGAATGAGAGTGCTAGCTGCAACACACTCTTGCCAATATTTGGTGTTATCAGTTTTTTTCATTTTTTTTTAATTTTAGTGAGAACATAGTCATAGCTCACTATGCTTTTAATTTCTATTTCCCTAATGACTAATGAGGAGTACTTTTTCACATGCTTTTTGTGTATCTTCCTTTGTGAAGTGTCCATTCAACTCTTTTGTCCATTTTTCATTTGGTCGATTTTTAAAATTGAGTTGTAGAAATTCCTTATATATTCTGCATGCAAGCCCTTGGTCCGATATATGTATGGCAAATATTTTCTTCCAATCTGTGGTTTGCCTGTTTATTTATTTAATGTGTTTTAATATATCTAAAGACTTCTGATGAGCAGAAGTTTTAAATTTAATGATGCCTAATTTGTCATTTCTTTCTGTATAATTAGTGCTGTCTGTGTCTTAAGAAATCACTGCCAACTTCAAGTTCACAGGGATAGTCCCCTATGTTTCCCTTGAGGAGCTTTACAATTTTAGTTTTTACATTTGGGTCTATAAACTATCTAAAATTATTATGTTTTGTATATGTTATAAAATGGGGTCAAGTTTTATTTTATTTTGCTCTGATGGATATCTAGTTCTAGTCTCATTAAAAAAAAAAAGACTTTCTTCTCCCTACTGCATTGCTTTGGCACCTTGGTAAAATTAATCAGTCGACTGTATTAATGTGGGTCTGTCTATCTGAGGACTCTCCATTTGGCTTCATTGGTCTGTGTGTCTAACTTTAGGCCAATATCACACTGCCTTGATTTCTGAAGCTTTATAGTAACCCTTGAAATCACAAAGTGATAGCACCCCAACTTTGTTGCTTTTCAAAGTTTGTTGGCATTTCTGAGTCTTTGCATTTTCATGTAAATTTAGGATCAGCTCATTAATTTCTATAAAAAGGCTTCTGGGGTTTTGATTGGGATTGTGTTAAATCTATAGATCAATTGGGGAGAACAGCCATCTTCACACTTGTGAGTCTTCGATACACAAATATGGTATTGTCGATTGATTCATGAGGTATTCTTTAATTTCTCTCAGCCGTGTTTCCATTTTCACATAAAGGTTTTTGTACATTTGTTACTGAACTTATTTATAAGTATTTGATGTTTTCATTGTCCGTTGCATCTCAGTTGTCAAATTTATTGGCTTAACATTGTATAATATTTCCTTGTTTCCCTTTTACTATCTACAGCATATACAGTGTGGTCTCCTCTTTGTTTCTGATATTGGTGTTTGGATCTTTTATTTATTTATTATTTATTTTCTGGTTTGTGAATTTTGTTGATCTTGTCAAAGAACCAACCTCTGGTTTTATTGATTTTCTGTTTTCTATTTTACTTATTTCTTCTCTTCTCTTTATTATGTCCTTCTTACTACTTACTTTAAATTTAATTTGGACTTGTTTTCTAGTTTAGATATTTTATTGCATTTCTTTCTTATTTTCTAATATAAGCATTTAAAGCTAAAAATTTCCCTGTGAGCACTGCTTTAGCTCCACTCTACAAATTCTGATACAATGTGGTTTTTTATTTTGGTTGTAATATTTTCTAATTTCCTCTTTGACCCATGGGTTATTTAGAAATGTTACTAAGTTTTAGAGTATTTGGAGGCTTCCTTATATCTCTTTGTTCCTGGTTTCTAATTTAATTTCACTGTTGTCAGAGGGTATACTTTGTGTGATTTCAAGTCTTGGAAGTTTACTGTTTCTTATTGTACAGAATATCGTCATCTTGGTGAACTTCCCATGTATGCTTGAGAATAATGTGCATTCTGCTGTTATCAGATAGAGAGTTCTTTAATTGTTAATTAGTTTGAGAGGATTGTTAGAGCTGTTCCAATCTTTTACATCTTTCATGATCTTTTTTGCCTATTTGTTCTATCATCAATACAGTGGAGTGTTGACATCTCCAACTACAATTGTGGATTCATCTCTTTCTCCTGTTCTGTGAGTTTTTGCTTCTGGGTTTGGTTACGGGTTTTGTTTTTGTTTTTTTTTTTTGAGACTTTGTTACTTAGTGCATACCCATTTAGGAATCTTATGTTCTTTTGATAAATTGATTCTTTTATTATCATGAAATATCCCTCTTTATTGCTATTAATACCACTTTTCTTGAAGTCTACTTTGTCTGATGTTAATATAGCCACTCCATCTTTTTAAGACTGGTGTTTGCATGGTTATTTCCTCCACCATTTTACTATCGTCATATTTGTGCCTTTATATTTCAATTGTGTCTTTTGTAAACAGAATATAGTTGATTCTTGCTCTTTTAGCTGATGTTGCAGTTTCTCCCTTTTTATTGGAGGGTTTATGCATTTGCAGTCAACGTAATTTGATTAGATTCAATATTACCATCTTGTTATTATTTGTTCTATTGTTCATTATTTTTCTACTTTTCTGGCTCCTTTTAGGTTATTGCCTAGTATTCTATTTCACCTCCTTTATTAATTTTAAACTATATATCTTGTTATTTTTGCAGGTTTTCTAGAGATTATATGTATCTTTCGTTTATCAGTTTACCACAAATTAATATTTTACCAGTCTTTGTAGAATACTTTAGCAATGCACTTTCATTTACTTCCTCCTTGTTCTTATTACTGTCATACATTTTACCTGTATATATGTTATAAATCCCACAATTCATTGACATAAATCTTACTCTCATTGCTGTTATCTCTTAAAGAAATTAAAAAATATTTTTTTATATTTACCAACATGTTTTCCATTTTCTTGAACTTTGTTCCTTCCTGTGGAGGTACTCCACCTTCCTGAAAAACTCCACTTAACGTTTCTTTCAGTGCAGGTCTACTGGGCGCTCCAGGAGCGATGTGAGTAGGAGAGTCAATACTGTGTCCAGGGTCAGTTTATTAGTACACGGCTAGTGACTCAGGGGCTCCTGGCATCTAGCCTGGCTGGGGGATGTGGCTTCCTGATGAATGGCAGAGACTTCCAAGCTGGACCAAGTCTGTGTCTGGTTTTTCCAGTTACCAGGGTACCTCTGAACTTCAGTGGACAGGATGGTAGTGGGTAAACAGTCTCTTCTAGGGCAAACGCTGAGAGCCACTCCAGGGTATCCAGGTGGTTGCAAGGTCCTGCACACACGGCAGAAATGAGACGGGTGCTCTCCTGACCACCACTCGCTTTGTCCCCACAGCCTGCTCAGACACGAGGATGCATGTTTCCTGCCAGAGGAGTGCCCGTGCACTTGGAAGGGGAAGGAGTATTTCCCTGGGGACCAGGTCATGTCTCCCTGCCATACCTGGTAAGTGAGGGTCCCACCCAAGCTCTTGCTTTTACTGGGGTTGGTGTGGGGAGGCAGATATGGGATGCAGGGTCCCTGAGCACAGCCGAGCATGCCCCTTTTCCCATGTTCATATCCATGTTGCATGTTTGTGTGTGCTGTGTAGAGGCTTACCTACATACAAGTGTAAGCCTAGAATGAATTGGGGGGGTTGTATTTACATGAATGTGATTTGTTCAGACATGTACATGAATGTTTACATGCACATTTGTGACCGTGATGATGTGGTTTCATATTTATATAAGTGTGTAGGTGTGGCAGACATCCCAAGTACACAGAGTACATGTGTGAATGCACACACATGCACATATATATGAGCAGGTGGACATTCATGAACCTGAATATGTTAGTGAATATATACAATTATGAATTTGTGTATGTGCACAAGTATGTTTTGTGAGCAAATGCACCCATTTAGTATGTGGGGACATGCATATGCAAAGTGTGTGAATGTGTGTGTGCATTGGGTATACAAAGTTGTATTTACATGTGCACAAACATGCATTTGTGTTTTCCTGTGACTATTTACATGCCTATATATGAAAGTGAGTATATATGTAAATATTTTTTCGCACAAAATGTACATTAACAATGTAAGCATACGTATGTGAGAATGTGTGCACCTGGATCAGATTCTGTGGAAACAGATAGGGGGCCGGTTCTGCAGGACCTGCGCTGGGCCAAGCAGTTGGGAGTAGGAAGCAGGTAGAGACTCAACCTCCTAAACACCCCCCAGGCTTCCACTGCTGCTGGACCTAACTCACACGAACTCACCTTCCAAAAGCTTGGCTCCGAGAGATGTCTATGGTGATTCTTTTTTAAGCAACTTATTTTCCTAATCTCCACCTGTCCGCTGCTTCTGGAAGAGCCAAGAGTCTCCTGAGCTTTGTGAATCATTTCAATATGGAAATTACTCCAGTGACCCCTCCAAAGGCCTTACAACTATCCCAACAGTCAGTGAGGCCTGTCCACCGGGCTGGGCAGCTCCTACCGTGGCCACCTGCCAGATGCCCTCAGAGGCTCCTGGCATAGAAGGCATCTCTGAAGGGCACTCGGAGCCTCCCTGGCAGTCCCTGTGTCCTCACACCCCTGCAGGGGGCCAGCCTGGCTCTCCAGGGCTCTGAGTCCTGGTGCTCCTCTGGCCTTCAATGTGTCTGTCGGACAGAGGCAGCCCTGCCACAACCCCAGGGGCCCAGGAGGCATCTCAGGGGCCCCAAGCCCTGGCTCCTGCAATTCTCTGTCAATGACCAAACCACATCAGCTAGAACAGTGGGCTAAGACAGGGAGGCAAAGGAGACAGAACCAGGATGCCCCAGCTCATTGCGATGGAGCCTCCCACTCAGTGGGACCCATATCCTGTCCTGGTCGCACATCACATTCCAGTGACTGTCCAAAGAGGTCCGGCTGGGAACAAGATGCTGTGTGACGTAGCCTTAGGTCAGGCTGGGTGTATTGGCGCCCAGTCTGGTGTTTCAGAGACAAATGTGTTCTCCACAAGCCCTTCCCCGTCACTCAGCTATCCTGAACTCTGTGTCTCTTGTAGGCCGAGGAAAGTCTCCTAGAGTCAGGGTTCCTCTCACTTTAATGAGTGTGTGCACAGTGTGAGTGGGTGCACACACAGGCTGTGTGCCCCAACGGCTGTGTCTCCTACATAAAGTAGGGATCCACAACCCCACCCTCCAGGCGTCTGTTGGAGGTTGATGATGTTTGTTGACCTCCTCCGCCCACACCCGCCCAGGGGCCCAAGTGGGAGCTCAGTGGCAATGTCTCCATCAGGGATACTCAGAGTAGGGGTGGGGGTGCCCCGCGAGCGGGTCCGGGTGCATGTGTTTCAGCGTGTGCCAGCAAGGCTCGTTCCAGTGCGCTCTCCACCCCTGCGCCGCCACTTGCACGGCCTACGGCGACCGGCACTACCGCACGTTTGATGGGCTCCCGTTTGACTTCGTGGGCACCTGCAAAGTGCACCTGGTCAAGGTGAGCTCCCAGATGCAGGCGCCCAGCTGGCTCTCTGGGGACCCAGAGCAGCTGAGGCTGCACACCTGTCAGGGCATGGTGATGCTCTGGACTTCAGCCTGACGCTGAGTGAGTGGGCGGGGGATCTAAACCTGAGCCATGGCTGCCTGGAGGTGGAAAGAAATGCCGAGGAGCAAACTAGAGGCTGGACAGAGCTCACCAGTGATAAAACATGCCACTGCCTGTCCACTTACCATTATACCCTCGTCCCATAGGGTCCCCGTGTTTTTCTGTCTGTAATAAGAGCTAATGCTTTTTGAGCTTTTATTATATGCATGGCCGTCTGCTGAGCAATTTTTTGTGGATTATTTTACTTAATTCTCACAGCAACCTGACACATTAGAGTTATTGACCCCATGTTATAAATGTAGCAACTTGGGCATAGGGAAGTTAGGTATCTTGTCCAAGGTCACACAGTGAGGCAGTGACAGGACTGAGTCAGGCTGGAACCGAGAAATCTGACTGGAGAGTCGGTGTGCTTAAGGAGTCACGTGCTAAAGCCCTCAGCTCACCAGGAGGGAAAGGGGTGGTGAAGGGGGTGGGTAGAGTAGAAGCAGGATCCCCTTCAGGAGGAGAAAAGGTGCCAACAGAGTAGGTGGGAGAGTGCCAGAGACACACCAGGGTAACCTGGTTTTGCTGAGGGCCTCTCTGTCTCATTATACAATAGTAAATAATAATAATAACAATAATAATAATAATGACAAACCTTTCGTGGAATGAGTTCTACCTATGGGGCAAACACTGTACCGGGGTCTTTCATGTAATTGCAATAACTCCACAGACTCCATATTATTTTTTCAATTTCAAAACTAATCCGTGCTCTTCACTAACATTTAAAACAATGTAATAGCACATCTTAAAGACAAATATTCCTCTTCACATCTCTTGTGTTCTCATTCCTTGTGGCTATCAGTCAGGCGTGACTCCTGCAAGGTCATCTTCCACAAGACACTCACACACTCTTACACACACACTTTTAGTCCATGTGGATAGGTTTCTACAGTTTGCTTTTCCCCACTTAATGGTACACCTTGAACATTATCTCGTACAACCAGGACACATCTCCTTCTTTCTTTTTTTGTTGAATTCTTCAGAAAAGACGTGCTCTAGTTTGTTTTATTATTCCCCCATTGATGGATATTTATGTTGTTGCCAATATTTAAATACTCAATGAATACTTTTGTGAATGTATCTCTAGACTTCTAGAAGCAGAAATTGCTATAAAAAGTTATATATATATGTAAAGTGTTGTTTAATGCCTATGAATTAAACTCCAGAAAGGCTTACACTACCCTTACCACTGTATGTAAGATAGTGCCCCTTCCCTCACACCACAACTCACTCATTCACTCATTCATTCATTCATTTGTTCATCAGATACCTTTGGAGAGTCAGTACATGCCAAACACTGCACAGGTGCCCCCAGAGGACACTGAGCTCCAGAGAACTGGAGGAGGGGGCCCAAAGTCACACAGCTGATAAGAGGTGGAGGTGGGCTGAAAACCACTTCAGAGTCCGCATCCCCCTACCCCTGTGCCTCTCAGCAGGACCTCTTCCTCCAGACGTCACTAAACTAACACATTTTCTCCTCAGAGCACATCAGATTTCAGCTTCTCTGTGATTGTGGAAAATGTAAACTGCTACAGCTCTGGCATCATCTGCAGGAAACTGATTTCCATCAACGTTGGGGACTCACTCATCATCTTTGATGATGACTCAGGAAACCCCGTAAGGTCCGGGGCAGGTAGAGGCTGTGTGGACAGTGTGTGGGTTAATGGGGGCTGGGGGCAGAAGAGGGCTAAGGACTGGTTTCTTTACCATGGCAGTGTCTCTGGGAGTCACTGAGCCAGCAGCCCAGATCGAATTCCTTGGCCAGGGTCAGGAACACAGAGGTCAATGTCAGGGCGTGAGGGAGGCATAGGAGTTGGTGAGGTACTGGGGCTGGGCTATGACTTGTAGTCAGGCCCAGCTGCCCCAGGTGTGGGGGGACAGTCTGGCCTCAGGAATGGCCATCTCTGTCCCGCTAGAGTCCTGAGAGTGTCCTGGATGCGAAGCAGGAGGTCCACACCTGGCGAGCAGGGTTTTTCACACTGGTGCATTTCCCTCGGGAGCACATCACCCTCCTATGGGACCAGAGGACCACAGTGCACATCCAGGCTGGGCCTCAGTGGCAGGTAGTCACAGGAGTAGTGACCCTCAAGGGGCCCTCCGCTCCTGCCTAGGGCTGAGCCAAGCCACTGGGTGTCCTTGGGTGACCTGTACCCTCATGAGGGAGCCAGAAGTATCATGCCTCCTGTCCTACACTCCCCAGCCCTTCTCCTCTGACCTTCCTCCTATTCCTCTTCATACTGTGACCCCAGTAGTTGCTCCTGGGTTCATGACAGACTCCTGGCCTCATGGTGACCCCTCTGCCCATAGTTCACCTCTAGCAAGCCTTCAACTGACATGGTATCCTCTCTCTTTTCAGGGCCAGCTGGCGGGACTCTGTGGAAACTTTGACTTAAAAACCGTCAATGAGATGAGAACCCCAGAGAACTTAGAGTTAACTAACCCGCAGGAATTTGGCAGCAGCTGGGCTGCAGTTGAGGTAAAGCCTCCTCCTGTTGGCTGACTCCCTCACCCAGATGAGCCCAGGCCAGCACAGGCCAAATGTGGCCGAGGTCAGGAAAAAGGGACATTGGTATGAGGCTGCTCCTGCTTCCCTCAGCCTCTGAGCTGTGTCCTCAGCCCTAGCCTATCCCAGGTCCCAAGGACACACATCACCCCATCTCAAAAATCAGTGTGCACAGCTGCCCTGGACCAGGCTCCGGGGGGAGGGTGGAGCTGGGAAGGAGACAAAATCTCTGTCCTAGCAGAGAGGGCCACCCAGCAGGAAGGTGAAGCTTGTTGAAACATGACCATCTTAACCACCTCTGTGCCCCCATTGTCTGGCACTAGGTCTGGCATACAGGAGAAACCAAGAGAGACCCATGTGGGTTGAGGCAATCAGGGAAGGCTTCCTGAAGGAGGTGGGGCTAGTGTGGCACTTAAAGAATAGGCCATATTTGGAAGGATGAATGTATCAGAGGGAAGACCTCTGAAAGGGGAACAATATTAGCAGAGGCAGAAATGAGAGGCGTGTCCCACAAGTTTAGGAAATGTCTGACCGAGGCTGCCACGCTGTGAACAATGAACCTGGGTTCTTGTCTTGGGTCATCCAGTGACTTGTTGGGTGACCTTGATTAAGCCCCATCTGCTCTGGTCCTCTGTGAAGGGGCTATGACAGGAGAGGTGTAATGAATAGATTTCACCTTGTGTGACAACTCAGATCAGTCAGAAGAGGCTGCTGGAGATGCTGTGTTGAGAAATACCTAAGACTTGTGTTAAGCTCAGCTGGAGGAAAAACTGTGATTGATTAGTTATGTCTGCCATGGTACAGCAATGGAGAGTGGTAAAATAAGGGTTACATATTTGCTTTTCCTGGACTGAATAATCGTAGGTCCTTAATTCTCTGCTGGGCAGCAGACAGAAATGAGCCTAGGTAGACTGGGGTCAAGAGAGCTGTTAGTCATGGCCTGCAGCTCAGTGGGATCCTAAGGTGGGACAAGCCTGTTCTATAGCCTCAGAAATGTGTGCTCTGCCCCATTCCCATTTTGAAGATGCTGAGTGGGTGACTAATCTTTATTGCTCCCCTCCTTTTACCAACCCCCATTGCTATTTCTCCCTTGCTAATTTCCTTGGGCCTTCCCTTTGGGGGCTGTAGTGAAAAAGTAGGCCTGAAGGAGGAGGTTCAGCAGACATTAGGAAATGCTATTAGTTACTTATAGCTGTGTAGCAGCACTACCACAGACTTAACAGCGCTCAACCATCCGCACGTATGATCTGTTTCTTTGGGTCAGGAGACAGGGCGTGGCTTGACTCAGTCCCCTGCCTGGGGCACCACAGGCTGCAGTCAAGCTGTCAGCCAAGGCTGGGCTTTCGCTGGGCGGGGTTGGCTGGGAAGGATCTGCTTCCCCACCCACTCACGTGGTTGTTAACCGCATGCAGTTCCTTACAACCATAGAACTGAAAGCTTCTGGTTTTTTGCTGGTTGTTGTCCATCAATGACCCTCAGGTCCTAGAGACCACTCACCCTTCTGCTGAGTGTTCCCCACACGGCTCCCTGCTTCTGCACAGCCAGCAAAGGAGAGGCTCCAGCAAGACAGCCTGACACAGGCTACAACATAGTCATGCAGCCACCTACACATAACCACGTCCACCCATCACCTTTGCCATCTTCTGTTGGTTTAAAGCAAGTTCTAGGTCCCTCCCGCACTGCAGGGGAGGGGACTACACAGGGTATGAGGACCAGGGGGCCACTGTAAGAGTCTGTCCACCACATCAGGCAACAGGCACTGGGGGGCAGGGAGGTCAACAGCCCTGCCTTTGCCCCTCAGTGCCCAGACACTCTCGATCCCCGGGACACATGTGTCCTGAATCCTCTCCGAGAACCGTTTGCCAAGAAGGAGTGCAGCATCCTGCTCAGTGAGGTGTTTGAGACCTGCCACCCTGTGGTGAGTGGACCCCAGCCATGGCCACTCCTGCGCCCCCACCCTCCTTCTCGGGATCCCTTCTGCTCTCAGCCCCCACCCCCATCATGCCTCAGGAGAGACACCGAAGGTCTAGAGGGGAGACCCGTTTCTGCCATTCCCCTGCTTCCTGCCTGCTCCGATGAATCAGTCTGTCCTGTTTCCCCAGACAACCCAGGACAGGCAGCCAGACAAACAGAGCTTCGGTGCCCTTTCACACTTATCTCAGTCTGGTTCTCCCTCCCGGTCAGGAAGTTCTGAATAGCGATCCCAGACCCCTCCTGCTGGGGTGTAGGCAGCTGCCTGTCCTGCCTACGGTGGAGGCAGAGGAGAGCTGATGCTCAGCCTGCACCACGCTCACCAGGGCCTCGAAGGCAGCTGTCACCCTGGCCTCTGCTGTCTCCAGCCCTGGCTGGCAGTTCACACCCATGTCTGTTCCTCGGCCACACCTCCAGCCCCTGGGCCCAATAGCTTAGACCCGACCCTGCACAGGCAGCTCGCTCCATCCTGTGGTCCCTGCATGTTTCTGCTGCTCCCTGAGGCTGATGGGCAACAACCAGGATGCTTCAGGGCAAACATTCAGGATCTGACCCCTGACCTCTGACTTCTGACCTCTAGGTGGATGTCACTTGGTTTTACTCAAACTGCCTGACGGACACATGTGGGTGCAGCCGGGGCGGTGACTGTGAGTGCTTCTGTGCCAGCGTGTCCGCCTATGCCCACCAGTGCTGCCAGCACGGGGTGGCCATCGACTGGCGGACCCCACGTCTCTGCCGTGAGTGTCTGATCACCCGAGGGGGCGGGTGGGGTCTTCCTGTGGGCAGGCCTGTGGGTGCCATCACTCTGGCTAGCATTTACTGAGTACTTATCATGTGCCAGGCACCAACTGCTTTGTGTGTATCACTCATTGAGTTCTTCACCAACCACTCTGTGAGGAAGGACTATTTATTCCCACTTTAGAGTTAAAGAAGCAGGTTTGAGAGAGATTAAGTAAGATGTTCAAGGTTGCACAGGTTAGTGGTGGAACATGGCTGCAAACCTGTCTCTTAACCACTTTGCTGGAAGAGTCAGGAGCCCTGGATTCCAGACCCAGGGCTGCTGTTCGTGAGCTGTGTGGCCTCTCTGGGCCTCAATTTTCTCATCTAGAAAGAAGAACAAGCTTGTCCCACCAGGTTGATTGTGAGGGCCAAACGGGACAATGAACATAAAAGCCCTTTGTCAGCTGAGATGTGCTGTCAGAGGCAGCCTGAGATATCAGTACATTTAGGGCAAAAGTGGTCTGTGAATGCTTTGGTTACACTCTTATCAAGTAAAAATATTCTGAGCACATATACACATGCATACACAGATACATGTGTACAGGTATGTGATTAGTGTGTGTATCACCAAATAGACACAAAAGTACCGTATTTTGCCGTGTATAATGTGCACCCATGTTTTTGGCCCAAACTTTCAGGAAAGAAAATATTTTAATTTCTTAATTCAATTATTTATTTATTTATACTTAGATACTTGGTTTTTGTATTATAAAGGAACTTTAGCATTTATTTTTGAACATATTATGATACAAGAAATTTTATGTAACAAGTAATTATAAAACACAAGAACAGATACAAGGTATTTCCAGTACTACCCATGTATAAGATACATCCTTATTTTTCCCTTGAAAATTTGGGCAGAAAGTTTGCATTATACATGGTAAAATATGGTAAATATTTGAACAATGAGACAAAATACATGGAAATTTAAATTGCTAATTAAGTATTTATTATTTCCTTCTGCACACCAGTAATCCTCCTGGTGCGAGCACACCTCACTTTGGGGTGCTGTGGCCCCGAGGCCAGGCTCTCTGGATTCAGACCCGGGCCCACCAGGTGGGGTGGCCCGAGGCGTGGTACTTACTCTCTGAGTTGTACTCAGGGGTTAGAAGAACTGCACCCACCCTGCAGGGCGCCGTGAGATTTCAGTGAGTGAACAGCACGTGTACATTGCCTGGCACGGTGCGCTCCGCTGTTGCTGTCACAGCGATGTGCCGCTGGCATGTCCTGAGTCTTGGGGGCTCCCAGCAGGATGACCTCTGGGGAAGGTGGAGCTGAACTTGCTTTTGGCTTCCCCTTTCTCTGTCTGTTTTCCCTAGAACCTTCCACCACAGACGCCCTGGGTCCCCATGCAGTCTGATTCTCCATCTATTTCTTTGGTAAAAATCCTTCAAGAAGAAAGGGGCACACATTTAGTGAGGACCTACTATGCGCCTGGCCCTGTGCCTTTTGTGCATTAACTCATTACTATTCAGGTCCCGGGCTAGGGTGAGGGGAATGAGCCACCCACGGGCCACAACACAACGTAAATCCTATGTCAAGATAATACAGTTTAAAAATCAACAATAATGTAAAAAGTAACTTCGATGAACAAAATATCAACATTTTAAGTAATGACAGGATTAATATTACTGATTTTTTCTTTTACCTTGAGCTCCAGTATGACCTGGCAAGGCGCTGTCCCTCACCCATCTTTATTTAAAAATTTTGGTATTCTTTTCATCATGGATATTTTGCATTAATTTTAAAATTTAAAAAATATTGATGGAAATATTATATATCTTGACTTCTGAGATTTTCGATGCTCCCTTAAATTTTGCGTTGAGCTGAGCACTTGCCTTATAGGGACAAGTCCGAGGGGCAGATACTAACAGTGGTCCCATCTCATAGAGGAGGGCACCAAATTACAGGGAGGCGAGTAACTTGTCCCAGAATGCCCAGCTGATGAGCGAGAGAGGGGGCGAGAGAGAGACCTTAACACAGGTCTGACTTTAGAGAGCTGGCTCTTGACGACTCTTCTGGGCTAGCTGCCATTACCCTGGTATGCACTTGAAACCAGAGGCTCAGAGATCCTCTAACTTTCTAGCTCAGTTTTCTGAGTCCGCAGGTGAGGAGAAGCAGGTACTTGCACATAGCAACATAGCAGGTCAGCCTTCTGACCCCTAGTGTTCTTTCCAGAGAGCAATGCCAAATACAAAGTAGTGTTGATTGGGGGTTTGGGGTGTGGGGTGGAGTAGGTGGCTGTCTTCAGACCATACCTATGAATGGAGAAGCCCCTCATCAACCTTGATCCCAGGTCTGCCCAATTGGCTCCTCATAGCCTTGCTCCTGCACTTAGGTGACCTTTTCAAGGTCCCTAGCTTACCCCAAAGGGCTGAGGACGCTGTGGCTGAGGAGCCTGAGAAAGAGGCTGTTGCTAGGCTGGACCACTAGAGGGTGCACTGAACACATGCCTGGAGGAGCTTGTGAGAGCCTGATGGAAACTGCACCCCAGGACTTCGAGGCCTCTTGCCCCCTCCCATCCAAGGCTTTTGGAAGACCCACTTTTATCTTGCACCTGCAATCTTCTGGGACCTTCTGCAACATCTCTGATTGGAACTCCCACCCTTTGATTCTAATCTTGCCCTTTGGGATCACATAAAACAGACCCTTCTGCCCAACATTCATTCATTCATTGATTCATTCAATAAATGCTGAGTGCCTACTCTAGGCCAGGCTTTGAGCTTTGTGCTGGGGCACAGAGAGGAGCCAATGTATTTCCTATACCTCAAGACATCTGAGTCTAATGTCCGTGCCTGAATCAGGAGGTGGGGGGTAGGCAGGGGTTGGGGCAGGTCCGGCCCTTGGGGAAGGAGGAAGAGCTGGGATGCTAGGGGCTTGGGCTCTGCCCACCTGTTCCAGCTTCTAAAGAAGCCTCTGTTCTCATCCTTTCAGCATACGACTGTGACTTCTTCAACAAAGGTAAGCCCATCCTCCCCAAGTGGAGCTGGCCTTGGAGACACTCCCCAGTGTCCTGCCCACCCTGTGCTGATGCCACAGCAGCATCAGCTACCCTGGGGCCCTGCTGGCCCTGGGAGAGCTGTGACATGGGGCAGGGAGAGACCCGTCATACAGAGAGAGCGCTGACAGTGCATGGCCCAGGGAAGCCCCAGAACTCCGTCCCCAGCAGCCTACCTGGAGCCCAGGCCAGGTCAGCTTCCTGGGGATTGTGCTCACCCAGGCCAGGGCAGCTTCACTAGGAAGCAAAAACCCCATTTGCACCAGTGGGCTTTCCCACAACTGTCATGATCTACAGGACATCATCTTGGGTTTCCTGAAGTTCTGAGTTGGCAATGGCCAACGCCAACTGCTCTTCCTGAGGATGACCTGGCTCAGGCCATCAGATTCATTATCAAAGTTAGACAAGGTCTCAGGGTACCTGGATATGCTTCCAGTTTTGAGTTAACTAAGGTGAAAACACAGGCCATGAGTAAAGACCCAAGGAGGTTAAGCCAGCATTAGAGACAGTCAATTTCATCCCTGGGGTCAGGCGGGCAGTGTGGGGAGGCCTGCTCAGGCGTGGTTTTCAGCACTGATCTCTGTCCAGATGGGCCAGAGTCAGACCTTGGCAGAGTTAGATGCTCATCGAGTTCTTGGTGTCATTCACCTTTGACTTCCAAGCTCCCTCCAGCAGCTGCCTGTCCCTTCCAGGCACCACCCTGCCAGGTGCAGGCCTGTATGAGTATAGGCCCAAGGCTTCGTCCTCTTGTGCAGTTACTGGCCTGATCGGATTCTAGTCTGAGAAATACCCCTCTGGAAAGAATATAGCAGGTGAAATGATAGGGGACCGATTAGAGACAAAGGCACCAATCAGGGGTTTGAGTGACGAGGGCTGACCCAGGTATGGCGTACTTCATGGGGACTGTAGTCCTGCCTAAAAGTTAGCCCCTGCGTGTTCCTGATGGCCAAACCCCTCTAATCCCTAAAGGAATAGATCTGTAATGGGAGAACTGTGGCCCCAGGGACAGGCAGTGTCTGTTTGACACCAGGCAAGACATTTCGGCAGGACAGCTCTGAGTGGCGTTTTCTCCCTTCTGTGGCATTTTGGGTAGCAGTAACTGGCAAAGGACAAGCTGTTTCTAGCATCCTCCTCCTACTCAGCTTCCCACCCACCCATCCATTCCTTGCTCTGCACTTCTGCCCACATTTTCTCTGGTCCAGGCCCTTGCCGGGTGCCAGGCCGTCAGTGGTCAGCAAGAGCTGTCAAGGTGTCCCCCAGGGCTGGCCTGCCCCGGCTCTCCAGAGCCAGTTGTGTGTTCCCAGCTCTGCATTCAGTTGGAAGTTTGAAATTAACCCCTGGCGGGGGTATTTACATCACGGAAATCAGCAAACACTACAAATTGGGGTTTCGTTAGTTCCATGTTGGGGGCTGATTATTAAATATTTACCAGCACAGCACTGCCTCTCTCCCGTCTGGTAGAAGAGACCCACTTGGACCCCCGATGGAAATCCTTCCTAAGAGCTGTGATCAGCGTGTGTCACGCTCCCAGGGCTGGGGGAACGCAGTGGGGGAGAGGGTGCAGGGCGTGCTTCTCTAAGGAGGTGACATTTGAGCTGTGCCCAAGATCGAGGAGGCGTTTGCCAGGCATGGAATGGGAGAACTACCCCGGGGCGGGGCTGCATGGTGCAGACTTGAGGCAGGACACCGCACAGCTCTTTCAGGGAAAACCAGGGGGTTCAGTGTGGCAGGGGCAAAAGGGGTGGGAGACGGGGGTGGGCAAGGGTTCGGGCATGGAGGGCCCCCGAATCCAATCTGGGCTCGTGGGTTCTATTTTGAGGGCAGTGGCAAGCTATACCCACATGGGCTAGGAAGGTGACTTCCTGGGGGCTTTGGGGAGGAGGCACTGGATGTGGGGAGACAGGGAGGTTAGTTACAAAGTGCTGTAATTGTCCAGCCTGTCCTGACAACTGCAGGAACCCAAGAGACACAAAAGTGACGCAGGCTGGGAATAAGGAAACGCTGATATTGGGCCCAAGCTTTGCGGGCCTGCACCCCTCAGGTCTTGGGTGGGCAGAGTAAGTGTGACGTCTCCTCGCCATGGTGACCTGAATAGAGCAGTGACTGACAGTGTAGAGTCCCAGGCAGTGGGACGGGCCCATGGAGAGACTTGGGGGATCCAGATGACCCCCTGGGTGACCTTGTTCCCAGGCTTCCTGTGAAATGACTCAGGTGCCATGCAGAGGGTCAGTCCCCATCAAGGCCTGACTGCCTAGGGTTCCTGTCCTTCCTTGTCATGAAAATCAAGGTCCCTAGGGCTTGGGGTGAAGGAAGTGACCAAGAGCACCTGTTTGGCACCCTCCCTCAGCCCCACCTCTGGCAGGGGTGGGCAGGTAAGGATGGGAGGAGGGCACAGGCCCAAGGAGGCAGGCCTTATGACTGGCTCTTTCTCTCCAGCACTAGGTAAGGGCCCCTACCAGCTGGCCAGCCAGGTGGCTGGCGGTGCCCTTGTGGCCGTGAAGGCGGCAGGCAGTGCCATAGTCCTGGTGAGTGCAGAGGACGTGGCACCAGGGGACACTGTGAACTTCCTGCTGACGGCTGCACTGTACAAGGCCAAGGCCCACGGTAAGGCCCACCCCAGGGGGAGGCAGTTGCCAGAGGAGGGAGGATTCTGAGCCTCAAAACCACCTGCAGTGGCTGAAGGAATGTGTGGCTCCTATGGGGGCTGCTTGCCCAGCTGAGACAGGGTTCGACGTCAGTCTCTTAGCTCCTTTGAAGAGACACCTCCCATCTTCTTCCCGAAAAAAGCCAGGGAGGCCACGACACAGATGCACCTTCGTACCTGGCTTTACACAATCTCTGTGTTCCAGAAAGGCAGGGTGGCAGCAGCTGCTCCTTCTCCCTCTCGTCACGCCACTCCTTGCTCTCCCTTCTTCTCTTTCTTCTCCTCTTCTTCCTTCTCTGCCCCACCCCCCAATTTTTAAGACTGGGTAGATTTTAAATGCCAAGGGGAAGCTGGCTGATGTCTCGACTCGAGCAGCGCCTCCTCCTCCTGTGAATGGGGGAGCGGGGTCGAGATTTGCTCAGGTTACGATCCTGAGGTCCAGGCAGGCGTGTTACACAGGCTGGAGCACGCCTGGGACCAGCACAGCCTCCCGGGGCTCCGGCCACCAGCGGCCTCGGAGGGCTCAGCTTTAGTGGGCATTGTCCTCGCTTCAGAGTGCAGCAGTGCTTGAGCGGTGCCCAGACCCTGCCCGGAGGGGAGTGACCCCGGGTGGTGTCTGTGCTGGGCCCTGGGCCAGCCAAGGCCTCCGTTCACCAGTTCCAGGAAGTCCTCTCCTCTGTGGGCATTTGTGTCCCAGGGCGTGGTCACTGTGACCAGGGTCTCTCCCCATGAATCCTGCTGGCCCCATCCAGTCAGTATCTTTCTAATCACAGGGAGGGCCCATGCAGCCAGCGCCAGCGTCCACTGGAACCTTGAACCTAGATACTTCTCAGAGTGGTCACCCCAATCTGAGAACTCAGGACCTGCCATTCATCTCGTTTCGAGGATCTGCGCCCCCCTTCCTTCCCCCTCCCCTCCCTCTCTCCCTCTCTTCTCTCCTTGCCTCCCTCCCCTTCACCAAGCCCTAATCCCATGCCAGGCACAGAGCTGGGCACTGGCAAATCAGGGAGACGAGAGGTTCCAGCCCTGCCTACCAGAGGCCACAGTCCCACCAGGGAGACAGACGTGGTTAGAGGCAGTTGCAGTGCCCGTGGGACCGCCCCAGAGAAGCCCCTGGCTCTGCCTCTGGGAGCCAGGAGAGGCTTCTCAGCATGAGTGATGTTTCCCTGCAGGTCGGAAAGGAGTCAGAAAGGGACTTGCAAGCCCAGCTCTGGAGGTGGATCCTTATGCTGAGGGCAGTGGGGAGCCATGAGGGGATTTAAGGAGGGGAGGGACCCCCCAGCTCCTACCCAGCTCCAGGCACAGCCGGAGTCCCCAGCTAAGGGTGATGTTCAGGATCCCCAGCTATGGGGGTACAGGAGGAGGTGCCAGGAGGGACCGCGTCATTGTACCAGGAGACCTGGGAGTGAGGAGCCAGGCACTGAGGTGCAGGAGGGCCAGAAGTACCCCACCGTCCCCCAGAAGGACATTTCCACCCTAGACATTGCTGGTCCCCAGATCTGTGTGGTCCTGTTTCAAAAAGGGCGTTTCACAGCCTCACAGGTGTGACAGGCCGTCGTTGGTGGGGATTTTCTGTTTCCCATTCAATGTTTTAGTCTAGTAAGTGAGCTCTGGTTCAGAGGAAGTGTTGATTTTCCAGTGGTTTTATGGGCATTTTAAGCAGAACCCCAGAGCAGTGTGACCTTGGAGAACATCACTGCGGACAGGAACTCCAGGGTCCAGCCCCCACCTCAGTCAGGTCTGGGTTTCATGGGCGGCTGGGGGCAGGGTGAAGCCCCAGTGAGGACCCAGGCTCCCCCACCCCACTCCATCCTGTGCTCCTTCCCTCCTGCACTGTGTCCAAGGTACTGGACAGCAAAACAGCAAATGACTTACAGGTGAAATCTGGGGTGGCTGCATGAAGGAGGTGTCCCTTGCAGTGGCCCTTAAAGGATGGGAAAGACTGTGATGGGAAAAAACGGAGAGGAGAGAATGTCCTGGGTAGGAAGCGGGAATAGTCGCTCAGCGGTGCGCCCCGCTCTCTAGAACTGGGCCCTTGCTGACGTGGGAGAAAGGGCAGGGGAAACCGGCCCTGGAGCTCTGGGCAAGCGCCTTCCCCTCTCTGGGACATTGTTTTCCTATCTGTGGGCTGGACTCAGGGTCCCCTCGTCCCACTACCTCTCACCCTGTGGGGTCCTGAAACCCGGCAGATCACCAAGCCCCAGCTTGTCCAGTATGACCAATAAAACGTAACTCCTCCAGGGCGGCCTTTTCTGTCTGTCCTGTCCGTGGCTCTATCCCGGACGTCTAGAGTTGCACCTGGCACGGGGAGGGTCCTCAAAAATGTGCGTGGAAGGAAGGGAGGGCCAGTCGCCTCCTGCAGTTTGGCAGTTGGTAGCTTCTCTAACTCTCTGCCTTCCCCGAGGAAGAGGAGGTGGGCACAGAGGGGCAGCCAGCAGGCAGAAGGAGGTGGGCTGCAGACGGGGGACGGGTGTGGAGGAACGGGCCCCCTCTCTGTGCTGACCTTACCCATGTGGCTCTTTACAGACCCGGATGTGGTTTCCCTGGAGGCAGCAGACAGACCCAACTTCTTCCTCCGTGTCACAGCCAATGGGTCACTGGAACTGGCCAAGTGGCAGGGCAGCGATGCCTTCCACCAC
Source organism: Trachops cirrhosus (assembly GCA_028533065.1). Classification (NCBI taxonomy): domain Eukaryota; kingdom Metazoa; phylum Chordata; class Mammalia; order Chiroptera; family Phyllostomidae; genus Trachops; species Trachops cirrhosus. Next base: position 29,037,698 of record CM052543.1, on the reverse strand, counting down.
CATGCCTCCTTCTCGCTGCACCAGGGCACGTGGCGGGCAGGCCTGGTGGCCCTGGAGTCCCTGGCAGAGCCTGGGTCCTTTCTTTTTGTGTCAGGCCCCATGCTGGCCCTGCGGCCCTACGAACACACAGAGGTGTTCCGCCAGGGCACACTCTTCCGCCTTCTGGGTAGGTGTCCACCCTGCCATCACCCTCGTCCCCCAGCCCCTCACTCGACTGCCCCTCCTGCCCTCTCCCCACTCTCCTTCCGTCCAGTTCTGCCCGAGGACCAAATCCTCACTCCCCTGGCACAGGGAGGCCCTGTGGGTGCCACCCCTGAGACGGGAGGTGTCCTGGCCTCCATGTTGGTGGCCTGGGCAGCTGTGGACACTATGGCTGGGGCCCCGCCAGCTCCCTGAGTCTTGCCTACTCCCACAGTCTAAAATTAGAGCGGCCTTTGTGGAAACCAGGGGAGAAGTGATCACGGCCCTGCTTGCGTAGCCCTCTGACTCAGGTTTCTTGCTGATGGGGACACATGCCTGCCCCGTGAGCCAGCAGCCTCTCCCTGTCCCCCTTGGACACCCGGGATCCTGAGCAGTGATGGGGTAGCACCATGTCCTTTCCAGCCAAGACTGGAAAGGGTCCCACGGCTTTGCCACCCCCTGCCACACGTGTCTGCCCCAAACCACATACTCTCCGCCCAAACCCTGGAGGCTGCGATTGTCATTTCTCCACCACTCCAGGCCGGCCTCTCTGTCCCACACATGCACCTGTACATTCAGGCCTGTGAAGGCGCCTCGTGCTGTATGAATGGATCCACACAGGTGTCCTTGTGTCTCCAGCCAGGCTCCTCACTTGTCACCCCCGCCCCATCCACCCACCACACATGCACACATCAGGCCGGGGCCGGTGCACCCCTCCACTCCACGGGCATCTACCCAGTCCGCCAGGAACCCCACCTAGGACAGACTCCTCACTGGCTACGATGGCAGAACTGTGTCCCTCTCTGCATGACATCAAGGCAGAATGGAATGAGCCCAGGCTTTGAGGCCAGGCAGCCTTGGGTTCGAATCCTGACCTCAGTCCTTGGCACTTGGAAGAGAGCCCTGATCTCCCTGCCTGTTCTCCCCCCAAGCAGTGGGGGGATCTGGCCCAGAAGGCTATTGTGAGATGGCTGATTGTATCTCGTGAGTTTGCTCTGGACCTGGCTCATAGTTAAGTTCTCGGCTCTGGTTCCAAGGCTCTTGGAAAAGCAGGTTTCTTCACAGTCAGCAAGCCAGGAAGGGGCTGCCAGGGTGGGGCTGCCCCTCCCACCTGCTTTGGAGCTGAGATCCGTCAGTGGGGCCAAGGAGGTCTAGGGTCTTGTCTGCCTTGAAGCCCCCCACAGTCTACACACTTTCCCTGAGGATGCCTCCTTTGTGAAGGCAACGGCCACAGGGCCTTTTACGAGGAACTCTCCCCTGGGAGAGTTTAATTTTCCCAGCCTCTGCGGTGCCTCAGTTTTCCCTCCACAAAGTGGGAATAATAATGCTACTTTGTAAGAGTATTGTGAGGATTAATGCACACACACTTGTGAGCTGTCGAGTGTTGTGCTGGGTGCTGTTGAAGAGTCAGCTGTTGTTGTTAGTAGTAGCCTAAGGTCCTAGGGGCAACAAAGAGTGTTCAGACCAACTCCACCCTCCAGGTCCTGAATCAGGCTACTTCCAAGAGGCCCTGGGGTGGGGTGGGGGGAACAGAGAGGGTGGGCCTTGTAGAGAACAGCTCTCTCCCCTGACCGCAGGGGTGGGGTGCGGGGGCGGGGGGTGGGGGGGGAGGTGGTGCAGCAAACTCCCCACAGGGCCATTGGGGAGGGGAGGGCCTTGGGCTGAGAAGGGAGGGGATTTCCCCAGCACCTCCCCCACCCTTCAAGGGAATGCTTCTTGCCTCTGTGGAGGTAAGCAGTGGCCTGACCAGAGGCAGGGCAAGGAGGAGAGGATTGTGTCCTAGGGGATGGGGCAAGCCTGGCCACCGAGGTCCCAGAGGGATAGGGTGACAAATAGCCTTGTGAAGAAATCAGGGGTGGCAGCCTCCTCCTGGGCCACCTCTCAAAGCCCAAGTCCAATGCCGGCTCCCTAGCACCCCACCCGCAGCCCCTACACCGAGTTCCCTGAACCCCATCCCAAGGATCCCCCAGGCACTGACCCCAGCTCTCAGGGATACATTGTCCCCTGAGGCTGGCTTTTATTGTATTTGTCTCCACTTTTCCTACATGAGTCCGTTTGTCTCTTCCGTGGGACAGGGCTGGCATGGGCTGAGCTGAATTACCTCTGATGCTCTCAGAGCTGATGCTCAGTCTTGGGACTCTGGGGCGGTTGCCTTTCCAGATGCCAAGCCATCGGGGGCTGCCTACCCCGTCTGCGAGTGGCGCTACGATGCCTGTGCCAGCCCCTGCTTCCAAACCTGCCGGGACCCCCAGGCGGCCAGCTGCCAGGATGTGCCCAGGTGAGATGGCATGGCATCCAGGTGTGTGTATTAGTGTGTCTGAGCATACATGTGTGGGAGTGGGCTTGTATGTCATCTGTGGGCAGGGATGGGAGCACGCAGTGAGGTGTGTGTGTGGACTCACATACATATGCATGTTTTGTGTGCTGTACATATGAGGGTGTGTACGAGGCTAAATGCGCCTCAGATGGGCGTATGTGAACATCGTTTGTGCACAATGTGCATATAGCTGAGCCCTGTGTGTGTGTGTGTACAGGTGTGCTTTGCCTTGTACGGATGTGTGCATGTACATGTATATGAGCTGCATGTGATTGGACGTTGGTGCGGCTGTGTGCGCAAGTGTGTATATGCTGATGTTTGTAATGGTCTGCGTAGATGTGTACGTATGTCTGTGTGAGCATTTTTAGTCCTGTAGGCATGGAGGGGCTGTGTGAGTGTGTGCCTAAAGAGAGACACATGTGAGCACATGTGAGCGTTTGTGTGTTTCCACCTCGGTCTGAGGGCAGGAGTGTGCAGCATGCATAGTTGAGTGTGTGTGCTCCTGTGTGATATATGTGACAGTGTGGGGGGGTTCATGGGAGTGTGCACACGATAAGAACACACTCACATTATAAGAAAGGGTGAGACCTGTGCTCAATCCAGGTGAGAAGCGCTGACCCTCCCCCTGCTCTGTCCTCAGGGTAGAAGGCTGTGTGCCTGCGTGCCCCACCCCCAAGGTCCTGGATGAAGTCACACAGAGATGCGTCTACTTGGAGGACTGTGAGTGGCCTGCACTTCTCTTTCCTCCCTCAACTTTGCTGTGAGTCCCCAGGGTCTCATGGACCCGTCACGCCCAGAGCTCCCAGGTCCCTGGGTAAGCAGGGTCGGCACAGGGCATCTGGAAGGAGAACACTGTCCAGCAGGCTGAGACCCCATCCAGTCCTTTCTCCGATTTCTCAGAGAGAGCAAATGAGGCCCAGAGCGAGGAAGGGACTGGTGTGGAATCAGGGGGCAGAGTCCAGACCGCCGACTCTTCTGAGTCAGTGCGTGTGGCGCAGCCAGGGGCTTGGTCAGGCAGCTGACTGGCCGTGGGGAGCTGTCTTTCCCCCTCACCTGTGGTGCCCGTCTGCAGCCTCAGATCACAGCCCTATACTGTGGTGACCCCTGGGGTGGCAGTCACCCCCTCACCTGAGCCTCTTCTCTCATCTGCCCAGGTGTGGAGCCCACGGTTTTGGTTCCCACCAAGGCCCTTGGCAACGAGACCCTTCCTCCCAGTCAAGAACTGCCCACTGCCAGTGACCAGGAGCTACAGTTTCCACAGGACACTCCCAGGGCCCCCTCCCTCAGGCCGGCAGTCACCCCAGCTGCCCCACTTGCCTCGGCCCTGAACCCACCCACGGCTGCCACTGAGGGGCCAATGCTGCCTCCAGCCCTCACCCAGGAGCCGCTGAGGGTCACTGCCTCTAACCCCCCTGCCCACTCCACAGAGACCCCGGCCAGCCAGGGAGAGACTGCCAGCCTCCTGACCACCCCCCACATCCCCGAGTCCTCGCCCCTCCCCCTGTCACGGCAGATGTCCACCTCTGGTATGGGGTCGGGTGCCATGGAGACGACCAGGGTAACCGTGACCTTTGCAGGGAGCCCCAACATTACAGTCTCCTCCCAGTCACCCCCTGCACCCCGCTTCCCACTCATGACCAGAGCAGTGACGGCCCCAGGCCCCAGCTCCTTGCTCACTAAGACGACACCCTCACAGGCCTTACCGAGCCTGGACTTGCCTGCAGGCACCTCCTCCAGGCCTGTGGCTTCCCCTACGGAGACCTCCGGGCGCCCCACTTCCTCAGAGTCCCACAAGGCTTTGCTGACACCTGCAATAACAAAGGTCGTGAACAGGACAGGGACGCCCCTGCCCCTCCAGGCCCAGAGCATTTCCAGTCCCAGCAGCCCCCCAGCCGAGGCTAGGACAGCAGCGGAACAGGTCCCTGTCAGCCCTGTGGTGACCAAGGGAGTGGAGGTGGGGCAATCCACAGAGCAGGCCCGGCCTGGGCAAGGCCAGCCCACGGGCCTGCCGCCAGCCCCACTTCCCAGCCCACTCCCCACGGCCCCAGCTCACCCCACTGGGCACACACCCACAGCCACCAGGCCTCCAGCTCCACCCCCAGGGACTCTGGCTGCCACTGGCCTGTCCACAGTTGCTCATGGGCTGGGGGCCACACCCTTTGTGTCTCTGGAGTCAACTCAGCCACCCCAGCTCCTCTCTGGCCTACCCCCCGACACCAGCCTGCCCCTGGCCAAGGCAGGCACATCTGCCCCAGTGGCCACTCCCGGTCCCAAGGGCACTGTCACCACCCCTGCACTACAGCAACAGGCTACATCTCTTGCCAAGGCCACGACCCTATCCACTCGGACACTCAGCCCCGCCCTGCCTCTCACCCCAGCCGTCATGGCCCAGGTGCGCCCACCCAGTCACACGGTCCCTCAGACAATGGGCACAGTGTCGGGTCCGCCCTTGGGAGCCACACTGCCACCCTCAGCAGTCGTGGCTGTGGCTGAGGCGGTGGCCTCCACAGTACCTGTCGCCCCACGGAAGAGCACCGCGGAGAAGATGGCCGTCCTGTCCAAGCAAGTGTCTCTGCCCACCTTGCCACATGGCCCTGCCCAGGAGGGGCCCACAGAGCTCACACCGGCTGTGGTCCACACTCTCACTGCCTTGGTGACTGAGGCCAAGGGCCCCTGGGCCGGCACAGTGCCACTGGGGCCCACGGCCCAGCCCCTGAGCCCTGTCTCGGCCAGGACCGCCTCCCGAGAGAGCTCACTGGTCTTGCTCCCTCAGCCGGCTGAGGCCCACGGGACCTCAGCGGGACCTCGGCCACCAGCAGAGCCGGTGGGAGAGGCCACCACCCAGCAGTCCGGGCGCTCGGCTGCAGTGCAGAGCATCTCAGCGGGCTTGGCCGAGGCCTTGGCAACTACCCCTGAGGCCAATGTATCCGCCCTGTGTGTTGTGAGTGGCTTGTCAGAACTCTTGCCGCCTGTATATGGACCCTCCACACCTGCCCTCCTTCCATGACACTGGGCTCGGGCACCACCACGCTCTTGCACTCCCGGGCTAGGGGCCAGTCCTGTTGCGGCTTCTCAACCAGCTGCCAGGCCACGAGATGGGGTTCAGTCACGATCTTCTCCCCTGCCTCAAGGCCCTGGAGCCTGAAAAGCTGTCCAGGCTCCTCTGGGCCCCTGATACCATAATAAGGTCACATTGTGCCCCACTGGGTGTCCAGGGGCTAATTGGGTGGCTTGGCGGGATGCCCAGAGTGTGACAATGGGGGTGTGTCCTTGTCATGTTTGTGTCTGGGCACCTGCATGGGACTGGGCGCGCACATCTGTGTTCCTGTGTGTGAGACTGTGAGCGCTCAGATAGCTGTGTGTGTGTGTGTGTGTGTGTGTGTGTGTGTGTGTTTTGGAGATTCATGACCCACAGGTTCTGGGGGTGGAGAATGAGCACGTCATTCCCTGGTGCTTTTACCTCAGGGTCTCCTCCTGCTAGAACCTGCACCTGGAAGGGTTCCATGTCCTCGGGCTTTGGGGTGGGGGTGAGTGGCTCTGGCTTCTCGAATGGGCACTCATACTGTCCCTCTACCCTGTGCCCCAGCCAATCGTGGAGGAGGAGGAGTGCGTCCGTCACATCTGCCTGGAGGGCCAGCTGATCCGTGTGAACCAGTCCCAACACTGTCCCCAGGATGTCACGCCCCTTCGCTGTGGGGTCCTGGGCCTCGCCGTGAGAGTGGGCGGGGACCGCTGCTGCCCCTTCTGGGAATGTGCCTGTGAGTCCTGGGGTCCACTGGAGTCTCCTGTGTTCTCCTCGTGCTGTGTCCTCTTGTACCCCTGCTCCAGCATGACCTCTGCCTCTGACCTGGGTGCACCCCGGCCTCAGGGTAATCCTGGCCTGAATGTGACCTCCTGTGGGACCACTTATCTCAGTGTGACCCTTGGCCTGGCAGATTTCCTACCCTTGCAACCTCTGATCTCTGTGTGATGCCTGCTCTGTGTGACCCCCCGGCCTCAGGGCCTCTGAATCACCCAGGAGAAGGCTCAGGCACCTGCTCTGAGTTCCTCAGCAGCCTTGACCTTGAAGGCATCTGTTTATTCTTCTTGTCCCTGCCCTCCCCCAGGCCGATGCTCAATCTTCCCTGATCTGAGCTTTGTAACCTTTGATGGGAGCCACGCAGCCCTGTTCAAGGAGGCCATCTACATCCTCAGCCAGAGCCCAGATGAAACGGTCATCGTCCATGTCCTGGACTGCAAAAGTGCCAACCTGGTGACTGTCCCCTGCTTCACTTTCTGCCAGCACTTGGGGATTTGACTAGGTCTGGAGGGGAAATTGAACAGTGAGTTGGGTTTTGAGTGATGTCGGAGGTGAGGAGAGACTCGGAAGCTCCTTCTGTCTCCCAGGGGTCTCCCTAAATGGGCTCACGGGGAACAGAGTCAGTGGAGTTTGCCACCTTCTGGCTCTCCAGGGGCCTGCACCATCCCCAGCTGCTCCTAGCCTCCTAGGCACGTGTGGGCTGGCACTGAGGTGCAGAGGAGCTGGGATGCCATTCTGAACATCTAGCCTGGTCAAGGGTGACCCTTATAGGAATCACCTACCAGGATGCCCGCATGAGCCCATTGGATGAGGCAGAGTTTTTTGTTTGTTTGTGGCTGAGCCTGCGTGAGGTCGGGTAGAGCCAAAAATGTCCCATGGGATTCTGCACCGTTGCACAGCCCCCATGGGTGCCCCTGGCATGTTGTTGGGAGGGGGCATCAGGGATGGGGGTGGGAAAACTATGATCATACTCGCTCACCAGGGTGCGGAGGCAGGACTGGGCTCTGGGTTGACGAGGGATGGGCTCTCTCTGCAGGGGCACCTGAACTGGCCCCCGTTTTGTCTGGTGATGCTGAATGTGACTCACCTGACCCACCAGGTCATCATCGATCGCTTCAGCCGGAAGGTGAGTGCATCGGAGCTGGAGCTCCAGGCTGGGCAGCAGTTAGTGGGAGGCAGTGCGGCCGGGGGGAGGGGCTTATTCGTGATTGGGGACTGGGATGGGGAAGGACCCTCTTAAAGAAACATAATGCAAAATTAGATGTATTTGAAGTGATTTTAATTAGAACACTTGTGTCCACACTACTGTCAAGCAAGGAAGTGTACCAGGAGGAACACAGTGATAGAGAGGAAGTAAGACTGTCAAGAGACAGTGGCCTTAAATAATTAAGGTTAAAATATCTGACTTCTTCACTTCTCTTCTGAGGGATTCTGTCTTAGTGGTCAGCCCAGAGATGGGGTGACCCCCAAGAAGGAGTGCCCAACCCAGAGGCTGGGGATTCAGGGAAGGTCCCCCCAGAAGCGATGGTCCGAGCAGAGTGAGGAAAGAATAGGATGATTGGAAAGGCCCAGAATCCGTGTTAGTTTGGGCAGGGAAATGCAGCCTGCCTCTGGATGTGGCATCTCCTGTTTCATTGCTCTGTGCTCATCGAAGGGCTTTCAGAACCTTCTATGCCACCTTGGCCTGGGTCTTGGCTGCCTGTGCCCGAGACAGAGCCTGGCACACAGCGGGTGCTTAAGAACTGTTTGTGGGATGAATGGATGGATGACTGGATGGATGACTGGACGGATGGACGAGCTGTGCTCACTTTGCGTACCACCCACCCCCCAAGGTGACCGTGGACTCACAGCTTGTGAGGCCCCCCATGAGCAGGTACGGGTTCAGAATTGAGGACACAGGCCACATGTATGTGATCCGGACACCGTCACACATCCTGATCCAGTGGCTCCACAGCTCGGGACTCATGATCCTGGAGGCCAGCAAAGCCAGCGAGACCCAGGGCCATGGCCTGTGCGGTGAGGTGGGACCCAGCCAGAGGGAGAGGGACACAGATTCCCCTGTAGCAGGGAAAGCTGGGACAGAGTGCCAGGCCACAGGGGGGGACCAGTGGGGCTGTCAGGTCCGAGAGACCTAATGTCTTATGTTCTGGGGCTGAAGCTGCCAGCAGGGAGATGGTGCAGGGCTGTGGCTTCGGCCAGTTGTCACTTCAGCCGGGATTGTCTGTCAGCTTCCAATAGCTTCCTAATACCAGATAATCCTTCTCGTCTGCATATGCCTGAGCACTTCATAAAGCACTTCCACACTCTGACCTCACTTATTCCAGGTCATCCACATAATAACCCTGAGAGGTGGTCGTTGAACTAAAAAAGAAAGGGGGCTCAGAGAGGTTAAGTGGCATGCTAAAGGTCACACAGCAGAGCTGCCACAACACATTAGAACTAGTGCTCTTCAGCAAGAGCACGACTGCCCTAAGGGGCTGGATGTACTTTGATAAGCAAACGGCGTACAGGAGGAATCCAAGTGTGGCCCGCTGCTCCCTGTAGGGGCAGAAGGGCACGGGCCCCAAGGGGTTCTCTGGACAGGCTGCCATGATTGTGATGGTGGGTGACATAGGCATACTTACGCACACATACACATACTTGCATGGCCTCCATCCATAAATCTGCACCTATTTTGTTCATTCACACTCACGCCCCTGTATTCAAAATGCCCTCTGCCCTTGAACTAACACATGTAAGTCTGCTTCATGCTTATTCTTTCATTTGTACAACGTGTAGTTACCAGGTATCCATCACTGGGGTCAGACCAGGAGGCAAAAAAGAGAAAATCCCTGTTTGATGAAGCTTCTGTTTTTACGTCCACAAGCGTCTCCTTGCACACACACCGTCGCCACCAGCACCACCATCCTTTTCTCACCACTTTCTCCTTCTACTCTTTACACCTGGCAGAGAGTGCTGTGGTCAGCCCTGACCTGGCCGGCCAACTCCTCCCTGGGGTCCCTTTGTGACACCCTCTGGTGACTCAATGCCAAGACCAAAAATGTGACCCCTGGGGCCATTGATAAAATTGTATTAAATCACGCTTTATATTCACAACACTGGTGGCTGGAGGGGTCAGAGCAGAAGTCAGCTAATTTTCCAAACTAATGCTTGGTACCCTGAGCCCTCTGCTAGGCAATGTGGGGGATGCCGAGAGAGCGAGAATCTAAAGGAAAGTGAGTCTTTGTAGTCACAGAACCAGACCAAAGCCTGCTACGCAGAATTGGGAAGGTCACGGACAGTGCCTCCGAGGGCACCTAGAAGGAAGGACTTCTGAGAAAGTGTTTCAGGAAGAGGGAGCATCCTAAGCAAAGTCAAGGGCAGGGAAGTGTGTGTCTGGCACCCAGAGTGTGAGAGATGAAGTTGGAAGTTTGGGTCATGCCAGCAGCTGCCAGAGAAACTTCAGCCTGCCCCCAGCTCAGTGTCTTAACGCCACCGAAGTTTATTCCTTGCACACATAAATTCCCAAGTGGAGATTCCTTCCATCTTGTGGCTTTGCATTTTAACACAAGCTTCCAACTCCACAGAAGGGAGTTGAAAAGAGCTGGGAAATGTTATGGACCAGGACTGGACTTGGTGCCCATCCCCTTTACTCATGTTCCATTGGCTGGGACTCAGTCACATGGTCTCAACCAACTGCAAGGAAGCCTGGGAAAAATAGGCTAGTGGATTGCCCAGGAAGAAGAGGAAACGAGTGTGATAATTAGCTAGCAATCTCTGTTAAAGCAGATTTTTTTGGAGAAAATTTTAATTTCCATATACTGTCCAACTTTAAAATTACCAAATAGCATCAGGAACTGTCATGTACTATTTACCCAGGTTTACCAAGTGTTCAAATTTTGCCTCACTTGCTTCTCTCCCCATATATAAAGGTATAGATATATATTATATATATGTATCTATACATCCCTATCTATGCACTTTTCTATGCATATACAATTTATATATATGTAAATTTTTCTGAACCATTTGAAAGTATTTTTGTATCCTAAATACTTAGGTATGTATTTAGAACAAAAACATTTTCTTACACAGCAGGTTTCTTAGCTTCTCTGTACTTCCTTTTCCTCATCTATAAAATGGGATAATACTAATACCAGCCTCAAAGAATTCTTTTGAGGAATACGCAGAGTGACAGCTGGGAGCCTGGGGGTGGTGGCAATTATTATGGCTATTGGATAATTCTGCTCCCTTCAGGTATCTGTGATGGGGACCCAGCCAATGACCTCACCCTGGAGGATGGCTCTGTGGTGGGTGAGGACGAGGACCCTGCTCCCTTTCTGGACAGCTGGCAGGTGCCCAGTTCCCTGACCTCAGTGGGCCAGACCCGCTTCCGGCACTACAGCTGCGCCACGGCCGACTGCTCCCCCTGCATTCGCATGGTGTCCAACGGCACCTTCAGCGCCTGCCACACCTTCGTATGTGCCGACTGGGTTCAGCGTGGGCTGGTGGGGGGGCCTTGGCTGGGATGGCAGGATCTACCTGCAGAGGGGCCAATGCCGGGGCGAGGAGGTGCAAATTTGGGTGAGTTCCCCAGAGGTATTGAGCTTGGGGCCAGGCTGGGAGCCTTCAGAGGCCCATCATCGCCCCTGGGCAGGGCTGGGGAGTGTGGGGCCTGGGATGCGGGGAGTCCAGGGAGGCAGCCCTGCCTGATGCACGTGCCCAGGTCTCCCCAGAGTCGTTCTGTGAGCTGTGGATCCGGGACACCAAGTATGTGCAGCAGCCCTGCGTGGCCCTGACGGTGTACGCGGCCATGTGCCACAAGTTCCACGTGTGCATCGAGTGGCGGCGCTCTGACTACTGCCGTGAGTTGGTGGGCGGGGCGGGGTCTCCTCCGTTGCCTCTTTGTTGCCACAGTTAGAGTGGGAAAGGGCTTACAGTCCCGAGTCCAAGTCTAGGCTTTCTAGATTTAATCACTCATTCAAGTACATTCACTAACAAATGTACATATACTTGATAAGTAAATTAATAAATAATAAACCAACAAATTTATTTTATTATAATTTATATTAATAAGTCAGGTAACTCTAGTGTATTCACTTATTATTATTTAATGTCTCTGAGTCTGTCATCTGTCAAACAGGGACAGCAATAACAGCCCCCTCTGCTACGTTCAGAGTGCGCCCCACACGCTCATCACATGGTCGTGGTCCGAAACTGTTGGCTCCTCTCTCCTCACTGTTGATCTCCCTCCTCTTCTTTCAGTCTCTCTCCTCCTTCCTTAAAGATAGCAGGGAGGTCCACCTTGTCCCGCCCCCACTAGCCCTGCCTCAGTGGGGCAGGCAGGGGTGGACTGTCCTGAGGTGGTTTGAACACACCCAGAAAGGCTGCTCACAGGAGGACCACACCTCTAACACGACAGATAAAAGATGCAAAGACAGTGCCATCGAGGGTGGTGTTTTTCAGACTGTGGGTCTCAACTCGGTGGGTGCAGAATCAGCTTTGGGTGTCAGGGCAAGCATTTGAAAAATGCAATAGGAGCGAAAATACTAGAGGGGACTATACCCAAAAGATTAAGTGTTATTTCAAGAAAGACTTTCTTTGTTTCAATATGTCAGTGGTTTTCAATTCCGGCTACCCTTTGAAATCACCCAGCAAACATCAAAAGCTCGGGGGCCGCAGTCAGAGATCCTGATTCCGTTGGTCTGGGGTGGGGCCCGGTGAGGGTGTTCAAAAACTCCCAGGGGATTCTGTCTGTCAGGACTGAGGACTACTGTTCTCCATGCACATGTGTGTATTGGGTCATGGAAAACCTAGTTTTTATAGTCAGGAAAGTTTGAAAACTCTGATCTAGAACAAGGGGTTGGCAAATGTTTTCTGTGAAGAGCCAGATAAACATCTGAGGCCTTTTGGGGCCACATGGCCTCTGTCACAGCGACCACTGTGCCCCTGCAGTACGCAAGCAGCCAGACTCAATAGGTAAATGAAAGGACGTGTCTGTGTTTCAGCAAAACTTCATTTGCTGATCCTGATCTAGAGGAAAGCGGCAGTGAAACCCTTTGCACTGTCTGCTGAGTCCCACCTGCGCCCCGAGGCCCCTCCTCACCCTGCCCTCTGCCCGCTGTGCCCCTGCAGCCTTCCTGTGCTCCAGCGACTCCACCTACCAGGCCTGCGTGTCGGCCTGTGAGCCTCCCGCGTCGTGCCAGGATGGGCTGCTGGGCCCACTGGACCCGGAGCAGTGCCAGGTGCTGGGCGAGGGCTGCGTCTGCTCTGAGGGCACCATCTTGCACCGCCGCCACGCGGCCCTCTGCATCCCTGAGGAGAAGTGCGGTAGGTCCCTCCCAGGGTGGGACCCTCCAAAGACCGCTTCACCCTAGGGCCTCCTTCACCCTCCTGCTGCCCACGGCTGAGGCCCATCTGTATCCCTCCAGGTGTGCTTTGGAGTGGTCATTGTCCCAGGGAGGGTTGGACCTGGAACAGTTTGGGTGTCCCCATCCTCCTGAGCCCTCTGTACCCCCACATCCCCCACTGCAGCCTGCACGGACAGCACAGGGGTGCCGCGGGCCCTGGGGGAGACATGGAACAGCTCCCTCAGCGGATGCTGCCAGCACCATTGCCAAGCTCAAGACACCATCGTCCCCGTGGACCTGGAATGCCCAGGCCCTCCCCGCCCTGAGACCTGTCCCCGCTTTGGGGAGGTGGTCCTGCTCGTACCCACTGAGGACCCCTGCTGCCTGGGGGCTGTTTGTGGTGAGTCCCACAACTGCCTTCCCTCGGCCTTAACTGTAAGACAGTTAAAAGGCTCTGCTCTGACCTTGACCAGGACAAGGCCTGGGAACATGAAAGTGTCTTGTGTGGGGTGTGTTGAGGGGAGTGAAGAACTCTTCGTGGGGGACAGGGGCCATGCCTTAGGGTGGGCAGGGCTTAAAGGCCTGGGCTCTGGAGCCAGGCAGCCTGGTGGGCTCTGTCTGCACCACCTTGCAGCCTTGTGACGCTGGCAGATTATTTAACATCCTCTGTGCTTTAGTGGATTCTTCTCTAACACGAGGCTGAGCATAGTACCCACCTCCTGGGTTGCTGTGCGAAGCTGATACTGATTCAGAGCAGCAGCTTGCACATGGTCCATTGCATTGAGTGTTAACTCTGACTGTTCTTGTGTCCAAGTCCTGGACCCTCTGGGTGACCCTCAGAGGCTCCTTCTAGGAACATGACTCCTGGGGGCTGGGAGGTATAATAAGGACCAGGTGTCTAGGGCTAGGTAGTGCTGGAGGGTGGGGGAAGCCTGGCCTCTCGGTGACAGACCCCCTGTTCCCCGGCCAGTGTGTAACCAGACTCTGTGTGAGGGCCTCGCCCCCACCTGCCGCCCAGGCCACGGACTCATCACCCACTTCCAGGAGGACTCCTGCTGCCCCAGCTACAGCTGCGGTGAGAGGTCTCAGGGCAGGGAGCCTGGGATTCTGACCACCTGGGGGGAGCGGGGGCCCTGCAGCTGGGGTAGGGGAGCAAGGACAGTTCAGGGGACTGGGTTCTCTCTAGAGACTAGGGCAAAGCCAGGGCGAGGGTCCTGGTGACCAGGCAGGGTCTGCTCCTGGCGCCTCAATTCTGCCCTTCCCCCAGAGTGTGACCCAGACCAGTGTGAGCCCCAGGTGATCCCCAGCTGCCGCCAGGACCAGATCCTGATCGCCGGCCGCCTGGGGGAAACCTGCTGCACCTCCTACTTCTGTGGTGGGTGGACGCAGCGTCAGACGGCAGCGCGCAGTCCTTCCTCACCCGGCTTCCCTGGGCGGCTGGGAGGAAAGGGTGGGGGCTGTCGGTGGGGTGGGCCCAGGGAGGTGGGTGAGATCGCTGTCCAGAGAGAAGTGGTGGGGGGAGAGGCAACCGATCCCCACTTCGCCCCATGGATGATGGGGCACGAGGAAGTCAGTGCTCCCTCAGAGTAAGGCTTGCGGTGAGCACAAGGGAGAACTCCCAAATTCCGCCTCCAGGGCAGCTCAGGCGGGACCATGGAACCCTGCTGTGACAGTCTACCCCCTGTCACACCCGGGTTTCCAACATGTCCCCACCCAGCAGCCCGTTCCCTGCCAACCCCCTGCCCCGAGGGGGACCGCCTGTGACAGCAGAGGCCCCTCTCCCCCCTCAGCCTGCGGCGACTGTCCAGACCCCATCCCCGAGTGTCAGGAGGGGGAGGCGCTCACCGTGGACCAGAACACCACAGAGCTCTGCTGCCCCCTGTACCAATGCGGTGAGTCCCGGCTGGACAGGGGCCCTGGCTGGGAGGGGCTCCCGGGACCTTCCAGTGCCACCAGGTCCTTCACCAAGTCCCCGCCCCAGGACCGCTGGTGTTATTGCCTTGTCCCAGTCTTCACTATAGTTTCATTTCAAAAGCACTATCTACGCCTTGTAGAAAGTACGAAATCCAAGTAAATAGGAGAAAGTGAAAATACGACCTTCCTACCTCCTAGGTACCTTTACGTATGCGTGCAGCTCACCAAAACGAGCTCTCCTGTACATACTCTTTTTAACCAGCTATGAAAATGTGTCCTTTACTTTTCCACGTTAATAAAATTTTTAAGTTATATCATACCCAGTCCACAGTCCTCCTGGGCTGTCCGACCCCAGAGGCAGTCCAGGACCACGCATTAAGGTTATGTCTCTCTAGTGTCTTCCAATCCAGCGCAGGTCCCTTTCTCTGAGAGACACTAAGTTGTAGAGCCTGGGCTGTGGCCCTGCAGAAAGTCCCACCTTCTGGGTTTACCCATTTGTTTCCTCTTAGAATGGTTTGCCTTGCTCCTCTATCCTGTGCACGTCCTGCACGCCGAAAGTGAGAACGAAGACTTGGTGGAGTCCATTAAAATACTGTTTTAACTGGGCTGTACCTGAACTTCATAGCGCATCCCAGCAGGAGACACCTGCTGTGTGGCTGAGCCACTAGGGCTGATGTTAACCTCGGCCCGGCATCAGGGCGGCGACTGTCACGTTCCTCCGCCTGGCCTTGACATTTTTCCTCTTCCAACCAGAAAGGAACCCATTGCTCTGACACTGTACCAGTGCCCTTCTCCCCCTGCACGTCATAACTTTTTGAAACACCAGTTGATAATCTTTACCTGTGCCAATAATTTTTTAAATAAATCAAGGAAGTCTTACAGTCTTTCCCCTTCAGTGGTGACCCTTGCACCTCCCCTCCCCACGAAAAAGTTGTGCCTAGACGTGTCCCTCTCAATATACGAGAACGGCCGAGGAATCCTAGGCTAAGAGACATCTGCCTGCGGAACAGGAGGAAGAGGGGCCTGAGCCCTAGCCTGTGGCTGAAGCAGGGAGGCCTGAGTGGGCCACAGGGGGGTGATTCCCACAGGTGGACAGGGAAACTCTCCCGCAGAGGGACGTGTTCCTGGTCCCTGGCTCCCCTCTGATTGCTACTCTCAGGGCGACACAGAATCCAGAGGGGGACGCTGGGTTGCGTGACATAGAGGTTCCGCCATTGCCATGTCGCTAATGCCTCCGGGAACAGAAGTAGGGCCTCCTGAGGTAGATCTATGGGGAAACTCCGGGATCCCAGATTTCCTCCTGGAATCCAGCCTAGCAGAGTGCCTGAGGACATTGGGGGCACCTAATGGAGAAGGGCACCTAGGAGAAGCTGGGAGGCACCTGCTCCTTAGCCGAAGGTGCATTTCTGAGGATTCGCGCCCCAAGTTGCCTGTGGCTGACGCGCCCCCTGCTTCCCTCCATGCAGTGTGTGAGAACTTCCGCTGCCCCCACGTGCAGTGTGGCATGGGCACTGCCCTCGTGGAGGTGTGGAGCCCAGACCGCTGCTGCCCCTACAAGTCCTGCGGTAAGTCCCTGGATGGGGAGGCCCTCCCCAAAGGCCCAAAGACGGAGATCCAGGGCCCTAGGACGCGTGAGGGTGAGGGAGGAACGGGCTCACCACTATCAGCTTGCTCAGATTCTGTCTCTCCAGCGTCACCAGAGAGAAGCCTCCAAAATCTCCCTCCTCCCACTTTGCATCTGCTCTCTAGTGCAGAGTTTTCCTAGATCTTTTCTCCCCAGGATGAAAGAAGGAAAAGAGCGAGTTCCTTGTTTCAGAAAGGGTTTTTTTTCCATTTAAAAAGTCTTTATTGCAACTCTCTGACAGTAAACATAATTTTGTTAAAATTCACCTTTGGGGAAGCAGGTGGGAGTATCAATGACCAATAAAGACCACCAGTGAGCTGTATATGAAAATGTTATTTTTTAAAAAGAGTTGAGAAACTCTGTTTTGCACCTGGATATTTTGCTTGTCTTTTCCCGAGCCCAGATGTGAACTTCATGAGGACAGGGGTTTTAGTTGGTGCTGGTCATTGCTTTGTTCCCAGAGCACAGAGAAAAGCTCAGCATAGAATCTGCACTCAGAACCATCTGCTGTGTGAGCGAGTTTCCCCAAAGGGTGTTTCATAGCCACGCTGCCCCAGAGTGCCTCACTCTGAAGCTAGGGCCCTGACTCCCTTAGGCTCGCTACTGATGCCTCAGCAGTCAGCTCCCTCCCCTCGCAGCTTAGCACTGGACCTGCTTGTGGGCGGAGGCTTGGAGTAGTCGGGCTGAGCTTGCTGGAACATAGATTTGGGGCATGCAGATGGTCAGAAGTGTCACCTTTGCTGTATTTGTTTCTGGAGCAGCCCACATCTGCTCTAGAATGGGCTCTGGGGAGGGAAGAAGCCAGATAACTAAAGGGCACCTGTGATTGGTCCATTCCTTCTCACCCCACACCTGTTGTGGACTCCACGTTAGGACCCATTACTGACTGTCCCACCTGCCCAACCAGGGGAGTGCAGCTCCCATGGGGGGGTGGAAGCAGGCTGGAGGGGGGGTGCACTGCAGGGAAGGGCCTGGGGGTTCAGGGGAACTTTCACCTGGATATCTCTGGTGAGGTGGGTCCTGGCCCCTCCTGTTTTTCAGAGTGTGACTGCGACACAATCCCGGTGCCCCGGTGCCACCTGGTATGGAGACCCTGCCCCTCCCCGTTCTCCTTGGTCTGCCTCCCTCTCCTTCCCTCTGCGTCCATCCCTTCCTGTGGAGGCCCTAGTTCTTCAATCTAGTGCAAGGAGCCTCGGACTGCAAGTCAGCCTTCTTGTCCCACGCTCTGCTCTCTGGGCACAGTACCCTTATTTGTAAAGTGAGCGAGATTACGCTTCAGAGTTGTGGTGAGGCCTAATTATGATGATGATGACAGTGGGGATGGGGGAGATGGTTGAGATGATGATGATGCTGATGATGACACTTATGATAGTAGCTTATGGTATTGAGAGTTAACTGTATGCCAGGAACTCTCCTAGGGCTTTTATGTCTATTATCACATTAACTCTCATGACAACCCAGTGATTCTCTGATTAACTCAGTTACACAAAAGAGGAAGCCAAGGTTAAGATCACGTAGCTAGTATGTCCCAGTGCCAGGACTGGGCCCGGGAAATCTGACTCAGAGGCCGTGCCATTAACTGCCGTGCTGCACAGGCGTGAGGGCAGTGAAATTACTCTGAGAAATGTGTGGTTATGTTTAAAGTTGTGTTTTTACATAATTTTCTGGGTTATATGTATCCCCCGAAGCCCCAGCAGGCACCTCCTCTCATTTTGTCTCCTGTCCCATCCTCCTCTCCCTTCAGCTGGTGAGGGAGAAGGGAAGTATTTGAGCCAAGCCAGATTTTGGGCGGGCAGCCATGCATCGGGCCCTCAGTGATGGGCCAGTGGGCACTCAGAACGAGAGCCCCAGGCCCCAGGAGAGGACGCTGGGGAGTGCTCCTCAGCGGGGAAGCTCAGAAGCCACACGGGGCATTTCTCCCTCTGCGGAGGGTGATGGAGCTCACAGGGTGCTGAGGGTCCTCAGGCCCGCCGGTCCCTCTCCACCCGCTGCGAGGAGAGAGCGAGGGGCCCAGGTGGCAGACTGCTCCTGAGGGCGGGCGGGGCCTCCCCACTAGGGGTGCTGACCGCCTCTGCCCCACCCAGTGGGAGAAGTCCCAGCTGGACGAGGAGTTCATGCACAGCGAGGAGAACGTGTGTGGCTGCGCCAAGTACGAATGTGGTAAGTGGGGAGGTAGAGCCAGAGTGAGTCGAGCCAGGGCGGGTGAGCCGAGGGCGGGGGCGGGGGCTGGGCTCTCAGTGACTGTGGCCACACTGCACACCCATCCAGTGAAGGCTGCTGTGTGTCTGAGCCGAGAGCTGGGGGTGATGCAGCCGGGCCAGACGGTGGTGGAGCTCTCAGCAGATGGCGTGTGCCACACCTCCCGCTGCAGTGAAGTGCTGGACCTTCTCACCGGCTTCTACCAGATCAACACCACCTCCGTGCTGTGTGATGTCCACTGCGAGGCGGTACGGGGCAGCGCGGGAGAGGGTAGGGTCAGGAGGGCTGGCCTGGCAGAGCCTAGGTGCTCCAGGAGCCCGAGGCCCCTTCCAGCTTGCCCCCACGCTCTCTAGACAAGTCTAGAGAGTAAGCATCAGGGGACCCTCTGAGACCTCTGGGGAAAGTGCTGGAACGGGGCTGGGCTGGGCGAGGCCAGGAGGGGAACAGGGGGAGTGGAGGCCTGGCAAGGGTGGGGCTTTGCACAGAGAGCACAGTTACAAGCCCCTTCTACGGCTGGCACATTCCCTACCTTCTTTGGTTTCTGTGTTTGCGTTGCTACCATTTGTTGAACGCTTCTACATGCCCAATACCTAGGGCAGTGACTGGCTTCTCGTAAGGGCTAAAAAAATATTAATTGAATAACGGGGGTTAGAATTGCTCCCATTTTCAGAGGAGAAAACTGAGGCTTAGGGAGGTCTAGTCCTTTGTCAAAAGTCCCACAGGAACCGGGACTCAAATTGAGGTCCCTCTGGAACCGAAACTGGCCCCCGTAATTACCAGCAATGCTGTCTCCAAAAGGGGTGGGAGAACTCTTTGTCCACTGGGGCTTGGCCTGGGAACTGCAGCAAAGGAGTCTTAGGGTAGTCACAAGGATGACCTTCCCGCCTGAAATAGAAGGGCCCTGGAGTCCCCCTCCTGAGCATCCACAGAGTGCCCTGCTCTGGGCTCAGAGACAAGCAGACAGTGGGAGAGGCAGGGGTGGAGGCGGGCAGGTGCCGAGGCCCACCCTGTCACTCCCTGTCCTGCAGAACCAGGAGTATGAGCACCCACGGGACCTGGCGGCCTGCTGCGGCTCCTGCAGGAACGTGTCCTGCCTCTTCACTTTCCCCAATGGCACCACCTCCCTGTTCTTGGTATGCAGCCCCTTAAATGCCCACCTGGGACCAGAACCCAGGGCTGGGGACAGACAGAGTCCTGGGCAGTGCTGGTTTTGGGGCTGTGTCTGTCTTTGGAGCTATGCCCTATCAGTTCACCCAGGCCACCCACCTGGCCACCAGCCCCCATTGCCCGCCTCTGTGCCCTCCAGCCCGGGGCGTCCTGGATCGCAGACTGCGCCCGCCACCACTGCAGCAGCACTCCCCTGGGCGCCGTGCTGGTCCGCTCGCCCATCAGCTGCCCACCGCTCAACGAGACTGAGTGCGCCAAGGTCAGTGCCAGCCGCCTCCCACGGCGGCACGGCCTGTGGGGCGAGGAGAGGTCCTGTGTGCTGAAGCGAGGCAGGAGGGGTTCCCCGGAGCCTGTGCCTGCCCCACCACCCCCAGTCCCCATCTCCGCGCATTTTCGCTTTGGCCACGTCACACCCCACCTCCTCACACATCACAGGGCCACACACAGACGCACTCAAACACGCACTGTTACTGACACACCAACACAGGCCGTCGGCCGCTCACACACACTGCAGTACGCCGGCGCACACACCGCACATCATCACAGGCCAAAGCACCTTCGCACTAGCGTGGACAGCTGTCACTGTGGGAACACCTCAAGGACAAGGATTTCCTGGAGGATTTGGGACTATTTTTAAAGTATTAATTCTCCTGAGTTGAATATTGGACACAAAGATTTCTGATCTTACCTAGAAAACAAATATACACATGCAATCATACTCTCATACAGAAACACATGTGATACACATATACATGCATGTATGTGCTCACAGAGACCCACACACATACTTATTTACGAAGAACTGTCACATCTGTTGTTTTATCCATTTCACGAGAGGAGGAGGGCTCTAAGGGAGAGCTGCCCCCATTGTAGAAATAGGAAGGCAACACCCAGAAGAAAGGGGCCATTTATCCAGGGCTGAGATAGAGCCCAGGCTGCTCACCCAAGTGGGTGGAACCCTGCACCCCTCCCTCCCCGACCCTCTACATGGGCAGCTGCCACTGGAAAGCTGGGGGGTCCGGCACCATCTTAACCCAGGCTCCAGCCTCACTGGGGGCCACGGGCAGTGTCCCAACCAGTCAGCTTACACCAGGGCTCCTCCATGGCTAGCTCAGAGACCCTTCTTCCTCTGGCCAAGGCCTGAGGGGCAGCAGTGCCTGGAGATACTGCCTGGGGCATCATGGGAGGAAAGGAGTCAAATCTCTTGGACTCTTTGCCTCTTGCTGGGACTGTGGCTCCTGGCCTGGATGGGATATCCCACCCTCTTCCTCTCCTCTCCCTCCAGGTTGGAGGCTCGGTGGTGCCTTCCTTGGAGGGATGCTGCAGGACATGTGAGTGAGCATGGTGCAGGCCCAGGGGGGAGGGCCCTGGCAGGGGAAAGGGCGTCATGTTGGGGCTCAGAGGGCCAGGCTCCTGGCCTGGCACCTCTGGTGGTGGCTTTCAGGGGTGAGTAGGATAATACCCCCACCACTAGGCTCAGGCACTGACACAGAGAGGCAGGCCATGCCCATACTCCTATCCCAACACAAGGCCTCTGCTTCTTGTTGGAGACAGGGGATACTGGGATATTGGGTCCAGGAGGCCAGTCTCTCACCAGCTGCTCTGCCTCCTTGTGCCCCCACCAAGAACCCCAGCTCAGAGGCTTCCACCCCATGGGAATTCTCCCTGTGGCCAGGAGCCCTATCTGGGAGGGGTCTCCTGGGTGGTACTCAGGCTCACAGATTCCCCACTGAGTCTGAGTGAAAGGTCCTTGCATCCGTCCTCACACCCAGCCACTGGGACCTGCAGCCCCCAGCCACATGTGCACACGGCCCGTTAGCCTTGGTGCCTTTGCCCATGTGCTTCCCCTCCCCCTAGGGCCCCAGACCCTTCCTTGGATTTGGACCTTTTTATGCTCACCTCACATACTCTGAGGAAGTTGGGCTCAGTGCCTCATTGGCTGATCTCTGACCCACAACTCATGTTCCCTGAATGTCCCCTGTGCTCCCATGTGACCTGCAACCCATGTCCCTCTCCCCAGGTTCCCCGGGGACCCTGTTTCCCGTGGTCCCCGTTAGCCCTGCCTCTCCTCCACGGGTTAGTGTCCACTGCCACCCAGGTACTCCTCTTGGAAGCCCATGGAACTGGAGGCAGGCAGCCACATTGCTATTTCCAACAATGTCCCTTCTGCTATGTGACGCCCCTGCTCCCTGCCTCTGGCAAAGGCCTTTCGGCCAACAGTGCATGCTGGGTAGTGAGCTGTGTCCCTTGGCCTTGCATGGGAATGCTTCAGCAGTGCCCACTCACCTGGCACCCACCAATGCCAAAGCTGCTACCGCTTTGCTCCCACTGGTCACTCAGCCAGTCTTGGTCCAGGACCCAGAGGGCCACGGCCAGGACAACACTCAGTTCTGCCTCTTGGGAGCAGACAGGAAAGACAAGGTCAACTTAGCTCTGGCCAGGAGTCCTCCGGCTGGCGTGGTGGGAAACCTGCTGTGGTGAAGCCCAGAGGCCAGAAGAAAGGAGTCCCCCATTTCCGGCAGGCACCCTGGGGTCACAGAGCAAGTCCTTGCACCTGACAAACATTTACTGAGCACCAATGTGCCAGGCCCTGTTCTTGGCACTGGAGACACAGCATAGCAAGGGCTCGTGGAGCTGACATTTTGGTGGAGGAGACAATGACAGTAAAATACAATATAGAGCAGAGTGGATGCATCTGGTTTTATGGGGACTGAAGCTTTTTCAATTTACAGGGCCTCATTCCGAAAAAGAACACAAACTTGCAAATCCATATTTGGAGATGTGGAAGTGAATATTTATTTAGAATGAGGCCAGAACTCACAACAAATTGTGGAAAGGGCCGTGCAAAGAAGGCTCTAGCAGAGGTGTCCCACCTGTGGCCTGCGGGCCACACATGGCTCAGGATGGCTGAGAGTGTAGCCCAACACAACATCGTAAATTTACTGAAAACATTATGAAATTTTTTTTTGTGATTACGTGTCACAATGTATTTAATGTGTGGCCCAAGACAACTCTTCTTCCATTGTGGCCCAGAGATGCCAAAAGGCTGGACACCCTGCGCAAAGCTTACACTTCAAAAGCACAATAAGAAGGGGTCTCTGACTGGACAGTGACAGTGTTCTGGATAGAAATCGGCCAGAGAGGGGTCAGGGAGAAAGGACTGGGTGGAAGGAGAGGAGCTGCCATTTCAAGAAGGGGTTCAGGATAGGCCTTGGCGAGGAGATGTTTGAGCAGGCGAGGGCCTGAATGAGCCCTGCAATTATTGTCTGTTTGAGGCAGGGTTCATTGCTTGTGGGAGGCGTGGTCCATTGTCTGTGGGAGGCGTGGTCCATTGTCTGTGGGAGGCGTGGTCTGTTGTCAGTGGGAGGCGTGGTCTGTTGTCTGTGGGAGGCGTGGTCCAGGCAGAGGAAACAATTCCATCCCTGTAATGGCTGTGTGAGGTGGGTGACCACCTGGCCCTGTCTGATAGATGTGGAAACCAAGTGACCCTGCTGTGTGCAACCTTGGTGCTAGGGACTGGGGCTCCCACCCATTCAGGAAACTGTGGAATTTTAAGGCCAGAAGCCCTCTTGAGTAGAAAAGCTGAAACTCAGACAGGGCTGAGCTCACCAACAGGGTCTTCGAGACAGATTTGGGGACTGGGCTGGGGAGGCAGCCTGCCTGTCCCCACATCCTTCTCTCCCCTAGCTGAGAGCTCCACAAGCCACCCCAGGCATCTTCCTCTGTCTCCCCTGCCGCCACCTCCTTCCAGGGCACTGAGTTGAAAGTTTTCCCCCTGATGGGGAGGGTCTCTTCTGCATGAGCACTAACTCTGGTAAAGGGACCTTCCAGCATGACACTAACTGCCCCCCGCCAGTCCATCCTACTGCCCCTGGGAGTGCATCTCAGCCGTGGCTGCCTCACCCACCCTGTCCCCCTAGGTAAAGAGGATGGGCGCTCCTGCAAGAAAGTGACCATCCGCATGACCATCCGCAAGAATGAATGCAGAAGCAACACCCCTGTGCGTGGCACCCGCAAGACGGTGGGGGGCAGCCAGAGATGGGATGGAGGGATCTTTGTGGGGGCGGTGAGAGTCACACAGACCGCCTCATGGCTCCGCTCATACCCAGGTGAACCTGGTGTCCTGTGATGGGAGGTGCCCGTCTGCCAGCATCTACAACTACAACATCAATGCCTATGCCCGCTTCTGCAAGTGCTGCCGAGAGGTGAGCCTGCAGCGGCGCTCCGTGCAGCTCTTCTGTGCCACCAACGCCACCTGGGTGCCGTACACAGTGCAGGAGCCCACCGAATGCGCCTGCCAGTGGTCCTGAGGCCTGGGGGCTAAGGCGGGGACCGGCTGGGCCACCTCTGCCATCCCGCTTTCTGCTTCCAGCTGGTCTGTGTGTGGGGCGGGGCGGGGGGTGGTGCACTACGGGTATGGAGAGCTGGTTCGTGCTGAGCATGGAATGGCAGACAGAGGCACAGAGAGTGACCAGAACAGGCTACACCCACCCATCCTGGCTCCCTCTGCTGCTGCCCTTCCTCCACATGTGGGAAAGTGCCACAGCTGAGGGCTTGGGGAACTCAACTCTGTCCATGGCAAGACGTATGGAGTGGGCCCTAGATCAGGGGCAGCAGCCCCTGCACATCTGTGACTCTGGCTGCAGTGTGTTTGGCAGAGGGAGTGAGGGCTTTCCTGAGAAGCCGGGACTGGAGCTGGACTCAAGACCAAGTGAGGGTCAGGAGGTGGGGGCCCATTCTCTTTCTTGGCCATGGAGAACCACAGACACAGTTAGAGGAAAGGGACCTCTATTGCAACACACCGGCCTGCATATAGCCACCCAGCCAGAATTCCAAAAAGCAAAATGGGCGGGTTCCTGGGTACAGTCTCACCAGCATCTGTGGGGTCAGGCCCAGAGACTGAGGAGTGGCCTCGGTGACATTCAAGTCCCCTAAGCCCCAAGAGGGATGCCCTGGTATTCTGTTATTGACAGTGTGATTCAGGAAAGATTTAGAAGAGCAGGTCCATGACTGCTCCATACCACGCCCACCCCCATCCACCAAAGCTGGCTTTCCTAGCAGGTGGGCTGGCTGTTGTGGGGTGGTGATGGGAGGGAATGACTTCCTCAGCGAGGGTCCAGCACAACTCTCAGTGTTGGTGGATAGCCCACCGCTCCAAGGGCCTTAGGTGGTGAATGGGTACCTTCGGCCTGCAAGGGAGCTCTTGGCTTTGCAGTGGCTGTTTGTCCAAGAACATATCAGAGTCGGCACCTGGAAGGGCTTCATTGTGGGTTTTGTGGTTCCATCAATTCTCCGCTCACTGCTTCCTGAGACTGTTTAGCAGGGGAGCATCTGTCGGTGGAAAATGCAGGCCCTGTGTGTGTGCAGCCGGAGTCTCTTGAGCATCTGCCAGAACTTTGTCTCTGAAGCGGAGTGTCTCACCTAAAATCAGGGCCAGGGCCCCCTCCACATCCTCTTCTGCAGCGACCTCCCCCCACCTCCAAACACACACCACCATGCCACTCTATGCTGCTGGGTCCAAACAGCAGAATGTGAGGTTGCATAGGCCCCAGCACCATCCTATATATCTGGGTACGTGTGGCTGCCCTGTGCCCCTAGGGCTAGGGTTAGGGTTCTGTGCTGGGACAGTCACCCACTGTCCCTGTAGTCTCTTTGTTCCTACACCTGTATTCTGTTTATATATCCAATAAACCATGGGAAGACATCGGGACTCTGAGCATCTCTGAGGGTGTCAGGTTCACTTCAAATCTGAAGGAATTTCAGCTGTGAAGATAATACCCTATTATATGGCCCTGGAGGTCACCCCAAATTTCTCCCCACCCATGCCCAGCACTGTGTCCCACATAGGACAGGCCCTCAGCGGGTGTCTGCTGGGTGGAATTGAGCTGATAGAAGACTGGCTCCTAGGGGAAGGGGCGGGGAGAAGGAAGAGGACGTTGGGAGCTGGGGAGATGGCACCCAGGTGAGGGGTCTGAGGAATGGCCCCAGTTCTGGGGGCCAGGGACAGATGCTTCCCACACTGGATGTGAATGGGGCAGGCCCTGAGGGTTGGCCTCTCAGTGTTTCTGTATGTACTTCCCCATTGTTCTCTCATAGAGCTCAGAATGTTTTTGCAACCACTGTTGCCTGTGCTAGGGTTAGGGAGAATCCAGGGATGGGGTTCTCTGTGGCCTTTCAACTTAGGGAACTTTGGCACATCTAAGGGCAAAGTGGAGAATGCTTTGCTGGTTGTCCCACATGGAGAGGTGTTGGAAAGGGGAGGTCTGAGGAAGCACCTACCAATAAGAGGGGGACACTCTAGGGCCTGAATCAGTGCTTAGGGTGCAAGAGCTTCATCCTGACTGAAGGGGTGGAGCATCCCCTTGGGAGCTAAAACTTGGAAGCCTTGGTTGTTATTTTGTAAGTGTCCCCGCTCATGGCGCATCTGTCTGCTAACATGTGCTCTGGGATTTTTCCTAATGAATAGAGAGTTGTGCAGCCTTGTACAAAACACACTTCTAACTAAGCAATGGATCAAACAAGAAATCAGAGTGGAAACTAGACGATGTTTTGATCTGTGTGATTACGAAATCATGACACATTCAAGTTGTGAGGTGCAGCTAAAGCAGTACTTAGAGGCACAGCTAGAGCCTTAAATGCATACTTCAAACTTCCTGATTTCCCATCATTATGGCCAAAGATGGGGTGGAACGGGGCTTCCATGTTTTGTTTCTTCATCACATGATGATCAAAGGCTCGTAATTAGGCATTTTCTCAGCACAACTCGGGCATCTAGGTCACATATCAATGGCTTTCAGATGCAGTTTCAAACCCTGAACTCAGCAGAACTTGACTTTAAACATACCTTTAAATAAAACAGGTTGTACAGTACTGATGTGATTATATAGCAAGATATTTAGATTAGGACATAAGGTGATTCTCCAGTCATTGCTGGAATGCCCATGTTCCTAGCTGTTCCCCACTCACCTCCCTGCCACTCCCATCTGTTTATATCCAGGGACAAGCAGGCAGGGCTGCTTCTAGTCAGCAGTCGTGTAAACAGACAGACAGCATCAGGTAAAGCCAGCCCTGGCCCGAACATCTTTCTGCAGCCTCAGTTTGGAAGGGTGGCCTCGGGCATTTAGATGCCTGTTCTTCATATCCTATCTGTCGCCAGTGACCCAGCTTTGATGGCTTGGTCTTCCTTGGCTCCAGTTGGCACCAGCATCCATGCCACCTGCTCCACTCCCACCCTATACTTACAGGTGGCCCTAGCTTTGATGGCCACACCCCCTCAGAGGAATCATGGAATTGCAGTGACCCTGGATTTTCATCTCCCTCCCCATCTTCACTCCAACCTAGGCACCTCCTCCTGCCTGCTCCTCCTGGAAGCCAGCCTCCCACCCCAGCCCTTTGGCCCAAACTCCTAGTCCTGCTCCTCCATCTGCCTCCTGGGAAACCAATTCTTTTAGGCTAAGACACTTCAGTAAAAGATTAACAAACCACCAATAGCATAATACCTTGCTCTGCACTGTGGGGAGGACAGGAGAGGGTAAGGATTTTAAATCCTAATCAGTGGTGTCCAAATGCCCTCAAAAAGCTAGAACCAGTAATGTTGATATGAGCTCTCACTGATACAATTCAGAGATGTTGATTTTACATTAAAGACACATACACCCTTAGACTAAGCCATTATATTTCTAGGCAGATGGAGCAGGCCAAACCATGGCCCACCAAACATATCCACAGGTTAGTGCCAGGAACCTCTGAATACATGCCCTTACACAGTTACAGGGACTTCATGGATGTGAATAAGTTAAGGCTCCTGGATTATCCAGGAGGGTCCAATGTAATCACAAGTGTCCTTATAAGAGAGAGGTGGGAGAATCAGAGTCAGGGACAGGCGATGTGACAACAGAAGCTGAGGCTGGAGTGACACTTTGAAGATGGGGGTACGGGCCACCAGCCAGGAATGTGGACAGCATCTGGAATCCAGAAAAGGCAAGGAACTAGATTTTCCCCTGGACCCTCTAGAAGGGACACAGACCTGCAGGCACCTTGACTTTAACCCAATGAAACTGATGTAGGCTTTTGACCTCTGGAACTGTAAGAGAATACATTTGTGTTGTTATAAGGCATAAGTTAGCGGTAATTTGTTACAGCAGCAATAGGAAACTAACACAGCATCTAAAGAAATAATTCATACATGTGCCAGCCAGGAGGCTTATTGCAGCTTGGTCTTAAGTTTTTAAAAAAAATTGATAACTTTAAATGCCTAAAAAGAGGGAGTGACTAAATAACCTGGTACAGCCAGCCATACCATAAAATATTACATAGCCCTTTTGTATATGGACATGATGGGCTCTCCAGGATAGGTTGACTGAAGAAAGGAAATTGTGGGTCAGTTCCCACAGAATGACCCATCTGTGCACGTACACACACACTCACCTGTATGTCTCTTTCCCTTGAAGGGTTTTCAGGGCTGAGGAGGACCCCACCGGGCTGCTGGGGCCAGATGGTTCAATGGCAGTGCTGGTCCTGGAACAGCCTCTTTGGTTCTGAGGGTCCTGTCATTGTAGACAGGGGTATCTATCGCATCTCCCCCAACCCTTGTATCCTCCCCACTCTCTGTGCATGACTTAAAGCCCCAGAGGCCACACACACCAGACAGGTAAGAAACGGAAGCCCACTGTGGGAGGATGAAGAGGATACAGTGGTTAAATATACAGCGACGGAAGGAGGCTAGACTTCAGGTGGAGCACACAATGTAATACACAAGTGATGTATTACAGAATTGTACACTTGAAACTTATATAATGTTGGTAACCAATGTCACCCCAATAAATTAAAAACTTTTTTTTAAAAAAAGGAAGAAACAGAAGCCCAGGACCCAGCCACTCAGAGAGCTAGTATCAAGCTGGGCGGCTGCCCAGCCTGCGGCCCCTTGTGACGTATTTGCAAACACGAGGGGTTTTGAGCTCCAGAACCATCCCATTTTCCTTGCTTCAGGCTCAAGTTCCAGCCCCAATTTTCTGGGTTTAATCCTCTTCCTGTGGAAATCAATAAGGACATTGTGATGGAATGATTCACGTTCAAGGTCAGGCCGGAGCAAATTGGAGGCGACATGCTGATTTTACTGCCTTCACTGAGCTGGGAGCCAATCCTGCTCACAGACCCCTTAACCCTTTCCTTGCCAGTCCCGTCAGTTGTGTCAGCACCCACTTCAGCCTCCTCCTCAAGGTCCGGGTCCCCATGGCCTGTTCACCCATGCGTGGCCCTACCTTTCACATGTCCCCACAGAGTCCCACACACTTGTCTTGGTGGTTTGGGGAAGGGAGATGACAACCAAAGACAGAATCAAACAGGAGCAAGTTCAAATTAAAGGTCAAACACTATGTGTATAAATCCACTGGCCATATCCTGCCCCAGAAAATCTCTCTCCCAGAAGCAGGAAGTTTTCCTCTTTCAACCCTCTTTTCAGAGTTCCAGACCCCCTCCTTTCTGCTTTCCTGGGTTGTCCCATTTGGGGAGATGGAAGAAAAAGGTGACAAAATTCCTCTTCTTTTTCTTTTTTTAAGGTACAGCAAGTCAGACCTTTTCTGTGGTTCAAATACCAAAGTTTATTTCTCCGGAAGAAAGGAAGGAAGGAAGGAAGGAAGGAAGGAAGGAAGGAAGGAAGGAAGGATAAAAGGGAAAGAAAGGAAAGGAAGGGAAGGGAAGGGAAGGGAAGGGAAGGGAAGGGAAGGGAAGGGAAGGGAAGGGAAGGGAAGGGAAGGGAAGGGAAGGGAAGGGAAAGGAAAGGAAAGGAAAGGAATCAAAACAGGCGTTCCTGCATAGCTGAGACCTTGCAAGCAAAACAATTCAGAGACCCTGGCTCTTCTGTCCTGAGAGTCTACCATCATCCACAAGAACCTTCCCAAGGTGCTGTGCTAATCTGCATCAAGCCAGCCTGGGAAGAGTGCAGGGAACATACTTTGGAGGTTTGGGGGTGCGTGACTGAAAGAGGAGGCTTGCTGTCTTCCACTCATATCCCACTGGCCAGAATTCAGGCATATAGCCACTCCTAACTGCAAGGGAGGCTGGGAAATGTAGTCCAGCTATGTGCCCAGGTAGGAGAGATGGCTCTAGTGCACAGTGTCTTTAGTGAGGAAGTGGAGATAGTGCAGATGACTCTGAGGAGGTTAGCTGAGAAGGAGGGAAGAAAGGTAAGGCATGAAATCAAAAAAGTTTATTTGTTTGCTGGTTTGAAGAAGCCATGTCTGGAAGGAGCCAGTAGAGAGAGAAGACAGGTTTTGCTGGGAGAAGACAGGTTTTGCAAGGGTCTCAGAAGGCCTGGGATGAGAAGGGACAGTGATGGATAAAGGCACTTCTGGCAGGGCAGTCCTTGCCATAGGTCTTTAGTCATCTCTATGTCCCCAGTGTCTAACACAGGGCACTGAAAAATGAGTCGGAACATGCCTTTAAATGTGAAAGTGAGAAGCCCGGGCAGCAAGAAGTTAAAGGGCCTAGGGTTGGACAGCAAGCACCAGGAGCCAGGTGCCCGCCCCCCACATACTGTGGCGGTGCCAGTTAATCCCCTGCAGCAGGCAGGAGGCCTGCACAGCTGTCTCTCCCACCCAGCCCGCTGCCCAGAGGTCCTGGCAGCCCAGGGAGTTGGGGGTGGGGTGGATAACGTGGGTAACAGGGCAGGTAGCTGGTTTAACCCCTGTACCCTGGGGAGAGTGAGCCATGCTCTAGGTTTGCCACTCAGCTCCCACTTGCCATGAAGACCCACCTCCCTGTGGGCCAGTGTCCCCCAGCCAGCTGGACCCAAAAGCCATCCCTGCTCCTCCTACACAGTGTCAATTCCTGCCTCTGCACCTTTGCCTGAGGCCTTTGCCTCACCTGGAATGTCCTCTTCCTCCATCTTCCTAGGTAGTTCCTGCCTAACCTCCACTCCAGCCTTGAGATCCACCTCACCGAAAAACCCCAGCCCACAGGATCGTCCTCTTTGGTCTCTAGCCCCCGACGCCCCTAGGTTCTATTTGTCTGGAGCATCACTTGTGTCTCTGCTCTGCTCAGAGCCAGGAGATGTAGGCCTGGCTCCTGCATTCATTCATTCTTCACCTGCATTCTGTTCACAACAGATGAGGAAGCTGAGGCCCAGAGAGGTTAAACGACTACACAACTGAAGAGTGGAGTCAGGACTTGAGCCCATGCTCATTCGACTCCAGAGCCCACACTCACACTTTCCTCTTCAACCAGGACAGAGTATGAAGAGGACTGGTGGGGGCCCAGTAGCTCATTCTCCAGGAAGCTGGGGCAGGGGGATTGAAAAGAGGGTTCTAGTCCCTCTTCAGCCAATTACCAGGTAGAGGGTGTTGACAAATCTCAAGCTTCAGTCCTCTGTTGTGAGGAGGAGTGACAGGTTCTATATCCCAGGGTTGGCATAGGGGTCAAGTGAGATCATAGATGGCAACAGGCTGGACAACTGCAGAGGCCATGGCCATGTGTGAGGCTGCCCAGCTGAGCCAGGAGATCCCAGGCCAGCTGTGCCCAGGGCCGGAGAAAAGCAAGGAGCAAAGAGCCCGACTGGCCCCAGCCCAGCCTTCATCCAGGAGCTCTGGGGCTCTCTGCTAAGCCTTTGCCTCTCCTGTGCCCCTGCCAACTGTGTATTCTGCTCTGTTCTACCTGAACTAGGGACTGGAAGAACGAGCAGGATGCAGCGAAGAAGCCTGGATTACAGGGTCGGGCTCTGTCTCTGAACAGCTGTATGATTTGTCCTCTCCAAATCTCAGTTTTCTCATCACTAAAATGGGAATGAGAATCTGGCAAAGAGAATGTTTATAGGTGAAGCACCTGGTCTATGGCAGGCCTCTAATCAATGGAGCTATTGGTATCACTCTGGACAGAAACTTAAAGATCATCTTCTTTGAACTCCACACTTTCAGGAGCAGGAAACTGATCCTAGAAGGTCTCAACCACAAAATGAGCAACAGTGAAGGCAGCACCAGACTCCAAACCCAGTTTTGCTTTCATTGCCTGCTCTAAGGAGTCTTCCCCGAGCTTCAACCCCGGCTGGGCCTCCCTGATCTGACCCCACAGCTTCCAGTGCCTGAATTACCAGTGGGGCCTTCCAAGCCCTCTGCCTCCTTCTAAAACAGGAAGCTCACCAGACAGGACCCAAGCCCCTTGCTCCTGTCCTACTTTCCCCAACAGTAACTATCTCAAGGCTAGGTTCTCTACAAGGTGTTTGGACTCCTCTGGGGACATGTCCGGGACTTAGCTGAGCTGGGTGACATTAACTCTGAAAATGGAGGGGAGAAAGAAGTAAGAGAGGGAAGGGTTAAAGGCTCGGCAGCTGGGGAGGGCAGACTGCAGACGGCCCAGCCCAGTACTGGGAGGCCTGGGCCATTCCATTCCTTTGCAGATCAGTTACACCCAGCTGTCTCCCTCCCCACCTCAGTGCCCCTCGGATTAGGCGGGAAAGGATCCCCGGCCTGCAGCCTGCACACGGCCCGTGGGGAACAGCGCCTGCAGCCTACGCCTCCACGACAGCTGCTGAGTGTCAGGCAAGAACATAGATCAGCAGGATCCTGGCAGAGGTGCCCCCAGCCCAGGCCCTGCCCCCAACATGTGCAGGAGGGCCCCCTGAGGAGAAAGGGGGTCTGTAAGGGATTTGGGAGGTACAGGGAAGGGACTGCTCCCAAAAATATCTCTTTGCCCATATGTCACTATGCCTCAAATTCCACCATTAGACATCTTAAAAACTTTGGATCCTCCAAAGACACCAATTAAAATGACACTCCATGGCGTAGCTGGCATTCTTATGCATTGCTGGATGGAATGTCTTGGTAAAATTTATGAACATTTTCTTCTTTTTTTAAAAGACTTTGAATAGCTTCAACAATCTTTTTTAAATAATGTTTTATTTACTTGTTTTTAGAGCGAGGGGAAGGGAGACAGAAACAGAGGGAGAGAAACATCAAAGTGCAAGAGATACATTGACCAGGGACCCAGCCCACGACCCAGGCATGTGCCCTGACCAGGAATTGAACTGGTGACCCTTCAGTTCCCAGGCCAGCACTCAATCCCCTGAGCCACACCAACCAGGGCTGAATATTTTCTTTTACAAAGTATATATGAAGTCCCTCAAAAATGTCTATTCATTTGTCCAGTAGTTTCACTGAGGACTTTGACTCAAATAAGAGTTTAACATAAATAGTTTATAATATGGAGAAAAAGTGCTGTGGGCTACAGTTTCATGAAAAAATAAAAAGCTCATGTCATGAATATTCTTAAAATATTCAAAAAGTCACATGAAATATACAGGAAAATTCTAAACTAGCAAATACCTGTACCTACAATGAAAAGCATGGTACATTTCCATCACTAGGCCTGATGTAGGAAATTTCTGGATGCTGTACAGCAAATGGGAGGCAGTGCAGTGTACACATTGGGCAGATTGCCCGGGTTCCAATCCTGGCTGCTTCAGTCACTAATGCTGTGACCTTGGCAACTTACTGAACGTCTCTGAACTTCAGATTCCTCATTTGTAAAATTGGAATAATAATTATAGTAGTTGTAAGAATTATGTGAAGATTCAAGGAGATCATGTGTGGGAAATATCCCTGTGATCCCACCAGCAAAAGAACCAGCATCACCCAGTGAGTGAATGGTGATGGTACGTCTACCAAGCCAACCACTTACAGATCTGCCAATGAACCCCACACAGCACCATTTCTGATCAGTCTAGACTTTTATTGTAAATATTATTAGTCAATTAAAACTCACTAGCTTTTTGAAAATGATAGACAAACCCAAAATGGTGTCTAAGTTGAAATGGCAGTGGAAATTTCCCTCAAAGAAATACTACTGGTTTAAGAAACAGGAAGGACGTGAATAGTATTCTAACTAACATTCCCAGGATAATTCGGGAAGATCTTTAAATATCCAGAAAATAGGAGAATTGTATGTAAAAGCACAATCAGAAAACAAGAAAGAGTTTTCAGAAACTGAAAACATACTGACCTCACAACAGACCACCCTGCAATTGAAGACCTAGCCTACAACTATAAACTAGAAAGTCAGAAAAAAAATACATGAAATATGTGTATTTTAGACATTGGACAACAGGGTGCAGGGCTGGGATGCTCAAGAGAAAGGAAACAAATGAAATGAGTCTTAGTAGAAAAATGCAATTTTTTATCTGGAAGCATTTTCTGGAATAGGGCACAAGGAGGAAGAAGCCCCAGCAGAGCATGGTGGTCTCACTGAGCTGAAGAGACAGAGATCAAATTCAGGAAGTCTGACACAACTGGGATTTGTGTGGCAGAGTACCGGAGTAGAGGGAGCTGCATATAGAAAGAGCTCCAGAAATCTGCATAGATTAAATCTGTTGCTGATTACTAAGGAACACATGTGTAGGGTAGAAATTCATAAGGCTGGGCAAAGAACTGTTGGTCATTGTAAACTAAGCAATTCTTGGAGCTTACACAGGGCTGAGGGACATTCAAGTTCTTACTAGCCAGACAGCAGAGACATCACTGAATATCCAAGGCACTTAGTTGACCCTCTAGAGAGGGTCACATCTTAGAAATAGGACTAAACTGGACCTAGAGTAAATTTTACCCTAAACTTGCCCTGATTAAGCCTTGAAATAAGTCTCTAATTGACCATGGTGATACACAAGTAACTTAATTGTAAGATATAACAATGTATAAATAATTTTAGAAGAAAAAAATCCACTTGACACCATAATAATAATGTCCAAATTTCAATGAAAAAATGACTAGACATGCAAAGTCACTGAAAAATGTTATTCATAACAAGGAGAAAAACTCAGTCAATAGAAAA
This sequence comes from Trachops cirrhosus, assembly GCA_028533065.1. NCBI lineage: Eukaryota > Metazoa > Chordata > Mammalia > Chiroptera > Phyllostomidae > Trachops > Trachops cirrhosus. Next base: position 29,003,355 of record CM052543.1, on the reverse strand, counting down.
AGACATAGAACTTACAAAGATGGTGATATTAGCAGACAACAACTTTAAAATAACTATTACAAATATGCTCAAGAATATAGAGGAAAAATACAAATGTAATGAAGAAATAAATGGAAAGTATAAAGAAAAGAAAATGCAATAGCCAAGATTTGGAAATAGCCCAAGTGTCCATCAGTAGATGAGTAGATAAAACAACTATGGGACATTTACCCAATGGAATTCTGCTTGGCCATAAAAAAGAAGAAAGTTTTACCTTTCATGACAGCGTGGATGGACCTGGAGAACATTATACTAACTGAAACAAGCCAGTCAGAGAAAGACAAACACCATATGATTTTGCTCATGTGTAGAATCTGATGAACAAATGAACTAACAGACTCATAGATGGAGAGCAGGTTGACAGACATGGGGTGGGGAGCTTGGGGGTGGAGGAATGGAGCAAAAAGGAAAAAGGGCTCATGGACATGCGCAATGGTGTGGTGATTGCAGGGATGAGGGAGTAAAAGGGGGATAACTGGTCATGGAAAAAGTACAATAAAAAAGAAGAAAAGAAAATGGAACTTCTAGAGATGAAAACACAAATCTTAAATAAAAGTGGGATTAACCATAGATTAAAGACTTTAAAAGAAAAGACCAGTGACTTTGAAGACATAAGAGAAAAGATCTGAAATGAATTTCAGAGTGAAAAAAGTGCTGAAAAAAAATGAATACAGCCTCAGTAGCCTGTAAAATAATATAAAGAGATCTCAAATCTATGTAATTTAAGGACCAGAAGGAGAGAAGGGAAAGAAAAATTATCTTAGAAAATAATGACTGAAAAATAATAGTAGTGGCTGAATCCAGAATATATAGAGAACTCCCACGATTCGATAACAAAGAACAAACAACACAATTTTTAAAAGGGCCAAGGACTTGAACAGACATCTCTCCAAAGAAGATTCACAATGGCAACAAGCACAAGAAAAGCTGCTCAAATCGACCGAATTGACATGTAAAGGAAACTCCACTCACCAAAGGCAGAACATTCATTTTTTTCAAGTACATGTAGATCTTTCACCAAGAGAGAACATATTCTGAGCCATTAAACAACCCTCAAAAAATTGTTTAAAAAATTGAGATTATATAAAGTATGTTCTCTTACCAAACAGAATTAAACTAGAAACTAATAATTTAAAAAAATCTTGGAAATCCATAAATATTTGTAATTTAAACATGTTTTTATAAATAACCCATAGGTCAAAAAAGAAGTTATATGAGAAATCAGAAAGCATTTTTGAATTGAATAAAAATGAAAATATGACATATTAAAATGAGTGGGATGTAGCCAAAATACTGTGGGATATTTGTAGTATTAAATGACTGTGTTTAAAAAGAAGGAAAGCTATAAATCAATTATATGTCTTCATCCTAAAAAATAAACAGAAAAAAAGAGTAATTAAATACAAAGCAAGTAGAAGTAGGGAAATAAGAAAGATAAGAAGAGAAATCAATGGAATTAACAAAGAAAAAGTTATAGAGAAAAATCAATGAATCCAAAGGTGGTTCTTGACATGATCAATAAAACTGATAAACTTCTAGCTAGTCAGACTAAGAAAAAAAAGAGATGATTCAAATTATCAATATCAGGAATAAATGAAGAGACATTACTACAGAGTTTACAAACACTAAAGCAGAATAAGATATTGTGAAAACATAATGCCAATAAATTTAATAACTTAAAAAGTGAAAAATTTCTTGAAAATACAAACTACCAAATGTAACTCAAGAAGAATTAGATAATCTGAACAACATATCTATTAAAGAAATTTAATTAGTTATTTTAAAACTTTCCAAGGAAGAATACACTAGGACCAGGAACTTTCTTTCCTTCTATTCTTAGTTTGCTGACAGTGTCTATTGTGAATAAATGTTGACTTTTGTCTGATGATTTTTCTGCACTTATTGAGGTACTATGTTTTTTCTTTATTCCTGTCAACAGTGATTTTCTCTGTTCCAGATTTTAAATCAATGAAACTAAACTTACATACCTGGGAAAAGCCCAGGTATGGGTC
>CM052543.1:28846425-29000804 GCA_028533065.1 Trachops cirrhosus | reverse complement strand
ACTGTCAGCTGATTTCTCAAAAGAGACCTTGCAGGCAAGAAGGGGCTGGAAAGAAGTATTCCAAGTCATGAAAGGCAAGGACCTACATTCAAGATTGCTCTATCCAACAGTGTTCATTTAGAATGGAAGGGCAGATAAAGTGCTTCTCAGATAAGGTCAAGTTAAAGGAGTTCATCACCAAGCCCTTATTTTATGTAATGTTAAGGGGACTTATCTAAGAAAAAGAAGATAAAAGACATGTACAGTAAAATGACAGCAAACTCACAATTATTAACAACCACACCTAAAACAAAAACAAAAAGAAACTAAGCAAACAACTAGAACAGGAACAGAACCACAGAAATGGAGATCACATGGAGGGTTAGCAACAAGGGAGTGGGAGGAGGAGAGAGGGGGGAAAGATACGAAGAATAAGTAGCAATGAAGGTAGATAGAAAATAGACAGGGAGAGGGCAAGAATAGTAGGGGAAATGTAGAAGCTAAAGAACTTATGACACATGGACATGAACTAAAGGGGAATGTGGGTGGGAGAGGGTGTGTAGGGTGGAGGGGAATGAAGGGGGGCAATGGGACAAATGTAATAGCATAATCAATAAAATATATTTAAAAAATAAAATGGATTTAAATAGTATAAAAAAAGACATATTGGTAGCTCCCTCCTTCTCAAGCCTCTCTCTCTTTCCTTCCTTGAACATTGCACTTTCCTGCCTCCACTGACTGCTCCTCTTCTGCCTCCTTCACTGGCTTTTCTTTTGTTGTCTTTCCATTGCCTTTCTTTCCTTAAAGGTAGGAGCTCCTATCTGCACTGTCTTCAGTTTTCTTCTCTCAATGCACTCTCCCTGACATGTCTTCTCTTCCAAAGTCTTTACACACCAACTCTAGGCTGATGAGACCCAAAGCAACATCATCAGCTTCAGTATCTCACAGAGCCCCTGATTTATCCACCCAACTGCCTCCTTAACAATCCCTTCTGGACACCCAAACTCAGCACAGCTCAGACCACAGTCTTTGTCTTTCCCCAACTTCTCCTCTGGGGTTTCCCAACTCAGGGTAGGATACCATCATCCATGCAGTTGCCAGAGTCAGAAACCTAAGACTCATCACACCCCCATATTCTCTCAGCACATGGGACCTGTTGAGTCTACCTCCTAAATATCACTGGGACCCTGCTCTTCTCCATCTTCAGTGACTGTAGGCCTCCATACCCCTCTCTCTCCTGAAAAATTGAAAGCAGCTCCCATCGGATTAGCCAACTTCCATCCTTGTCTTTTCCAATTCACTTTTTAAGAATATCACCTGATCATCATTCCAATCTTATCCTATTCTCTGCCTCCCCAACCCCCACTCATGGGATGCAGCCAACACTGCTTACCTTGGCATTCAAGGCCCTTCGTATTTGACTCTAGTCTTCTGTTATGATTGATGTCCTACCTTTCCTTTATGTTGCCTCTTACGCCACTCCCATGCACCCTACAATCCAGCCACAAAGATGTACTGCCCCCTCTATTTCTTTGCTCACACTGTGTGAAATTGTCTTCTAGCTTCTCATCTGGAAAGCTTAGATGCCACCTCCTCCAGGAAGTCTTTTCTTATTTCCCCAAGAAAAATGACTCTCTTTTCTGGGTTCTCATGGCACCTTTCACATTCCCCTAATGTGCAATTCACATTGTGAATGCCCCTGAAATTTACATTCAACATGCCCCCAATGTGAATTCACATTGGCTTCCACTTCACCCCTTAGATTTCTGCTTCCTTACTAAATGGTGAACTCCTTGAGGTCAGAAATAGAGTTTGAGTCATCTTTAAATAGCCATTCCTTAGCCCAGGGAATAATGAGTGATCAAAATATTTGATGTTTGACTAAATGATTCTAAATCAAGTGCTATATCTGCCTTCTTCAAAGCAAGCCAACATTAGCTTTCTCTGTGCTGAATCTAGCATACTGGGGACCAGTCTGGCTGCCCCCTGATGGAGCATAGAGCAGAGCAATTATTTCCAAACTAGGTGTTTCCATGGGTATAAGCAATGCTGTGGTGAATATCTTTGTGCATAAAGCTATTTCTGCATCCTGGATTCTTTCCTTGGGACAAATAAGAAAGAAGAGCAATCAGACTGCCTGGCTCTTATCTTGGAAAAGATAGGCTCCTTTCAGCTCCTCTGGGAACCTACCCTGCAACTTACCATAAACCGGGACTTATTGGTGTCACGTCTCATTAATAAGTTATAGAATATGAGCACTGAGGAGACTTGGGGACAGGATGGAATGGTTCCACCTCACCATGGGTGAGAATCTAAGCCTCAGGGAAGGGAGCAGCTCATCTGAGATTGCCCAAGTATATAAACAGCCTAAGAATCAAGGTTTCCTGATTACCACACTTTGCTCTTGTTTCTGCATCCCATTCCTGCTTTGCACTTAAGAAGCTCCCCAGCAGGGAGGGTAGAGATGGTCTCAGGAAAGAACAGAGTCTCTGGGTAAAGCAGAGCCTTGAGGCTAGGAAGCAAGGACTCCCACTAGGAGGCAGACCTTCAGAACTTTTTCCATTCCCCTGTCCTACAAGGACTTTAGCTTAGGGGTTTCCCCACAGACACATGAATCAAGAGCAGGGCACAGCGGGGAATTAAGGCACTTAAAGTGTGTAGTGGGATCATCCTGTTCTCCTCTTCATCATTCTTAAGATAAAAGATAGTAATAACAACTACCATCATAATAAACATTTAATTGTCTAAGCTTCTCAAGTACCATGTGACAATGGTATTCTTATCAATGGAAGCAGATTATACCAACTTGTTCAAAGTCATACAACAAAGACTAAAATGTAGATATGTCACATTTCAAAGCCTACAGAATTAACTCCAAAGACAGAAATGTCTCAACTTCCAGCCAGTCTCAGGTCAGGTCTCTGTTGAGCAACTCTAGAAGGCACCCCTACAGACTCTTGGAGAGTTGTAAGAGTTAAACTCTCACAAGGAGTTGTTGTGAAGGATAAAGTAGATATACATGAACACACACACATGTGGACACCTGATTTATGACAAAGATTCCACTGCAGTGCAATGGGGAAATGATTATATTTTCTATAAATGGTGCTAGGCCAATAGAATGTTGACCCCCTCCTCATACCATACACAGAAATAAATTCCATTTGGATTACAAATCTAAATGTGAAAAGTAAAACACAATGTTTTAGAGTAAAATATAAAACATTTTTGTGACTTTGGGATGGGTAAAAGTTTCTTAAATAGAGCATAAAAAGCAGTAACCAAAAAGGGAATTTAAAAAAGGGAATTAGACCATATTAAGATTAAGAATGTCTGTTCATCAAAAGGTGAGAGTGAAAAACCAAAACATCAAAAGAATGAGAAGAGAGGTCCTATATTGGGAGAAAATATTCATATAAGACATATTTAATTTTTTAAAAACTGCCTTCAAAATAAACAAAGAACTCTTAAAACTCAACAATAAGCCCTGATCAGTGTGACTCGGTTGGGCATTTTCCCATGGAGCGAGAGGTTGCTAGTACCATTCTGGGTCAGGGCACATGCCAGGGTTGTAGTTAGGTCACCCATTGGGGCACATTCAAGAGGCAACTGATTGGTGATTCTCTCTCACATACATATTTCTCTCCCTTTCCTTTTCTCTCTCTTCCCCTCTCTCTAAAAATAAATAAATAAATAAAATCATTTAAAAAACTCAACAGCCCTGACTGGTGTGGCTCAGTGGATTGAGTGCCAGCCTGCGAACCAAGGGGTTGCTGGCTTGATTCCCGATCAGGGCACATGCCTGAGTTGTGGTCCAGGTCCCAAGTAGGGGGTGCTCAAGGGAACCACACATTGATGTTTCTCCCCCTCTCTTTCTCCCTTCCCCTCTCTCTAAAAATAAATAAAATCTTTAAAAAAATAACTCAACAATAAGAAAACAAACAATTCAATTTAAAAATGGGCAAAGGATCTGAATAGACACCCCACTAATGAAAATATACAGATGGCAAATAAGCATGTGAAAAGATGCTAAACATCATATGCCATTAAGGAACTGCAAAGTAAAACAATAAGATACCACTGCACACCTATTAGAATGCCCCAAATACAAAACACTGACAACATCAAATGCTGGCAAGGATGGGGAGCAACAGGGATTCCCATTCATTGCTGGTAAGAGTGGAAAATGGTACAGCCACTTTGGTAGACAGTTTGGCAGTTTCTTACAAAACTAAACACATTGTCACCATACAATCCAGCAAATGCACTTCGTGGTATTCAGCCAGATGATTTGAAATTTTATGTCCACACTAAAAAACTGTACATGAATATTTTAGCAGCTCTATTCATTTGCCAAAGCTTGGAAGTAACCAAGATGTCCACCAGTAGGTGAATAGATAAATAACCATGGTATATCCAGAAGATGGAATATTATTCAGTACTAAAAAGAAATGAGTTATCCAGCCATGAAAAGACATGAAGGAAACCTAAATGCACATTACTAAGTAAAGAAGCCAATCTGAAAAGGGCACATACTGTATGACATCTGGAAAGAGAATTATGGAGACAAAAATATGGTGGTCAGGGTTATGGAGAAGGGAGGAATGAATAGGTAGAGCACAGAGGAATTTTAGGGCAGTGAAACTAACCTGTATGAAACCGTAATCATGGATACATGCCATTACACATTTGTTCAAACCCACTGAATGTACACCACTAAGAGTGAACCCTAATATAAACTATGGAACTTGGATGATAATGATATTTCAATGCAGATTCATCAACTGTGACAAATGTACCACTTTGGTTTAGGATGTTAACTGTGGGGAGGCTGTGAATGTGTAGGGATGGGGTGTATAGGACCTCTCTGTACTTTCCACTCAATTTTGCTGTGAACATAAAACTTTTCTAAAACAATAGGTTTTTTAAAAAGGGCAACACAAGAGTGGGAGACAGTATTGCAATGCATATGTCCAACAAAGCACTCATATCTGAAGCAATAATGCAGGGGGAAAGGCAATGCAATAAAATAGAGATCAAAAGACTTGAACAAGAATTTGTCAGAAGTTAATATCCAAATGGCCAATAAATGTATGATACAGTGCTCAACTTCACTAGTCACCAGGAGAATGCATATAAGCCCACCACAATACCACGTGTCTACCATTGCATGGCTAAAATGAAAAAGACAGAAATACCAAGATTTGGTAAGGATGTGGAAACCAGGACTCTGTGAATAGTTAATGGAATATAAATTAGTGGAACCACTTTGGAAAATAGCTTTCAGTATGTCTCAAAGATAAACATATACATACCCTAAGACCCATCAATCCCACTCCTCAGTATATCTCTGACAGACATGCTTATACATATATTCACCCAAAGAGACAGCGGAATGTTCATAACATATAAAAATTGCAACTAACAAAATGTCCACCAGCAGTAGAACAGGTAAATAAGTTGTGAGATAGGCACATAATGAAATGAAACAATAAGAATAAACAAACTACAACTACATATAGTTCAATGAAAGAAGTCAGAAATAAAAGTACACTGGCTGGTACAATGTAGATAAAGTTCAAAGCTAGACAAAACTCTTGGTGGTGATGGAACATCCAGGTTGTGGTGGTGATCCCATGACTCTATGTACGTGATAAGACGTCATAGAACTCTATGCCCACAAAAGGTGCACACAAGAACTTGTGAAAGCTGCACAAGATCTGTAGCTAAGTTACTGTTACTGTACTGCTGTCAATTTCCTGGTTTTGATCATGTTCTATGGTAACCAGTGTCCCTGGGGGCGGCTGGGCAAAGGGTATGCAGGAATTCTCTGCAGTATTTTTTCAACTTCTTATGAGTCTAAAATTATTTAAAAATGAAAAGTTTTAATAGAGCAGATGAAATGTATCTATGGTACTAGAAGTGAGGGTAGTAATTAGCCTTGGAAGAGTTGGATGTGACTGGGTGGGGATGCTGGGGGTGCTTCTGGGTGCTGTCATGATCTGGCTCTCCATTTGTGAGCTAACTACACAGGTGTGTTCACTTCATAAAACCTCATCTACCTGTAAACTTACATGCATTTTTCTCTATGTATATTAAACTTTAATGGAAAGTTTTAAAAGAAAAAGTAATGATATGCTCACAGGAACTTGGCCTAGTGTCCAGCACATTGGAAGGCCTGGGAAGAGCAGTTTGCTATGTCCGTGGTTGTCTGCTCCCTTGCTCTCCTGTCTGGTTCTCTCTTGCATTGTCCCCGCCACCCAGGTAAGCACATTTCATAAAGCAGATGCCTTAGCCTTAGGACCACAGGGTGGGAGTTCCACGCAGATATTTGAGGATTAACAAGACCACCTGGCAGAAAAAAAAAATGGAAACACGCGTGAAGTTTAATGTGCCTCCTGCCAACACTGAACACAATAAAAAAGATTTATTGTAATTACTGGCACATAACAGTACTCATAGCCAATAATGTATTGGTTTATTGGTTAAAGCAAAAATACTCTTCGTTGAAAAAAACCCTGAAAATGTTAAATAATCCTTGACAATATAACAATCAAGAACTATTCTATTGCTGTGAAGAACTGCATACAAATTACAAAGGGTATGTTCTGATTTTGCAACACCTAAGCGTGAGGGGCTCCAGTTAGTTGAGCCTTTCTGATAAGCCACACTACCCCCACAAAGGTACTGTCTCCGACAGTTCCTTAAAAGGCCTTGAATTATTTTTAATTTGGAGAAAGAACATTTTGTCCAAGTTCAAGGTGATAGGAATTGTTCAAACTGTGGCATACACTATAGAAAAACAGGCAGTTGTGTTGTAATATTTCATAGTAACTATCCCAGCAAACTGTCTTAATTTTTTGCCAGTTTGGCATTTAATGATTTTACATAAAGCAGCATTGATGATGCTTCTAAAGGGTCACTTGAGAACTGCTTTTACAGTAGTGTATCTGCTACATTGAATGTTTCACTCATATTTAATTTTGGGGTGTAAGCCATACAAACAAAGCCAGTGGCTGTATTTCATCTCTGAAGTCTTGGGTCTCAGCAGACAGTCAGTGTATCAATTACAGAATGAAAAATGGTGAATTACAATCTTTTCCCCTAAAGAGTCTGCAGATCAGAGAACCATCATATGCTCTGGAGCAAATGACACAAAAATGTTTTAACTATTATCCTTTCAACAAAGAAACTTTTACAGTATGGGAAATCTGATTTAAAACAGTTGGTTTACACTACTTCAAAAGAACATAAGCACCCTATGTTCATTGCAGTGCTATTTACAGCCACCAAGATACAGAAGCAGCCTAAGTGCCCACCAGTAGATGAGTGGATAAAACAACTATTTACACAATGGACATTTATACAATGGAATACTACTCAGCCATAAAAAAGAAGAAAATTTTACTCCTTGTGACAGCATGGATGGACCTGGAGAACATTATGCTAAATGAAATAAGCCAGTCAGAGAAAGACAAATATCATAAGATTTCACTTATATGTGGAATGTAACCAACAATCTGAACTAACAAGCAAAATAGAGACAGACCCATAGAGAGAGAGCAGGCTGACAGCTATGGGGTGGGGCAGGTTAGGGGGCAGAATGATCAAACAAAAAGGAAAAAGGACTCATGGACTTGGACAACAGTGTGGTGATTGTGAGGGAGGTGGGGGAAGAGGGGTGAAGGGGATTAAATGGTAATGGAACAACGATACGAAAATAATAAAACCATTATTTTAGCAGAACCTTTAGGACAATGCCCCCCAGCCACCGTATACTTTGGTAACTGGATTACAATTTATGCATTACAATTCAGACATGCAAGAAAATGTTTTTTTGTTCTCTGGATAGTTTTTATCTTGTTTTAAAGCCTAAACAAAATGAAGGTGGGAAAAAACATATACTCCTCTAGTTAAAATAGCCTCTGAGTAAAGCCACTCTATGGTAGCTACTCCATCCTTCAAGGTGCTCTCTACTCACCCCTTCCTCTCTGCTCCCTGAGGGCTGCAGGAACACCATCAGGGAGAAGGCCCCTGGTCTGAGCCATGTAGCTTCTGCTCATCTAAAGGAAAGGGGAGCTCAACCCACCTGATCTCTGGACATGAATGAGCCTCCGTGCTCCCTGCCCTGTGGCCCTGGAATCTGGCTGGGCAGCTCGCAGCCTGTGTGGGCAGCGCAAGCACTGTGACAGTTGCTTTCTAGGAGATGACCCTCTTCCCTGCTATTGGGCTCCTCCCCCAGCTGCTGACACTCTGAGACTCAGCTACAACAGTTGGGAACCACCCTGTCTGGTTTCAGAAGCTGTAACTCCCACATGGCTAAGGCTGACTGAGCAACCTTCGGACCATAAGCCACTAAGGAGACAAAGCTTATCTCCCTGGCAGGAGCGCTGCTTCTGCTCATTTTTCCATAACTGTCCCCCAATGCTTGACCAGTTAGCCAATGACAGGTAAGATTCCCTGAGGGGGGAATGACCTAAGACAAGCAGAATCATGGGGGGCCCCAGGGAAGGACTTAGGGGGCTATAGCAAAAGGGTGTGATGGACCTTCACCCCTCGGCTTTGACATAGCCTGAGCCTTCATTCTGTCTTTGAGAAGTCTCCTAATCTCTTGGCTGCCTTACTTCCTCTGCCTGACTTACGCCTAAAACAATGACAGTGTGGTGCAGCTCTGTGCTGGAAAGGGCAGGTTCCCAGGGCGATCAGGCCTAAGAAAGAATACATAAAATTCTGTGAAACCTGCTTTGCTCAGAATGCTCTCAATTAAATGATAAGGGTCCAAGCAGGAAATGAGTTTGTTTCCCAAAGTTTTATAGCCCTTTAGCTAACAGACCCTGACTCAGAATAAGCCCTTGTAGTTCTTTGTATACTATCGATTGTTTGATCCTTACTGCCTGACAATGATTAATGAGCTTTACCTGTATTCCTGTGCAAATTGAAAGCCAATAAAAACCTGTCAAGGCAAGGGTCAGGGTGCTCTCCTCATGAGAGAGTAGCCATGCCATCCCTTTTCCTCCACAGAACTTGGTAGTCCCTGTGAATTTGTCTCTTATCTCATCCATAATGCCGCAGACACTGCAGGCCAGTGTCTGTGTCATACAATGCCCACCTGAACCCCCAGTTTGGGGCTGCCTGCCCACAGTCTCTTGTTACAGGAGTCCTTGTACTTCCATGCAATGCTGGGGCAGTTCCCTGCACCTCCACACCATGGCCAACTTTGGGCAGGCCTACTGATTCTCAATGCTCAGCCACCTTCTGTTTGTTATAGTCGTGGAGATGTTTCTGGATCTCTTCCATAGCATACTAAGACTACTTCAGGCTACCAGTCGACAGGTCTTCCAGCAAGAGGGTGGGTCTGGGAGAAAATGCAACATAGCATGAATGCTTGCACCATTTTCCTGACCCTGCTGGGGAACTGTGTTTCTATTGGGGCATCTGCTGTCTTCCCTCCCCACCCCACCCCCCAATCCCTGAGCTGAGGCAGCAGCAGCACACTGATCCCTTATTTCATCCCTTCCTAGCAACTGAAGAGCTCTCTTTCTCCTTCCTGTCTGGCAAGGCTTCTCTCACATCACCTCCTTCTCATTTGCCACCCCACCCCACAGTCAGAAGGGTGATGTACAAATGCTGTAGGGCACAAACTCAAACCACTTAGAATAGAAAATACATCAGGAGATATTAAAATATATATATAACCCCTGACATACGATTCTGACGAAGATTTCTATGTGCTTTCAGCTAACAAGGAGCCAAGTCTCAAAGGGCCAGCAACTACTCACAGGACAGTTTATCCTGTGCCAATGCTCACACAAACTTCCAGATTCTTCTGGCAGTTTAAGAGCAGGTAGTGACCAGGTTACACAGGGCTTCCCAATATACTGGCAGATATATGTATATTATTTTTGCATATGAAAATTATCCAGGCACCATACAGCCCCATCCTAAAATTCTAGGATAATAAATGCAAGTGAAACATCTTTTGACAAAATAAAGCCTGAATTTCAAAGCTGAATTTGAACAACATAGTAATTTCTTTTACCTTTCTTTTAACCCACTGATGTTTTTATTTTTACCAGCACAATGTATTTTGCTCTTGCAACTGCTTAACCAATTAATGACTAAAAGGATGGTTATTAAGCGTTAGTGGGCAACTGGCCGAAAATTGTGTTAATGGGAGATGCACTTTAATAGGCCTCAGCGCTCACCTCTCTCTGTTGTCATAAGTGTCATACATCATGATGCTGTAGCTGTGTTTGAATCCACACAGCTGATAGGTCCTTTATCATATATTTGATAATCATTAAGTATGCATTGTTTTCTTTGCTAGTGTGGTTATGCTTGTTTTAAAATGCTTTAGCCTATTATTTAATAGGACAAGCAATACTCTTGCTACCTCTGACTCATATGGTGTCTCAGAGCCACTGGTGTAAAAGCAACATTCTTATGTTGCTTCCTCCTCCTGCCTCTGGCTCACACCTGAAGCCTCTGCCTGCCCATCATGAGGGACAGCCAGGCAGGGTCAGACACTGAGGTTGTCCTCACCCAGGAAGATAAGAACTGCAACTGTAAGATCGCTGACCATCACTCATTGGCTGATCTTGGACGAATCCTTGGCCACTAGAGCAGAAGGCTGGGCTTTCTGGTTTTGTAAGTTCCCTTTCCTCTAAACACAAGATAGCAATAGCTAACGCTTGTTGAGAATTCATTACATACTAAATACGTGACATTCATGATCTCATTTAATTCTCATAATACCTCTGAGGTATGTACTACTCATATCTCTCTTTTATAGCTGAGGAAGGTAAGGCTCATGGAAGTTAAGTAATCACTGGAAATCACACAGCAAGCAAACAGTTGTACCCATCTAACTCTACGGCTCTTAGCTATTAAAATTGGGCATACAAAAGTTAAATAGCTTGTCTATAGTTATAAAACTAATAAGGGGCGGGGGTGGGATGAAAATCCAGATCTCATTCAGTTCCAAACCTTTGTTCTTCACCCTACGGGACAGAGAAGAGGCATAAAGTATAAGGTAGGCCTATGAGAGCAGCAAAAATTCAGACGGTGATAGCAGGAATTAGCCTTTAAATGGAAATTGGATGGAAGGTGAATGAGAGCCAACCAAACAGATTCGTTTCAGCTGACTGGCATGTGGAGCTTACCAACCAGAGAACACGATCTTTGGAGAACAGATGGTGGACTGACCAATGAGAGCTGCATATTGTGAGGTTGGGGGCGGGGGGAAAGGGGAACTGGCCAATCAGAAACTGCAAAAAGGGGATCAGTCAGTGAAACTGACCAATCATGGTGTCCCAGAGAGGCCTGTGCCTCTGAGTTGGAACTTGCTCCTTGGAGAGGTAATCTGACTTCCTAATGGCGAAAGGCCACTCTGGGCTCTGACTGGCGCCAGGGTTCCAGGAAACAGGTCTGAGGCTGTTCCTGCGCCGGTAGTCACTGCCAGCGCGCCTTTGCTCATAGATTAGCCCTGAGGTCAACCATTTCAGTGACTCACCTCGTGAAAATGAGATGGCAGTGTCAGGACTTACTGTTTCTCAGTAAGCATTTAAATTGATTTTTCCAGATGGATAAATCCCCCTTTGTTTTTATACAGAAGCTTAAGATGTGTCTGGATATCAGCTCTGAAGATATTTACCAGGTAAAAGAGTCCCCCACCCCACGCATGCAGGATCCAGACGCTGTGACCGGTGAAACTGGCATCAAAACTGGCGGAGAGTCGCTGCCTGAGAAAGCCCCACTAGTGACAGCCTGGGGAAGCCAGCACCAAGGGCTGAGGTACATCCCTAACTAGGGACAGGGACAGCCCCATCCTGAAACACCCCCACGGAGTGATAACTACACCCATTGCCACAAATGTCAAGAGATCACATGTCCCTGCCCGCTCCTGTAAACCAGGTGATGCCTTCCTTTAGGTCAGAAACTTCAGAACCTCCAGGAATTTTAGATGAGAATCTCTAAGTGAGGAAAGGAGGTCCTGGCTTCTGCATCCCTGGGAGTTTGACTTTTTGTCCTACTCTGCCCTCAGAAGTTCCCTCCCACGTGCCCATCATGCTGCTCCCAGGTCACACAGTCTTCCAGGTACCGACACACCATCTTGGTTTGGGTCACTCTGAAAGCGGAGCCTGAGGCAAGGATTCGATGGAGGTGGTCTACTCAGAAAGTGACCCGAAGAAGTGTGGAGTTGGAAGAGTGAATCAGGGAAATAGGGAAGCCAAGATGGCTTTCAATAGGGCGTGTTACCTTGATGTTGTGTCTGCAAGCATATGGGGATAAAGTCTGCTGGAATCTCTGAGGAGTGTACAGAGAGCCCCCCAGAAGTATCCATGTGACAGGTGATAGCTGGAGTCTTTCTCCTCCTCCTCCCTCCCTCACGGATTGAAAATTGTTCCTGGGGCAGTTAACTCCCTGGTGCTTCTGGGAAGCATTTGCTGGCTGTGAGCTCCTGTGGTGAGAGAGAAACCCCCAGTCAGAATTTGGAAAGTCTCTGGTTCCAGCTTACAGCAGGACACTGAGAAGGCGTCCGAGCCAGTGCAGAACTGTCCACCATGGCTGTAGTTGAGATTAGAAGTGAGCCCGGGGCTTATGGTGCAGACACTGCAGGCTCCACACACTGACTACAACCTTCCTGAACAACTTATGAAGGCTGATAGCAACAGGGAAATAAACGTAAAAAGAGCAAGAAATGTGAATGAGTTTACCTCGCCCAAACTGAAGTATGTAGTATTCCACACTTTTAACCAGAAGGCTTTGGAGTAAAAGGTATTGACTTCTAAATCCTACAAGTGTGAGTTCAAATCCTGGCTCTGCCATATAGAAAGTTAGTAACCTCAGGCACACTACCTGAGTGCTCTAAGTCTGTTTCCTCAAGTGTATAATAGGGATAAAAATATTTACCTTATAAAAAAGTTGTACGCTGCCCTGGCTGGTGTTGCTCAGTTGGTTGGAGTGTCATACTGCACACAAAAATATTGGAGGTTTGATTCCCAGTCAGGACACATACCTAGGATACAGGTTCAATCCCCAGTCAGGGTGTGTATGGGAGGCAACCAATCAATGTTTCTCTTTCTTCCCCATCTTCCTCTCTATCTCTAAAAAAATTAATAAACATTTTAAGAAGTTGTATGCAAAGCCCTTGGGACATGCTAAGCCCTTTCTCAACATATGGCAGCTCTCAGTAAAGGGCTGGCACATTTTCCACACCCTCAGTCACCTCTGAGCTCCAGGCTATCTCTGAGGGAAGGTGGCTGTTTCACCTTCTCTAGACTAGAGCTGCCTGACATCCTGACACTTTGAAGGATGGCCGTAGGGCCTCTGTAGTCCTCACCCACAGAACCTTAAAAGGACCACTTATTTTCCTAGAGATTTGGTTCACACCATTTCGGAGGCACAAAGAAAAAAGTTTGAGTGACATTTGTAAAATTCAGGTGTTAAAAAAAATTTAAATGATGTGGGAAAGATCACTCTTTGGATAGCTATCCTGACATTTCTCTCAACCACTGAAGACAAACATGCAAGCTTTCCTCTATGAATTTTACTCTTTCATAGTGTGCATTTCCATACCTTTGGGTAAAGCAATACCTTTGAGTGACCATTGTAATAAGCCAAACTCAGATTCCGGAGGGGAATGTCCCTATGAGTCAAACCCAATCATCTGTGTTCCTCAACTGGTCTAAAAGTGGTGCTATGTCTGTCTATAAAAGACATTAAATAAACGTATTTATTGCCCTTATTTCAATTATTCCCATATTTTCATCCCTGCTAGTCCTCAAATTTTCAACTTTAAATGACCTTAAATTTGACCTCTTTAATCTGGGTTAAAAAGATCAAGTTCAAAAATTTCCTTCCCTGATCTGCTTTGTCCTGGGGGTCTGGGACTGGACATGAGCTCCCATTTCAGACCCCATTACCCAGACAATAAGTCTACAGAAGAAATTCCCCAGGAAGAAGCAAGGAAAAAGCCTGGGCTGGGAGTGGAGAGATCAGAGTTCTAGTGCTAGCTCTGCTGTGAACAGGCTGTGTGACCTTGGGCAGGCACCTCACCTCTCTGGGCCCCAGTTTCCTGCTCTTTAGGGTGAGAAGCTGAGAGAGGAGGTGCTCTGAGAATCAGTGGATGGGATCCTTGGGGGCTTAGGCAGAGGTCCCTGTATAGCTGGGATTTTCTGGGCCCCGCCATGGCGTCCCTAGCCTGGCTAGGGGCTCCCGCAGGGCAGGATCACATTGCCCCAGATTCCAGGACTCACTGTGGCACAGACCCAGGATCGGGTGACAGATCCATCCAGCCTGGACTGGCTCAACCTCTTAGCTACAGCCGCAACCATGGGGGCTGGAAAACCAGAGCTAATGCAAGCCAGCTGGAGGCTAGGACAAGATTGATGAAGGACAGGGAGAGGATTTGGCCAGGGGGTTGGTGGGGCTAGAGCATAATTAGTCCTGCCTGCTTCGCAGAGGCCCCCAAGCTGGGTAAACCTCATTAATTGGGAACCCCCAGTAGGGAATTCCTGCTCATGACCCAGAAAAGGAAGGGCTCGTTAGGAGTTAATTAGTAGTGAAAGTGCCAATTGGGGAAAGTGTTTAAACTATTAAATGGCTGAGCACCTGTTTACCTACAAACAACTGATATGTCAATTATCTGACCATCAAAGCAGGTCCCCTAAGATAGTGATTACCAACCTCAGTGATCCTAAAGGTCACCTAAAAACCTTGTTAAACACCAGTCTCCAAAGCAGTGATCCTGATTGGTCAGCCAGGGGAGAAAACTATTGCTCTAAGGGATCCTGTAGCTTAGGGTCCCTTGGTCCAATCACAGTGGCTGTGTGTATCAGCAAGCAAGAGGTAACACCTAACAACTACTGCTGCTACTGCTCTTTCTATAATTTACTTAGCAGTTACTATGCACCAAGAATAATGCTTGACTTTTAGAATGTATTATCTCTTTTGGTCCACATAACAGCTATTTGTGTACAGAAGATAAGGTAGCTCAAAATATTCAAAGAGGTGGGGAAATGAACTAGAAATAATACTAAGTGACAAAGATTACATGTGGTCCCAGATATTTTGACTCCTGAGCCTAGATCTTTCCTTTTTTTAAATCTTCACCCAAGGTTATATATTTTTATTGATTTTAGAGAGAGGGGAAGGGAGAGAAAGTTAGAAACATTGATGTGAGAGAGAAACATCAATTGACTGCCTCCCGTATGCACCCTAACTGGGAAACTCACAATCTAGGTATGTGCCCTGACTGGGGATTGAACCTGAAGCCTGTTGGTGTGCAGGACAATGCTTCGACCACCTGAGCCTCCTGGCCAGGACCAAATCTTTACCTTTTATTAATGATTTCAAAAGCCATTCCTGTCTTTTGGCTGGCTAGGGCAACTCTCTGTTAGGCTCTTAAGGATAGTCATAGGACTATTAAAGATATTATCCATTGCACAGAGAGGAAAACCAAGTCCCCAAAAGGAGACACTCATTGGTTCAAAGAGTCCAGGTTTATGGCTTCCATGCCTGGGCAATTTTCCACTAGACAAGGCTATCACCTGGAATTATGGACTAGAAAGAAGGAGAAAGGCCAGTCTCCAATGCTAAAAGTCAACATGTGAACCCCAATATTCAAGATGCAGAGTAATTCAATTAGGAGCACTGGGCTGTAATCACAGCCATACCACTGACCCCAGTGTGACCTGGAGCAAGGCACTACACTTCTGCAAGTCTCTGTTTCCCCATCTGTCAAGTGGAAGTGCTGCTGTCTGGTTCACCTTCTTCCTTGTGAGAAACAAATGAGAGGAGGTGAATGAGAGAAAAGAGAATGCAGTAATGATGTAAGGATTACTCCAAGTGTTGTGGGACAGCCTTGATTTTATGGAGCCTCTCACACAATTAAACAGCAACTTAGGGCTTGATAAGATAGCCCTTTAGGCTTTGGTTGCCAAAGCCAATCCTCCCCTTGATGGGTTGCAGGAAGCTAAAAAAAAAAAACATTTCCTGATTGTCTCCAGAAAAGTAGCAAAATGGTTGACCAGATGGCCCCCATGGCCTCCATCTGTGGATACTGGATTTGACCTTACCGGTCAGGAAAATATTGTAGCCCTACCCCACAGACTAAGGGCAGATTCTTCCAAAGCCAACCTCACTTAGGGGCCCCATCCGGATGCCCGCCTAGTTCCCTTCCGGCCCTGGAGGAGGCCTGAGCCTCCCCCGCCTCCTGCTCACTCCTCGGCTGCCAGCCCAGCAGCTGTTGCCTCAGATCAGTGTGGACCATCTAATCCCCTCTCCAGAGCCCTGGCCCCCTCCTCAGGCAGTAAATTAAGGAGGATGTAAGAACAGAGGGCACCAGCGTCAGCAGAGCGGCATCCAAAACATCCTCCCCCACCCTGTGCCTGAGTCATAGGGCCCTGAATTGGCCCCCTCTCTGCTTGGGGTGAGGGAGGAGGAGGCAGGGAGAACCAGGCCTGAGGGAAGAGGGAAGAGGGAGGTCAGAACCCAGAGGAGGGAAAGGGCAAGGGGTTCGTAGAGAGGAACCAGACCAGGTTCCTAAGGGAGTTCCAACTCGATCACCTTCCTTGTCGCTCTGTGTGAGACCCCAAATTCATACACTGGAGTGATGAGGACACGGAGCCCAGACATCAGCTTCTAAGGCCCTAACCTCATCTCTTTCACATGTCACATCTGCCCCGGCTGTTGTGTCTCCATCCCTGAAAAGGACAGAGAATAGTCAGCTGACAAGATAGGGAGCACCTCTCACTCTAGGACCCACCTCAAGTCCCTGTGTTGGGGGGCTGTGGTGGAAGTGGCACCTTTGGCAGCTGTCCTTACCTCCTACCCCTGAGAGTAATCAACAGGCTTGACTAAAATTCTATTACTCTGTGACTTAAAAACACCACCTAAGACTCCCATGCATATAATGTATTGAAGGTCACAGCAAGAGCTTCCTGATCTGACACCAATCTACCAACAAACTGAAGACGGAGGAAAAGAGAGAAAGATGGCAGATAAAACTGCTAGAGCGTCTACTAGTATGACCTAGAAAGAAGAGCAAGGTAGGGATGCTACCCAGCTTTTCAGAGATTCCACCTGGAAGCAGGGGCTGGTGAATAAAGCGGTGGTTTCCAATGCAGAGATCAGACTAGGGTGATAAGCCCCATAAGCTTGCGACTTTAAGTCAGCAAAGTCAATACCACCTCTTAATCTTCATGGAGATGTAGTAAGATGCAACTCACCTTTCAGAAACAGTATGGGAACGTTTCATGTGCACAAAGAAAATGGTCTGTTCAGAAGGAAGGACAAACAATCCTTGTATGTCAAAAATATCAATGTTTGTGTTTCTGTCTTGCTGAAAATACAATTTATATACTATCAAATTTCTACCTGCAGCCCAGGTGCCTCAGATAAACTCTAAACTCTCTCCATCTGCGAGACTTTCCAATAGCCCTCACAAGCTTAATCTGTCCAAAAGCAAACTCCTGATCCCCTCCATCAGATTTGTTTTACATACAACCTTTCCCATCTCAGTTTATGGCAACTCCATCATTCATGTTGCTCATGCAAAAACCTTGACACTGTCTTAGAATCTTCTCTTTGTCTCTCCTCTCTACTCCCACATCCAATCTGTTGTAAGATTTTATTGGCTTTACTTTCAAATGCTATATCTCTTACTCCCTCCGTTACCACTGTGAACCAAGGTATAACTGTCTCTAAACTGGATGATGCAAAAGACTTTGTACAGCCCTCCTACTTCAACATTTGCCCCCACCCCACCTCCCAGCCCCCATCTACTCTCAGTACAGCAGCTAGAAGAATCCTTTTAAAATGCAAGTTAGGTTTCATAACCCTTCTTCTCAAAACCCTCCAAAGCTCTTACTTCCAACTAAAAGCCAAAGTCCTGGCAATGTCCACAAGGCTCTGCATAATCTTGTTCCATTAATACCTGGCCCTTACCTCCTGCTACTCTTCCTCCTTCTCTGCTCCAGATACACTGACCTCCTAGCTGTTTCTCAAGCCTGACAGATGTGCTCCTGCAGTAGAACTGTTGTTGTGATTTTTCCCTCTGCTTAGAATGTTCTTCCGCCAGATATCTACCTACCTTCCTCATTCCTTACCACCTTCAAGTTTTCGCTCAAGTCTGTTTTCAACAAGATCTGCCCTGACCATCCTTTAACTGAAATTGAAGTCTCTCTCTTCCAGCATCCTGATCTCCCTTACCCTAGTCAACCTTTTTGTTTTTATGACACTTATACCCTTAGAGTATATAATTCACTTATTCACTAGCTTTATGCTTGTCAATCATCTGTTTCCACTAAAGGTAAGCCCCACAAGACCTATATGTTGTGTTCCAAGTGCCTAGAACTGAACTTGGCTCATTGATGAGTGAACAAATGAATCAAGGTGGTAAAGGGGCGAGGAATGTCCCTGAAAGCTGTCTGGTTAGACTACAGAAATAGAGGTTGGCATATTGAAATATGTTCCAGGGCTGGCCCAGAGATCTGTTTAAGCAGTTTTGGAGTCTCCATCCATCTGGATGCCCTGCTACAAGGGACTTGTGGCTAAAAGTCAAACATGCTGTAGACTTTGGGGTACTTTTATGACAGCCATACTTACAGCTGACCCAATAGAAATGGGCAAAAGCTGGAAGCAAACTCCTCCTGATAGTCCTCGAGTTCACCCCATGCCTGCCACTCTATTCACGCCTTCATAACTGGGTCACTGACCTGGTCCTTGATTCAGTCCTGCTCTTTATATATATGGCATATATATGTGTGTATATATGTGTATATATAATATATATATTATTATGCTATTACAGTTGTCCCATTGCCCCCCTTCATTCCCCTCCACCCTGCACACCCTCTCCCACCCACATTCCCCGCCTTTAGTTCATGTCCATGTGTCATAAGTTCTTTAGCTTCTACATTTCCCCTACTATTCTTGCCCTCCCCCTGTCTATTTTCTATCTACCATCTATGCTACTTATTCTCTGTACTTTTTCCCCCTCTCTCCTCCTCCCACTCCCCTGTTGCTAACCCTGCATGTGATCTCCATTTCTGTGGTTCTGTTCAGTCCTGCTCTTTAACTTTAGATTCTGACCTCCCACCCTTGACAGTCCAGACCCACCTTGTAAGAGTACCATTTATTGACTTCTTTGGCCTTTCAACTCAAACAGCTTATTTTGTTACCATCTTTTGCCCCATTTCGATTTTTGCCACTTGTGTGTGAAAAAGCACCTGTATTAGTTTGACATAGCTGTGTAACAAATTACCCCAAACTTAGTGTCTTAAAACAATATCCACTTTACATAAATTGTCATTAGAGAAATGAAGATTAAAAGCACAATAAGAAATCAACTCTGTACACACTAGGATGGTTTTCATTTTAAAAAGATAGATATAACAATTGTTGGCATGGAGGTAGAGAAATTGGAACTCTCATGCATTGCTGGTGAAATGCAAATTGATGCAGTCACTTTGGGAAACAGTCTGGTAGGTCTTCAAAAAATTACACATAGAGCTATCCTCTGGCCCAGCAATTCTGCTCCTAGGTGTATAGCCAAGAGAATTAAAAATGTAAGTCCATACAAAAACCTTTTGAGATGTTCACAGCAACTTTATTCATAAGAGCCTAAAAATAGAAGCAAGTCAAATGTCTATCAATTGATGAATGGATAATGTGGTATAATGGAATATTATTTAGCCATAAAAATGAAGTATGGATATATACCACAACATGGATTAACCTTGACAATATCATGCTAAGCAAAAGAAGTCCATACACAAAAGGCCACATATTGTATGATCCCATTCATATGAAATGTCTAGAATAGGCAAATCCATATGTACAAAAAGTAGGTTCATGATTGCCAGGGGCTGGAGGAAGTGGGCAATGGGGAATGATTACTTAATAAATATAGGCTTTGTTGGGAGCAGAGGGACTGACGAAAATGTCCTGGGTGGGCTTGGCTGGGTCCTAATCTCAAGGTCTCACAAGACTGAAACCAAGGTGTCAGAAGGAGGATGACATGAGACATATTCCAAGGATCTGCTTCCAAACTCATTCTGTTGGCAGAATGTAGTCATTGTGATTATAGGGCTGAGGTCCCTGTTCTTAGCTGGTCATCTCTCAGCACCTTAAGGCCACACACATTCCATCTCATAAAGCCTCCTCAATCTCCAAACTAGCAAATCGAATCAGGGTACTGAGTCTTTCTTAGGCTGTGAATCTCTCAGACTTCCTTTTCTGCCACTAACCTGAGAGAGTTCTTTGCTGTTCATAACTCATAGGATTAGATTAGACCACCTCAGATAATTGCCCCCTTTTAAGGTCAACTGTACCATATAACATACATAATACAAAGAGGCGAGTGGTATCTCATCGCATTCACAGGTTCCAGGGATTAGAGCATGGAATCTCAGGAGCCATTCCTAGAAATTCTGTCACTGCAGAACTTGATAATTATTTCAAGTGGACTTACTGACAATTTTATCTACCAGAATGAGCAAGCATTCCTGAGCACCTGTTTCATTCAGATGCTGGGAGTTCCATGAATTACCCCACCCCTGCTGCATCTCCCTGGTCTCTAGCCCAGTCCTAACACATGATATGTGCTCCGTGAATACTCGTAATGTGTTTGCTGAACTGTCCCTACCCTATAGTAAGTCTCTGATCATTTAAGAAGACAGAACCATCCATACACCGGGGAGTTTCAGGAGCCAATAGCTGTGAGAAGTAAGTATGAGTGGTGGGAGCACACAACAGGTTGTGATGTAGAGAACAGTTTCTTTGAAACTAGTTCTGACCCATTAAATGAAGATAGGCAACAAGAATCCTGAAAAAAAAATAACAAGTCACTTTAGAGCTTGCAATAACCATAGAGGTTATCTGCATGAGATAAATGTCCCCATTTTCTGAAGGCAGATTTCAAAAAAATGGGAGAGAAGATAGATGGGCTCTCATGAGCAGATGTGGTATTCAAAGCTAACATTTTTAAAAGTATTAATTGCAAATGATTCTCCTGAAGAAGACAAGTTTTGGGGTGGGGAGGGGAGGGTAGTATCCAAGGACAGCAATCTAGACTAATAGGGCCTCTGCAGAGTGTCTTCTGATGATTGTTTTCCTTTTTCAACCCATACCTATTGAGAGCACAGTGCTAGGTGGGATAATACAGGGAGAAACCCAATGGCAAATGCAGTATGCAGCCTCTAAGATGGCTCCCAATGATCCTTGTCTCCTGGTATAATGCAGTCTCTTCCCTCTGCATGTGAATATCAGCAGAAGTATTGGAATGTCACTTCCAAGATTAGGTTATAAAAATGCAGTCTTGTTTTGGGTACATTCTCTCTCTCTCTCTTGCTCTCTCTCAACTCACCTGCTCTGAGAGAAGCCGGCTGCCCACATGATGAGGAAGTGATGTCTCCAGCCAAGAGCCAGTGAGGACCTGACCTGAGGCCTGCCAACAGCCACATGAGTGAGCTGGACATGGATGTTCCCCCAGTCACGCTTCGACGTAACAGCAACCCCAGCCAACATCTTGATTACAGCCCATGAAGGACCCTGAGCTAGAGTCACAGCTAAGCTGCTCCTGGATTCTTAACCCACAGAAACAGTGGGATAATAAAAGTTCATTGTTTTAAGGTGCTAAATTTGGGGGAGATTTGTTATGCAGCAATGGGTAACTAATACAGGAAGGTTTATAATAGGGGTAATGATGCTTTATGATAGTTATCATAAGGAATATAAATAAAGAATATACTCCCAAATCAAAGGCAGGACACACATCTACCTGAGGATGAGCCGAAGCAAAGGCTTGAGAGAAGGGAGTCAGAAAGAAGACCCATGTGGAGTGAGACTCGGAAAAATGCTAAAGGCAGAACTCAGGGTTTCTTCAGTTTTGTTTATGGCAAGAAGCAAACCAAGAAGGCTTTCTGTAGAGGTGGAGCGGGGCAGAGGGGCAGGGTACTCCCCAGTTTCATCCTGCATCTGTTGTCTCCAGAGGTGGGCAATGCGCCACAGGCTACTTCATTCATCCTTCACATGTTGCCAAGGGCGGAATCAGGTCTGACTGGAGCAGGAGGAGATCCTGAAGACCGTCCAGAGCTCAGAGCTCTATCCAGTGCATCCTCTTAAGGCCCCGAGAAACCCACCCTGAAGCCCAAGGGCATGGGAAGGAAGAATGCTGAAGTGCTATTGGTGGCCCTTGGGGAGGTCTGGGGTTGGGCGGGGTCATACTGTTGGAGGGGACAGGCACTGTCCTTCTTCTCAGAAAGAAGGAGGTGGGTCCTGAGACACACTGGCCAGTGACCCTGCTCTGATCTGGGAGAGGGTCCAGAACAGATTTGGAAGAGACGACGTGTGAGCTCCAGGCCCAGCCTAGAGTTCACTAGGCAACTCGGGCCTAACCTTGTGTTCTCTTGGTTTTTAAACAGCAAAGAATGAGCAATCAAAGCCAGGATTCAGGTAAGGCTGCGGAAATGGCATATCCTGATTTCATCTGATTTCATGTCAACTGGAAAGTGGAATAAAAATACTATTAGGGTGATTTATAACCATTTCAACAGTTATGGCCAGAAATTACTGATTAAAGGAACACTATTGACTAGGGTGTTCCCAGGAGCCCCTCAGCTCCCACTGGAGAATAACATTAACAGCTAACGTGTACAGTGGACTTACATTGTACTAGGAATTATTCTAAGCACTTTTGGTGGATTGTTTCATTTGATTCCCGAAACAATGAGATAAGATATTTATGGTGATCAGCTCCATTTACCATATGAAGGACCTGAGGTACAGGGAAGTTGACAAGGTCACAGAATTAGGTTATCACAGAGCCAGGACTGGTGTCCGGTGGCCCAGACAACGCCTTTGTCTTTACTCTGTGGCCCTATTTCACCCCCCTGAGAAGAAGCAACTTGGCCCAGTTTGCATGCAGCCCTGCACCAGTGCACACATCCGTGTGCGCAGCATAAGTCTGCCCATGTGTGGTATCCGTGTGCCTGTGTGCTCTGAGCCAGCCAGCTGGGGGGAAAGCTAAAGGAAAGGGGGTGTGGCCCTGCAGCCCTGATCACCCAGTACCCAGGGTGCTGCGAAGCAGCAGGAAGTTGGTCAGTGGGTCAGGCAGCTGGTCACCCGAGCAGGAGGGTGACAGGTGGGTAGGGGTGACCAGCCGGCTCCCACCTGCCAGGGCTGTCCATCAGCACCAGTGCTGGAAGTGCCTGAGGCCAGGACCCCCAGCAGGCCAGTCCCAGAGGCACACCATTCCAGGGGACATCCCAAGGTGGCAGAGACCCTGCCACAGCCGGCCCCAAGCCCTGGCCCAGACCTGAGCACCCAGATTCCACCCTGTCCTCTTTTACCCACACCCCACACCAGAGGCTGAAAGCTGCCGTAGCTGGCTCAGACGCTGCAAGCCAGGTGATGGGAGGAGATGGGGTCAGCAGGAGCCCTCCCAGGCTTGACGGTCTTCAACATTCAGATGATAGGAGGCACGTAACCTTGCTAATGCTGTGGGATAGGAGAAGGCAAAGGGTCCTCAGAAGTCGTCTATATCAGACCTCTTCGTTTTCAGACAAATAAAATTGAGGTTCAAAGAGACCCCAGCATCCCCACAAAGATCCTGGAGTCCATCTGGGGTCCAGCAAGAATCAGAGGATTAGAACTGAAGTTTGTCTGCCTTGGGGGAAGGTGAGCTCTGCCCAAAACAGCATGAGCACATGGAGGCTGTAAATTCTTGTGGTACGGGAAGAGGAAACCCCCACCCCCTCTAAACTTTACAAATCCAGGTAGGGGTGGGGTAGGTGAGGGGTAGCAGGCTGAGAAGGGCACAGCAGGTAAATGAGAAGGGTGGAGAGTGAGGGCAGAAGCTCCAGTCGTGCTCTGGTAGAGCGGTGCAGGGGACTGGCAGGTGGGTGGCCCTGGGGCGGGGCTGAGCACTGCAGGTCCTGTGGAGTGGAGGTTGGCATGGGGTGCAGCGTCAGTCTGCCTGAGGGCCCACATAGAAGGCTACAGGCAAATAGGGGGAGGATCTGGGGGCGGGGCAGTAGAGTGCTAAGGGATAGATGGAGGTGGGGGCACAGGGTCAGTGGGTGGTGAGGGGTGGGGGCGGGTCGTGCAGGGCTGGGGGAGGTGGGAGTGGGTGGAGTGTGGGGAGGGGCCCTGCAGTGGGCGCCTGGCAGGGGAGGGCAGTGGGCTGGGGCTGCGGTGATGGGAGGCGCGTGGCCTGCCGCCCCCAGCTGTGGCGTCGCTCAGGCCGGGCTTAGCGGGCCAGGGCTAGGGATTAGGGGCAGTGGCCGCACCTGGTGGGACGGCCGCAGGGCTAATGCTGTGTGACCGCGCGGCCCCGCCCGACAACTGGCTCCCTCCTGCCGCCGAGGAGGGCTGTGGGCTCGTTAGCCCTCGCTGGCGTGTGCTGTGCTCGGGTGTGTGCGGCCTCAGGCGGCGGGCGCACGTGTGCCACCGGGGCCCTGCGGCTGTCGCTGATCGCCGATGGCTGGCTGCACAGCCCTGAGGATTCCTGGAGTGAGGTTGGCTGAGGGGCAGCGGCCTGAAGGTGTCTCACCAGAGTCAGGTCTTTGAGGGTCAAGTGGGGGCTACTTGATTGTGTGCCATCATGAGCAGTTGTCTGTCACCTTCTGATGGTGTGGCTCTGGGTCCTGTCTCTAAAGGTCTGGCTGGGGTTGCTTCTCTGAAATGACAGTCCCCATTATCACCTTATGTTCACTGAGCCTCACCATCCAGGACCTTAACCTGTGTGTGAAACTGAGTGCCCCCGACAAGACTCTATGGGACACCTCCATACTCAGTGTGTATTTAGGGGGTATGGGGAAGAACTCTCACCCTCTTGGGGGCCTGCAGCTCAAGTTCCTTCTGCAGATGTAGCCTTGGGGCACAAGCCCCATCCCCACCCCCAACAAGCTGCCTACTTCCCAGCAAGAGTGAACTCAGCCATGTACCCGGCAGGGCCCTAGCTCTCTGGTGCTGACTAAAGACCACAAGAGGGGAATTCTGGCCCCCGAGTTTCACTTTCCCTAAACTCAGGCCTGCCCCCTCAGTCTCATTCCCAATCTATACCTGACTCAGACTTGCTTTAATGGGCCCATTTTCTACCACAACAATCGGATCTGGACAAAGCTTCCGTTAGAATCTCGAATTCTTATCTACTGGCACAGATAAGGCTCAGGGCCTTTGCCCCTGCTGTTCCTTCTGCACCAAAGGAGGCCTCTCCTTTTCCTAGAGCCCAGGAGCCACCTCCTCTAGGAAGCTTTCCCTGTAGTACCTGCTCCCTACCTCACTCTTCCCTCACCCTGCAGAATCTTGTCTCACACCAGGCTTGGACTACTCAATGTCATCTGCATCACCGGGAGATAGGGGCTCGCTGAGAACAGAGGCAGGCCTGGACACGTGATAAGTGGAAGCGGGTGCCCACCGAGCTGAGGCACTGCGCGGGCAGAGCTATGGAAGCTGCCCCTGCCCACAAACACCTAGGAAAGCCTCCTAGGGGCTTCGTTTCTGAGAGGCAGGAGGGTCAGGCAAGCCCTGCCTCCACTCACTCTTCCACATGTACACATGTCCTCACTCTTCTCACGGAGGCACCAAGCTGCCCAGCGCAGATCTGCCCTCTCACCAGCTCCCCAGCCCTCAGGAACTAGGCTGAGCTGTCCTCACCCGCCCTCCTGGCCTCACCCTGGCCCTTCCCTGGCCCTGCCTGGGGAATGCCAGGGCTCACAGCAGGTGCCTGGACAGACTTGGGGCTGCAGAGAAGGGCTGGGTGCAGTAGGCCAGCCTCTGGCCAAGAACAGAGCTCACAGAGAGACAAGTTCCAAAACCTTTCTCTTCCTCATTCTCCTCACCTCCTTTCAGTACTGTTAATAACAACAGCTACCATTTACTGGGTGCTCGTTGTCTGCCTTACACAGTGATGATGTATGTGCATTATCTCCTTAATGCTAAATCAGTCCTGAGCAATGGATGTTATCACCCCCATGTTTCTGATAAGGCAGTAGAGATTCAGAGAGGTTATATGCCTTGTCCACGGTCACCCCACGGGTCAGAAGTAGAGCCAGGGTTCACACACAGATCTCCTCTTGCCCTTGTCCCCTGTGCTGACCTCAGGTGCTGCTCTCCTCACCCTGAGTGGTGGTGACCTCTGTTACACATGTCAGAGTGAGAGCTGTGGGACAGCAAGGACTGTCCTGTTACCTCGTTTGCCCAAGTGTCAGTACCCAGGAATGTTAGCGGGATGATGTTAATTCAGCTGTTAGTACAGCAAGGGCTGGGATTCAAACCCCAGATCTATCTTACTTGCTCTGTGACCTTGGATGTTAACCTTTCTGCCTCAGTCTCCTCACCTGTAAAATGGGGAGGATAATCATATGGTGGTATTATGAGGATGAGTTAACTTAGGGGAAGTTCCTGCATGTAGTAGGTGGTGTAAGTGTTAGATATTACACTTACTGTCTCCCACCAGACTAGAATGGGCACTGTGGCAGGTCCTTCTATTTCCTCATCTGTAAAACGTGGCTAAAAATACCCAATTTCCTGGATTAAGAGGATGCCTATAAAATGCCTGGGCAGAGGCTGGCATCGGTAGTGGTGCCAGTGAGACTTTGGATAGGATGAGGGCCTGGGCCAGCTTGGGCTCTCCTGGACACCTCATCTTTGGATCCAGGGCAGCACCATCCTCCTGTCCACATCCCCTCCAGGCCTCAACGGAGAGGGGACACAGAACCCACTCAGACTGTGCCCCTCAAACATCTGGAGAGACCCCCCCATGTTAATGGCCAGTCTGGGCACAAGATGCCTCCTCCTCACCCCTTTCTGGGTCTTCCCCAAGGAACTGGCAGCCCAGGGTGCTGGGAATGGAGTTGGGAAAACAGGAAGGTACCCAGCAGGTCATCCCAAGCAAACTTCTTCAAGAGAGGAATCCTGTCTTCAGTTAAGTTCTTACATGAGACACTGATACATAAAGCATACCAAGGTACCATTTTGCTGTTGTAAATTAATTATGTTAGTTCACATGTATAACTAATTTCTTCTTATAAAGAGCACCACAGTTCTCCACCAGCCTGAGCCTGCCACATAGCAGGCGCTCAGTAACTTTTGACTGAATGGATAGTCAATGGGTGGGTGGGGGAAAGCGGGGTTACTTTGGTGAATACAAACATGTGAGATGCGAGGAGGGTTCTGTGTGATAGCTGGAGAACGCTGCTGGGCTGAAAGTCCACTCCAGCCCCTGTGGAGTCCCCGCGGCACGTCTGAATGGCCAGGACTCCGCAGAGCACTGTTTGAAAACCAACGGCCTCTGCAAGTCCTCTTTTCAGTGAATGAGGACACTAAGGACGGAGGGTCAGTGGCAGCCCCTGAACGAGATGCATTCTGGAGCCCTGGGCCAGGTCTTTCCTGTCCCTTCCCCACTGCCTGGGACAGCCTGTGTGCCAGTGGCCCACCATCCCCTCTAGGCATTTCCCACCAGCCTCTGCTCCTGGCTTGGGCCACGCGGGAGCCAAGCCCTTCCCACTGACTCCAGTCTGGGCTTGGTTCCTAATGTGTGTCATCCGGGGAAGGAAGGCCCATTGCCCAAGACCCCTCTTGGAACCACCAGGCATTCCCAATAGGTGCCACATGAGCAGAACCTGTGGGTAGGTGAGGACTGGGGGGATGAGTTCAGCCATTGAGGGTCTGGGCAGGGGGAGCACCTAGGAGCTCCCCGGATCTTGGGCCCCACAGCAGTTGGGGGCATTTATGGGCCTTCCTATAAACTTCTGAGAGGGTAACTTTATCCCGCTTCTTTCGGCCAAGTATCCTCCTCCAGCAGCTGGTCCCAAAGCTGGTTAATCTCCCAGAGTGCTCAGCTTAAAACCCGTGACTCACAGCACCGCCAGTGTGGGGGGAGGGGCAGCCGCCTCCAAAACGTGGCGCCCAGAGTCAGCTGTCCAGGGGCCTTCTCGGGTTTCTCTAACTCAGGCCTGAGGTTTGGGGCCTTGTCTTCCCTCCTGGAGTCCTGCTCCTCCCTGGCCCCTAGATACAGGCTAGGAGAGGCCCGGGCCCTGGGAGGAAGGCCAGTTTCAGGGCCTTGGCTTTGGCCAAGGCCTCAGGCTGTCCCAGGAATGACCAGCAGGCATTGGCCTTCAAGGGCAGGGCAAGATTTCAAGTGTAACTCCAGTATGGGAGAGAGGACAGCCCTACCCCCTGGGGGCCCCTCACCTGTATGGGCCTGGAAAAATTCCCTTTCGGTCGAGACCCCCTCCCTACAGATCTGCCATTGTCTCGTCAGTGTGTGACGTGTGACATGGAGAATGGCTAAAGCAGGCTTCCAAAAAGTAACACAGATGTCCAGTGGCCGCTGACTTGAAACGAGCAGAGTAAACCCAAAACCTTTAAGGGAGAAAAAGCGAATTAGTGAAAAGTATTGGCCTTGGAGTTGGAGAAACTTGGGTTCAAGTGCCAAATCTGCCACTTGCTAACTGAATGGCTTTTCTGAGCCTCTGTTCCCTTGTCTGTAAATGATGATCATAATAGTACTAACCTCAGTGAGTTAATGTGAGAATCATACGGGATTCTGTTTTGCCTACCTAGTAGGTGGGAACCATTAATATTATTATTCTTATCACCATCATCATTATTGCTCAAGAGCCAGGGGAATCCATTTTCATTTGTCAAGGACTGACATTTGTCAGGGACTGCCTGTGTAGTAGGAGGAATGCTAATGGTTGGGAAGCCTTCCAGTGACTCCCTTCAGTGGATAGGGGTATATTCAGATGAGCATAACTCTGTGAATGATGAGCGAGGGTCTGCCAACCGGTGACACTCTGCTTGTTGAGGCTGAAGACCAAGCCCGAGAGTCAGCTCTAGCAGATACATGGCGCAGGGCCCCACTGGTAGCTCCACTAAACAGAGCATAAATCATGTGTGAACCTTTGCCTCTGTGGCTGCAGAAAATCTCTCCATTTTCTACTCTATCCAAAAAGCCCCGGAAACAGCCTAAGATTTCTGTGGTGAAGAGGAACTAACCACTTTATACATTTCTATTATGGACTGGGCCCATATTAAACACATATATCTGACCCACCTAGTCTTTGCGGCAATCCTGCAGGGTAAGCGTACTATTATCCCCAAGTGGTAGACTAACTATATGGATGGGCCCTATTGCTCATTCCTCCTGGTTTCTATGCCCTTTGCCATGTGTCTTTGGAGGTCTTCACATCAGGAGGCCTATTTCTCCACCCCTCAATTCTGAATTCAATCATGTCACTTGGGGTGGCCCAAGGGATAACATACATGACTCAGGCAGAGATTTGAAAAATCATGTGGGCGCTTCTGCCTGCACCTTGGCACCATTGCCATCACCGAGAAAATGTGTGCGGACTAGCCTTCTTGACAAAGAGAGACCAAGAGAAAAGAGCTGAGTTGCCCCAGCCACCCCAGTCAAAGCCAGCCCGCAGCAGCAGCCAGCAGCCAGTCAGCCACCACATGGGAGCCCAGCTGGGCCCAGAGCAGCTCCCCAGGTGAGTCCAGGGGGGCAGCCCAATCTGGCTGACTTGCAGACAGACTCATAAACTAAATAATGCTTATTGCGGGAACACACTGACTTTAGGGGTGGATCATTACATAGCATTATCATGGTATAGACAACAGATACACACCTTTTTTTTACAAATAGACTTTATTTATATTTTGATCCTCACCTGAGTATATATTTTTATTATTGATTTCAGAGAGAGAGAAGAGCATGGTGGTGCAGGGAGAGAGAAAGAGAAACAGCAATGTGAGAGAGAAACATTGGTCGGTTGCCTCCTGTTCATGCCCCGATGAGATTAAACCTTCAACCTAAGTATGAGCCCTGACCAAGAATTGAACCTGCAACCTTTTGATGTACAGGATGACACTCCAACCAGTCAGGGCTAGACTTTATTTTTTTAGAGAAGTTTTAGGTTTATAACAAAATGAAGCAGAGTATAGAGAGATTTCTCATAAACCCCCTATCCCCATAAACACACAGTCTCCCCCACTATTAACTGCTCACATTGGTCACAACTGACGAGCCTGCATTGACATTGTAATCACCCAAAGCTCACTGTTTACCTTAGGTTTCACTCCTAGTGCCGTACATTCTGCTCTGACAAATGTATAATGACACGTGTCCACCATTATAGTACCATATAGAATAGTTCCACTGCCCTGGAAATCCTGTGCTCTGACAGTCCATCTCTCCCTCCCCCACAACCCCTGGCTAACACCGATCTTCTTGCTGTCTCCAGCATGTCATATATTTGCCATCAGACAGTATGCAGCCTTTTCCAGATCGGCTTCTTTCACTTAGTCATAAGCATTTAAGTTTCCTCCACGTCTTTTCATGACTTGATAACTCATTTCTTTTTGGCACTGAATAATATTCCATTGTCTGGATGTAGCACAGTAACCATTCACCTACTGAAGAACACCTTGACTGCTCTCAAGTTTTGATACACCACCTTTTAGATGAGGAGGGTGAAGTGCAAAGTGGTTAGTCTGTCCACGAACGCACAGCCATAAGTGGCAGGTGTGGGATTCAAAGTCAGGTCTTATTTCAGAAATCATGAACTTCATATTCTTTTGTTGGACTGTCCCTATAAAACTATGCCCTTTTAGAGCCCTTTGCTTTGCCTATTCTCATCCCTCTAGTTAGAAGAACTAATTTCATTCTGCCCCCTGGGATGAGGAAATATTCCCCCATCTGCCCTCCTGACTCAAACATCAGAGACTTAAATAAAAGGGCCAAGACCAAGATGTGTTCAATTGTACATCTTTTAGAGCTAAACACCGAGTAAAAACACATGGTTTGTTGAAAGAACGCATGAGTGAGCTAAGCCAACGGGAGTCATTTGCAACAAGTGATAAAACTGCCTGTTTATTCTGGCCCCTCCGCCTGAGAGCCATGACAGGTGAGAGTCATCAGCGAGCTGCCCTGGGGAAACATTTTTCATAGATTTATACCTAGATCCTTCACCTGTGCTGACGGTTGCTCCCCATTAGGCCACGTGAGGTCTCCATCCTCGTGCAGGATAAAAGAGAAGGTGGCGGGAGGAGGGGGCAGGCAGGGGAGGCCCATTACCTTCGTCCTCCCTTCTGTGGTCAGGGGCTATTAAACGTCAGCAATAACTATTTTAGAGGTCTGTGTGTAAATTAATATCTACACTTTTTAGATGTGGAAGCTGAGGCTCCGAGATTTAAGGCACTTGCCCAAATCACACGGTTAGAGGCAGAGTCAGGAGTCCAACTCAGGCAGTGTGGCTCCCAGAGCTTAACCACATCACCTACACTGCTTCCCTCCATGTGGCTCTTCCTTCTCATCTTCCCTAAAGGTGACTTTGGACCTCCTACTTCTATCTCGGGAACACACCATTTGTTGGCCTTGGGGAGATTCACCAACTTCTTGGCCCTATCTACAAAACGAAGATAACAATCCTTACTAAGCAGTCAACTTAGTCCCACAGATATTTCTTGCCTTCTTTGTTTATCTTCACATAATTTCCTGGGCAAATCTCAGCCACTATACTTACCACACACATTATACATTTCACTTCCCAGAGCCCACTTGCATAGCTGGTATTCATTAGGAGACAGGTTAGGCTGCTGTCACAACAAATACATCTAAATATTCACTTTATTCCTTTTTTATGTAAAATTTCAGTGCTGTAGTCAAAGACTTGCGTGGCAACTTAACAATGCTGGGGAACCAGGTTCTGTCTATCTTGTTGCTCTGCAACCTTCAGTAAGCAACTTCCACTACATCATCTAACACGGTATACTGGTTTTCTATTGCTGCAGAAACAATGCCACAAAGTTGATCGTGTAAAACAACACATACTTATTATCTTATAGTGGTCGGAAGTCTAAAATGAGTCTTACAAGACTAAGATCAAGGTGTTGGCAGAGCAGTGTTCCTTCTTAAGGTTCTAGAGGAGTATTCTTTTCTTGCCTTTTTTTTTTTCAGCTCTAGAAACTACCGGCATTCCGTGGTTTGTGGACCCATCATTTCAACCTCTGCTTCTGTAAACACATTTTCTTCTCTGACTTACTTGCCTCCCTCTTTTCCTTTAAGAACACAGGAGATTACATTAGGCAAACTAGCTAATCCATAATAATCTTCCCATCAAGATCCTTGACTTAATCACATCTGCAAAATTCTTTATGCCATGTAAGGTGACATACCCACAAGTTCTAGGCATTAGAATATGGACATCTTTGGTGGCTCATTATTCTGTCTACCATAGACGTATTCTCTAGCTCCTGCCATTCACCCATATTCCAGCCAGTGGAAGGGAGAAAGAAAGGAGACAAGAAACCATAACAACGAAGTTGCATGCAAATCACTTCCACTCAGATCTCATTTGCTGGAACTTACTCACATGGCCACAGATAGCTGCAAGAGAATCTGGAAAATGTAGTCTTCTGCTAAGTGGCCATGTTTCAGACTAAAAATTATATCAGTGTGTAAAAATACATATATTTAAAAACCTTAAGTATACAATCAGAGAACAGACCATATAAAACTCCACAGGCCAAACATTCCAGGTTTTTAAAAAATAAATAAATAAATCGCAAAGGAAACAAAAAGATATGGAGGAGGAACATTTAGATTTAAAGAGATTTGAAAGACAAATTATCCTCGGCTGGTGTGGCTCAGTGGATTCAGTACCAGCCTGCAAACCAAAAGGTTGCCGGTTCAATTCCCAGTCAGGGCACATGCCTGGGTTGCGGGCCAGGTCCTCAGTTGGGAGTGTGTTAGAGGTAACCAATTGATGTTTCTCTCACACATTGTGTTCCCCTCCCTCTCTTCCTCCCTTCTTTCTCTTCTCTAAAAATAAAGAAATAAAGTCTTTATCATAAAAAAGACAGATTAACCAATTACAGGTCCTAATTGGATCCTGATTCAAACAAAAACATTTATAAGATCATTGAAAATTTGATTACTAATTGGATATTTGATGGTATAAAGAATTACTGTTATTTTTTTAACACTTCCAGTCACTAATGGTATTGTGCTAATGTAAAAAATGGTTTTTATTTTTCATCATATAATAAGTAAATTATATGATGTCTGAAATGTGTTTCAGAATCATACAGGAAGGGAGGAAGGGCAGGATGTCATAGGTCAGTTTTGGACATGGGTTAAGGGTTGCTGAAGCTGGTAATGAGGCTCACTGTGCTATTGTATCTATTTCAATGTTTGATGTTCTTCAGAATGAAGAGTGAAAAAGGAGTTTAGGCTGGGAAGGGGAGAGCAGGCAGGGGAAGGACTAAATGGACTGAGAGCAAGTTTGATGGACCCAGCAAGTCCCCCAAGACCAGATGTCTTTTCTCCCCAACTCCCCTGCCTCTCCCTCGTTCCTGGGACAAGCACACTCTCAGCCCTCATCCCAAACTAGACAGTGAGACCCCAAACCTCTGAGCCAGATGGATCAGAGGCCAAATGTCAGGGCAGAGGGGGATCCTCTTGACCATAGAGAAATCGAATCAGTGCCATCTCCCAGTGACCCCACATTTGCCTTTGACTGCCAAAGGTGGGGTGGTGTCCCTGCTTCAAGGGCATGGAGTGGGGGCAAGTTCATCCCTATCAATTTGGAGAATCCTGGGCATAAAGGGGCCTCAAGAAGCTGTCAACTCCATTCCCCTGTCTCCAAGGCCTGGGCTTCGTAGAGCTGGTTGGGTATGTAAAACCAAGAAACCTATGTTCCTGTCACAGAGCTGCCATAGCCAAGCATATGTGAGCCCGGGGCAGGTTGCTACGGATTCCTACACTGTACGATGGGAATAAATGTTACCACCGGTGTTGGGGGTGGGCAGGAACACTGGCCACTGGGATGCAACCTCTGCTGGGCCCAGCCTTCTCTGGGGATGCCTTGCACAGAGCTGCTCTGTGGGCCTCGCCTAGCCCCCGCCCCCTGGCCCTGCCTGCACCAGCCTCTCTGCATCTGTCATCAGCCCGCTCTGCTCCCCCAGGGCCAGGCTTTGTTTGGGGGCGACTGGCAGGCTGCCCGTGCGCACAGTGGAGGCGGTGACGCCCGCTGCTGCAGACAATACTTCAGAGGCTGCATGGTTACCTATGCTTCCAGCCGTCCCACACCCCACCACCGCCCCCAGTTCTAAGAAGTCCAGAGCCCAGAATAGCCAGGCCAGGCCCCCTAGTGCCCCATCCCCACCCAGTGCTTGCTCATAGCTTCCATCCAAAGGGAGAGTGAGCAAGGCGAGAGTAATCCCCAAGCTCCTACTGTGCCCCATGGGACAGGCTTCACATGCAGCACATGCCTTGGAGTATGGAGCCCTTACAGTCCTGAGACTAGTCACATTTTACAGTTGCGAAAAGTGAGGCTCAAAAAGGGTAAGTGACTTACCCAAGGTAAGTTAGGGGCAGAGCCAGCATTGGAGTCTGGGTGGACCTGACCCCTAGGTCCAGAGGAGACACCTGGGAACACAGCTCCGGGCACTGATCTCTGTGTGACAGGTTGTGCTGTATCTTCAGGAGAAGCCAAAGTCTATGACACTCATGGTCCCCAGTGTCCACAGGGCTGAGGACCTCCACGCTAAGTGCCTTTGCAGTCTGAGGGACAGTTTCTGCATCCCATGCTGGGTCCCAGCCTCACTCAGGCTTCTGCTCCCCCACCCCCAGCCCTGCACCGGGCCAGGGGGAAGGAGTCAAAGAACAGGCCTCTGGCCTCCATACCTGAAGGGAAGTGCAAGAGGGAGGCAGGGAGGCCAGAGAGAAGCAGGGACCCTGGCCAGACTTCTTCCTGAGAGGGAGGGGAGCCAGGAGTCTGGTGCCTCCATTCTACGTGGAGAAAGTGAGCCCCAGGAAGGGGTGGGGGGCCTCAGAGAGTGTCAGCCGGCAGCACACAGCCGGCACAGCGGAAACCCTGGTATTTGGGCGGCAGGTCAGGCTCTCTCCATTGTACAGGTTTGCTGTCCTCCCCCTGCAGTCCCTCCTCACTCCACCCTCTACCCTTGACCTAACTTGTCTTGCTTGTCCTAACTGGTGGGCTTCACTTCAGGCAGAATTCACTGACCCCTCTGGGGGTCTGCGGGATCACAAATGGCCAAAAGTCCCAAATGACCAAAGGACCCCCAGATACAGTGCCAGCTACAGGGGGAGCATTCTATGTGGCACGCTGTCATGCCTTCTGGCCTTGGCTCCGGCTGTTCCCTAAGTCTGGAGTAACTTTCCCTTCAGCTCTCCAACTGAGCACTCCTACTTATCCTTCAGTACCCAAGGAGAGCACCAATGTGTCCTCCTTGGGGAAATCTTCTTGGAGATTCATAGGAAAGTTCATTGCTCACTCTGGGTGCTCCCACAGGGTGTTCTGACGACTTAATTGTGTGTCTCCCTGTCCCCACTAGATGGAGCTCCCAGAGGCCAGAGGCCCTGTCTGAAACACCCTTAGATTCTGTCGCAGTGCCTAGCTTGAAACCTGGGAACAGAGGGGATGCTTATGGAATGCTTGAGTATTAAAGGGACTGTAGGTCTATTGGGGCAGGTGGGCTGTAAATCACATTCCAAAACCAAGGGGGAAGCAGCAATCCAGGAGTGCTTCATGGAGGTGGCAAGAAAGGATGGAGGGCAGAGGCAAGTGGCAGGTGTCCCAGGCAGCTTGGATACCACTCATGAGGCCCTTGCCCTCTGCCTCTCTGCCAGGAAAGCCCTGCCCTGGGTGCCACTGGCCAGGAGTGGGCAGGTTGAGGGGAGAAAATCAGGCCTCCCCAAGGTGCCCGACCTCCCCTTGGAGGCACATGGCTTGGGCAGCTGCTGGGGGCAACAGCTGGTGTCTGTCCCTGGAGCCCGAAGGCTGTGTGTGCCTTAATCCCAGCTCCTCGGAGCCCCCCAGGCTGGCAGGTGGGCCGATTGGGCAGAATGGAGGCAACGGTAGAGGGGTGGGGAGCCAAGCCCCTCCCCAGGCCCCCACAGCTGCCCGCGGGATCTTACCACATGTGCCGTCCTCATCCCCAGGCATCCCCCCTTCCCCAGCTCCCCCTCAGCCCTTACTTACACAGAGGCCTGGCCTTCTCCTGGCAGGAAGATTCAGCTCGAAAAGTTTAAAGCAGAAACTGCAAAGAAGTGTGCTGCAGCCAATATGCCCCCTTAGTGTCTTCTTTCTGGACAGAGTGGGGTCAACCGGACACACAGGTGGAGGTCACACTGGGACCAAGGTGTGGAGGTACCTGGCGTACAATAGGAGCAGTGAGTGTGAGACACAGGCGTGGCGTGGACATGGGGTGTGAGGTGTGTTCTGTAGGTGAGATGTACACAGCATGTGAGGTGTATACATGTGTGAGGGATGCATGGAGTACGAGGGGTACATAGGAGCCAGTCCCACCCAGGCACCCCAACCCCACTCACCCTGCTCTGCTTTTAATATTTTGTCCTCAGCACATCCACCTAACGAATTCCATAATATACTTATTTGTATATTTGCTTATTGTTTCTGTTGTTTTTTCTGTTGGAATGTCATCTCCACAAGGACAGGGAACTTTGGTTTGCTTTATTCCCAGCCCCTGGCACAGAACTCGAGCTGCATAAATAAGTATTCGCTGAGTGAGTGAACGAACTGGACGGATGCCTGACCCGGCCAAGCCCCACAGCGCCCGCAGCGCACACGCCGCCCACGCAGCCACCCCGCTCACCAGGGCAGGCAGGACGCGTACTTGCCGTTTGTCGTCTCCCTGTGCCCATCCCCCTCCACGTGGACCCTTGTCTCCAACTCCCGGTTCATCTGCTGAACTTCCAAGCCCTGCCGCTGTGTGGGAGGCGGGAGAAGACTCCAAAGTGGGCAGCGCGACCATCTGCGGAGAATCTCTGGGACGCCAGCCCTGAATCTGGGGCCGTGTCTATACCCTCCGGCCAC
Source organism: Trachops cirrhosus (assembly GCA_028533065.1). Lineage (NCBI taxonomy): Eukaryota > Metazoa > Chordata > Mammalia > Chiroptera > Phyllostomidae > Trachops > Trachops cirrhosus. The sequence goes on along the minus strand of CM052543.1, from coordinate 28,963,953 downwards.
CATAGACTAGGCCCAGGGCAGGAGTTTCAGGCTCTCCCAGGGAGCATGGTTGGCAGGGGACAAAGGGGTGTGCTTGGGGTGAATCCAGGAAGAAGAAGGGGAAGCCTGGGGAGAGAGAGGGGACCTGGAGCTGGCACTGCCCCACCTGGCCCACTCGTGTTTTCACCCTCTGGCCCCGTGGCACCCCTCATTCTGGGCCAGATATGCAGCCCGTGCCAGGCCAGAGGGAGAGGACACACATCCAGCCTGGGCAGGGGCAGGGTGCTTGACGGCCGGGACAGGTGCAGGCTGGATTGGGTTTCCAGAGGCTATATATATATATAAAAGCTGCCGGGAGCCCTGAGGCCGGCCGCTCCCTGAGGGTGCAACGCTGTGGGGCCCAGCCCTGAACGCTCTGCATTCCTGTCCAGAGGCTGGCTCTCCATTTATAGCCCCAGGCAAGCAGGCGGCTGAGGGAGCTGAGGTGGAGGCGGGGGACTAGGAAGCGGTGGGGGGGGAGGCCAGGGAGCCCTCCCTCCCCACCTGCTGCCAAAGGAGCTCTTCATTGTGAAGACTAGAAAACCAAGGGCAGGGGTGAGCTGCGCACTCGCCACAGAGCACGTAGCCCACCAGTCTGTTCAATATTGAACCAGAGGGAGAGGCGCTGGGGGATGGCCTCTCCATAAGACCCTCAGCCCTTTGCCATTGAGCCCTCCCAGCACAAGTCCAGCACCAGTGTCCCAGAGGGACCCCCTTGACGGGACTCTGCAATGTAAAGGTTTGGACCCTTCTAGCTTCCAAACTTGATGTCCTTCTCCTCCCTGCCCCCGAGCCAGCACCAGGACTAAAAGGCACCAGGTCCCAGGGTGGACAGTCTTCTCCCTGCTCTTTTGGCCACAGGGATGTGTCAGCATGATGGTGTTGGCAAACCTCTCCCCAAAGATGTGGAGGCACAACCAGGAGAGTGGCCTTGGGCAGGCACGGGTCCCAGTGCTGGAGAGCGTCACCCAGTCCAGAGATTCCCAAACTCTCCAAGCAGCAGAAGCCGTGTAGCAAACAAAGCCCCATGCGGAAGTCTGATGTAAAAGCGGCATGTACCACTGGGGTGTGTGTGCATTTTTTAAAAGTGCTTCCTAATTACTGAAGAAGAAGGTAAAGCTATAAATCCAGTTTTAAATGATCAAAGCAGTTAAGCTTTCTAAGCCACAAGTGACAAAATATCAAATGTGTTTGGTAAGCTCCAACATAACATTTATTTATTGTAAAGGCACCTCAATGACAACAAGACATAAAAAGTAAAGTTATAATCATTTAAGTCTCAGCATCCAATTTATTTCTGAGTTTTCTTTGTTTGCTCAGGTTTGAGAAAAGTCCAGATTTGTATGGATACATGGTTTGAAGAGCTTACCTGGAAATCTCAGGGTACTCTTCAGTAAAATGGATTGATTCTTCATTCATTCATTCATCCAACATATTTACTGAGTGCCTAATAGGTGCCAGGCATTCTGCTGAGGCCTGAGCAAGTGGGAAAAAATATTTGTTTCAATCTAAATGACTAATGTAATACTTATTCATATTCCTCATCATGTTAGTCAAATGAAGACTCAAGCTTATAATAAGCACCAAATCTCTCTTTGGTGCACTGTTGTGTTGCGATTTTACAGCAAGTCATGTGTAATTGCTCAGCATAACGGAGCAGGCCCCTGGCTGATGGGCCTGAGTCTTGCCCAGGAGGAGCACGCATGTGCGAGCATGTATATCAATTCGTGTGTGCAGCTGTCCGGTCTCGAAGAAATACAACCATACTTATTCATGACACACTTGAACACGTTCAGACATATACATAGAGAGTCCAAGGGCCACCCGTTCATTCATTAGATGTTTACTACGTCCCTACTCTGTGACAGCCGCAGGGCTGGTTTCTGGAAATGCCGTGATGAACAGAACGTCCCTGTCTTTGTGGAGCTACATCAGTCAATGAAGGAAACTAATAAAGGACATCACTAGGGAGTGGCTATGCTAAGAAGGAAATGAGCAGGTTGATGTGACCCAGCCACCTAAGGGTGGTCAGAGATGTTCCAAGGAGTCAGCGTTCGACCTGAGACCTGGTATATGAAAAGCAGCCAGTGTTGGGAAAAGCCCAGAGGAGGGAGCTATAATCAGCAAGCACGAAGCCCTGAGACGGAGCCGTGCTCAGAGAGTTGGGAAGCGGGAAAGGTGGTCAGGCTAGAATGGCCTGACCGAAGGGAACAGTAATTCAGGTGAAATGGCAGAGATGGGTCCAGGGCAGCTCAGGCGAAGCCTCATAGACCAGGGACAGGGGATGGGGTTTTTGTACGAAATGCAATAGGAAGCTGTTCGGGCTGTGAAGCAGAGGGAGATGTGATCCCATTTATGCTGTTATGGGATTACTCAGGCTGCTGAGCGGTGAATGGATATACCGGGACAGGAGCAGAAGGAAGAAGAGCGGCCAGGTGGCTGTGGGGGGCGTCCACGCCAGCAGTGTGGAGCCTCATACAACACAGTGACACTGGAGATAGGGAGCCCTGAGAGACGTCTTAGAGGTCAAGTGCATAGGTCTTCCACATGCACAGAGCTCTCCTCTGAAACTCCAGCCTCCTCAATCTCCCTGCCCACTTGACATCTCCACCTGGATACTGAATACGCATTTCAAATTTTGCCCAAACTCGGACGCTCGATCTGCCACCCATAAACCCGCTCTTCCCCAACTCCACTCTTCCAGGAGTCGTCCTCAACTGCTCTCATCTCACTGCCCACCTCCAATTATGAATAAATCTTGCTGGCTCCATGTTCAAAATATATCTGGAATTCAACCACTTTCACCATCTGTACAGCTGCCACCCACATCGAAGCCACCATTACTACTCATTTTGAATATTGCCATAGCCTCCAGTTGGCCTCCCCGCTTCTGCCCTTGCTCTCTATAACCGACATGTTCCTGTTAGGATGTAAGTCAGATTATGACATTCTGCTCCTCTGCTCAGTGGCTTTCTGGAATGCAATTTCTTTGCTCTCTCTCTGACCCCATCTTCCACCACTCTTTCACTTGCTCACCCTTCTCCAGAGATACCAGCCTCCTTGCTGTACTTTAAATCTGCCGAACACAATCCTGCCCCAGGACCTTGGCACATGCTTGCCCCTCTCTGCTGGCTCCAGATGACTACGTCTGCCCCCGCCCTTCACTCAGCTCTCTGTTCAGATGTAATCATCCCAGAGAGGCCTTCCCTGACCACTCCCTATAATGAAATAATCTCCATCACTTTGTTCCCTAGCCTTGTTTTATTTTTCTTCATAGAACGTGTAATCTCCTGACATCATATGCTTCCTTGTTTATTCATTTATTGTCTGTCACTCTACCCTAAAATGTAATCACCATGAAAGCAAGGTTTTGGTTGTGTTCATTGCTTTATCCCCAATACCTGGACCAGTACCTAGTACATAACAGATGCTCCATAATATGTGCTGAATGAATAAATGAATGTGGTGTCATGGAGTGAAGCCTTGCATGAGGGGGACCTTTATCTCTTCTATAAGTGAAGAAGGCAGGGCACCAAAAGAGCCCTTTAGATTTGGTGGGAAGAGAGGGCTTCCCAGCATCCAGAGAACTGGTGAGGACAGCTTCCAGAAGTTAGTGAGAAAGGCACAAAAGTCACTCTTGCTTATATTCTGGGCTCCAGAAGAAGAGACCCAAGGGAGTGTGTGGTCCAAGGGAGACCTCCGGCCAGAGTGCTGAGAGGAAGGTGTGGACTGCAGATTAAGGAGAGGCTGAGAGGCCCTAGGGGGTAGGGACACCCCAGGGCTTCTGAGGGAGCCAAAGATTCCACTGGGTGGTTGTCTCCTCCTATCCCCAGTCTCTGCTGTGGGCCTGCTGGGAAGAGATGCAGCTGTAGACTCTGCGGCCGCTGAGCCCTGAGACTACTCAGGCCCCTGCGGGGGCTCAGTGCCCCAGCCAACAGCTGGAAAGCCCACGGGGAGCGCACAGTCCAGCAGGTGCCGGGACAGAAGCAAGCCCTGCTGTTAGTATCGCTTTGCACCTGGGACTGAGGTGAGGGCTTACACATCCTTTGTCTTTAGATTGTTACCACCGTCACCATATTCCAAGAGATGGCTATTATTATCCCCGAATTTACAAAGTGGGAAATAGGCCCAGAAGGTGAGCGACTTCCACAAAGTCACACAGGAAACTGTGGAGTTTGGACTCAAACTCAGGTCATTGATCTGCAAACTCCACTCCCAGGATGTGAGGTTCTTAGGAGGAATCTGGGCCTTTGAGGCCTTTGCGCAATGAACTTTTCTGGCGCAGCACTGCGCACGATTGGTAGGCAAGAGGAAAGGAGATGGAGTTTTCTTCCCAGCCAAAGAGGTATCTCCTCTCAGAGCAGCGTTGGATACTCGGTTGCCGAAACGAAAAGGCGCAGGTTGAGAGAGGCCGGAGTTCGCTTCCCTCCCTCCACGCAGGGGCAAGAGCTGAGTTGGGCGAGATTGGCTCGAAGCTTTAGCAGCAATGGGAAGATGAGCAGGAACTGGCCTAACAAGGCCAGCGCGCTCCGTTTGTTTCTGGTTTACCCACTTAGATTCTTGGAGTCTATCTCTTGTTGAGCGCTCCTCTGCCTCTGGAGCTTTCTGCTCTCTGAATATCCCTCAGCCTCTTGGTTTCTCTCTCACCATCTCACTATCTCAATCTTGAGTGTGTCTCTGCCCCAAATCTCTCCGGATCTGATTTCTACGCCTACCCTGTTTCTGGGTCCTCCCCTCCCTCACCCCCCGTCCCATCCCACCAAATCAGACGGCAGGGGGCCCCAAAGTCAGCTGGGAGGTGCGTGCCTGCAGCCAGCGTTTCCCGTGGACACAGGAAGAGCCTTGTGCTGGAGAAGTTTGGAAAGAGTGTGCCCGGGAGCCAAGTGCGGCAGCGTTGAGCTGCCAGCTTCTGCCTCCTTGCCTAGGGTGGAGACAGAGAGCGCGTGGAGTGTGGAGAAGTAGGGGGGGGGGTGGCCCCTGCGGCCACCCTGGGGATCCCAAGCTCCTCCCTGCCCTGTTTCTATTGGCCTCGGGCGCCCCCGCCCCCAGCAGCCGGCTCCCTCTCTGAGACCTGTGGGCTACTACCGGTTAAATAGCCCCCGGCGCCTGGCTTGTAGATAGGGGTGGAGAAGCCCTAGGGCGCTGCCGCCAGTTTCCCCGGCGTCCGGCAGGCCGGACAGGACCCGGCAGGGTAGGGGGCAGTCAGATATACATTCAGACCCCCAGCACTCTACTGTCACACGGCCGGGGCTTCAGAGAGGCTGAAAGTTCGGGCAACCCCTGCCGCTGGGGTTGGGCAAAGCCAGCGCTGCTCCACTCCCGGCCGGGATATGGAACTGCTGTCGCCTCCGCTGCGCGACGTGGACTTGACGGGTCCCGACGGCTCCCTCTGCAACTTTGCCACAGCGGACGACTTCTATGATGACCCGTGTTTCGATTCCCCGGACCTGCGCTTCTTCGAGGACCTGGACCCGCGCCTCGTGCACGTGGGCGCACTCCTGAAGCCAGAGGAACACTCGCACTTCCCTGCTGCCGTCCATACAACCCCGGGCGCGCGTGAGGACGAACACGTGCGCGCGCCTAGCGGGCACCACCAGGCGGGTCGCTGTTTACTGTGGGCTTGCAAGGCGTGCAAGCGAAAAACCACTAACGCGGACCGACGCAAGGCCGCCACCATGCGCGAGCGGCGCCGCCTGAGCAAAGTCAACGAGGCCTTCGAGACGCTCAAGCGCTGCACGTCTAGCAATCCTAACCAGCGGCTGCCCAAAGTGGAGATTCTGCGCAACGCCATCCGCTACATCGAGGGCCTGCAAGCGCTGCTACGCGACCAGGACGCCGCGCCCCCTGGCGCCTCGGCCGCCTTCTACGCGCCCAGCAATCTGCCCTCCGGCCGCGGCGGCGAGCACTACAGCGGAGACTCAGACGCGTCCAGCCCGCGCTCCAACTGCTCTGACGGCATGGTAAGGCTGGAAACCCGGCTGGAAGAGAAGTGGGGCAGCTCTGGGGTGGGGTGGGGTGGGGGGCAAAGGGGGTACCTGGGAAGCATTTCCGATGGCGGAGAGCCAGCGCTGTGAGGGGAGGGTTGGACGGGGACCCTTCCCTGGAATGGACCCCTGTGTCTTGGGCAACTGTCACTGGGGAATGCGCGGCAGAGACGCGATTGACCCGATCGGGGAGCGCTGTTAGAACCCTGCTGCACCCAGGGCTGCTTTTTCTCCACATATCCCTGTTTCCAAAATGAAGACTTGTCCTCCGCCCTCTATTTGGCCTGACATGCTGCAGACAGCTCCTGTCCACCCTTACCCCACACCAATTCCATTAAGAAGGTCAGGAAACGCGTGGCTGAGACTTAGGGAGTTGGGGAGGGAGACAGAGTGTGTTCCGGTTCCTTGCTCCTGAGTCGGTCACTCTTGCCGTTTGCAGATGGACTACAGCGGCCCCCCGAGCGGTGCCCGGCGGCGGAACTGCTACGATGGCACCTACTTCAGCGAGGCGCCCGGTGGTGCGTATTCGCGCCTCGTCCCACGTCCCCCTTTGAGCTGTCCTGGCTTCCCTCTACACAGGGATTTCCTACCCCCACCCCGCCCCACACCCATTCTAGAAGATGGCACAAGGAAGAAATACTAAGCGTGTAGCTCCCTCTCTTTTCGCCCCGCACTCTCGCTGGATCGTCCAGGACAATGGCAGGCCCTCAGTTTCCCCGTCTGTCCTAAGGCCCTGGGACCAGAAGTGGGAGAGTTGTCGGAGACTCAACCGCTGCATACTAACCTACTCCTCTCCGCGCAGAATCCAGGTCCGGGAAGAGTGCTGCGGTGTCGAGCCTCGATTGCCTGTCCAGCATCGTGGAGCGCATCTCCACCGAGAGCCCCGCTGCGCCCGCGCTTCTGCTCGCAGATGCGCCGCCGGAGTCGTCTCCGGGCCCGCACGAGGCAGCCGCCACCAACGAGGGCGATCGCGGCGCCCCTACCCCTACCCCTGATGCTGCCCCGCAGTGCCCGGTGGCCGCGAACCCCAACCCAATCTACCAGGTGCTCTAAGGGTGTGGACAGCCGTGTCAGAGGACGTCGCTGTCCACCTGTCCGAGGGATGGTGCCCCTAGGGTCCCCTCGTACCCAAAAGATTGACCTTAAGTGCCAATTCCTGCCCCCAACCGCGCTTTAAAAGCGACCCCTCCCGAGGGAGGAGAGGCAGGAGAACTGATGAGTTTCCGCCTCCAGCACCCCAGGGCAAGGACACAGTCCTTTTTTCTCCCACGCAGCAGCCTCCCCTGAGATCCGCTGCGATGACCTTTATGCGTTCCTGCGAGGCCCAGAGTTGATCCTGGAGGGGCCAGGCCCTTCCTCATCCCCACCCCTTTCCCCCACGGGAGGTGGGGCCCGCGCAGACCTAAGCCCGGTCCCTGGACGCCCGGGTCCCTTATGCAGTCGTGGCCTCTCCTTTCCCAAGCTCTGGGGACATGAGCTCCTTCCCACCACCAGCGCACTGCGCTCTCCTCCCAAGTGTAACAAGTATAAGGGTAACCACTCCCACCCCCTGTTCAGGACCACTTTTTGTAATACTTTTGTAATCTATTCCTGTAAATAAGAGTTGCTTTGCCGGAGCAGGAGCCCCTAGGGCTGTATTTATCTCTGAGGCATGGTGTGCGGTGCGAAAGGGACTTTGTATGTTTATACCAAAAGGGGGCGAGCTGCGGGAGCTCGCTCGGGTGTTCAAATAAAAACGCTAATTTATACCGCGGTGGCTGTGGCTTTCCCTAGGGATAGGGGCAGAATATTGGCCCACAGGAAAATCCACAAGCTGGGCCCGCTGTACAGCAACTGGCCCTGTAGGCAGGTGGCAGGCAGATCGAAATAGGGAGCCTAGACCAGGAGAAGACAGGGAGGGGTTCGTGTGTCTACAGTATTTGAGGAGATTCCTATGACCGTGCGGAACCTCATCACACACAGGTCAGTGCTTTTCACGTCAGATGCAAATCAGAATGACCTGACTAGGTCACTATGGTTATAAAAAGATCCATGCCTGGCCCCATCCCCCAGAAATTCTACTTTAATGTACCTACTTGCCCCAGATACCCCAGATATTGGTATTGGTATTTTTCAAAAGCTTCCCAGGTGGTTCTGAAGTGCATGTGAGGTTGAGAACCTCACTTAAGCATTCAGAGGGTGAAGCTAGAAGGACCACTGGGAAGTTGTGGCCCCGGGTGCCCCTCAGAATCCTCATGGGAACAGAGGATGTGATAGAGTGCTCACTGCATTCTGAGGAGACGCTAAATAGATGTGAAGGGGCACGGTAAGCTGTGTGGTACTTACAGGCTCTTAGTGATAGGTGTAACCACAAGGGGACATCACCAATGGGCAGACAGGTACAGATGCTTCTACTCAGCCAGTAACCCAGCACATAGAGCATGTTGGCACTGTCAGGTCCGGTAAGACCCAGGACCTGCATCACCACAGGTGGTGTGGATGCTCTCATCAAGATATAAACACTCTGACAGCAGAGGAGGGGCCCCTGATCTAGCCAAGGTGCCGGGAAAGGCTTCCTGGAAGAGGCGCCACTTGAGCTGTGTCTTGAGAAACAAGAGAAAACAACCCAGTGCTCACAGACCCACACACAACCACAGGGCAGAGATCATCACACACGCGCGCGCACACACATGCACACACACGGACTCAGAGGCACTTCTGCCTCCCATCCTCCCCTAGAAGGGCAGAAGTTCCTCCCTAGTCATAAGGCACCCCAGCCTCACCCTCTAACACACGTACACTTGCCACTAAGCCCTCCGTGCTTCCTAATCCCTCCCTTACAGACCCTTTCTCCCCTGAAAACCTTGCAAACCCACTTCCAGGGCACTGATCACTAAGTGGAGGTGGAGCACTGAGAAATGCAGGCAAGATGTGATGCCAGCAGGAAGGGCTTCATTCCATATCTGAGGTTTTGCTCCCTGCTCTCCCCAGCACTGTCTCCCTGAGGAGGCACCAGAGTTGCTTTGTTACTGATGCTCTTCAGCTTTTCTTCTGGCTGCTTCCCCAGATGTGCCATGGGGTTCCTTATACTTCTTTGAGACCCCCTGGGGCTCATTCATGAATTCATTCATTCAACAGATGTCAAGTCCTATGCTGGAAGGAAAAAAGAGACCAGTGGACTTTCAGGAAGAAACCAAGCATTTGGGAAAATCGTATGTTTTAGCAGCTGGTTACGTTACGATGAATTAAGTGCTATATGGGGGTATATGTGGCAGAGGAACACAGTAGGAACTGGAGGTATAGACAAGCAGGTCGCCCCTAATAAGAAACTTGAAGGAGTTGGTCAAGAAGGAGTCAAATAGGATGCTCCAAGCTGAGGAGGCAATAGGTGCAGAGCCCCGGAGGTGGCAGAAAGCAAACTGTGCCTTCGCAGAACCAAAACTGCTCACAGGGAGGAACCAGTGGTGAGGTGGGGACAAAGCAGAGGCAGGGCCACAATAGACCTCATTTGGGCTTTATCCCGAAGGCAGTAAAGAGTCCTAGAAGAATCTAAACAGGGGAAGGATTCAAGTTAATCTATATTTTAGAAAGGCCAGTCTGGGCTGGCAGAATGGATAGGGTGGGAGACTTATCATGGGCCACCAGAGGCCACAGAGGAGACATAACACGGCCTGAACTGGGGCAGTGACTGGCAATAGCAGAGAACACATGGGAGTGGGGACAGTTGTGCCAGGTAAAGTGTAGGTGTGAGGGCACAGTGGAGACTCTTAAAGGCACAGTCCTTATGCTCACACAGCTTAAAACCCACTGGGAAATAGCCATTTGCCAAAGAACCAGGCAGACAGGTGCACTGTTATAAATGCTGAGAAGCGCCATAAGAAAAAGTAGAGAGTATAATGAGAGACGACAATGGGGTATGAGAAGGTAACCAGGCGGAGGCAGGAGGAGGCAGAGTTTCTGTACTGAAGGAATCGACTACAAACATGAAGAGGGCCCTAGTAGCCTCCAGGGAGCTAGTGTGCAATGAGAAAGAGGCGTCCCGCTCTGACGGGTGTGGCTCAGCTTGTTGGGCGTCTTTCTACAAAGCAAAAGGTCACTGGCTCGATTCCTGGTCATGGCACATGCCTGGGTTGCAGGTTCAGTCCCCCAGTTGGGATGCGTGCAGGAAGCAACCGATTGATGTTTCTCTCCCTGTTTTTCTCCCTCACTTCCCCTCTCTCTAAAAATAAACAAGATTTTTTAAGAAAAGATAAGGTGTCCCTCTTTCCCGAGGACACTGCTGTGCACCAGGGTTCATGGTTAGGTGCCATGACTGGCCTTCAGCCTCCACTCGCCTCTCCAGCCAGGTGCACTATTCTTCACGTTTCCTTATGTATGGGGGCCCTAATGAAGGGAGGAAATAGGAGGAGACACGGATGAGGCTCTGCTTTGCTTCTGAGTGGGCAGCGGTGCCACAGCAGAGATGGAGACCTCAGAAGAAGCAGCAGATATAGGGGCAGATTTAGTCCAGCATATCTCCAGTTTTAAGTGACAGAAACCCAGTTTCAACTGGCTTAAATCCCAGAAGAGACGTGTTGTAAGGACATGGGGCAGCTCACATGTGGAAGAGCTTCCACGGCCGGGAGGGTGGGGCTGGAGCCTCTCCTGCTCGTTTGTACATTCCCCTTCTTGCTTCTAGTTGGCTTCACTCTCTCCCTCCATGTTGCTTTTCTCCAGCAGCCCAAGGATTACCTTGGATCTCACCATTAAACACCAGTTAGAAAGTTCCCAGGGAAAAACTCCAACTGGACCAACTTAACTCATGAGGTAGGATTTGAACCCAGGCAGAGGGGCTCCAGAGACTACACCCTTAGCTCCCTTGCTCTGGGGCTTTTACAGAGGAAGTGAGGAGGGAGGAACATCAGGAAGGAGGAAGCAGCTGGAGACTGGATCACCCCACACATGATGTGACTTGAGATCCTGGCATGTCCCTCACCTCACCAGTCACTGCCCCAGTTCAGGCCGCGTTATGTCTCCTCTGTGACCTCTGGTGGCCCCCTGATATGTCTCCCATCCTGTATGTCTCCCTAGTGCTGGCGGGGTTGGGGGTGGAATCTAGCTGAGCCCTGACCCATTTGCAGTGTAGATATAATGTCCTTTGCTTTTGGGGCTATTTTTACCTGGTCTGGATCTGAGGAAACACTGGGCCATACTTTCCATAGAAATGTATTTTTATGTCTCTACACGTGTGTGCTCATACAATAGCACACGTGTGCCTCGAGCACACCCCCAGAGGCGGATGCACCGTGACGTTTGAGCTTCAGGTCCTCTCCCTTGCATGAGCCCATTTTAAGACCCTGGGGAAGGCCCTAGAAGTATGTTTCCGTGGTCTAGTTTCTTTTTTAATTTGCCAAAGCAAATTATTTAGGTCAATTGGTGATGAACAGGGTCTGGATTCTGACTTCCCTCTTGTCTTGGATGGTGTGTATGGGTATGCTGGTGTCCTATGCAAAGGTATACATTTTGTCTGGGTTTAGTGGAATATATCTTCAATAAATAGTATATAACAACAGAAGCAATAATGGTGAACAATGAAATAAAATGATTCTGACATTGACAAGATAATTATACCCCAAAATATATTTGGATCACACCAAAAAAAGTCTATTAAAAGAGAGAGATAACTTCTGAATGGAATTATTGAAAAGACTTTTGCATTGTTTGATAATCCAATCAATGAAAAAGAGTGAATTGTATGAACACATTGGAGAAAGAAAAAGTTTTTGCTGATTTAACACAAATACTAACAGCAAAAAAGTCAGCCAAACCATAATATGACAGTGTAATAAGACCTCAGTGTCAACAAACATTTTAAGGAACACTGTCAGTTTAAAATTATTTAAAAATTAATCACCACACAAAAAAATTCAAGATACCTTGAACTCTAAAAAGTCCACAGATGAAAGAAACTTGACGGAGTTTTCCCCAAATTTGACACCAACCCTAAAACTGTACATGCCATTTCCAATAGAGCGACGAGTCTGAAATAAGCTCCCCTAAATGATCAAGGATACCAAACAAGTTTTGATCAACCATGTTGAAGGAAAGACTGAATGATCTGAATTGCCTCTCAGTCCTCTGTGTAGAAAATGATATTATAAAACCAATAATGAAGAAGAGGCAATAGAATGATGCAGCCTGCCAGATGCAGTGGAAAGGAGGGGGCAAGACCGGCAAGGAAAAAAAAAGAGGCGGAGGGAGAAGGATGAGGAGATGAGGTGGAAGAAAGACAAGGAAGATGATGGTGCTTCCCAGACCAGTGTGGCTCAGTTGGTTGGACATCCTCTGGCAAAGCAAAAGGTTGTGGGTTCGATTCTCAATCAAGACTGATCCAAGTTTCTGTCCGTCTGTTTCTACCTCCCTTCCCCCCTCCCTGTGAATAAATATTTTTTCTTCAATGATGGTGCTAATGATGAAGAAAAGTCCATTCTAGCTCACTTTTTTTCTCATACATAAAATACATAAATCCTCTGCACACAACTCACTGCTATTAAAGGAAAAAAGATTAAAACGTGAGGCTGTGTAATATTCGTTTCTATACTGTACAGGGTCATTTTCGTACAGTTATTTTTTTTTTCTGACAACATTTAACAGCAAGCTTTAACTCATGGAGAACTCTCCCAATATCAGGAGAGAGTGAGTCCCAGACGAAGTCAGTGGCTACATAATTCCTGGGACCGAGGCCTGGCTGTGCTGCTGACCAGCTCTGAGACATTGGGCATGTGACTTAAGCCGAGGTCCCCAACCTTTCTGGCACCAGGGACCCCTTTCGTGGAAGACAGTTTTTCCAAGGACAGTGGTGGTTGGGGTGGGGGGCGGGGACAGGAGGCGGAGCTGAGGCCGGGGAGGGGCGTGGGAAACAAGAGGCAGAACTCAGGCGGTAATACCAGGGGTGACCAGGGACCGGGAGGAGGAAGGTTGGGGACCTCGGGCTCAACCCATCTGGACGTGGGCTTTCCTTCTGTGGGATAGATTAGTGAGTTGAAAAGGTATGCTCTGAAATTCTTTAGTAATTCACTCAAAGCATTTCAGAGAAAGAGATAATGAAGTAGGTCTTCTACAGACAAGGGAACTGGAACCATGACAAACAGATTTTTCTCAGTATAAGCCAATGATTTATAGCCTCCTGCTTCACTGATCCCCTTTTATTTTTCTCAATGTCTTCTTGAGCTATAATTCATATGCCATAAAATTCATCCCTTTAAAGAGTCCAGTTCAGGGGTTTGTACTGTATTCCCAACGTTGTGCAACCATCACCACTATCATTCCAGGACACTTCCATCACTGCCCTAAGAAACCCATACCCATCCGCAGTCAGTCCTCCCTGTCCCTCCTCCCCCCAGCCCTGGGGAACCACAAATCTATTCCATCTCTCTGGATTTGCTTACTCTGGACAATGGAATCACACACTATGTGGCTTTTTGCGTCTGGCTTCTTTCACTTAACATAATGTTTCCGAGGTTCACCCATGCTGTAGCGTTTATCAGTGCCTCCTTCCTTTATGCAGCTGAATAATATTCCATTGCGTAGACATATCACACTTTATCCATTCATCAGTTGATAGATATTTGGGTTGTTTCCATTTTATAGCTCTTATAAATTATGCTGCTATGGACACTGACCTTCAAGTTTTTGTGTAAACATATGTTTTTGATTCTTTTGGGTATATACCTAAAGGTGAAATTGCTGGGTATATCATAACTCTGTGTTTAAATTTTTGAGTAACTGCCAACGTTTTCCCCAAAGCAGCCACACCATTTTGCATTCCCATGGATAGTGTGTGAGGGTTCTCATTCCCCCACATCCTGGCAGCACTGTTACCGTCTCCTTATTCTAACCACCCTGGTGGGTGCGAAGTGGTATCTCACGGTGGTTTGTTTTGCATTTCCCTAATGAGTAATGGCGCTGAGAATTGTTTCCCTGTGCATGTGGGCCGTTTATATACCTTCTTTGAAGAATTTTTAAAGATCCTTTGTCCATTTTAAAATTGCATTATTTGCCTTTTTATTGTTGGGTTGTACATTCTTTATGTATTCTAGATCCAGACCCTTTCCAGACATGATTTGCAAGTGTTTTCTCCTGTTCTCTGGGTTGTCTTTTCACTTTCTTGATCGCATCTTTTGAAGCACAAAAGCCTGCTTTTTCGGTAAAGTCTGATATGCCTATATTTTTCATCTGTTGCTTGTGTTTTTGGCATTCTATCTAAAAAGCCATTATCTAATCCAAATTCTTCTAAGAGTTTTATAGTTTTAGCTCCTACATTTAGGTATTTGATCCATTTTTAGTCCATTTTTTGTATATGGGATGACGAACGGATCCAACTGCATTCTTTTGTATGTGGATATACGGTTGTCCCCACATTATTTATGTTGACAAAGTTTTCCCCATTGAGTTGTCTGGGCACCCTTGTCAAACATTAATTGGCCATAAATGTATGGGTTTATTTCTGGACTCTCAATTTTATTCTATTGATCTATATGTCCATCCATATGCCAAACATATCATCTCGATTACTAGAGCTTTGTCGTAAGTTTTGAAATCAGGAAGTGTAAGTCCTTCGGCTTTTTTCGTCTTCATGATTGTTTAGCTATTCTGGGCCCCATGCATATCACGAATGTATCGTCAGGCAGCCCTGTCCTGGTGGTATCTTCAAGAACCACAAACCTTGAAATATTGAAGCTGTAAATTGGCATGGAAATTTAAAGTAGGTGCTTTTTGGTGCAGAGAAGAGATGACTTTTTCACTTTTACTTATCTTTGATGCAGCTTTTATAGAATAACTGTTGTTTCATTCACTGAACATCACTCTGTAATTGCCAAAAAAAGTTGCAACAGTCTTTGTTAGCACTATGAATACTTCTGAGTAACTATAACTGATTGGAAACATTATGTAGGTGTGTCAGGCAGTTAATAAAAATAGTAGGCTAGTTTCCCTGGACTTTTCATGTTTATAATATTTGTCAGCTTTTTGAAATTTGCATCTGGTCCTGATTTCTTTTCTAAGTCTAAATAAATATTCACTTTTGTACCAAATTTTCTATTCCTTTTTTTTTTACATGACTCCCATCCTGGCTGGGTGTCCCAGTTGGTTGAAGCATCATCCCACATGCCAAAAGGTTGTGGGTTCGAGCACTGGTCAGGACACATACCTACATTGTGGGTTCAGTCCCCAGTTGGGGCACACACAGGAGGCAACTGATGGATGTCTCTCTCTCTCTTTCTCTCTCCCTTACTCCCTCTCTCTAAAATCAATAAACATATCCTCAGGCGAGGATCAAAAAAGAAAGTGACTCCCAAACGTTTAAACTTGAGGCCCCACAAAACCTGGACCGGCCCCTGCCTGGTGCTGACAGTGCCTACCGGCAGCCTGACTTGCACCAGGTGCCCATCAGGAGGCGCACACACGGGAGAACCCACAAGACTGCTATCAAAGGAATCTGAGAGGGAGTAAGAGCCTTGGGACAGCCTCACACCTCCAGCTGCTTCTAGGAGGACTCAGTGGCCCCTGTCCAGTCCTGGGGACACCCTTGCAGAAATGCCCGTGCCCTCCTTCCTTCCTGGCACATCCGCACCGCTGACATTCTAATACATCCTTCATCACAGCCATTGTTTCCCACCCCCCCCCCACTCCCATCTTCCCCAAAACCAAGCTTACGCAGGGCGACATTCTGCCCCTTGGGCCACACCGACACTTTGAGAAGCAGCAGGAGCTCAAGAGGTTAAGGGCTGATCATGAAGTTTGGAGGGGTGTGCAGTCCAAGGGAAGAGAAATAAGGGAAGGAGGGGAAGTTCAGTGAGAGACATTATCTCATTTAATCCTCACAAAATATTATTTCCTTTCTGCAGATGAGGAAAGAGAAGCCTAGAGATTAAAAGTGACTAGGTCACACAGCTAGTAAGCAACACAATGATACCTGTAACCAAATCTGTCTAGTCAGTGGTTCTCTCAACTGGAGGACATTTTACCCCCCAGAGGACTTTTGGCAGTGACTGTAGACTTGGTTGTCATGACCGGGGAAGGGGTTCTACTGACATCTAGTGGGTAGAGGCCAGGAATGCTGCCAAACACCCCACAATGCCCTCGAGGACCAAGGATTATCTGTTCCAAATGCCAATAATGCAGAATGAGAAACCCTGGCCTAGAGCTTCCCCAGAGTATTCTTCACCATGGCCCCTTTCTCAACTTCCCCGGGTGTAAGAGATCTGGGATCCACTTGCCCAGTGGCTTCAGGAAGAGACAGACAGCTCTACCTACCCATTCTCAGGTTAAGTACCAGAGTCAGTGCTCCTGCTAAGGGCCTAGCAGCCACAGTCCCCAGTTTCCCACTCTGGCACCTTTATGTTCACTCTCCCCTGTCCATCAAAGGGAGGCGTTCCTGTGTGGGGAGAAAATGCTTGTCCTATTGCTTACTGTAACCTCAAAGCCCACCGTCAGTGCCCAGGGTAGGTTAGCTTCTAGATATGGCCACAAGATGGCACTCTAACCCATCAAGAATGCTAAAGCTCTGGGCCTGGGAGAGCAGCATATACTTTGTGCCAGCCTGGACAAAGGCCTGGAGGCTGGCCTTGGGCCAGTTCCAGAGCCTAGCAGGACTAGATCAAAGGCCTGCAAGTGCCAGGTGTGAGAACATAGGCCAAACTTGGCTTCAGGACTCCCTTCACCTTTTTCTAGTGCAGCCCAAGTTCATCCTCTCAGCCAGTCCCACCACCAATCTTACCAGAGCCCGACAACCCCTCCCCTCTAGTCTAAACAAGAGAAATTCCAGAGCTGAGGTGTTAAGGATATAGGGATTATTGCTATTCACATACAATAATAAAGAAACTGAGGCTAGAGGAAATGAGTAATTTGCCCAGGGTCACAGCTAGTCAATGGTGGAGCTGGGATTTGAACCCAGGCAGTCTGGTTCTATGCTCCTAGCCACTGAACACCACGACCTGTTTGGTAGTGCACTGCCCCTGGCCCAGGCTACTGATCCCAAAGACCCTGGTATGGGAACACAAGATTTCCTCTCTGCAGAGGAGGAGGAAAATGGCTATGAGTAAGGGCAGCGCTGCTCAAAAATGGAAAGGAGTGAGGTTCTCAGCTGGGCTGTGGGTCTGTGGTTAGCGGTTGTGGCTGAGAAGCTAAGGCTCCATCAGCAAGTCCTCCTCTCTCTCTCATTCCTCTGGGGCCTTTGTCCTTCCTTTACTGTGATGCCTTCTTGGTTTTTCTGGGCTTTCTGCAAATGCCAGCCTTCTTACAGTGTGAAGAGGAAGTGAGAAAAGAGACTTTTACATCCCTGCTTAGGATAGAGAAGGTGGGGGACACTCTTTGGGACTGTCGTGAAGGATGAAGGTGAGAATACTAAAGTGGGACAGTGTGGGGCACCTGAGAGGCAGCTCCCCTCTCCCACCTGGGAGGCTTTCCTCACTGAGCCTTCTCTGCTTACCTCACAGAGGTTCTGGGGAGTGATGGATGATGTCCTCTGACACTCCCCTTCCCTTTAACCACAACCTGCCTGTTTTTCTAGCACATCTTCCAGGGCCAGGCATGACCAGAGCTCCTTCCCCATATTAGGAGCCTGTCACCTCTCTCTGTCTCTCCCCCTTCTTCTCTCCTCCATCTGGGGCACACTTCAGATCCCCATTGTGACTCACCATGGGGTAGTGGCTTGAGTGGGCTCTGCACTGACTCCCTGAGAGACCCCGGTTAAGGCCCTCCCCCTGACTTAGCCTCAGTTAAGGGCTCTAGACTCCTATGGCCTCTGATACTGGGATTCTAGGACCCTGACCCCTCTCCTGGCCTTTCTCAAACTACCCATCCTTTAATGAGGAGCTCCTGTGTTCTGCACTGTGGAGGGAAGCCAACAAGGAGCATCCCTGGAGGAACTGATAGTCACTTTTTGGAGATGAGCTGAAGGGGGATGGGGAGTCATACTTTCATACCATGTGGTTCTGCAGGAGGGGGAAGGGATGGAGCCCGGGGCCCTGTGGCTGGAAGAATCACAGAAGGCTTCCTGGGGGCTGGAGAGCCGTGAACATCTGGCTAGAAGGAAGGGAAGGTTTGGAAAGGCCTCTTTCTTGTTTCTCCCCAACTTGATTTCTCCCAGCCATGTGTATGTGTGTATGTCTCCATCTCTCTGTGTCTGTCTACTTCTCTTCCCTCTGGGGTATCCATTTCTCTGTTTTATCACTTTCTTGGATAGGGGCAGAGTTTTCTGAGAGCCTGGGTCCTGGAGATCTGAGTTTGGGCCAGGCTGAGGACTCTTTATGGTTAGGGGTTGGTGCTCACTGGTCAGAGTGAGAGAGGAGAACTTAAAAGCACTCTCACCCTTGCATTATTCTGAGATTGCAGGGGAAATAGCTCCCATTTAGAGGAATAACACAGATCAATCACTGGAGGGAGGACTGGCCCCATACTCTAACCTTCTCTTTAACTCTGCCCATCTCCACCCTTGTTTCTGCCCTGACTCTGCCTCTCTCTGTCCTGCCTCTTGTCCTTCTCTCTCTCATCTCTTGCTCTGCCCTTGGCCTTTCTCCACCATCTCTACTCCTCCAAATCTTCCCCCCACCGCACACAGATTTCCCTGGGGCCAGGCTGGGATTCCCCTGGCCAAGCGAGGAGAGAGATGCCTGCGGCACAGCCTGTGTCCCCAGGCCCACAACGGTGTCCGCAGGTCAGTGTCAAGGGACAGCTGTCTGCACAGTTAGTAAGTGCCGACAGGTAAATAAGAGCCTCGTGTCTTCTTAATTAAATCGCCCTTTGCTCCAGCAGTCTTGTGTTCGATTGAGCTAGGCTGAGATCGATAAGTCTCTTTCCCGGCACAGCCACCCCTGGAGCTGGGCCTGACCTTCTCAGCTCTGTCCAGGCCCACCTGCCCACCATCCCACCCCCTAACCACACCCCAGTGGGAGAGACCCTCGAGGGCAGGGTCTCTTGTGCTCTTGTGTCTGGGACAGAGCCTGGAACCAGCAAAGGAGTGGTTGCTCAATTGAGTAAACTGAGGCACACTCGGGTAAGGAAGGCTTGGAGACCACAGCTGCAACTCCCACCCCCACGATCATCTTTGAAGCTGTAACAATTACAGCAGGCAGCTGCTCCCATCCAGCCCTCAGGAACCGGATCAGCTTACCAACCAGGGTAGCTGAAGTCCTACAGGGAGAGGCAATTGTCAACATTCAGAACCACCTTTTGACCTCTAAGGGCAGAATGCCCTTCCCATAAGGGATCTCCACTTAAGGATCCAGCGCTAGTGTGGGAGGATCAGTGGGCGGGATCCACATGGTAGAATGTGTGACACTCACGGGAGACTAGGGTCAGGCTGGAGTTTGAAGGTCCCGGGATCAGTAAGGGGTGGAAAGAGGCTAATAAGCACCCAGGACTATCGGATTGTTAGTAGAGAGCTTAGAGGATGGCATGTGTGTTGTATGTATGGGGGTGGAGGGAAACTTATTTGTGGGTCCATGTGAGAGGGTACCTTTGAAAGGATCATGTAGGCTCCAGATTCCGTGACAAGGGTAAGCGTTAAAGGGTTGCTTGCAGCGGCCAATACTGGTCAGGGTCAAGGTGTCTCTCCTATCGGTTTCGGTTCACTAGAGGATAAGATAGTCCCTAGTTTCAAAAGAGAGGGGTGTGGGCAGACGCCTTTTTCACTTCGGTCTGACCCGGGGACGCTGGCCTAGACGTCTCTCAGGGCCCTCCCGCAGCGAGTGGCACTCCCCTGGGGCGGAGCGTCGGCGGGTCCCCCTGGAGCTGCAGGAGCCCTGTAGGGCGGGCGCCCCCAGCGCCGGAGTTGAGGGAGGCCCGGCTCCGCGAGGGACTGGGAGGGGGGCGCGGAATCAGGGCTTTTTAGGACCCAGCGCGGCACCTCCCTCCGGGGGCGAGTGCGGCTGCGCGCGCCGTGTGCCTGTGTCCGGAGAGCGGCGGGCTGGACGCGGACCGCGCGAGCGAGCAAACGAGCAAGAGAGCAAGCCAGCCAAGCAGCAGCCCGGGCGGCAGCAGCGGCGCGGCGGCGGCGGCGGCCGCTCCGCTCCTCGCTTCCCCGGCCTCGCCTAGCCGCGCCCCGACCCACCACCCCCGCCTCCCGGGCCCGACCACCGCAGCCCCCTCGCTTCGGCCGGCATCGCCAACCGCCTGTCTGAAGCGGGGCGCGGAGTGCGGGGCGCAGAGGCACCGGAGCCAGTGCCCGCCGGCCCCGCAGACCCTATCCAGCCTGGAGAACCCCTGCCGGGCCCCACACAGCTCCACAGCAGTCCGGGAGCTGTCCCTTCAGCACCGCAGCCGGGAGCCGGAGCCCGAGTCCGAGCGCAGCCCAGCGGAACCGCAGTTTGAGCCGGAGCGCACCCAGCGCAGCGCTCCACGGCAGCTGCACGGAGCAGCGTACCCGGCGCCCCTGTCCAGGGGGCCCGCCATCTCCTTCAAGAGGCGGGGAGAAGGAGCAAGGAGGGCGGGCAGGCGGGCAGGCGCGCCCGCCGCCGGGGGGAGCAGGCAGCCAGGCAAGGAAAGAGGGAGGGGGCCGGAGCCCGCCCTGCGCCCCTAGCTGCAGCCCGGCCACGCAGGGAGGAAGGCAGCGGGCATCCATCTCCCCCGCGTCGAGAGCGCGCTGCAGCGACCACCGCACAACAGGGCGCGAATTTCCTGGCCCCTTCTCCCTCCTCCCCCTTCCGGGGGCTGATCTATCTGTCCGGCCCTGGGAGCAGCTGACCTTACCTACAAAAGCTTTGTGTCGATTTCTACATTTTCCCGCTGAGATGGGGATGGGAGCCCGGTCCCCCCACCCTCTTTTCCCTCCGCCCGGGTCTCGCCGCTGAGCGCCGCCCCCCTCCCTCCTTCCCTTCTTCCTTCCCTCTCTCCCGCCCTTCTTTCCTCCTCTGCCTCCTCCGCAGCCTGACCAGCTCTCTCCTACATCTGGCGCCTAGAGACCCTTGGGATCCCGCGCACACTCTCCTGGACCAGCACCCGACAGAAAGCGCCCTGAGGGGCTTGCGTTGCTCTTGGGGTTGCCAGAGCAGAGGTCCTCTGTACCCCCCGACGGCAGGGGGGAGGGGGGAGGAGGCTGCGCGCCCCCCTCCCCGGCACCAACTCCCCCTGGCGGCTGCTCCCATGGGTGTCGCTGGGCCGCGCCATGCCTAAGGGGGCGCCGCGATGGGCCAAGGGGACGAGAGCGAGCGCATCGTGATCAACGTGGGCGGCACGCGCCACCAGACGTACCGCTCGACGCTGCGCACGCTGCCCGGCACGCGGCTCGCCTGGCTGGCAGAGCCCGATGCCCACAGCCATTTCGACTATGACCCGCGTGCCGACGAGTTCTTTTTCGACCGCCACCCGGGCGTCTTCGCGCACATTTTGAACTACTACCGCACGGGCAAGCTGCACTGCCCGGCAGACGTGTGCGGGCCGCTCTACGAAGAGGAGCTGGCCTTCTGGGGCATCGACGAGACGGACGTGGAGCCCTGCTGCTGGATGACTTACCGCCAGCACCGGGACGCTGAGGAGGCGCTCGACAGCTTTGGCGGTGCGCCCCTGGACAACAGCGCTGACGACGCGGACGCCGACGGTCCTGGAGACTCAGGCGACGGAGAGGACGAGCTGGAGATGACCAAGCGCCTGGCACTCAGTGACTCCCCTGACGGCCGGCCTGGTGGCTTTTGGCGCCGCTGGCAGCCTCGCATCTGGGCGCTCTTTGAGGACCCCTACTCATCCCGCTACGCGAGGGTAAGTGACAACTTACCCATCAGAAGGTGGAGCGGGGGTGTATTGGAGAACTGGCACCTAGGGAGTCAGAACTGAAAGGGGTGCATGTGGCATGTTTGTATGTACACATACGTGTTCGTGTGTTAAGAGAGGGGATGATTTCTTTCAAGGGTGACTAGTTTTGTACGTATGTAAGGTCTGTCTGTGTTTCCAGATTTAATATGTATGAGCAAGTATAAATGGGTGCGTTAGTGTGTATGAGTAGATTGTGTGTGCCTATTCATGTAGTGTAGCCGTGTATATTTGGATGGGTAAAGAATGTGAGAATTAGTGAGCATGTGAATATGTTTGAGTATGCAAGAGTGCCTGTGCATCATGTTTATGTGTCTGCAGATGTACATTGTGAAGGTCTGATTTGCCCTTTGGATTTTGGTGTGGGGAGGGAGGCTGGGCACCCTTCTCCTCCCCAGGTAAGGGCATCTGGAGCCAGCCAGGGCCCACAGACAAGGGCTTGAGGCCTGGCTCTGCTACTGGAGGCAGACCCCTATCCCTAGGGAGCAACCTCAGGCCATTCGGAGGAGGTGGTCAGGGGGAGTCTTTACGGCTAATCACTACAATACCTGTAGGTGGTATCGGACTGGGTGGTGGGGTGGTGGGTGTGATTCTTCTGAAGCCTGCCCCTGGGAGGGAGCCTGTTCTTCTTTCTTGTCAAAAGGACAGAGTATTGGAGGGGCCTCTGCACTTATGCCTCTGGGGCCTGTCAGGAGTAGAGAGAGGGTCGAGAGGGGGCACCAACGAGGACAGGGTCTGTGAGAGGTGGGTGTGTCTTTCGTCGGCCACTCCCCTTTTCTGATATTCGGTGTGCTTGTTACAGGGGAGGAAGGGCACCCTGCTGCTGACCTTGGTCCCTCAGGTGGCCTCCCTGGATCAGTTTTCTCCTCTGCAAAATAGGAGAGGGAAGTCTGGTGAATTCTAAGGGTTTTTGCTACTTAAGCCCAAAAGGGAGGTAGTGGTAGCAGCCACCTACTTTGGAAGAGATACCCCTCGTCTTCACTGAACTCTGTCCTCCGGCCTGCATGGAGCCTAAGGCATGAAGGGGAGGGTCAGAGATAGGAATTTAAAGGAGAACCCCTCCCTCATCCAGACCCTTCACCCCCGAAAACCTCTGCCTCTGCCCACTCTCCTTGCTGCTCTGTTCCTCGTGCCTTCCCTCCTGCCCACTAGAACTGGGAGGGAAGGCTGGGGCAGGGGAGGGGACAGGAGTGTCTGCCCAGTTGCTGAGGATCAGTGTGGGAAGGGGACTTGCGGCCACTGAGGTACCCCATAGACAGAAAAAAGCTGTGTTTAGGCATAGGCCTGGTAGATGTGTTACTGAAATAAAACACTCAATGTTTTAGCGTCCTTTAAGGAGAGAGCAGCAGGTCAGAGTGTTATATAGTAAATCCTAGAATAAGATATGTATGGGGGAGCTAATAGGAAGAGAGCTAACCCCCTTGTTTTGCCATTGAGGACCCTCCCCAAGGTCACCAGGGAGTTAGAGGCTAAGCAGGACCAGAACCAGGTCTCCCAGGCCCTCATTCCTCTTAGAGCTGGCCACCTTGGGCTCAGCTTTAGGGCTCTGACCTGCGTCCCTGAGTTTCAGAATTGGCAGGGGTCACATGGGGCACATTCCAGTCCCCTGTCCTGTCCATCTTCTCCCACTGGACATTCCTAGGTGGTGGGATGGCTGTCACCCGGTGTTGGCACATGGGCTGGCTAGTGTGGTTTGCAGTCCTGTTGGTGAACACACCTTATAGAAAAGTCCCGATCCCACTGAGTGTCCATGGAAGAGCAGACTCGGAGGGAAATGCTGGGCAGTAGAGGGGGTGGGGGTGAGTTAGAAGGTGACCCCCCAAGCCTATCCGTGCTGCCTTCTTTTGCCAGGAGCCTGACAGAGTCGTTCCACCATCCTTGGGTGACAGATGAGGACACTGAGGCCCCCAGGGGAAGGGACCTGCCCACGGGCACACAGGCACTGAGGGCAGAGCCTGGATTAGAACCCAGGCTTCCTGCCGCCCTCCGGCAGGCCTAGCTGCATTGCGCTGCCTCTCTGCGGCTCATCTGCGCAGAGACCAGTCGGCTGCCCGCCCTCCCTCCCCCTCCATCTTTGCTCTGCCGCTGCCTGCCGCTGTCACCTTCGTTTACCCCTCCCCCACGAGCCCCAAGCCTCCTCAAACTGGTGGGCTGGGATTTACATTTTTATTGTAGATTCTAGACCAGAGTTCTGTGTGTGTGTGTGACATTGTATGTGTGAAAGGAACACTGTATGTGTGAGAGAGTCTGTGTAAGAGACTCTTCAAGTGTGTGAGAAAGACTATGAAAATAAAACTGTGTGTGAGGCTCTGGGTGTGGGGGGGGTGTGTGTGTGTGTGTGGTGAGACTGACTGTGTGAGGTTCTGTGTCTCTATCAGAATTCTGTGTGAGTGTGAGAGACATGGACTGTGTGTGTTTTGAGAGATGGACTCCGTGTGTGAGAATGAGGCTATAGTGGGGAGAGTGCATATATAAGAAAAAGAGACTATATGTGTAAGAGAAATACTGTGTGTGCCTGTGTGTATGAGAGAGAGAGAGAGATTCTTGGGAGAGGTGTGAGGGACTTGAGGTGAGTGTGAGTGCATTGACGACGTGTGTGGCAAATGTGAGACTGTACGTGAGGCCGTGTGTGGGGTGGGGGCCCTGTGTTGCTGTGTGTGCATGCATGTGACGTGACAGAGACCTTGTGTGGCCTGGGTGTGAGTGTGCCTTCAGGAGGACGAAACTCCAGACCAGCTTCCTGCCTGCTGCCTCGTTCTCCTGGGACTTCTGAGCTGCCCCAGTGAGCGGCTTTGCTCCTCATTTCCCGTCCTCAATAGAAGTGCTCCAGAACCCCGGCCAGCTGTTGGTGCATGGACCCGGCGGTGTGGCCACCTCACCCAGGCCTTAGCATTGGCTCTGGAAAACAAGGGCTACTTGGCTGGGGCAGGAGGTCCCATCTGAACTCTTCAGGGGTGACAGTGCTAGCCGGAGCAGCTGGTCCCCTGGCCCCTCTGTCCTGCAGTTTTCAGGGTACCCAGGCTGAGGGGCTGTGGGGTGGGGGGATGAGCTGTGACGGGATGAGTCCTGCTTGTATTCTGGGTGCGGGGTGGTGCCCCAGACACACGTGACCGAAAGAGGATGATGGCACTACGTGGTGAGAGCTGTGAAGGGGCTTCCTGGGGCTCTGAGGGTAAGAACTGTGCCAGGGGAGGTGATGCTGGGCCAGGCGTTGAGGGGCAAGTAGAAATTAGCCAGCCAGCCAAGGGCAACAGCAGTCCTCGAGTGCCAAACCGTAGAGGTGAGGGAGCAGGCAGGACTGTGTTGGGGTGGCCGGGGGGGCCCTGACTTGAAACCTGCCCTCTTCCCTCCCCTGGGGACCAGTGCAGGTCTGAGGCCCTTGGCTGTCGTCGGTGATTTGCATGTTGTCATTGGGAACATCGTTCTGTGTCAGGCCAGTGGAGGTCCCTGTGCTAGAGTGTCTGTCCTCTGTGTGTGCGTGTGTGTGGTGACATCTGTCTCCAAGAGTCACTTGACCTTCCAAAATGCCCATGGAAGCTCTACCTCCACCCACCCCCACTGCCCACCTCTCCTCCAGCCCCAGGTCTTTGTCACCATGCCTTGTGCCACTGTCCCACCTCCATAGGACCTGATGTAGTCCGACACCTTCTCAACCCCCTGGGAAGGAATTCTCCTGACAGCGGGGATGATGAGGTCACCCAGAGACTTCTGTTTTTCCCTTGGGCACCAGGGGACACAGGGCTCTTGAGCTTTGCCTTGGCATGCAGAGGGGTGGGGACAAAGTGGCTACCAGGGCCTTTCTAGGCAGCTTGCCCCCTCCGCTCAGAGCCCACGTCCCCAGGTCAGGGCCCCAGGTGCGACACAGTGATGTGTGATGGAGACCTGTGAGCAGCAGCGAAGGGGCTGGGTGTGTCCCCACCCCAAGTGCTCCCTGCCACAGTGTATGCCCCATTCACCGTCTTTCCCATGATGCTTTACAAGTGTCCTCATGTGTTTGAGTCCAACCCACTCCCAACTCTCCTCCTGGTAAAGAAAGGAACAAACCCAGCATCTCCTAGTCCGAGTCTCTCAGCCGCTTCACCTCTAAAATGGACGTAATGATAGAACCCACCCCAGAGGGCTGATGGAAGGATGAACTGAGGCGATGTGTGGAGAGCCCCGAGTCACAGGGCCTGGCATGCAGTAAGTGCTCAATAAATGTTGGCTGCTGTTACTGCTCCTGTTTGTTGCACGGTCATTTTACTCCAGGACTCTCTAGACTCCATCCTTCGCCCTCTGTTTCCATGCCCACCCTCCTGCTCCAGGCCCCCGCTGTTTCCCTCAGGCCAGCCTCTCCACCAACTTCCTGACTGCTCTCCCACCTCCTGTCTCTGCACCTTCAGTTCTTTCTCCACTTGAAGGTCTCTCAACTCACAAATCTGTCAGCTTACCTCCTTGCCTGCTTAAAACCCGTTGGTGCTTCCCTGGCCCATACCTGCCAGCCTCTCCGGTCTCCTCTGGCCTGGCTCTCCTCGTCCCTCACTGAGCTCCAGCCACCCGGCTTCATTTCAGTCCCTTGCATGTGCCAGGTCTGCCTGCCTGCCTGCCTGCCTGCCTCAGGGCCTTTGCATGTGCTGTTCCTTCTGGAGCACTCGTTCCTCTTCACACCCCGCCTCAAACATCAGTTGCTCAGTGACGCCTCTCAGGACTCCACAGGCTGGGTCAGGATTCGGAACCCCAGTCCTTCCCTTCAGAGAAGCTGTCTGGTTTGTAATAAAATGTTCAGTAGCAGCCTTGCTCGATTCAGGTTTGTCTCCCCCTCTGACTCTAAGCTTCTTACACATGCAATATATTAGGAGCTATTATTATGAGAGGTGGGGAAGCTGAGGCCCAGAAAGGAGTACTTTACCCAAGGTCACACGTCAGCAGGTTATCTGGGGGACTGGTTAAAAAATGCAGATCTCTAAGCCCCTACTCAGTAGCCTGCAAACCCCCATCCACCTTAAGACACCTCAGGGAAGGTTTGGAGCCCGGTGCCCTAGGGGCAGGCATCTGTGCTCCTTAGCTCTCCGCAGGAGGTCCTGCATCTGCCAGAAGCTTTGGAGGAGATTAGCTCCAGCCTCCCAATGAGGGAGGCGGGTTGTCTCAGTGGTGGGGGAGGGGTCTGGAGGGGGGGCTCATTTCAGGGCCTCGGCCTGAGCCAGAGAGCTCAGGAACTTCCCAGACAGCCGAATATAGTGCTCCAGCTATTCTGAGCGGTCCCATGACCGGCGCATTTGCTCTGGACCAAAAGGTCAGGGCCTCAAGCTGCTGCCTCCTGTCAGCCCCCAAGGCCAGCCTGGCCACCCCCCTGGCCTGAGCTTCCCTTCCCTGGGTGCAGGCTCAGAGGAAAAGGGGGGCCTAAGGAGTTCCAGGGACTGTAGGCTGCCCAGTCCTTATTCAGTAGGGACCACCTTCCACATACACGGGACTAGTGGAGCAGATGGGTGCTCCCAAGCCACCTCCAGCCACTGTCCCCATCTAGTGGAGGAGAAACAGGCTCAGAGAGGGAAAGGCACTTGCCCAAGACCACACAGGGAATCAGTGAGACTCAAAATCACAGCCCACGCCTCTTGGCCCAGGCTCTGGGCGTTTGCATTTCCTTTGGTTCTCAGTTTTCAAAGAACACCAGCCGGACCTGTGCTGGTCTCTTACTGCTCCCTTTACTTACCCCCTCAGAGAGGGGGAATAAGCAGTTACCTGCCCTCCCACCTCTCTTCCTCACTCCACCCACAGGGCCCAGCATAGCTAGTTGAGACCCCTGCCCGTCGGCCCACCCAGATTGGCCAAAATCTTGTTCTTATCATCCCCCCAGCGGGATTTTCCAGCACCCCCTTCCTTTCTTGAATCACAATGCTAATGGCTACTATTTACTGAAGCACTTACTATGTGTCAGAAGTCTTAAGGGTTTGATTCACATATTCTCATTTAATTCTCCCAAAACTCCTGTGGAACTGTATTACTTTTCGAATGCCAATGTCACAGGTGAGGCTGCTGAGTCCCAGAGAAGTTTAGTAACTTATCCAAGGTCCCTTTGTAGAGAGCCAGCATTCAGACCTGAGTCTGCCCGGCACTGGGCCTCTGTCCATAACGATGGCTCGTACTGCCTCCTGGCACTCCCAGGAATGGCGGGGTCTGTGGGGCTTGCTGTGGCCCAGGTGGGCATGCTTACCTGGTTCCCTCCCTCCCCCACCAAACACTCTTTCCCATCGATTCATTGGGGAATCCTGCTTAGCCATTTCTGGCCCCCAAACAGTGGCAAATGAGGGTTTGGTTTGGAGGGGCTAAGAGAATGTTCTGGCGGCCCCCAGAGGGTTTTCAGAAGGTGTCTCAACTCCCCCCACCTACAGACTCCGTCTGCCTGCAGGGAGCTGGCAGAAAGCTGGGGAAGGATCACGGTTTCTCCTGCCTGAGGCGGGGCACGGTGGGAATGCTGGCTCCTCCTCAGCTCCGCATTCGAGGCCCTCTGCTCCAGCTGCTCCCTCTGCCAGACTCCTCCCTGGCTGCCTCATCTTCAGCCCTCATTCTAATCTCCAAGTTTTTGCTCATCTCTTCCCCTCCATCAGTGTACCTTCTAGTTTCTGCTGGACACGTAAAACCATCCCTCAAGGTCCCTAATGTTTAGCCTGGTTGCTCTGGCCCCTGATGACCTCCCTTAAGAGTGAGGGGTCTGGGCTGGGCACAGTGTCACCAGGCTTACATGATTCAAGCTGGAGGTCCACGGGTCAGCTATGGGGGCTTGTGGCTGGGACAGGCAGGTCCTCAGGATTAGGAACCTGCTTGGGAGTGAAGAGAGATGAGGCCACAGACGAGACCCCAGTTGTGGGTATCGTGCAACTGGGCCAGAGCAAGATCTGTAGCCAGACCATTAAATCCCCAGGTTCCCTCGGGCAAGTTCCTCCATCCCTTCAGGCTGTAATTTCTCCACCTGTAAAATACATTGGTCATTCTAAATGCCCAGCAAGTTCCTTCCCAGGTCCAACATTTCAGGAGTTGAAAAATTCTGGGCTTCAGCTTCCCAGAGGGGCTGTGGGAGCCAAGTTAGTCCTTCCCCAGCTCTCCTTCCTCATCCTCGGCCCAGGTCTTCTCTCCGGCACAAGTGAGCTCTCCGGGCAAGAGTGCTGGTACCAAGTGGTAGGAGCCCGGGGCAGGGGGCTCTGCAGACCTTCCTCCTACATTCATTCAGGCTCCCTCACCTCCTCTTATTCATTCATTCATTCATTCAAGGCATAGTAATCACACTCTGCTTGGGGCCCGCTCTGGTGCTGGGCCCTGTGAGCCATCAGTGGCATGGTAGACTCACCCAGGCCTTCGCAGGCCCACACCTGGGGGTCCCACCTCTTCAGGGTGTGCTTGCTCAGCCCTGTGAGGGGCACCTGTTGCCCTCGTTCCCAGGCCCTTCTCTTGGCTGTCTGCCCTCTGAGAGCTGCGGGAAGGTACACCCAGAGAGGAGATGCTGTGCCAGGCTGTAGGGGCTGGAGCAGGGTGGGGGGCAGCTTTGATGGTGCAGGGGCACTGTGGAGAGGGGAGCAGTGAGCAGCTGCTGTGCTGGATGCTACAGGGGCTGCAGCGGTGGCTGCTGGAGGGCCCCCCCATGGCTGCCTCTCAGACTACTTGGGATCTTTCAAAGAGGTCAGGCTCCTGGGCTCTGTCTAGCAACAGTTTGACTCTTAGATCTTAGGGTCATGTCAGGATGTTCCCGGTGATGCTAGTGCTCAGGGAGGAAGGGTCTGCAGTGGGGGACATGGGTGCTCTTGCTACTCATTGTGGTCTTCTGACCAAAGCACCAACATCACCTGGGCAATTGTTAGAAGAGAAGACTTTAGTGCTGCCCCCTGCCCCCCACAACCTCCTGCCAGACCTACTGATTCAGAATCTGCATTTTAACAAGAGTCCCAGATGAATCACACACACATTAGGTTCTGAGAACTGCTGATGAGGCAACAGCTCCCAGTCGAGGGGAAGTGTCAGGATGCGGAGAGGCGTGGACGGGTGCATTCAGGGTGGCGGAGCTGCACGGGTGGCTCTGAGCTATCCTGGTGCCCACGACGCTGGCGTTGGGGTGGTGGGCCTGGAGGTGAGGCCCGGCTCAGGCGATGGCAACAGCGTCTGGTTGTTCAGACCAAAAACCTGTAGCCGTCCGGGACTCCTTTTACTCTCATGCCTCAGCACAGCCTGTTGTCTGCACGTTGCACACTCACCCAGAACCCAGCCGTGTCTCATCACCCTCACTGCCGCCTTCCTGGTTGAAGCCACATCCCCTGTCCCCTGGATTGCTGCAAACTGTCCTCCCGGCTTCTGTCCCTGCCAGCACCTCTCCACACTGCAGTCAGGGCCGTGCTGGTGCAATGCTAGTCAGCCTGAGCCACCCTGCTCTGTCTCACTCAGGGGAGGAGCCCCAGTCCTCGGGAGGGTTGTGAGGAGCCCCTCACCATGTCCACATGCACTCCTGCAGCCCGCCTGTCCCTCCGGCCTCCTGGGTTCCCACCAGCACACTGCTGGTGCTTCTGCCTGAGGACCAGTGCCCTTGCCAGTCCTTCCCAGTGCCGCGCTTCCTCTCAGGTTCCGCCCTCACTTCCTCCAGGTCTGCACTCGGATGCCATTGTCTCAGACTGCACCCTGCCCTTCCCTTCCCCACTTTCATGCTTTCCCGTGTTCTCTTTGGCATTCACTGCCATCTGTTACACTTATTCACCTGGTTTCCCCCACTGGAATGTAAGTTCCACGAGGGCAGGACTTTTGTCTCTTTTACCCACTGTTCTGTGCGTGGGACCTAGAACAGGGTCTGGCATGTGGGGGGTGCTAAGGAAGTACTGATTGAAAGGAAGGACAAGGAGGCCACAGTTCAAGACAAGACAGACTTTGGTGCGACAGCCCTGAGCCTGCTCTTGGCTGGTCCTCCATCCCACAGGCCTCCAGCCACGATGGAGATGCAGGGACTGAGGCAGGAGGAGGGTCCCGCTTGAATGAGGCCCAACACAAAGTCATAAATTTACTTAAAACCTTTTTTTTTTTTGCTCATCAGTTTCCATTAGTGTTTATGTATTGAATGTGTGGCCCAAG
This sequence comes from Trachops cirrhosus, assembly GCA_028533065.1. Taxonomy (NCBI): domain Eukaryota; kingdom Metazoa; phylum Chordata; class Mammalia; order Chiroptera; family Phyllostomidae; genus Trachops; species Trachops cirrhosus. Next base: position 28,933,108 of record CM052543.1, on the reverse strand, counting down.
ACAACTCTCCTTTCCAGTGTGGCCCAGAGATGCCAAAAGGTTGGACACCCCTATATCGAGCCATTAACTACTGGCTTTCAACACCAATTCTACCCCACGAGGGCCCAGCACACTTTTTGTCCCAATCCCTCTGCTTTGAACCTTGGTTAAGTCTTCAGTAGAAAGTGGGTGGGCTTCTTGGCCGGCCCCCACTTCCTGGCTACCTGACCTTGGCAAGACAACCTGGAGCCTTGTTCTCTCCCAAGAACATAGCCTCTTGAGCCAGGAGGCCTGTGTTCGAGTCCCAGCTCAATCACTTCCAAGCTGTGTGACCTTGGACACATTCCCTAACCTGTCTGTGCCTCAAGAGAGGGATATAAATAGCACCTGACTCATACGGAAGTGGTGAGGATTGAGTGTGTTAAGCACTCAGCCCAGAACCCTGAACATAATAACTGCTTAATTACCATGGGTTCCATTATTGTCTTTTTACCAGCGCTTGGCTCTAAAAGGTACAAACACACCCTCACCTGTTTCCTGTCTGCTTCCTTCTTTCAGCAAGCAATTCTCCCTCAAATGCCTCTCTAGGGGTCACCTCACCTGCCTTGGCCCTGAGGACACCTCCTTCCAGAGTCTGCCTCCCAGGGGCCAAATTTCAGGGGTGTTCCCCTGGGAAGCAGGCCTGGATTCTGTCTTTGTTCTGCTACAGACCTGCTGCAGGTCATGGGCAGGTCATGGCCCCGGTCAGAGCCTCAGTCTCCCCGTCTGTTGTAATGGGCTGCTCAGCTGTGCCCTGCCTCCCTGCCCAGCTGCACTGGGGGAATGAGAGACATGAATGATGGAACTTCATTCACCTGCAGGTGGACAGGGAGAGAGAGCCATTGACACCAGGCTCTGGTCGGCCCGGGGACCTGAGATGCTGACAAGTATACCAGCATGGTGGGGCTGGCAGGCAGGGGGCATGCATCACAATGCAGGATTAAAGCAGGGGACACTCAGGCACAGGGAGCAGTGGCAGCAGGGGCCAGGTGGACCCCAGGAGCTGCTGGAGGCCAGGGGCTGGGGCCTGGGGCTCCTCTTGGTGCCAGTGGGTAGTACCCACTCTGGGGCTGGGCTGTCCCGCCACGCTGACGCCGGGCTGAATGGGGACAAGCTAATGTTAGCTGGCTAGCCCCAGACAGCTGAGCTCAGGGGGCTGCAGGAGCCAGCCTAACTGAGCCCAGGCTCAGATGCTACTTCAGTGGGCTCATGGCAACCAAAGGAAGTTTTCTCAAGCCTGTGCAGGCCTCAGATGCCCCTTCCACCCTGGCAAGACCCAGACGCCGCTGGCCTGGCAGCTCTGATCCTGCTGCACCCTGGCTCTGGCTCCAGCCCACAAACCTCTGGCCTGTTGCCTATGGTGTCGCCCCCACCTTACCTGTTTCCTTCCCCATCCACAGTGCAGGAAGGACGGGACTTCTCTCCCTGCATCCCTACTCTGCACACAAGGACAGCCTGTGTAGTTCGCCTGCTAGGGGCTGCTCTAGAAGCAAGGGTGGTGGTGTGGAGCTGGAGAGAAGTTGGTGAGGGAGCTGGAGGTGAGTGGCCCTTCTAGACAAAGTCCTGTCAGCAATTTCCATTCGCATAGCCCTCGACGGCTCACCTCCTGGCTCGCTCCAGGTGTGGTGAGAGAAGACGGTTAGTGCAGTGGCCAAGGGCAGACTGGAGCCACACTGCCTCGGTCCAGACCTGGCTCTGCTGATCGTTAGCTGTGTGACCTCTGCGGGCTTCAGCCACCTCGGCTGTGGTGCCACCCCACTTCAAGGGGCTGCCATGAGACCAAATGAAGTAAGTTCCAGAAAGGCCCCAGCACGGATGTGGCACTGCGCAGGCGTGCCAGCCGGGCACTGCCGGCATTCCCACCATGTGGCGCAGGGGGGTCTCTCTCTGGGGTGCCCTGCAGACACTCGCCTCCCGTGGGAGGTCCAGGAATAGGAACCGAATGTCTACCAGGGGGTTGCTGTGACTGGGAGGCTCGGTGATTCCCCAGGGACTTTCTCTACCCCTGCAGGAGGTAGAGTGGGGACGTGCGACTCCCTTGGGCCCTGTCCTCAGGTGGGACTGTGAACATGCCTCAGCCCACAGCCTCCCACCAGGGCCAGCATCTTATACCACTGAGTGGTTGTTGTATGCTCCACCTCAGGGGCTCTCTAAGAGGCTCCGAGGAACGCGGTCACCTGCTGGGCCACCTGGAGCCATCAAGAGCCCTGGGCAGAGGGCGGATGGCTGAGCTCTTGGAAGCCCATGAGGCTGACATCTGTCTGCTTAGGGCTGGCCCTGGGCAGCTTGCTTCTCCCGTGTTGCCACGGTGCTCCTAACTTGTCCCCTGACCAGTCCACACACCTGGAGCATGGTCCTGGTGTCCCTGGACCTTAGTTTCTTTGTCTATAAGTGTGCATAATGATGTCCCCGGCCTCTCAGAAATGTTGGGAGACTCCACTAAGACCAGAGGCAGAAAGACAGTTTGAGAGGGAGAAAATGTGGCTCATAGCAGAGCCATGTGCGGGAGGAGGTGACCATCTCAAGGGCAGGGGGAGTGTTGGGAGGGGACATGGTCGAGGTGAGAGCACAGGCCTTGGACTTGGCTGAGTCCTGTTTTGGTCTCGGCCCTGCCTCAGTGTGGGCTGGGACAGGTGTCGCCTGGCTGAGCCTGTTTCATCATGTGTGAGAGGGGGATGAGTCTCAGGGTCACGGCCCCCAAATGGCACCCGGCATACGGGAGGCACTGACTGGGGGTTAGCTCTGGCTACCTGAGGCACCATCGCCACCCTGGTCCTGGGTTCAGATTCCCCTCGGGGTGTTGCTATAACAAGGCTCTGGCTGAGCCGCAGAGACTGGGAGGCTGCCGTGGAAGCCTCCTGTGATGGCCCAACAGCCTCAGGGGTATGAACCACTGTCACTAATGATATATTTAGCAGCACAAAGGTCAGAAATGCCAGGAACTGGCTTCCTTCTAGGCAGCAGGAATTGTGTCTCCTGAGGCCTGGCTGTCACCGAGCAGATATTTTTTTCCTGTCTGGCAGTCGGGATCTGGGTAAAAGCCTTGGAGTAAGGAATCACTGTGGTTTGCACTGGCTGCTGAGACTTTCCATGGCGTTCTCACAACCTGTTGTGCCGCCCTTGGAAACTGTGCCAGCCCTGTCTCTCCAGGTCACCCGCCCTTGGCCTCCAGACACGTCAGCCATGCCCCCGGCATGGGCCAGCTCCCTGGCCTCCTGCTCTTGCTTAGTCTCTTCCCTCCACCAGGAATGCCCTTTCTTCCATCTCTGTGTGTCTGAAACGGAGCCACCTTTCAAGGCTGGCTTGATGGCCCCTTCTGTCTGGAGCCTTTCCTGATCCCCCTCCTGAAGAGACTGCTCTCCCAGAGAGCTCTTCCTGCCCTTGATCCAGCTGACCTGGAGGTCACTCGTCTCCCTGACTCAGCTCCTGCCTCTTAGAGGTCAGGGACCAACTTCAGCAATGCTAGTGCGCACCTGGTACAGAACGTGGAACCAATCAATCTTTGCTGAACCAACGTACCTCCCAACAACCCTGTGAGGTAGGATTCAATATGGTCCCCATTTTATTGATAAAGGAAAAAGTGGCCCAGAGAGATTAAATACATGTGTAGAAGGCCACACGTTCAGTGACTGGTAGAAGGAGGATTCAGCCGCATATCTTCTTGGGGGAACTAAGAAGGTAAACTAGCGGTGCCAGTGCTCCTTCCTGCCCTATTATTCGGTGGTTCTCTGGTCAAGAATGAGATGGACAGAGGAAGATGGACAAGTGGATGCAAGAACGAATAAAAAGATGGGTAAGTGGGTGGGTATGGATGAATGGATGGAGGGAAGGATGTATGAGTAGACACCCTGCTGGGTGGGAGGCTTCGTGATGGGTCAACACGTGGATGAATGTGAGGATGGATGGATAATATCTAGCCTCTTGGCTTCAAGGCAGGAGAGGAAGTCCCACCTCTCATTAAATGAAAACATCCTAGAGAATGGGACATGGAAGCTGAGGACTTCAGGGTGGAAGGCAGGGTGGACCAACCCACCACATGTGCAGAGAAAGTGGGTTTACCAGATGCAGGCGAGGGGTGGTTTGTAGAGTAAGGAAGCTGGGGGCAGGGACTGGCCCAGGGGACTGGTCCACTCTCAAAGGTTAGAGGCTCTGATGGATCAGAACCAGGACAGGCTGGAAGGAAGTGGCAGGCAGTGCCATGTGACAAGGGAGGCTTTAGGGCCCAGGGTGTTCCAGACTCCTAGAAGCCACAGGAGGGCAGACAGTGAGTGGGGGATTGGCGTCTGAACCCCAGGGCACGCTGAGCAAGCCCGAGGAGCATGCCTTCCCGAGGCCCTGGATGATCCTGGCTCAGGCATACAAAGACCCACCATCTTCCCCTTGCTTTTCGCCATCAATCCCCAGGTTCAAGATATGAGCTCCAAGGCTTCCATTCATTCTAATGGCCTAGCAAGGGCCAATAAAGGGACCACAAACATAGGTGGCCAATCAATGAGCTCGGCAGGGCCAAGAGGTTTAGATGCTGCTAACTTAGAGCAGATTCTTCCAGCTGGAGCTGAGGACTTCCATCTGCACAAGGCGCAGTGCTGGGAGCGTCTGTGCTCACAGGCACAAAGCCCTGCCCCAGCATTCCCCAGCACCCCCTGCACATGTACACTGGCCCCAGCAATCTCCCAGGGAAACCAGGTCCCAATGAGAGTGCCTGGTGTGCTGCTAACTGCTCATTACAGTCATGTCTGCAGCTAAGTATAGCTCCAGCACACACAAGACCAAGACAACAAGGGAAAGTCTTTCCATAAAAAAGCTCCACACGCAAGCACACAAACAGCCACACACCCATGCTCCCCACACGTGTGCACACCAATGGCCTCAGACACTCACGGACCCATCCTTGCACCAACACAAAGTTTCGCTCGCTCACTCAGACGCCCACTCTATGAAGGGCTGTCGAGGGAGTAGGAGAGTGGTTAAGAGCCCGTGTTCTGGAGTCAGACAAAGCTGGATTCCAAATTCTAACTCTCTCACCTCCCAGGTGTGTTACAATCATGGGCAACTTAACTTTTCCAAGCCTCAGTTTCCTTCTTTGTAAAATTGGGATGGTAACCGTGGTACAGACCTCAGAGATGGTGTGTGGGTAAGGAGATGGGCATATGAGGGTGCTCAGGAATGGGTCAAGCTCCAGATAAGTGATAACACAGTAAGTGTCTTTACCCCCATGGTTAATACCTACTATGTGCCTAGCTCTCTGATGGGAGCTTTATCGAAAGCTGTTATTTGTGGAGGTGGTTGTGAAAAGTAGTACCTGGTGCATAATAGGCGCTCAGGAAATACTCAGTGATTGAACCAACTAACAGTTAAGGGAGAGCTGCATCCATGGATGGCCAGATGTCCTTGGGGCTTTCTTCCTCAGGAGGAATCCACCTGCATTTGTCTCTCATCCAGGCTGTCTCTGGTAGGATCTAGATATTCTTGGGGGTAACACAGGGGTCCTAGAGATAGAGTTGGAGCTTGAGGGGGTCCAGGCCACCCCTCATTTTGCAGATGGGGAAATGCAGCCCAGTGGGAGCATGGAGTTCTGGGCTGGCACTAGGCAGGGCTCCATCTGCCCAGCCTGAGTAGGGAACAGGCTGCAGGATTCGAAGGTGCTGTCACTGTTCCCAACCTTTGAATAGGCCAGCCGCTAAACTGGCTGGGCCATCTCCTCCCATTGCACCTCCTCAAAAAGGAAGTGACATTTCCTGGTGCTTTTTTAAGCCCGGGCTGGCTGGACCAGGCCTGGGTGTGGGGTGGGGAGGGGGCAGGTGGTGCTGGAAGTCACACAGCCCAAGTCTCTCCTCACCTTGAGTGATCTCAAGACGCTGGGAATAGGCATGGTCTCATCTCCTTACCATGTTTCCCAGATAACAGTTCTGATGCCCAGATTCCAGATTCCACACTCCAGTGCCCACATGTAGGTATTGAATTCCATGTTCCCATGCCAAGTGCTGCACCACCCCGTCCCGCCCCAGGCAGTACTTGGGGTGTTGAACTTCATAACCAGCGCCTTTAGCTGGCAGCCTGCTGCGGGGGAAGGATATGTCTGCCCCTCTTGGAACAGGAGCTTTCGTTCTGGTGTTGCCCGTCTCCTCAGGCATTCATGCCCATGGCTGGCGGGGACTCAGGTGTTTGTTTACTGAGTGTCCCCATTGCCAACGGGTGCACGTGAGTGTGTCCACTGCCTGTGCGTCCGTGAGTCTGCCGTCAGTGAGTGCACCCATTGCCAGGGTGGACACGGGTCTGCTGTCGGTCTCTGTGCCTATTGCCAGGGTAGCAAACACTCTGGAGACTGAGTTGATGGGAACATAGCTGAGTGATTCTGAGTGCATCTGGGGTCAGTTTAGTCACAGGCTCGTGGGGAGAGGCTGTCGCCTCCGGGGTTGATGGAGATCCGATGGAAGCGTGGTCAGTGTGGGTGTAAACTCAAGTCTGAGGTCAGTGACGGTGTGCATTGCCAGCGCAGATGCAGAGACAGCGTCGGCGAAGTGGCGGTTCTGAGCACTGTCCATGCAGGCGAGGGGAGGCGGGTGCCGCAGGAAGGGTTCGCTTCCTGAGAGGGCTGAAGGGAGTAAACTTGTTATGCCCACTGTGTAGATAGAAGGCTTGAGGCCAGCAGACACGGGATGTGTATCCACGACCCTCCCGCGGATGGGACGCTGTGCTCTTGCTTAGCTGTGCTTCTGGCTCCTGAGGAAGGGACTCCCTTCCCCTACTAGTATCCAGCGTGCGGCCAGGCCTGGTGGCAGGGCCAGCCCTAGCCCCCAGATCCAGCCACCGCACGGGCAAGAAATATGGAAACACAGTAAATTAGGTGGTGTAAGGTGCCCACACTCATCCAACTGGACGCTTAGAACATTAGTTCTAAGCGTCCAGTTCCAACTGGATGCTGAACATTAGTGAGTGTATATTATACCTCAGTGAAGCTGGGGAAAAGTTTCTGTTCAAAGGTGGTACGTACAGTGGAGCAGGGTGTAGAGGAAGGAAAACCAGATTGGTCGGGGGTGCTAGTTGAGATTTTAAGTGGAGTGGTCAGAGTAGGCCGGCACTTCCGTGAGACGGTGAGGGAATGATCCATGAGGACACCCGAGAGAATGCATCTGGGCATAGGGAACAGCCAGTGCGAGGGCCCTGGGGCAGGCACGTGTCTGGCAAGTTTAAGGAACGTGTTTGAGGAGGAGGGTGTGGCTGGAACAAATGAAGGGGACGGTGGCAGGAGAGGAGCTTGGAGGGACAACGGAGGACCAGCCCACGTGGGGACCTACAGGGCGTTGTGAAGACCTTGGCTTTTCCCTCTGAGAGACATGGTGAGCCCGTGCAGGGTTTGGGCAGAGAAATGACAGATTTACATTTTGAAAGGATTGCCTGGCTGCTGTGTTGAAAATAGTCCTAGAGCACCAGGAATATTGGAAGCTGAGAGACCAGTTAAGAGGCACTCACCATAATCTAGCGGCAGATGGTGACGGCCGGGACAGGGTGGTAACAGTGGCGGCGGGAATGGTCAGATTCTGCATTTAGGTCAAGCTGGCCAACAGGACTTCCTTATAGATTAAATGTGAGGTGTGACAGAGAGAGAGGCGTCAAGGATGACTCCACAGTTTTTATTAAGGATGGAGTCACTATTTCATGAGATGGAGAAGGCTGCAGGCGGTGCAGGTGGCACAGGAGTTCAGTTGACATGTCAGGTTGGGGAGAGAGCTATTAGACCTCCACCTAGAGATGCTAAGGACTTGGCTGCTGTGGCTCAGTGGGTGGAGTGCTGGCCTGTGAACCGAAGGGTCTCTGGTTCGATTCCTAGTCAGGGCACATTCCTGGATTGTGGGCCAGGTCCCCAGTAGGGGGCACATGAGAGGCAACCACACATTGATCTCTTTCTCCCTCTCTTTTTCCCTCCCTTCCCTTCTCTCTCAAAATAAAATCTTTTAAAAATAAACAAAACAAAAAAGGACCTGGATGCTGAAGTCCTGAGTTGGGGAGAAGGGCTCAGCTGCAGAAGACATGTGGGAATGTGCTGTTAGAGGGATTTGAGTGGGAGATGGCATTCCAGCCTCGAAACTGGGTGAATCGCCAAAGCGAGTGAGTGGACAAGAGAAGAGGACCGAGGACTGTGCTCTGGAGCGCCCCGACGGCTAGAGGCTGGGCGGAGAGGTTGGCAAAGGACATCGATAGGAGCAGCCAGTGCGATGGGAAGAAAATCAAGAGACCGTGGGGCCCTGGGAAGTGTGACAAAAAGGAGGGGGTGACCAGCTGTCTCAGGTGCTGCTGATGGTCAAGGGACATGAGGACTGGGAATCGTTCCTGTCCTTTCTGCCTAGATCTCTCTTCCTTGTGGCCTGTATTTTCCTAGTCGATTCTTACCCATCCTTTCTACCTCTGCACTCGGCACTTCCTCCTGGGGCGGCTCTAACCCCAAGGCTTGTTGAAGACCCACCAAATGCCTCATGTGTTCTCGAAGCCCTGGTCTCAGATAGGTACGGATTTGCTTGTGTGCTTATTTGATAAATATCAGTCTCTTCTTCCAAGGGGCTGTTCTGCTCACTCTCTATTTGGTGCCACACAGGCTTGGGGTGAAGAGTAAATCTTCGTCGGAGAGATAGCAGGCAAGCAGTCAGCTGTGGTCTTGCCCGGGCTGTGCCCACCGCCCACCTTGAGCTGTCTCTCTTGGGGGTCTTCTCTCTATTCCTTTCCCCTGAATGGATACAGGCATGTGTACATACACATGCACACCCTATTGGGAGTCAGGACCCGACGCAAAAGCACAAGCGGGCACTGGGGGATATCTCCCAGTGGATTTCCAGTGGACACACCATGAAGTTGGGAGTCTCAGTTTTCTCACCTGCCAAATGGGGACAATCAAGATGGTCCTGGTAATGGCCCAGCTAGTGTGTGTGTGTGTGTGTGTGTGTGTGTGTGTTACTTGTATAGGATTCAAAATGTGGAGCTGTGTTGTAAACTGCAGACAGCGGTCCCCAGGGTCGTCATCTTCATCATGGGAAGACTAACATCTTCCTCCCGGGGCTGCCTGGGCAGGTGTGAAAGGGATTTGCAAATGGAAGCCCTGGAGCACAGTGGTCTGAGAGAGCGACCTGCTTTCGAATTCTGCCTCTTACCCCTGAGCTGTGTGGGTTTTTGAGATTTTCGCACTTCTCAATCACTCTGAACCTTAGTTTTCTTGTCTGCAAGATGGAGGTCGTGCCAGCTTCCTTAGAGAGGTTTCTAAAGATGAGTGAGATCATGTTTGTAACAGTGGTCGCTGTTGCTCGACAGCAGAGGACAGTGAGGCTCAGCAAAACTGAATACTCTCGCCACCCAGGGGATTGCAAGGATTGCAAAGGGTGAAGCTTGCAGACCATTTAGCCATGCCCAGGGAGAGCTCAAGAAAAGCAGGCTCTGAACCAGGCCAGGGGAGCTGGCCCATGACAGGTGGTGTGAGGAAAGCTGGAGGAGGCCTGGCCTGCTGGAGGGACTGCTCAGGGTGGGCCCCAAGACCCACCTGCAGGGGTGGGCAGGGCCCTCACAGGGAAGAAGAGAAGAAGCAGTGTGCTCTGGTGACTCCAGAGGGCAGAACTGGGATCACCAGGAGACAGGGGCAGGGAGGTTGACTTCAGCAAGAGACGCAAGCATGTCTCTAGAGCTGTCCAAAGACAGAAGGAGTGGCTTTGGAAGCTTCCTGTCACTGGTGGCCACCAACAGAGACATCTGCCTCAGGGTTACCGCAGGGGGATCATTGATCTGCCCCCGTGGGCAGCCTACATCCCCTGTGTGGGATGCCTTCTACTCACTTCCTGACCTGGGAATCTCAGTCCTGTATTCTCATTCCAAACTGTGGCTCAAAAAGGTTTGAGGCACGTGAGACACAGCTATAACAGAACCCTTAGACATAAAGAAGAAAAGAAAAACGTAAGAGTATAATGAAGAGAAGAAATAGCGACACCCCACAGCCAGGTAAAGGATTAGCCCAGAATTGAGCACCCAGTTCAGCTGAGCTCCCTGGCGGTCAGAGCAAAAGAGGGGGCATGTGGAGGTCGCCATAACCCATCAGACAAGCGCACCGGGAGGGACACGCAGTTCTGAGTCTTCAACTAGAAGAGCAGCGTCCCGTGTGGAACACTAGTGTGTCTCTGAGTTTAAAGTGTTAGTGAGAGATGATGTTCACCCTCTGGACTCCAGGAGGGAGTGGGTGCTGGCGCCTGATGGGACCTTCCTGGCCCGGGGGACTGTAGGGACACTCTGGGACAGCATAGCACCACGTCCCTAAGTTTGAAACCCGGCTGGAGCAGCCAGGGCACAGCCAGGCTGATCCTGCTGTGCTTCAGGAGGCCTCGGGGGTAGGGCTTCGGGACAGGGCAGGGCCGCTGGGCCGCTGAGGGCCTCTGGGACCTGGGGCAAGATTCTTCACCTCCCCAAACCTCAGACTGGCGTCTGAAAAGCAGTGACAATAATAGAACTTACCTCACTGGGCTGCCGTGCGGCTTAAACTCGACGGACGCGTGGAGAGCACAGGATGCAGGGCCTGCTCGGGACCAGGCAGCTGCTGGCGTTAATCCTCCGTCTTGTTACCAGTCAGGCTGGAAAGCCGGAGCTCTGGCTCGCACCCCACGCCCTCACTGTGTGACCTTGGGTGTCCTTTCCCGCCCAGCCTCCGTTCCTCCTGGCCCCAAGGCCGCGGCCCCAGTGGGAAGCCCTGCGGCAGTGGGAATGGGAAGTCATCCCTGTCACCCTGAGGAGAGTGTCCCTCACGGCTGGAGGCCGCAATGCTGGGACGTGGCCTCGCCCGGGGCTGTGGCACCAGGACACAGGCTCTAAGGACCATGCCACCGGCTCTCACAAGGCAGCACTTGCTCCCGGCCTGTTGTTAGCAAGTGGTGGCAGGAGCAGGATAGGCTGGAGGGGGAAAACAGAAATGAAACACATTTCTCCCTTCAGCTGTTGCTGCTGCTCCTTGCACTCCCCAGCCCCATAGTTTCGGGGGGGAAACCAAAATGCTGTGTTTGGACTTTTGTAGAGGGAAGCCTTGGCCCAACTCCTGGAATACCAGCGCACAAAGGAACTGGCAGTCTTGGGGTTTCTCCCTGCCCCAGAATTCTGCCCTAGATCTGGAGAAGCCCTAGACATTCCACTTTTTCCTCCAGGCCTCTCAAAAATGGCTTCCTACCTGGAGTTTGTTACTATTATTGTCCACATTCTAAGCATAAAGGGACTGAGTCTCCGAGGTATTACTTTCCTACAGCCATAAGAGCTGGGATTCGAACTCAGTTCTCTGAGGCTAAGCCCAGGACTCTTCCCCTTCCACTACGCTGCCTGCTCCCCAGCCCCTAATGTTGTCTCAGGCTGAGGTTCATTGTGCATCAGAGCTGCCTGGCACTGGGTCTCATCTGCCCTCCCGGATCCCAATGCCAGGATGGGGCTGGCAGCATTCGAGCCACCGAGGGTGCATATTAAAGGCAAATTCTGGTCCCACCCACCACTACCGAACTCCAGTCTCTTGGCACGGGACCGAGGAATCTGCATTGGTATCTCCACCCAGTTGCTCTCTCCCAGCATCCTCCACAAAAGCCTCTGTCTGCTCCTACCCGCTTCATGCCCCACCACACTCCTCCAGGGAGGGCTTCACACTCTCTGCTTTCCCCTCCACCCTTCTTGGGGGCTTGGCCCTCACCAAGGTCTCCTTGTTGCTAGATCCAGAGACTTCTCCTTTGACCTTATCCCACTGGGTCTCCCAGGCGCTGTCCCTAAGGAAACACCCCTCCCCTCACCCTCAGGGACCAGGGCTGGCCTGGGGGGGCAGGGGCAGACTGGTCGCTGTGCGGCTAAGCCAGGCCCACCCAGGAGCCCCGGGACTCAGGCTCGCTCATGCCACATGGGCTGAGCAGGGGTGGGTGGGGGTGCTCTGAAAGACAGACATACTGTTTTGTGATTTGGGAGCACATCTGCACCCTTGTCCCAGGTGCTTCCCAGCTCAGCAGTTCCCATTCCGTGACTGTAAGATTCTAGGCTTTTATACATCTGCGACACTCGGATACCAAGAGCTCCATTCTGATGGAAAGGCCTGGGGTGGGAGGGCCCGCTGCGGGTCAGAGTGGGAGGTCTGTGTGGGGACTGAAACAGCGTGTTTGAATGCCGCCTTCTTGCTTTCTGTGTGTCATTGCGTTTGGTCATCATGGCCAGCCGGGAGGCAGGGCATCTCACCCTACCTCCTCCCTATTCAGGAATGAAGGCTCAGAAAGGGACAGTGACTTGTCCAAGGTCACTAACTGAGCCAGGCCCAAAACTCAGGTTGGCCTGGCCTCAAGGCCCTGCTATTTTCTGCTGCAGCTGCTGCCTCCTTTGACAAGAGGGACTCAGGCTGCTTTTGATCCATTGTGGGATCTAGAAGGTGCGCAGGACCTGGGGAGCGGAGAGACCAGGAGGGCGTTCTAAGCAAAGGCTCAGAGGCCACAATAAGGAAGGCCCTGTGCAAGAGGCCAGTACTGCTGTTTCAGGAGAACCTGGTTCTCGTCTCTGCCCCGCCTGAGAGCTCTGTGGCCTTGGGCGGGTCCCTTCCCTCGCCAGGACTCCCTTTCTCCATCTCTGCCACAAGGGGTGGCGTTTGGACCAGAATCCTCTGAGGGCCTTTTCTGTGTGTGTGCGTGTGTTTTCTAGGTTTCTAATGACCATGTGTTCACAAGTGCAAGTCACCACCGACTTAAGACATGCCATGAGTTAAATAACAGCATGCTGGGGAAATGGGAAGAAATACTATTTTAAGGATGTGTACATTTTATGACATATTTTCATTTCCAACATGTGAAAAAATGTGTATCTTGGAATGAAAAAGCACCATGGGAACCTCTGCTGCCTCCAAAGTTGCCAGCGGCGGGGCAGCCCTTTCTGGGTAGGACCAAGGCCTCGGGTCCTGAGGGTGAATTCATGCATTCAGTCGAGTGGGTTCTTATCTCTTGGAGAGTCTGCGCTCCCTGAGACCCGGGAACTGCCTTTGCTGGCCTTGGGTCCCCCGCTGGCCACACTGGATCCCGGGACTGAGAGGGTCAGTGCAGTGGCACGAGGCGATTCTGGTCTGGGAGCAGCCTGCCTCCCTGTGGCTTTCCCCCGGGCTGGCTCAGTGGCCTTCTCTCCACTCCCGCCCTGTCAGTCCTCTTTCTCTCAGTCAGGCACAGTCCCAGGGAGAGGCGCACCCCCCCAGGCTACTGTGTGAGTGATCGAGTCTGGCATGGAAAAGGGCCAGGGCCCTGGGCTGGGTCTCGGCTCGGAGAGTGCATGTCCTCCAGGAGAGGGCCCATACATGTGCGTGCATGCACACACACGCCCTACACCCCACACACGTCCTCATACATGTACCTCACGCCCATGCATGTCCTTACACACACCACACCCATACGTGTCCTTATAAACACACACACACACATTTCTACTACCTGCATGAAATACCTACAGTGCACACAGTGACCGTTCACACAAGCCTTGTACACATGCCTGGAGTCAGGTCACATAAGCAGGTGACATACTTTCACCACGTGCCCACCTCCTCCACGTTTACACACTGCCTCCCCCTTCCCACCAGCACTCTCCCCAGCACACAGACTTTCCCAAACAGGCGCCCACACGGCCATGCTCCCCGCACACACTCACACCCTCCAGCTCCCACCCTCCATGCAGCACCATGGGGAGCCCTCCACCCACTGCTCCCTAGGCCGGGTGCCAAGAAGGGGAGATGTGTGAGAAGGGGTGGGGGCCAGGGCCTGGACGCCTGGATGGAGCGCTCAGGACACAGCCAGGCTTCTTGGAACTGACAGTGGAGGCATGTATTGATAGACTAAAAAAGGGACTGGACCCCAAAGGGTCCCTTCACCTCCCCTCCTCGAAGCCCTCAGCCAGCCCCAAACGTGTGGGCAAACCCAGCCCAAGTTACTGCAGGCGAGCCTAATTCAGTTTCCAAACTCTACTCAACTGTCAATTTATTTAGGCCAGTTGGCCATCCCGCCTGCTCTGCATCACCGACTCCGCATGGATTGACTCAAACGCCGCATACCCCCGCTGGGCAGATTTAATTAGACAGAAAAACTGACCTGAAGCCTCTGGGGGCCTGGGGCCTGGGCGCCAGCCAAGGCTCCCCTGATTAGCCCCACCGCTTGAAACCTTGCCGAGTCTCAAAATCCTCACTCGGAAGGGACCAAGTCCAACCCTCACTTTGACGATGATGACACTGAGGCCCAGAGAAGGGAAATAACTTGCCAAAGTCACACAGCGAGAGCTTGGCCAGACCAGAGTGTCGGTCCGTGCCCCACGTCACGACCATTGTCTTCATCCTGGAACACCAAATTGTGAGAACAGGTCCCCACGGCAAAGCCCTGAACAGTTCTGAAAAGCAAGTACAATTTTCTAAAGATGACTGTGGCATAAATAATTTAGAAATGAAAGTCATAGCACATATTGGTCATTTTAATAGATACAGTAGTAAATTGCCTTTCTGATTTATGGTTTCGGGGGTGGGGTTATGATAAAAATAACTTGGCGATTTATAAAATATCTTCTTAAGTCAACAGATCGTTAGTAGGTTTGTCTGACTTTATAGCCAACAGCCTCACCACCCTGGTTACTATAGAAATGGGATGCCTTGCTCTGTTGCCATGGCTACCACTTTCTAGAATGCAATTGGTGGGTCTCTCATGGTTTGTGATTTGGTTCTGGGGGGAAAAAAAAAGCCAGAAACTACCAGCTTCAGTTTATACTGCATTATCAAGAGATCTCGCCTGCGTTGTCTAAAAATTTCACGGGGTGGTAGCTGAGGTGACTAGGCTGGGTGACGGCTACCACTGGGCTGCTGGACAAAGCTCCCTTTGTGCCCCTCGCCAGCTAGCAGCCCAGGAGGGACTGGCTTCCCAGCTGGCCCGGATCCTGGCTGTGGGGCACAGCCGCTGCCGGGGTGGGCTGGAGAAAGGAGACAAGGTCTTCTGGATGGCAGGAAATCAGGAAGCCTGTGGATGACAGGCCTTAGGGATGGGAAATCCGGGAGCTGGCACCATCCCGGCAGGGAGGCAAGCTGAGGAGGCAGAGGCAAGGTGGGCTGGAGAGACAGACACTGAGCCAGTCATACCCCACGGGGGTGAAGTGGGCCGGGGCGGGGCTGGCTGAGCGGCCATGCCCAGGGTCCACTGTATTCTTAGTGGGTGTGCTGTGTGGTGGCCCTTCTGCACTGTCTGCGTGCTCTGAGTGTATGCGTGTGAGTGCTGTGTGGGGGCTGCGGGGTGTGCACCCTGCAGTGCAGCACCTGGGGGTCACATTCAGTGTGCGGCGATACGTTTCAGCACGCTCCATGGGCCCCTGTGTTCTCAGTGTGTGTGTGGTCGGGACACCATGCTGTAGTTCGTGTGGCCACATGCATGCACAATGTACGTGCTCAGGTAATGGGTGAGGTGTGTACTCTGGGTAGTTGTGTGTCTGCAGTCTCTGAGTGACTGTTCCGTGTCCTCTGGTGACTGGGGATCAGGAGGCAGGCAGCTCCCATGGGGTGCAGCCCCTGCCCTTGCCTGCAGCAGGGATGCCCTCCCTGCCAGTGTCCAGCTGACCCCAAGTCCTCCCCTCCCCACACAAGTCCCCCACTTCCCTCTGCCTGAGCTTCTTGAACAAGTTGAGATCATCTTCCAACCCCGCCCTCTCTGGGCATTCCAGGAGGTGGACCAGCTGGGGATGCAGGCTGGACCATCCAAAGCTGCCGTCAGCATTGGCTCCCTGAGTGCTGTGGCCGCACACCCTGGGCTGCTGTGGTCCAAGGCACTACCAAGTCCTGGGCCAAGAGGCCCCAGAACCATTCAGGCATCGGCCCGTGGATCAAGGCATCCCGATTCGCTCCCTCACTGGGTACGGGATAGCCTGCTCTCAGGTGGTCTGGGCTGAAGGTGTCAAGCTGCAAGATGAACCATTCGGACACGATCAGGGGCAGTCCCCAATGCTCAGAGCTGTGTTTCTAGCCCCGAGTGCTATGGCCACTCTAGTGGTGGAAAGAGCTTACGCTCTAGAGCTAGATAGATTTAGGTCCAAGCCTCTGCTTCATCACTAGCTTTCAACCCTTGCTTTAGTCCTTGAACCTGTCTGTACCAGGGTTTTTTGGCACAGCGGGGTTACAACCACCTGTCTGACCAGGCAGCATGAGGATTAAAGGTACAGAATGGGTCCTTAGCTTGAGTAGCTTCCTGTTCTCTCCTTCCTGTGCTCAGATGCCCTGAGGCCAGACAGAAGGGAGCCTCAGACTCAGGTGGATGTGAGCTCTCGCTTTGGCTGTCCACCGTGGCTGACCTGCTAGTCTCCAGGCTCAGGAGAAAGTGGCGGTCTGAGCAAGCCAGGAACACCTTTCTCCACAGTCCTCCCAAGGGCCCACTTGGACCCAAGTGTTGCTGGGGCTCTGCCTGTGACAAAGGACCAGGCTGCTGGCAGCAAAGGTCAGAAAGAAAGCACCCGGAAGCTGGACAGGGTAGGAGGCCTGGCTTCCACCTCTTCTGGCTTCCCTGGGGAAGAAGTCCTAGTGTCTGGCTTGAGGCCTGGCTGCTGCTGTCCACCCCCCATCCCCACTCCTTTGGCTCTGGGGCCCAGAGAGGAAAGAGTCTAGACAGGATCCCCACTGATGGCTGAGAACTAAGGATTGTTTTCTACCCTAATTTTTATAAGACCTGACCTCTTTCTGGGCCTCATTTCCCCATCAAGGCCTGTCCTTGGAGAGGTGCGCATGGGATGAAAGCTCTCAGGGCCTGTGGGGCCACCAGGGAGCGAGAAGGCTCCTGGGACATCAGTGCTGTCTCTGGGCTGTTCCCATGAGCCTCCCCTAAGCACTAATGAGCCAGAGTTGGAGGCAGGCTCGCTGTCTCCCAGGGGTGAATTTCGAGGCTTCTTGGGGGGGACTTCATTTGCTGCCAAGAGGAGCCTCACCTGGAGAACATGTCCCAGAAGAAGGGCTACTTAGTGGGGTGCTGAAGGATGATGTGTTTTTCCAGAGAAAGAGTGGCAGCAACACTCTCTGATGGAATGAACAACAGGTATGAAGACGAGACACGGAGGTGGGGGGTCAGCAATGGCAGAGAGTTGCATGTGGCAAGAATGTTGGGCTCACGTAAAGAAGTCAGCAAGGCCAGGCACAGAGACTGCCAGGCTGAGGAGTTAGGGCTTTCCTCTGGGGGCGGCATGGTCAGGTGGCATGCAGAGCTGGGACTCCAGCCGGCTGCTCCCTCTGGTATGGAGGCTGGACTGCTGGGCAAAACTGAAGCCTAAAACTTGTTAGCTCTGATGGCCGTAGCCCTGTTGGGAGAGTCAGTACAAGCAAAGCGAAGGGGACAGAGGATAGATGTGGGACAGATTAGGAGGGTGATACATCCATGGCTGATGGGGCAGCAAGGACGAGAGGTGCCTCTTGCTTTCCGCCATTGCCCAGAGTCGAGAGCCTAGGGATGCAATGGCCCTGCTCTTGGCTCCCTGTCACAAAGGCCAGGGAAGGCGGTATGGCTGGGGGCATGACCTGCCCGTGAGGAGTGTGTGCTGCAAATGCCAGCCTCCAAGATGGGGCTCTCCAGAGGGAATCTGGGGACAAATACCCAGGGGACAGGGATGTTTCAGCTCCAAGAGCTCTGGCAGCTCTGGGGATGGGAAGTGCCAGATAAACTTGAGTCACAAGTGGTAGCACTTTCAGTCCACTTTGCTTTCCTGGTCTACCTCTTGGGTGACCCAGGCTGGCACTATCTGGACCCTTAGAGAGCTGTTTCTGGAGTTGAAAGACCTGGTTTAAGTCCCTACCCTGCCCTACCTGGCCCAAACCTCACCCACTTCAGGGCTGGGGGGATCACCTTTTCAGTCCACTGCACTGTGCTCATCTCTGTGTGTGTCCTTTACCCTCAGCTGGGCAAGGAGCTCCCTGAGGGCTGGGCTGAGGCCTTATCCCCTCTCTACTAGGCATAGCCTGGTGCTTGATGAGGAAGGAAAGGAAGAAAGAATGGAAGGAAGGAAGGAGAGAAGGAAGGAAGGGAAGGAGGAAGGAAAAAAGAGGAGAGGAAGGAAGGAAAGAATGGATGCATGCATGTTGGATGGAAGAGAGGGAGGGAAGGAGGAAGGAACAAAGAAAGGAGAGAAGGAGTGGAGGGAAGGGGAAAGGATGAATGGATGTATGGATGAAAGGGAGGTTAGAGAGGACAGAAGGAAGGAAGTATGGATGATGGGTAAATGGATGATGGATGGATAAAAGAAAGGAGGGATAGGTGGATGGAAGGAAGGATGCATAGGGATCACGACTGTCAGTGTAGAATAACATTATTGAGAATTGCGCAGTACTCTGAAGCCTACAGGACTATCAGCATACCATAGTGATTGCCTTGGGCAGTTCTCTTCCTGCTTCTGGTCCTCAGGCTTCCGTAGTGTGTAGCATATCATCTTAGACCTGATAATCCCTAGAAGCTGCTCTTATGCTGACATTCTGAAATGCTGCTGACTTTGTCCCTTTCCCTTACCTCTGCCCTTCCCTCAACCCAGAATGTGACTTGGAAGGTCCATAGAGTTCTTGTTTCTAGATCCCTTCCAGGTTGGGTACCAGGTCCCATGGCCATGGTCAACTCAGACAGGGCTATTCTGGGACTTCCAGTGCTGCCCCCCCTCAACCCAACCAGGTGGGGAAGGGCATTGATACAAACTAAAGAAATTGCTAGAAGTGGCCCGGCTGCCTCCTGCTGAAGATACAGGGTGAGACTGCAGCACTCCTTGAAGTCATCTGTGACAGCAGTTCTGTACACTAAAGGTGCCACCTATTCCAAACTGCACCCCGGGGCTGCCTCCAGGAAGGTGGCCCTGTTCCAGCCATGGTGTGTCTTGACCAAGCTGAGAGAAGGAGGGTCCAGAGGGAAAGGGAGCAGCAGGAACATGCAGGCAAGTATGACCAGGTGGGCCGCTGGAGGAGAGCTGATTAGCCAGGTTCCATTAGCACAGGGCGGTGCCAGAGGAGGCCATGGTATGTTAGAGTTCCAGGGAACCCAGCTGGAGGCTGTAAGAAGAGATCTTGCCTGGAATTCAGTCTGGGTTTGAAACTCAGACAGCTTCTCGATTCTCTTCCCTTGGATTTCCGTGTGTGCTAGGGATTCGAGAAGTCCGAGAGGTCATCATATGGGGCCACCAAACCAAATCAAAGGGTCTCCTGTACCTTTTCCTGGGGTCTCAGGGCCAGAGCTGGTGGTTCTGGACAGGCTGGGCTATTCTGGGTTATTTCCTTCTCACCGATGGGGTCTGAGAGAAGCAGGTGCCCACATATGTTTGGAAAGCCCCAGAACCACCTTCTTCTGCCTCCCACCCACAGCTCTGTCCTGGGGCTGGCAGGCAGAGGGAGGAGAAAAGCAGACCCCACGGTTTATGGTGCGTTTGAGGATATTTGGTCCAATTCTCCTGCTGGTGCCCAAACCAGCAACACAGTATCTCTACTTGAACATCCCCAAGGTCGGGGAACTCACTTCTAGACTGGATATATGAGTTCCTAGGAGGATAGAGAAAACAGGTAAAAAAAAAAAGTCACCTAAGGCCCTGAGGCAGATAAACATCCTCTTTAAGGTTTAGATAGTATAGAACCTGAAAGAGAATCCATGAGTGAGGTACAGCTTCAGAAAAACAAGAGCCAGTAGGCTGGAGTAGGACGGAAGAAAGAGGGGAGATGTGGCTTGATTCCACCATAGCTGCCCCCTCTCGTTTCTTTGCCAACTTCAGCCCCAGCAAGCTAGGTCACTTTCATCAGTCAGGGTGGCTAAATGCTTTAACCAATACCGCCTCCCAAACCACAGAAACTTAACACAATAGAAGTCTTTTCCACTCAAGCAGTAGCTCAAGGAGGGTATTTAATGGTCTTTCTTTTCAGGGTCGCAGGCTCTTCTTTTCGGGTGGTTCTGTGGGCACCCCTACCCCAGCCTTCAGCATTTGCCTGACAGTGAGGGGAAGAAAGTGCATAGAAGACTGAGCAAGGAGGTTTACTGAGCCAGACCCGGCCCCTTTCGCGCCCTATCCACTGGCCTGGATTCAGTCACGTGACCCCACCTCGCGCAAGGGAGGCTGGGAAATGTAGTCTAGCTGCACATCCAGGAATATTGGAACCGTGTTCGAGAAAGCAAAGCAATCTATGCCACAACCCTTTCAACTTCTTGAGCTTCCTTACCCTGTGCCCTGCAGAGGGAACGGTGGCCTGTCAGCTCCGCCAGTGTTGGAGGAGGGGTCACTGTACGTCTTCCCCTGGCCTCTGACTGGACCCTACACAAGGGCACCCCATGTTTCTCTGCTCTGGGTGGGAGGGCCTCCCCTCTGACACTCTGTGTTTCTGCCCCGCAGTATGTGGCCTTTGCCTCCCTCTTCTTCATCCTGGTCTCCATCACCACCTTCTGCCTGGAGACCCACGAGCGCTTCAACCCCATCGTGAACAAGACGGAGATCGAGAACGTCCGGAATGGCACGCAGGTGCGCTACTACCGGGAAGCGGAGACGGAGGCCTTCCTCACCTACATCGAGGGCGTCTGCGTGGTCTGGTTCACCTTCGAGTTCCTCATGCGTGTCGTCTTCTGCCCCAACAAGGTCGAGTTCATCAAGAACTCGCTCAACATCATTGACTTTGTGGCCATCCTCCCCTTCTACCTGGAGGTGGGCCTAAGCGGCCTGTCCTCTAAGGCGGCCAAGGACGTCCTGGGCTTCCTGCGCGTCGTCCGCTTCGTGCGCATCCTGCGCATCTTCAAGCTGACCCGCCATTTCGTGGGCCTGCGCGTCCTGGGCCACACCCTCCGCGCCAGCACCAACGAGTTCTTACTGCTGATCATCTTCCTGGCCCTGGGCGTCCTGATCTTCGCCACCATGATCTACTACGCCGAGAGGATAGGGGCGCAGCCCAATGACCCCAGTGCCAGTGAGCACACCCACTTTAAGAACATCCCCATTGGCTTCTGGTGGGCCGTGGTCACCATGACAACACTGGGCTACGGAGACATGTACCCGCAGACGTGGTCCGGGATGCTGGTGGGAGCGCTGTGTGCGCTGGCCGGGGTGCTGACCATCGCCATGCCCGTGCCCGTCATCGTGAACAATTTTGGGATGTATTACTCCTTAGCCATGGCTAAGCAGAAACTACCAAAGAAAAAAAAGAAGCATATTCCACGGCCGCCGCAGCTGGGATCTCCCAATTATTGTAAATCTGTCGTAAACTCTCCACACCACAGTACTCAGAGTGACACATGCCCGCTGGCCCAGGAAGAGATTTTAGAAATTAACAGAGCAGGTAGGAAACCTCTTAGAGGCATGTCGATCTGACCTTTCACCTTTGCCCCCTGTAGCGATGATTCCAGATTCAGTCGGACTGCTTCCTTAGTTCCGTGGGTGACCCCGGAACCCGCACTCAATCTTGAGGCGTGGAGCCTGGGGGCCCAGGGAGATGCTGGGCAGCCAAATTCACCAGGCGAGAGCCCGCTAGAGGAACCTCACTGGTGGCTCTGGGTAAGGCGGTTGACGTGCTGGTCTCACGAGGTTCTGAAGAGATGACAAGGCCCTCGAGGTTGCTGAGGACTCTCTTAGCAGGAGCCCGGGGAGCTGAAGCTCGGTGGGCAGGAGTCCAGCGTGAGTCTCTGACTCAGGCCACTGACCTGGTGTCTGGGCCAGGCGGGGGTGGGTGTGATTTGGAAATGGCAGACAGCTTCTGATTTGGTCTTTACATGGCCCCCTTCAGGCCGTGCAGACGGCACAAATGGTGCATGGGATCTGGCAGGAGGGTCCCTGCAAAGGCAGTGGCAAGGATTCTCACCCCCAGCAGAGCCCATCTCCATAGCTGAGTAGAATTCGTGCTCTGATTCCGGCTGCCTAGCTCCAGGTGCGTCCTAGGAGACGCCTTAGCCCTCCGTAACAAGCTTACTTCCCCCATAGCATGCCGAACCAACTCATCTTCTACCACCACTCTAGAGTTTAGCATTTATCTTTAGAACCTGTTGGAGTGACTCTAGCTTTCACGTTGTCTGTTTGGGTTGATGGTTGAGTGGGAGTTTCCGATGGCCTTCTGATGGAAGTGGCTGGTGAGCGAAGGACTAGGGGCGGGGCCCCCACCCCCAGCAGCTTAGATGAAAGTGCTACAGACCAGCAACCACCACCCACTGAGGGTTCTCCCCACTTCCGATGGTAGGGACTGCAGCAGCAATACATGACACCCCAACCAGTGTGCAACCACTTCCCCGTGACTTCAGTGGGAGGGGGGAGGGGGAGGGGGGCATGAACAATACTAGTCACCATGGGATATATTCTAATATTCCATGGCTAGTGGTTTGTTATGGGACTCTCTCAGTTTTATGAGAGCCTGCACATAGCACATAAAGTTGATCACGGGGCTCTGGTCTGAAGATATAAAGCCCATAGTCTACCTCTACCCATGGAATACCATCGACTTATTCTGTGGACACAGGGATTGCAAGGGAACAGATGACCCAGAGAAGGATAGTGAGCTAAGAAGGAGCGTGGGGTGAGGGAGGCTGAGCAAGTGCTGGCGTTCAGTCTGTGAAGGACATCAGCCCTGGATGAGCAAGTTTCCCGCGGTTTGGGCGGCCTCCCCCAGTGTGTGATCGACCCTTCCTCCCTGCCAATGCGCTCCCTGCCAAACCACCCCCACCCCAGTCCAGATCTGGCTTCATCCCGCAGCTATGCTGCCCAAAACAGTACCCGCAACGCCCACCTCTCTGCCCATGGGGGCTCTCCAGCCCCTTCTCCTGGCCCCATACCCTCCCTTTCCTGGGATTCCTGTAAGCACCTGAGAGGAACTTGGTTAGTGTCCTGGGTTGGGCCAGGGGGTGGGCAGGGGTCTCAGAAGCTGGAATAGGGGGCCTGAGGTGGGGCTGGGCTCCCCCGGCCAAGGCATGGCTCCTGCCTAGGAAGTCGGGCATCGGCTGGTGGGAAGCTCCTGTCCCACCTCTCTGCTGTGGATTAGCCAGCTCTTTGACCTCAGGGGCCACCATCATGGCAAGGAAAGTTCCCAGGGCTCTAGGGGAGGGTCTGGGCTGGCCTAGCTCCCAGCTCTACTCCAGGCCCAGCAGAAGGAGCCGAGCCCGAGTGGCATCGCCATGGTGCCTCTTGGCCATTCTGTCACATCCTCCCCAACACTGGATCTTTCATCGGACTAGTGCCCCGAGCTTGGGTGCCCCAGGCCGGCCTGTCAGGGACCGCAGGTCACTCCAGTCAGGCACAGATTGTCTGCACTCTTAGACAAAGCCACTATTCTTCACGTGCTAAGGGTGTGCACACACGCACACACGCACACATGCATACACATACGGAGTACAGACGTGTGTGTTCTGATGTGTACACCAGCTAGTCCCAGGGACAGAAGCCCTCTTCCCATGCTGCAGCAGGCCTGTAAGCCCACGCACTCCTGCTGGATCGCCTGGGCCCACGGCCACAGCAGCCCTACCCCTGGGGGCCTCCTTACCCTGGCCCCAGGTCTCAAGAACCCAAAGCTCTGGCACAAGCAGCCTCCATGGCTGAGAAGGTATTCTGGGCTCTCCCAAGCCTTTCCCCTGGAGCCCAGATGCCAAGATCCTCCTCCTGCCGCCCCCTCTCGTCCCCACATTGGATCTCCACTCCCTTCCCCAGTACTCACTGCCCTGCTGGTGCTGTTTTAATGCCCATACCCATCCACCTTGGCTCTGAGACCCTCTCTGAGCTTCACCCCTCACCAGAACTCTCCTTCCACCAAGTGCTGGTGTGTGAGACCAGGATTAACTGTCAATGAGAGGGGTGTGTGATCCCCCATCTCTGCCTCCCCGAGTCCCTTCCCATCCACCTCCTCTCTGCTTATAGCTGTGCACCTAGATGGGCGTGGGGCTGGGGAGCACTTGTGAGTGAGTGGGGGAGGCCAGAGGCAAGGAAGGCGAATGTGGGTGGAGACCCAGCCCTGCAGGGATCGAGGGAGGTGAGATGCAGCACCCAGGCCCCTTCCAGCCTCACTCCACCCACAGGGCAGTCAGGCGGCCTCAGCACAGAAAGCTGGGGCTCTCCATTTCCTCTTAGAACCTGGATTGGGGCCAAGCACAGCATGCTGGGCCCTGAGGGCACCACCCCCGCTCCAGCAAGCCCTCCCAGCCAGGCCAGCAGCTCCCTCCCCTCCCCCAGTACCTCTGCTCTCTCCTGCAGCCTCAGGTCTGTGTTTTCTGTGAGGATGATCTGGTCTGTTCTGCTGTGCCATGGCTGGCCTGGCCTCCATGTGGGGGATCTGCCCTGGGGGGTTGTAGGACCTCACAGGGGGAGGGCTGCCTGGGGCTAATGGCCCAGGAGCAGTTGCTCCTGTCCCATCTGCAGTCAGGGATGGTGGGGGCGGGGCCAGACCATCTGCTCTGGACAGCTCCGAGTCACCCTCTGTCCTGCATTGTCCATTCGCGTGTGTCTCGTCCATCTCTGCTCCTGTGCTGTGGGTTGTCCCTCTGTGGTGCCACACGAGGGGCTGTGGGGTCCCACCATAAGCAGGCAGGGGGCTGGCCTGGGCGAGGGGTGGTAGCCAAGCCCCTTTTTCTGCCCACAGGCACACAGAGCAGCAGTGAGGCCCCAGAGAAGACCCTGCCCGGGACTCTGGGAGCTACCACAGCAGCCTCCTGGGCAGCTTTGGGGTGGGGGTGGGAGGTTCTGCCCTGAGCAAATGAGTGCGAAGTGCTCCTCTCCCAGGCCCCCTGCCTTTCCCCTGCTCCGCTGCAGAGAGAGTGCTGGGAGTGGTGCTAGCCTGGGGTAGGGAGTGACGTGATGGGGGTAGAGGTGACCGGGCAGGCATGGGCCGGGCCCCTCCACATGAGCTGACCAAGTTTCTGCTGGACACAGGGCCAGGGTGGGCAGCTGGGGTTTGTGTGGAGTCGGGTGCCCCCAAGCAGTCTGAGGGGGAGGCATCGGAAAAACGGTGCAGCTCTGAGGGCCAGGCCTGGTGTTCTTTTCTGTGTTGTTCATATTCTCTCTCTCTCTTCACTAATCATGTTTCTCTCTCTTTCTCTCCTCGTTTTGTTGCATGACTTGTGCCGGTTCTCGTGACTGTACTCTGCTCGTGTCTCTCCCAGACTGTCCCCAGCTAGCCTGGGACTTTTCCCTTGAGCCCCCGGCTGGGCAGACCCCTTGGAGCTAAACCCAAGGAAATGCCCAGCAGCCCCCCACCCTGCCCTAGCCCTGTGTGCGCCCCTGGTGGCTGCCGCTGGTCTGAACAGTAAGTACATCGGCCGTGCCTGGAGACCAGGGCGGAAAAGCCAGCCCTGCTGGCTGAGGGCCCTGACGCCGGGTTCGCCTTGCTCCAAAGTTTTAAAAAAATGACCCTCTTGCGGATGCTCATCTCTCTCAGCCCATTTCAAAGCCTGGAAACCATCTCTGTGAGCCGCTGCCCATGCTGCCATTTCATCATCACCAGTCCTGGGGCCTAGTGGGGCGGAGGGGCCCTGGGCTGGGGAGGCAGGGCTCCCGCGGTCTGGGGGCAGGTGGGAACCGAGGCTGCTGGGGGCCGTCTCATCCACAGGACAGGGTAAGGCAGAAGCACGGGGGTCTTGGGTGAGCCGGCCCTCTGGCCTTTTTCATGCGTTCCCCAGGTTTACAGAGTCAGCCTCTCCTTTGTTTCTCTCTCTTCCAGCCACCCCTCTGGAGTTGGGGAGGGAGAATGCTCCCAGTTTCTGACAGCACCCCAAACCGCAGATAAACCAATGACCCAGGGAGGCTGGCTTCTTCACAGAGCGAGTCCTAAACTCTTCTACCCAATTATAGCCCTCTCCTCAAAGTCATGGTTGATAGAAGAAGCAGGCCCAGGCGTGTCTGGGGGAGGGTGTCTTTAGGAAGCAAAGGTATGAAGTTCATATCTACCCAGGGATCCCTGATGGTTGTCCCCTGCTCCCATCCCCTGCAGGGAAAACCAGCCCCAACATTGGACCCTTTAAAGGCTGCAGGAGCTGGATGCTTCAGGGGCATGGCACGGGGGTGGGGCAGAGCCATTGGTGGGGACTCAGCACTCAGAGTCCCAGGAGAGGTCTCAGGCTCCACCACCCACCTCTGACCCACCCCTGGGCAAAAACTGCAGGCTGTAGCTACCTCTATGACAGACGACAGCCATCAGAGAGACAGCAGGTCCTGGCTCCCCTCCCAGATGGAGACGCTGCCTGGTAGGGCTTACTGTTTTCCCCTTGAGGAAAATTTGTGCAGGGTGCTATGGGCCCCGACTTCCACACCCCCGTCCACATTCTCCTTCTCATACTTCCCTCCCCTCTCCCCAGCCAGCCTTCTCCCTCAGCCCAGAGAGGGAGGGAAGCCAGGCGCCAGCCAGAGCGGGAGGCAGGACCAGGCGTGTCTGTGCGCCTAGGTGCGTGCCTGCAGACACGCCCCCAGTGCTAGGCAGCCCCCAGCCCCCAGGAGGCCCCAGTCCCAGTTATGTGGTGTCAGAGTTACCTTGGTAACTGGCCTTTCTGGCTCAGAGTACATCCAGGAGTGAAGCCCCTGGGTTTTGTCGAGAAATGCACTGTACGTGAAATGCTTTGCCATCTTGTATGACAGACTTTTTTTTTTAAGTTCCAAAATTATGATGGGATTTTTTTTGGATTTGCTTTACGAATAAACCTGATTGGTCCATTTCTCTTTTGACTGACTGCCTCTTTGTAGTGACACGATGTGCACACGGCCGTGGCCCTGCCCGTGGGCACACCAAGCATGTGCCCGCGGAGAAGGGTCACCCCTGCGTGTAGTTCCGTGATGGGAACAGGGTCACGGAAGAGGGTCAAGTCGGGAGGAGACTGTCTCCAGCTTTTTGTCCCCTTTAGTCTTTCAGAGACCCCCTCCCGTGGTCCCACTCGTGTTGGTGCCCGCCTTCCCTGGAGGCTCGCACCCTAGGTGAAGTCTGAGAAAGCCGAGGTGCCCACCGCAGGGTCTGCGTTGGCTCCACCCTGGCCAGTGACAGTCTGCTTTGAGAGCCCAGAGCATGGGGCAGGCTCAGTCCCCAGCGGCGACGGGCGGGGGGCCAAGGCCAGCAGAGCCCCTCTGCCAGCTCCAGGGGCTCCCACAGCGCTGCTCCTGGGCCTGGGAGAGGGCGAGCTCCCTGCCGTGGCCGCATCTCCCCCGCTCCCCAGGTGCCCCCAGCCCTCCCAGCTTCCTTCTCAGGCTGCCACAGAGGCCGACTCGCCTTCCCCACCTGCGCCCATCGCTGCTGCTGTCCTCACACATCCATTCGCTCTGCTTCTCGGGGGAGGCTGCTGAAAGGAGACGGAGGAGTGGGAGCCCCGCCCAGCCCATGGCTCGCTGTCACCGCCTCATGCAAACATCCCTGTCGTGCCTCTGTGAGAGCTGACCGGGCCTGCTTGGTGTGGATTGGGGCAGAGGCCACCGGCTCGATCTGAGTGGGGATCGGAGCGGACTGAGTGACCAGCCCTGGTCTGTGTGGCTCATGGGGCAGACTGCGTGGTCCGGCTGGGTCTGTGTGGGGGACAGAGGAGCTGTGAGACAGGGCCGAGTCTTCGTGGGGGGCAGAGCATAGAGTGACCAGATCAGAGCCACACGGGGGGCAGGCAGGCTGTGCGATCAGAGGCGGTGTGTGTGTGTGCGGTGGTCAGCGAGGAGTGAGTGATCAGACGGGATCCGGCGGGGTGGGATCCAGGTGGGGCCAGGGAAGCCTGAGCTGGTAGGAATGGGGCAGCCAAGCTCTGGTCAACAGCAGAGGGGTCAGAAAAGGCTGCCTCTCCAGACTGGAGCATTTCTGTGTGTCTGTCTGTCTCCCCCCAAGCTCTGTGTCTGGCCCTCTACCCATGTCTGCATCCACACCATTGTGTCTCATCGGCCCAGCCTTGGGCCCTGGGCCCTGGGCCCGGCCCCCAGCACCGCGCTTGCTGGGCCCCTGACTCATCTTTTTGCAAACTTTGAGCAAACGCAGGAGCCCCTCCTTCGCAGCACCAGGGACAGCCCATAGGCTGCCTCAATGAGCCGGAACCCCCAGCCTCGAGGCTCCCTCCATGGCCCCTCACTCTTCCGTCCACAGGGACGGGCTGCCCTTTGCCAATGCCCCACCTCCGGCCTATCCCCCCCCTCCACTAAACAGTTTTCAGTGTCTCAATAGCTTCTGCTTATGTTTGAAGATTCCAAACTGAATGGGGAGGTGGCGAAGGCCGCGCTGGCGAACGAAGACTGCCCCCACATAGACCAGGCCCTCACTCCCGATGAGGGCCTGCCCTTTACGCGCTCAGGCACCCGCGAGAGATACGGACCCTGCTTCCTCTTATCAACCGGGGAGTACGCGTGCCCACCTGGTGGAGGAATGAGAAAGGGTATGTAGAGGAGGCTGGGGCGCTGCATCAGCCTGGCCGCCTCGCGCTCCTGCACACGGGTGGGCAGGGTGGCGGGTGAGGGGCGCTGAGGGGCAGGCAGGCACACTGATGGGGGCAGGGAGCAGAAGGAGCCCCCCGGGATTGGACCCCCACCGAGATTTGAGTCCCTCTCTCCCAAGTGCAGTGTTAGGCCAGCAGGTAGAACCTGAGGCCCAGGCAGCCATAGATTGGTATTAAGGGTTAGTATCGAAGGGGCAGGAAGGGCTGGGGACAGGCTGGCTGACCACAGGCTGTGACCCAAGGCAGAGGGGTACCCAGGGATGTGGAAGGAGCCTCCACTGCTCCAGGCTGCTCTGGCAGATGGCAGGTCAGACCCAAAAGGCAAAGTGATCTTTCCATCCAGTGGTTGAGGAAGGCCACGGGGCAGGCCCTGTGGGCTTAGCCACCCAAAATCCATGCTCTGGAAGAAGCATCCTTTTTAAGAGAAATGACAGCCCACTGGGAGGGGAGCCATGAAGAAAGAGGTGGCTTCAGGCCGGGGGGTGAGGCAGTGTCCTTGCTAGGGAAGGTGTGTGCCAGTCAGAACATTGCTAGTGACAGAGAAGAGAATTTGCCAAGAGAAGGTTGTTAACACAAGACTCTGTGCAGCCCCTTCCATACCCAGCGCCCATTAGCCGGGCCCTGGGTGTGGTCAGCGCCCCCTTGTGGTTGGTGAAGGAAGGACATGGTGGTCTCTGCTCAGGGACTCCTACTAGACCCTTATCTTAGGCTCAC
The DNA here is from genome assembly GCA_028533065.1 of Trachops cirrhosus. Taxonomy (NCBI): domain Eukaryota; kingdom Metazoa; phylum Chordata; class Mammalia; order Chiroptera; family Phyllostomidae; genus Trachops; species Trachops cirrhosus. Next base: position 28,903,997 of record CM052543.1, on the reverse strand, counting down.
AACCTGGGGAAAAGGCTTCTACTAGAGCTAGATTGAGCACGGGCTCAGGAGAGGCCAGAGCACCCTAGCTCAAGGCTCCAGGCACTTGCCCAGGGCCCAGAAGGCGGAGAAAGTCATCCTCAGTACAGCGGACTGGCTGGGCCGTTCGTGCATGTCTGGGAGCACCTCCATGCCCACACGGGATGCATGCCGACTGGGGGGAGCAGGCTGGGCCACAGTGATAGCTGGCTTTTTAGAGCAACAGTTGGTGTAGCCTGTAGCCATTTACAACTGCTCCAGTATTTGAAGTGGTTCAACAATACACAAGGAGAAAATGCAGAGTTCAAAATAAAGGGCAAACCCAGGAGGGACAGGCAGTCTACACTGAGACGGGGGAAGTCCTTTTTGTCGCGGTGCTTAGTGTGCCCACCTGATCCAGGCTGGTCCCTGCTTCCGTGCCCTGCCTGGAGGTCCCTGGGACCCCAGCGCGGCATAGCGCTCCCCGCATGGTGCTGCATGGCGGAGGGCTGCTGGCCTGGCGGGGGGGTGGGCCTCATCCTTGGCACCTTCCATGGATAGGCCTAATGCAACTGGCTTTTCCCCCAGTGGAGGCTCTGGAATGCCAGGAGCAGAGGCAGCCCGGGAGAGGGAGGGGAAAGCAGGTACACCATTGCCGGCGTCTTTGGGCTGCCTGCCTCCTTCTTCTTGAGTGTTGGACCAATCTGTGTGGCCTCCAAGAGCAGAAAGGAGAGTCTCTCTACTGTGCTTCTGGCAGCCCAGGGAGTGTGGGACAGACGAAGTCCACTCTCCCTGCAGTTGCCCAGCGGCTGCCACTGTCCACAGGTGGTACCCACTGCCCAATCCCACAGAGGCCAGGTGTGGCTGCCAGGGTCTTTGGGAGGCGCCAAGGGTGAAGTGCCCCGCCCACACCCACCTGGCCCCACTCTCATGGAGCCATGACAGCTGCCAAGGACTTGCTTTTCTCGGGATAATTCCAGGCCATAAGCCATGTGCAGAGTAGGAGAGGAGTTAGGGACTCTTCCCGGTCCCCCCCAGGAGGGAGAGAAAGAGGCGTGCTAGGCTGGCTCACTGCATGGGAAAGCCAAGCCAGCTGGAGAAGGATCTGCCTGCCTCTGCATGCGGCTGTTCTGTCTTTCCTCCTCCTTCCTTAAAAACTAAGTACCAAGCGGGATGGGGAAGCCAAGAAGAGACGCTCAAGTGTTAATTGTATTCTTTACATACAGATCTTTGCAAAGAAAGCCCTGTCATTGCTAAGTATATGCCGACAGAGGCTGTGAGAGTGACTTGACCAGGCGGCTTGGCCGAGGACACTGGTGGCTAATAAGCATCTGGGTGGACCTGCAGCCCCTCCTCACCCTCGGACAGAGTAAATTCACGCCACGCAGGTTTGCCGGACGAGTCCGAGTGGCCCAGGCATTGTGCTAGGACGGACGTAGCTTTTTCTACGGCCAAATGGTAACTGACCGTAGAGGATTTCTTTTTCTTCTTTTCATTTTTTAAAATTTTATTTTATTCGGGGAGGGGTGGGTGGAAGGGTCCCTTAGCATGACTTGCATGAAGTTAAACAGAAAACCCAGCAAACCAAACCCACCCACCCCCTGCAACTGTATGATTACCCTAAACAACAACAAAAAGAAAAAAAGCAGAAGTCTATTTTCTTTCAAAGCTCTTTACTTTCACACGCAGTTTCACACGCAGTGGAGCCGGACTGTGAGGGTGCTCGGTAGAAAACTGTGCATTTCTGGGGGAGGGGGAGGGGCTGGGAGTGGGGTGGGGACGGGGAACAGATTGCTCCCCTTTTTCATACACGAGATCGAGAGGAGAGGTTCCCGAAAGGGCAGTCGGTCAGTCATCGGTCATATTGACCTCACCTTCATAATTCATCTCTCACGCGGAAGCCGAGAACTTCGCTGCAAACAGAACTGCGGAAACTCGCGCTGCCGCCTGCTCCCCGCGGCCTGGCGAGCTCGAGACCCAGCGGACGTCGCCCGAGGCCCCGGCAGCGGCTAGTCTAGGTTGACTCTATCACCTTTTCTGACCTGTAGATCCAGTGTGGCCAATTTTCATGACAAATTGTTCATAGTAAATCACCTAGACCGTACGGATTTTCCACGTGTTTCTTTAGAGCACCGGAAGGTCAGGACCATGGGAGGGGCGGCCCTCCCCGCTCTTTACTGAGGCACAAGCTGGCATTGTACGCAACCTAGTCCTTCCGAGTAAAAACTGCATGCCCAATGTTATGCAAAGCGACTCTAGCATGAAATAAATTTTGTATCATGGTTTCTGTATAGTCTTAAAGCAGATTTGTTTTGCTGAAGCAATCGGAGGTTTGCAGAGACACACGTCTGCATCTCGAATAAATATAGTATTTTCCCAAAAGAAACAGAGGACAGTAGCTTGGCTTTGGTCTGATTCTAAAATTAGTGGCGGGGGGGTGGGGGTGGGGAAGGATGATATTTTTGAAAAACACATGCTTGAGTTGAAAAAAAAATGCAACATCTCAAGCTTTCACTGCAGCTCACAACGTTTCCTGGAAAGAGAGCAATGCTGCTTTAGCTCCACACCCTCCCCTCCCCGGCCCTGGCTCTTGATAATAAAAAGCTGACTTTTGAGATGAAGCACGGATCTGGGTTTTTATTGCCTCAGTCAGTGTCACAATTTGGTTCTGGGCCTCCAGTCAGGCCCCAAGGAAGCAGTTGCTCCCTAGCCAGGCCCCTGCAGATCCTGTTGGCTGGAGGGTGGCGGAGGGAGGCAGCTCTCGGGAAGGACAGGGCACGCGGGGACCTGACCTGAGACAGGCGAGTCCTCTACAGACACAGCAGCTTCGCCGTAGCCTGACTCCCTGAATCTGGCCAGGCCAGAGCCTGCCCTGCCCTTCCCGGTGCAGACACAGTCCCTTCCCCCTTAGGGACATTCTTGAGTTGGGCTCGGCCAGAGGCAGGAGTCTGACGGACAGGTCTGGGGCCCTCCCCAGCGGCACCCTGGCCGGACCCAGCCTGGTGGAGCACCTTAAGGTGCACCCCTCACTCAGCCCAGAGGCATCTTGGAAGGGGCGGAGCCCTTTCCTAGGGATCTTGATTCGCTTGGGTTGTTCACTTGGTTTTGGTTGGGGGTGGAATGGGGGACTGGGGTTCCAATTCTCCTCTTAGCCATTAGGGAATTCAGGAACGTTCAAGCAGAAAAGTTTCTGTAGTTGGAGCACTTTACAGCCCGGGAATGGAGGCCCACTCGGGGGTGGGGGAGTGGGAGGGAGGTGATAGCCCAGGGCCACAGACAAGTAGGCGTCGGTCTCTCCTTGATTTCCGTTTCCTCCATGCCTCCCAGCCTGCCCTGAGTCAACAGTCAGAGGATGGGGCGGCTGCAGGTGGGGGCCCAGTTTTCATCGAACAGTTTCACATCCGTTCTAGGCATTTGCCTCAACTTCCTGGTGCCCAGCGAGGTCTGGGACTCAAGAGGTGGGGGTCAGTGGGGCGGTGAGTGCAGCAAAGCCTCTCTGCCCAGGGCTGCTGTGGCCGAAAGGCTGGCAGACCTACACGGTGCACGGAATGGCCGTTCATCCGCATCAGGACATGGATGCCAAGCAGCCTCAGCTGCCTCAGGGCAGGTCACGCGCCCTCTGCCCGGCCCCACCTGGAGGAGGGGCCTCCCGTGGACCCGAGTGGGACTCGACACTAAGCTGTTTGGGATATGGGTTTTCAGGGGCATAGTAGCTAATGGGGAAAGGGGATTAACGGACACCGACCCGCTGCTGTGGGGGGCACCTGCGAAGTTGTCTGTCTAATGGTAGCCCACAACAATTCAACATGCCCATTGTAGAGGCAAGAAAGAACAAGGCACAAAAGTGACTGGCCCAAAGCCACACAGCCAATGAGTGACGAAGCCGAGGTTTTAAACCCAGGAGGTCTGCCTCCGGAGCTTGGGTGAAGCTGTCCCAAGGCTTCCTGGAGCTGGGGGGCACCTCACAGGAACAGCGGAGTTGCTGGTCCTGCGTCCCTGCACCCTCAGGACGCGGCCTCCTGGCCTCCTTCCAGGAGTGCCAGGGGTGTGACCGAGGGGCCGCTCCACTGGCTGCTCTGAGCTTTGCATATGCACATCTGACCACCGCACTCTCCTGCTTAAACACCCGTCACCCTAAGAATGGAGCTGAATCTCCTTAAAGTAGCTACCAAGGCCTCTCCTCTACTGGCTCCCACTTCCAGTCACCCTGAGATTCGGAGCTTGGAGCAGTCACACAGGCACCTCAGGACCTGGCACTGCTCCCCACCCATCCCCACTAACTCGCCAACTCGCCATTTGGATTCATCACTAAGCTTTCTCATTCAGAAGTGGCGGCTGTCCGGGGGCCTGGTGGAGGGCTTTCCCGTGGGCGCCAGGCCTGGACTCTCCGTTCTGCCCTGGGACCACAGGAGGTGGGTGCGTCAGGACCCGTGCCTGCCATCAGGAGGGGGGTGTGTGCGCTAGGTCCTGAGGCGAACACCCCACTAACACCTGGTGCCTGGCGGGCCGTGGACCATCCGGGGCGAGGCCCAAGACCTGTGAGCACACAGCGGGGTCCCACCTCTTCATTTCCCGTTCCTCCTCTCACATGGGAGGGCTGTGAAGGCCAATTTAGAATCAGTCTGTCATAAAAAAATAACTTTTAAAAACAAGTGGGCATTTTCTCTAGCTGGCTCCGGTGGTTCATGGGTGAACCGGGCGGATGAGTGTGACCTTGTCCATGGTTATGCCCCTCACAGCAAGGCCATGGGGAGCTGTGAGAGAGAAAAGCCGAGGATTGGGGGGCATCATGGCGCCCACTCTCAACCTCCCCACGCCACGGCGACCCTGCCACGTAGTGACAAGTTCATGCATTAACACTCACTGGGCGCTTCCTCTGTAGCAGGACCCGTCCTCGGGGAGTTTCCGGCCCAACCCAAGAGCTCGGGCCTATGAGGAGTGACGCGCTCGAACATTGGCAAGTCTGAGACAGCCCACTGGGGACCGAAGGGTCCGGAGGAGAGTCTGGGGACACTGTCAACAGCCGCTCACCTGGCCCGGAGCTTTCGGTCACTCCTCTGACCCGGCCCACGAGGGGCCTTAAGGAAAGCCTGTGTGCGGCTGCCAGGAAGGACGCAGCGCGGGGACTCGAGGTGACGGGGCAGTCTGGTGTCTTCAACTGCCACGAGCCATCCATCCCTCCACGTGTGAATTACCTGCACCTGCGTGCTTCCAGGAAGGGCCCGACTCAGGTTCTGAGCGCAGGGCCAACCCTGTTCCAGGCTGGAAAGGAGCCCGGAGTCACTTCTCTCCTGTGCCCACGAGGCCTCAGCAGAGGTTCTAGGGCTCAGCCTCGGAGGACGTGCGACTGGGTTTCTCCAGCAGGTGCTGAAAGAGGTAGCGGGAGCTCGGCACTGCCAGGCCGGGAGGGGGTGTGGTGGCCCCTCGTGAGTGGAAAGCCTGGCTGGGAGGTATGGGCCTGCTCAATGGCGTCCTGGGCAGACCCCCGGCCTGTGGGTGGCGGTTGCTGACAGTGGGCTTGCTCCAGCATGGGTCTCTCTGAGGGCACCGTCACCCAGCAAAACCAGCTCATAGTGCACAGAGATGCCTTTCCCCCGTTCTGGAAGGTCTCGGGGCTGCCCTGGCCTCCTGGTTCTAGGAGGTGAGAGACCAAGGACTCGGCGGGCCAGGGAGGCATGTTTCTAGGGAACAGGATTGGGAGCGGGACCTTGTGCGTTGATGTTCAAGGTCAGTCGATGGCTGTGGGCGGTCTCCAGGGTCCAGCCTGGGGAGCTCAGAACTGTCTTCATCCCCACTCACCTGGGCTGCTGGTCCTAGGGCTTCCCCTTGCCTGTCCCCCTCGGCTGGGCTCGGAATGAGCCATCTCCCAGGCAGGACCTGGGGCCAGGAGTGAGGGGTGTGGTTTTGAGATGGTACCCACCCGAGGCCCCCGTTTTCCCACATGAACGATGAAAGTCCTGGGTAAGACCAGTGGTTCCAAACCTTTCTCGAGGACCCCATGTCAAGTGAAGTCTTCTGTGAAGTCAAATACATAACAAAGATTAAAATAAAGCAACTCTGAATTGGGTAGAGGCTGGGGACCTGGACCTCAGTCTTCCTGGCCTTCCGTTACCCACAGTCCACCAGGTGGCCACTGAGTTCTCAGGTGACTTGTAGGGCTCTAATGAAGGCAGCTTGAGGCCAGGAGGCTAGAAGGCCATCACGGGTCCTTCTGCTTTGATGTCCTGGAGTTTCACAGCTTCTGACAGCCATTGGAGCCTGGCCCTCCCAGACCCCAGCCCTCTCCAGGTCACAAAGGGAGGCCCTGTGGGAGGAGCACAGAGCGGCTGGCGAGCTGGGGCCCTGCCACTTAGCCCCCAGGGAGCGCTGCCTTCTGACACCCTGCGGCCAAAGGCCTGCTGTCAGTCACAGCAGAGAGAAAGGAACTCTGTCCCCCAGAGCCACAGGTGCCATCGAGGAAGCCTGGGGCCCAGGGTCTGGCCTGGTTCCTATTTCACGTGAGGGCCCCCTTCCTGCAGAGGTTCAGGCCTGGGGCAGATGCAAGGAGCTTAGGGTCCTGGTGCCGCTGTCCCGGCAGACCAGACCCTCTTCCCATGCACGGTGACCATCCCTCACCCGAGACCACACGACATGGCAATTCAGTCACACAGATTAGCTCCAGAGGCCACCTGGCTCAGAAGACATCAGTCTTCCGGGAGTTGCTGAATGGTGAGCTCTGGATTACAGACGCCTTTGTCTGTCCCAGGGGCCTCCTCTGCTGGGTCTTTCCAGAGTCTTATCTCGTCCTCCACTTACCCACCTCCACTTCCATCCACTCCGACTCCAGAGCCTTGTCCCGTGGACCTAGTCACCAAGACGAGAACTCCCTCCCGTCCAGGTATCCAGCGCCCTGACCAGGGTACCCTGATATCCTTGAACCAAAAGCTACATGCTCTGGACCCTGAGAATAAAACCCAGGAGAGGCACGTGGCTGCTCTAAGCACAACCTAGGAACCCTTGGTCCTGCTGAATCGCTGGTTGCTGGACCAGAACAACTGCTGGGCATGGGCCTGGCCTTTATGTCCTCACCAGGCAGGGAGAGCCTGGAGCTTTCCTGCTGCTTCCCACACGTCCCTTGACAAGGACCTAACCCTCATTCTCATCTGCTGGGTGGAAAGGATGTCTGTCTCCCTGTGCCCCAGACCCCGGGCCGGCGCTCGGCCCAAGCACAGTGCCTCCTGAGCCCTCCCTGGCCAGCCCCGCGCCCTGACAATGCAATTCTCCAGGAACACTCTGAGTGGGAAAAGCTGCTTTATTAAAGGGTCTCTGTCACAAGCCCCCCATTTCTGCACCTGTAGGATTGGCTTGGGGTAGGCAGTACTGGTTGTCTTTCCGTGGCTTCCTGAGATTTGGCGTCCTCACTGGCCGCTGGGGGAGGGAGGGCAGGCAGCTGGCAGAGGGCCAGGGAGTGGCCAGCCCCGCAGCCCACTCGGAGCGCCGGTGACAACCGCAGAGCCTGCACGGGCTTCGGGGCCCAGACGTGCGCTTCGCTGCCGTCGCCGCACATGCCGTGCTCGTTCCAGCCCCAGGAGCAGCACGTCCCGCCTGCGGAGGAGAGAGGAGGCTGTTGCAGGAGCCGTCGGGGTCTGGATAAGGGGCTGAGTCGCTCACCCTGGGAGCACAGGTATGTCACAAACCCCAAGAAACCGAAGCTCAGTGATGGGGGGCAGGGCACTCACCATCCCCATCTACACCCCTGCCCTCCCGAGTCTGCCCTTGGTCCACTGCTCCCCACTCCCGCCGACCTGGACTTGCAGCCCCCAAACTTGGCTCTCCCCCTCGGCCCCTCCCTCAGTGTCTGCCCCCAACACGTGATCTAAGGCCTGAAACCATCTCCCAAAATATGTCACATCCTCTCCCGTCTCTGTCTCCACTGCCTGCACCCCGATCCCAGCGCCATTTTCTCTCCAATGGGGCTGCTCAGCATCCACTCGGGTCTTCAAAAGGTGTCATCGGGACTCCAGACAGCCAGTCTAATCCTGTCACGGCCCTGCTTAAACCCTCCAATGACTTCCCCCGCTCCTTCCAGCTCCTCGACTGCGCTCCGAGGGCCTTCCTTTCTCTCCCCATCCTCGTCCTGGTCCTTGCTGTACTGGGCTCCAGGCCTGCTGCTCATCCTCTGGATTCCAGTTAAGTGTTGCTCACAGGCCGGATTCCCCAGGGGCCCAGTCCACCTTCGGTTCCTCTCACGGCCCTGGGACTAAGCCAGTATGGGCCATGGAGAGGTGACCTGTGTGGTGACATGCTCACCATCCCCTCTGCACTAGACCTTCCTCTCTACGGCGAGGCACTGCCTGTGCACAGCTGGGACTCACCACGGGTTTGCTGACCGGCTCAGAACCGGCTTTGCAGCGACGGCCTGTCCCACAGCTGACAGGCTCCCGCCCCACCACGGCACCTCTCCCGAGGTTTTGGGCCCTTTCAAATGTGAGTCTAGGGTCTAGACCCACATTTTCTGCAGTTGTTTAGGAATTCTTTCTGGATATAAATGTAATACATTTTCATGGCAAAAATGGAAAAAGTGGGAAATATGGATGAGTGTGAAGTAAAGCTGACTTCCGGAATTTTGCCCACTACTATAAACATTTTAAATATCTCTTTCAGCCCTAGCTGGTGTGGCTCAGTGGATTGAGCGTGGGCTGTGAACCAAGGGGTCGCTGGTTCGATTCCCAGTCAGGGCACATGCCTGGGTTGCGGGCCGGGTCCCTAGTGGAGGCCACGTGAAAGGCAACCACACATGATGTTTCTCTTCCTCTCTCTCTCTCCTTCCCTTCCCCTCTCTCTAAAATAAATAAATAAAATTTAAATATCTCTTTCAAATTTTTAATTTGTGAAATTTGTAAATATCTGTGTATATTTGTCCTATTTTTACGCCTTAACACTATAACACAAACATTTCTCCATGGAACTGCAAATTATTCAAAAAGTAAATTAAAAATAATTTGAAATTTTGAAAGAGCTCAATGTGCAGAAAGGTCCGAAAAATAATTTAATACAAAGACACAATATCCCCATCCAGATTTAGAATATTAGTTAACATCGTGCCATTTTTGCTTCAACCCTTCCTGTAGAAAAGAAAAATCAATCAAGCTAGTATACAATATCTGCATGCTTGTTTAATATTTTCCCACACGCCCCTAAACACTATGTGATAGTTTTGGTTCATTTTGAAGATGTACATAAATGGTACCATTCAAATATGTATCACTTTTACGACTTGTTGTTTTCACAGCATTGCTTCTGAAATTTACCTGGGCTGACAGTTACAGACCCAGTTCGTTTATTTTAACTGTGTATAGTCCAATTATGTATAAATCATATTTTACTTACCCATTTCCAGGTCTTTAATGATAATCATTGTTGCTATTTATCAGACAATATAATAGATAACACACAATAATATTACGGCACAACAATACTAACATCATTGCTATTATAAACAGCACACCGCCATGAACTTCCTTGAACATGTCTCCTCGTACAAACTGGTGTTGGTGCGGGGCTGGTCCCTACAAGTGAGTGGAGAGGGGCTGCGTTTAACAGTGCTAGGTGTGGCCAAATGGCTCTCCCCAGAGGCTGCAGTGCAGTCCCATCAGGAACGGATATGAATTTGTTTCCCCTCTGTCTCTGCCTCTAGCCTCTCGCTCTTCTGGTAAGTACAGTTCACTCACGGGCCTTCTCTGACTCTAGTGAGATGTGCGTTTCTTGGTGTTCCTTAGCCCCCAGGTGCCTCTCCTATGAATTGCTGATATCCATTCTTTCCCTATTTTGCCCTTTGGTTATCTGTCTTTTTCTTATTGATCTGTAAGTTTTCTTTGTGTATCTTTTGTTTATGGAATTCTTTGTCGTTTGTTAAACGTGTTGCAAGAGTCTCCTCCCAGAAGTGTGCCTTGTGTCTCTTCATTTGTTTATGGTGTCTTTTGTTGCACAGATTCATTTAAAATGACTGCCTAATTGTCCATTCGGGAGATCAGCTTCCTTAACCTGTATACTATTGCAGATAAGTAACCTGTATTCTAATTTTTCATATTCTGTATAACATTCTTATGAACATCTTTACGCATGAATCTTTGTCTATCTCTCTAATTATTTTCTCAAGTTAGATTCTTAGAGTGGGAATTCCTGGTCAAAGGTTGTGGACACCCTCAGGGTTCCTGAGCACTGTTCTGAGTACTGCCAGAATTCTACTCAGAAAAGGTCACTCAGTGTACCTACAGCAATCTGTGGGGAGTCTGTTTCACCCCACAATTGCCAGTATTTATTAATTATTACAGTGTTTAAGAATCTTTCCTAATTTGAAAACAAAAATTGTATTTTGTTTATTTGATTTGTATTTGGTATTCTTTGAATACCATTGAAATTAAAAATTAATTCTTATGTTTCTCAGGTATTTGTATTTCCTCTTTTGTGTATTGTCTGCCTCTTATCTTTTTCTCATTTGGTATAGAAAAATGTAAGTGTTCAGACCCAAGAGCCAGATGGCCTGGGTTCAAATCCCAGCTCCTCCATTTATCAGCTGAGTTATCCTGGGCAAGTTAATTAGTTTCCCTTCAGATCACTAATCTGTTAAACGGGGATAATAACAGTATCTTTATCATAAAGTTGTTTACAAGGATTAAATAAGGTATAAAATAGTTAGAAGGGTGCCCGGCACATGGTGACACATATAAATATTGGCTATTGCTGTTGTCTAAGAGCCTTGTTGTCTTCGACATCTTTGAGACTGATCTTTCTCTGTCATATCTGGCATAAATATTTTTTCTCAGTTTGACTTAAAATTTTGTTTTGGGTCTTTGATATAAAATACAAGTTTTATGGTTCTAAGTATTAAAATTGATCTTTAAAAATTGTTCCCACTGTTTGTAAGAATTGAAAGCCTATCCCTGCCTAGATCAAAAATATCCTTTTTGACTTTTCGGTGATTCACACTGTTTACTCTTTCCATCTCGCTCACTATCCACTGACACTCTGCTTCACAGACCGCGCTGGCCGGCCCGGGACTCCCCTTCCCCTAGCTTCTCCCTCATGGGAAGGCAATAACCGGCCAAGAGCTTGGGTTTGGGGGACACAGATGTCTGCCTGTTCGGTCCCCGAGTGAGGAAGTGCACGCAGCGAGGATGCGCCCCAGGCTGCAGCTCCTACAGGGAAGCAAGAGTTTCGGCCAGGTGGATCCGAGGAGCGAGGAGGAGGAGAGTGGAGGAGGCTCGGTACCTTCAGACCGAGCCTGGCACCTGGTGTGGGCTTTGTGCCCAGCCCTGGTGAGTGGCACCAGCTGACGGTCAGCAGGAATGGGGGCAGGAGGAAGGCAGAGCTGACCTACCAGCAGGACTCAGCACAATGGGCAGCTGGCAGGTCCCTCTCCTCCTGCCAAAGGAAACACGCTCCGAGGAAGCCACATTGCGGGCTGGGGTAGCCATGGCCCTGAGCCAGGGCTTTTGTGCCCACTGGGTCGAGAGGCCTGGCAGGGCCCCAAAAGTATCTCCCCCCAACACTTCCGAAGATGCTCCTTGAGGTTAGGTGCTTTACAGTCTTTATCTTGTTTAATTCTGACGACCCTATGAGGCAGCTGTGTTTTATAGACTGTTCTTACTTCATAGATGATGAAACTGAGGTCTAAGACTGAGGCAGTACGGGTGAAGCTGTACTGAACTTTGCATCGTATACATCAGGGCTTGCCAAAATTATTCCATAAAGGCAGATAGTAAATATTTTAGATTTGAGGACATCATTTGGTTTCTGTCGCATATTCTTCTCCTTTATCATAACCATTTAAAAATCATTCTAAGCTCGCAAGACCATACAAAACACGCCACAGGTCGGACTTGGCCCATGGGTCATACTTGGCCGGCCCCTGGTATACAGGTAATACTATTTACTACAGGCTGTGCAATGCTGTCCTGGGCCCACATCAACACACAGCTGTGTGACGATGGTACTGAGCTCCCCACTTACATCACACGGTTGCCAGGAGGACTGCATGACCATATATATATCTCCATCCCTAGCACAGCACCCAACACAGAGTGACAGCTCACACTCACATACGAGGCAGAGGAGGAAGAGGCTCACACCCACGGGAGAGGAGGAAGAGGCAAGGAGAGAGGCAAGTGGCAGAGAAGAGAGGGCGGGACACCACCAGATGGGAAGGCCCAGGGTGGAATGACGAGGAGTCTGAAGGTCCTGAACACTTCACACAGACCTCGCAAAGTGAAAGACGGGCTGTCCCCTTACCAGAAGGACGCACAGTGGGGTATCTCTAAGCACTGAGCTCCTCTAGCAGTTTAGCATGGGCTCTCCTCCCCATTTTCACTTAGGGACACCTTTTTAGGAGCACAGTGAAGATCGGAAGGGCCTCTGGACTCAGCAAGATGCTCCTGCATGGGCTGTTCTCATGTGGGAGAGGGAGGGGACTGTCCCACAGTAAGTGCCTCCCTACGCTAACTGGAATACAGAACGCCCAGTTTTCAGAGCAGCTGAGTTACAGGAGGACCCCTGGCTTTACAGAGGGCTCTCTGCACCCAGGACGTTGAAATCCCACCAGATTGAGCCAGATCTGCTTTCCAGATCCTATAGCACGCAGCTGAGCCTTGAGTGAGTGCCTGTAGTTACAGAGGGATTTCCTAGCCTCCAGAGTTCAAGCCTCCTGTTCATGAGGCTCAACAGATCTGGCCTGACCAGGATGTGACAAGCGATGGAGCTCATGGCCCACCACACTTGCGTCAGCCTAGGAGCCCTGCAGGTGGCGGAACCTCGGGACTGGCAGGGTCCCTGGCACAGGCTAGACACAATACCCAAATCTGTTCAGGCCTTGTGGCACCTGCCTGAGCTTCTTGGCATCCTGGGTCCTCACAGGGCCTTATGGCACTGGGACACCAGCCCATTTCTGCTGAGGGCCTTGCCAACGAGGGGCAAACACCTGAGCATGTGTGGCAGAGCTTCCTGATTGTCCCTGACCACAGAATGAAGACTCCCCAACCTCTCTTGCAGTGGGGTGTGGCCAGTGAGACGCAAGCTGAAAGGTTCTATAATAGGTTATAGTAACCTGTCTTCAAAGACAGATGCCATGTACCTTTTGCCCCTTCTTCTTTGTCCCTTCTTTCCTCTTGTCATGGGGAATGTGGGTGTGATAGCTGGAGCTCCAACTGCCCACTCACACCAGGAGGATGAGGGCTACAATGTAGAGATGGTGCTTCTCAGGTTCATACAAACGTAACCTTAATTCCCACAACAACCCTAGGGGGTGTTAATATCTTCATTGTATAGGTAAGGTAACTAGGCTCAGAGCAGTGACATAACGTGTCCATGGTCACAGGGCCATTCTAGCCAAGATCAGAATCCAGGACTCCCAAGGCTTAGGTTCCTGCACTAGTTCCAAACCAGGTGAAGATGCTAATACAATCACTGAGTGCTCAGTGTGTGCCAGGCCCTGTGATAAGCACTTTCAAGTACTGGGTTGGTCAAAAAGTTCGTTTGTTTTTTTCCATAAGATGGCTTAGTTGTCTTTAACTTCATTCAGAGCAATTTTGTTAGACTGTATTGTGACAGCTGTCATATCAGTGTGCATTTAAAAATAAACATCAAAATTGGTAAATTTTTGTGTAGCCATTTTAATATTGAAGATGGAAGAAAATATGTAACATTTTTGGAATATTATGCTTTATTGGAATATTATGTTTTGGCATATTATTTCAAGAAAGGTAAAAATACAACTGAAATCCCAAAAAAAGATTTGTGCAGTGTATGGAGAAGGTGCTGTGACTGACTGAATGTGTCAAAAGTGGTTTGTGAAGTTTCGTGCTGGAGATTTCTCGCTGGACGATGCTCCACTGTCAGGTAGACCACTTGAAGTTGATAGCAATCAAATCGAGACATTAATTGAGAACAATCAATGTTAAACCACATGGGAGATAGCTGACATACTCAAAATACCCAGATCAATAAAGTTATTGGTGAAAATGAAAAGTGTGTCTTTTATTTTACAGAAAAAAACCACATGGACTTTTTGGCCAACCCAGTATTAATTCACTGAACCCTCTAAACAAGCCTGTCAGTACAGAGAGGCGGTGAGCACTGTGCAAGGTCACACAGCCAGGGAGAAGCCAAGCTGGTGTCAGACCCAGGCCCGCTTCTGTTAATAGGCTGTCCTCTCTAGCAAACACCCCGCTCCCCGGGGAATGAAGAGGTACACCTGTGCGGGGCATAGGACCCACCTGCGTGGGGACAAGGTCAGTGATGGAAGGCAAGAGCCCTAGCTGGTGGGAGCAGCACCCCATGGAGGGGCGGAAGCCCCTGGGAGCACCGTGGCCAAGGCTGAGGAAGCCGAAGAAGGCCCTGCTTCCTCCTGCACCGGGCGGGGCAGGAAGAGGAGGGAGGGCGGTTCAGGGGTGGAGAAGTCAGGCAGCTAATGGTTCACCAGGTCTCCTCCAGTCAAGGACCTCTCAAAGACTTAGAGCTCTCCACACAGCGGGGAGGGGTGAGGTTTGAGCACCTCAGGCAGAGGAAGGCTCGGATTCAGGAAGCTGGTAAATGCCACTGTGGCCGCAGCTGCCCTGGGAGCCCGCAAATCTGGGACAAACTTCTGCGTGTCCAGCCACCTAAGCTCATGGGGATCCCACCCTTTTGGCAGTCATTGGTAGGACGGGTTCTGCTGTGAGCAAGCAATAAGTGAGTAAGGAACCCAGCATTCAGGCCTCCTGAGGTGTTCTGGGTCTGGGGGCAACTTCAGGACAGAAGGTGGTTGGGGCCCTCACCCACTCTGCTGGACAACAGACAGCTACTCTACCTTTCACACCGAGGCGGCAGGCCTGGATGAGGGAAATCAGGCTGAAAGAGCACGGTCTAGGTCTTCCCGTGGACAGTTTCCTGTCTCCCTGCCATCGATGAGACCCAAACACAGCGGACCTGGCCTCTTCCTACCAGCCGCATCACCTCACCCTGGTCCCCCTGCAAAGGGCTTCAACTGGGGGGTCGGCTGCCTCCACCGCCGTGGTCTATGCTCCACACAGAGCCTGAGCGCTCCCATAAAACCTGTCAGACGTGACACTGCTCTGCTCAGAATCCTCTTCCTCAAACAACAGCTGGCTGGTCCCCAGCTGCCTCCTGGACCTCCCGTCCTATCCTCGGCATCGCCATGGCTACACTGACTCCCTGTTCCTCACACAATCCTCCCCTCAGGACCTTTGCACGTGCTGTTCCTGCTGTGTGGCATGCTCTTGCCCTTCTACCCACAGGTCACTCCCTCGTGCTGTTCAGGTATTTGTTCAAATGTCACCGAACACGAGAGGCTATCCCTGACAACGCCATAGAAAACAGGAATCTACACCCCTCCACATCTGTCTCTTCACCTGCTTTATTTCTTTACATCTGTTTTCCTGTTTGTGTACTGCCTATCTCTCTTGACTAGACACAAGCTCTTTGAGAGCAGGCTCTGTTTTAATTGCTGCTGTACCCCAGCACCTGAAACTCTGCGTGGCAGGTATTAGTGCTCAGTAAATACCTGTTGTCAAATGAGCAAACGAATGATCGAACAAATGAATAAACGGCTGGTAAGAGAATGAAGCTGCCTTATTTGTTCTCTCCAAGAGGACCGAAGGTTGCCCGTGGAGGTGCAAACGCTGTGGGAAGGCCGATCTCCGCTCAGCATCGGGAAGAATGCTGCAGTGAGGGAAGGCTGCCCTGCCCCTGGCTGGCGAGGGCATTCCCATAGTGCGCGGAGTCCGGGGTGAGGGAAACGGAAGTCCTTCCGAGCCGGGAACTTGTGTGGTGGAGTGGGTGGGCGTGAGTGTGTGCGTGAGAGAGAAGGCAGGTGGCCGAAGAGCTGAGGAGAGCGCACCCCCAGGTCCTCAGGCTGGCTCCCTCAGACGCCAAAGAGGAATGGCCTTGGTTCACAGGGTAAATAAAAATGGGCTGAAGTTCTGGGTTTGCCCTCACAGGTCTCATTCTGAGGCTTCCAGGTGTGGATGGCTCTAGAACCTCTTTTAGAACCCCATAGCTCAAAAAGTTGTTCAGTTCCCTCCATCAATCTCTCTCCCTTTACATAAGAGGACACGGAGGCCCCGAGTGGGTGGTGTTTCGCCAAAGGTCCTGTCTGCGCACCTTCCCACTGCTCCCCACCTCCCCTGCTTCACTGCAGGCAGCACGTTTTCGATGGTTAGAGCGCCCGGTGAGGAGGGTGTCTGGATCAGCTCCGTGTGGGAGAGAGAACTGGGTCTGGGAGAGGTTCCCAAACGGCCAAGCTGGCAGAGGCTGGTGCTCCCTGCCCCCACCCCACCCCCAGGAGCAGGAGGTGCTGTGGCTGCATTTCCTCAGTCACCTGCAAAGGGAGCGTGCACACTGGCTCCACTGGGTGACTATTCTTAGATCTAGGGAGCTAAGGATGATGGATTTAGAACTTACGAGGTGGAAACATGTTGGCCTGTTTTATAAACAACTGAAATCCTCCCCACATACTGTCTTTCTGAATTCTGTGTTCTCTGTTAGAACTGCTGGCTTTCTGAGAGGGACGGAAAAGGCAACTAATGCTCTCAAGGGCCTGCTGTGCCTGGGCATGGTGCTCCTTTGCGTGACCCATCCCATCTAACAGAGCAGCCCCGGGAAGGAGGTACTGATCACACTCTGCGGACAAAGAAACAGAGGCTGGGAGACGGCCGCGTGAGCACGCCTGTGAGGAGTTAGCCTGACGCAGAGTCGGGGGCGGCACACCGGCAGAGGTCTGGCCCCGGGACAGAGCAGCAAGGGCAGAGCATGGCGCCTCTGGGGTCTATTCCCTTCAAGTGTTAGCAGACAGCTCTCCTTTCCTCTAAGATTTCTTCACTCCAGGTGACATTACCCTCTCTCTGTATGACCCAGTGGCCTGTGCCCAAGGCCCGTCAGGTCCCCGTCCTCTCAGGAGGCTCCAGGCAGTCATCATCCCTCTCTAAGTGCGCTCCTCAGAGCTGACCGAGCCCATCCTGACGTGCACCTTCTCCCAGGCGCTGCCTCTATCGGGTTAGCCTGGGGTCACTTTAGCTGCTCTGAAGTCCAAGTCCGCTGATGCTTGCTGAGCCCACAGCCCATGTTTCCGTGTGAGCTGCTTCCCTGGCCTGGCCTGATGCTGGCGTGTAGGACCTGGCCGGAACATTCAGTGGTCCCATTAAATGTCATCTTATTAAATGAACACAGAAATCTCTGAAGGGCACCAGCAGAGGGGCAGGGGCACAGAAGTGGCTCTGCGGCCAGGAGCGTCGGGCCTGCTGCCATTCCCGGAGCCTGGTCACCCACAGGGCCTCTCTCCATCATCCTCCCCACGCCCGTTTGGGCGTCATCAGTGTGGAGAGGAGGCTGGGGGTTAGAGCAATGGAGGGGGGTGTAGGAGGAATAAAAAGGCCTGTTCTGGAAGCCAGCGGTGGATCCAGGAGAGTCCAAATGCAGATTAGAAAAGTAGGGTCTAGAGTTCACTGAGAAGCCACTGAGGATACAAACCTGAGGGGCGGTTATCCCCGGGCTTCCGATCACCTGATGAATACCTGCTGAGTGTCCGCTCTGGGTTTGGTGGTGCACCCAGCTCCGTCCAATCAGTTTGATATCCTGCCCGCTAGCCACACTCACCTTCGCCGCTCCTCTCACTGGCCAGTCATGCTTCTGGATTTGGCCTTTGTACCAGCTGTTTCCTCCACCTGGAACATTCCTCCCCAGGTACCCACACGGCTCCCTCTCTCTCTTCACTCGGGTCTTAGTTCAATGTTATGTCCTCAGAGAGCCTTCCCTGATCCCTGCCCTCCATCCTTCTAGCAGCCCACACCGCTTCAGTCTCCTTCCTAGCGTGTACCCCCCAACACTACACTACATGTACACTTGCTTGTCTCCCCACAAGATGGAAAAGCTCCCTGGGAACCATTTCATTTTGTTCCCCTGATGTATCTGGCACCCAGAAGAGTTTTAGGTAAACAAAAGGTATTCAGTAAACATTTGTTTTAGGAATGAATATGTGTCACTTGCCCCAGGGGGAGCTTATTCCCTTGAGAGGAAGCTGAGTCAAAAGGTGGGGCAGGCCATCCACAGGGGTCGCCTATGGGAAGGAACTATGTGGGGGGGGGCGCCCTGTCAGAGGCACTTGCACTTTGTAGAACCTGCAGCCTCAGGGGTGGGGCGGTGGGGGGGGCGGGGGGGGCGGTGAGAGGCAGACAGAGCTACAGACGGGACAGATCCCACTTCCAGCTCTGGGACCAACCCTGTCGTGGCAAGCCCAGCGGGGGGAGTATGGGACCACTAACTAGCCCACACGTGGTCTTGGGTGAGTCACCATCTCTCCCAGGGCCACCATTTCTGCACCTAGAAGCTGAAGGCAGCAGCTCTACTGATCTCCAAGGGCCCTTCCAGGCCATCGGTTACGTTTCAGGACAATGGAGAGTACTTGCCAAGATTCTCAGGCTGCCATTCCGCTGCATGTCTGAACCCACTGGGGCTGCAGCCCCGCTGAGCTAGAGGTGGCTCACAGAGACACTATATGCTGACAACAATGCCCCAGTCCCCAGTCACTCCACCGGAGATTCAGACTTCCCAAAGCCTCACTATGAACCTGAGGCAGGAAGATCGGGGAGCAAGCATGTCTAGAAGAGAGGTAGTTCACTTTAGAGCTGCACCCTGGTAAGCGATGGGGTTGTGACCAACAAGGCATTTGACTCTAAGCCCTGTGCCCCTTACTGGGACCACAGTTTAGGGAGAACTACAGACCCAACCAAGTTGGAGTCAGAAGGTGAGCCCACACCCCTGCTCCAGCTCTTCGTGCCAAGTGCTTCTGGGCCAGCCTGATACTGAGTCTCAGCGTCTTCATCCACAATGTGAGGCTACTACTCCTGACAATCCCAGTGCTATGGTGAGGCTCATGTGAGAGTGAATGGGAACGTTCTGTGTATCAGAAAGCTCTACATTAATTAGCATTAATACCATACATGGTTCCCAACGGGCAGGAGGAATCTACTCCATCTCTCTCTCTCAAGAAACCCACAGCCCTAGGAAGCACAGTCCTGGGCCACAGGGCAGCTGGGTCCGGAACCTGAACGGGTGGGTCACTTTACTGTGCAGGCTGAGCTTCAAGGGCAGACTCTGGGCCTGGCCTGGCTCCAGTCCTATGGAGACCAAATGGCACCAAAGCTAAAAACGCTCGGCAGGTGTGGAGAGCCCACCAGTGTGGATGGTTCGTTATTCCAAGCATCATGTATTCACCCCGTTAGCAAACATCCATCTAACTCGAATTTGAATTCCAGATAAAGCACTATTTGGGTGCCTCGTGTACAAGAGGAGGCAGAGGAGCAAGGGTGAGTAAGATAGCCGCTGTTTTCCAGGAGCTACCAAGCTCTGGATAGCTAACATTTCCTGAGCTCTAACTACACACCAGGAACTGCCTTGTATTACTTCCGTGTCCCATTTCACAGCCCTTACACACAACAGGGTAGAATGCTCAGGGGCCCTATTTTACGCCTGAAGAAGCTGAGGCTCGGGCTCACCTGAAAACTCAGTGGGGGAGCCAGGACCCAAGCCAAGGTCAGGCTGTCTCCAGATCCTAAGTTCTTCACCGCTATGTACTATTGCCTCTGCATTGCTGGTGGTGTCAGGCAAGCACCTTCCTCTCCGGGTCTCCATTCCCCTATGAGAGGTAGAGGTTCAATAATGCCAGCAGGTACAAAGATGTTGCAAACAACTGTGAGCCGAAACAGAAAGCAAGAAGTGCTGCCCTGAAGTGAGGGCTGGGTGGGAGGTGTGGAGACCGGTGCCCACACCTCAGGAGGGGACAGCATAGGACAGCATCTGGGGGGTGTAAGGCCAAGGCCAGGCCTTTGCCACACATGGCTCGAACCAGCAGGTTCAGAGAAACACAGTGGACACCTGCCCACCCCTACCTGACTGAACTGACCCCCCAGCCCCGTCATAACACTCAGCTCTTTCTCCAGATGGGCCTCTGTGCATACTGTTCCCCCCACGCTTCCTCATGTCCTCAGACTTTTCTCCTTCGGGGAGTCCATTCAGATCCTGCAGCTCTCTCCAACAGACTATCTCACACACAACAGCTTTAACAGTCACTTGAATGTCGTTTCATCAAGAAGTCTTTATGTCAACGGGACAGCATTTTCCTGTAAGATCCTGGTCCTTGGTGCATGGCTCCCTGTCTTTACAATTTGCTCTGTCTCTAAAGGAGAAGGAACAGTGGCCCTTCTCCATCTGAATCTTTCACAGCAGCAGATGCCAGTAAGGTTGCCTGGAGAGTCTGGAATTGCCATGTTGTCATGGTAACAGCAGACCAGAGTTCGGATGCTTTATCCCTGATGAGCTGCCCTGGCAGTGCCATGGCAGGTTACTGGTGGAATCTTTCCTGATGCCCCCCCCCCCAAAAATCCATTAATGGACAAGAACCTGCTCCATGGTGCTGAGGTTTAGCTCTTGCAAACACACGTGTGGCCACTCATTCAGCCCCTTGGCTGATAAGGAGGCCAGGCCCTGGCTCACTGTGGCTCACTTGGGGGGATAGTATGGTTTTTAACTGGCTCAGCCGACAAAGCAGGCCCTCCCCCAATCCAGCCCCCAAATGATCACTTCTCTTGTTTGATGCCGCCAACCAGGGATCTGCTGCCGTGGACCCTGGCAATTAGCACAGCACCCGCATTTGTTGGGGAATTAAGAGCCACTGATTAGCTTAATTCTACGCCATTTACAGGCAGTGAGTGTCAGCCTGGGGTTGGCCTTCCCAAACGGAGGCCCAGAGGGTGGTGCGATCACGGCCTGAGTTTGAAGTGGAGGCGAGCGCACAGTGAGGCAGAATGAACCAGGAGGGGCGCCAGACTCGCCTCTGGACCTGGCTCTGTGTCAGCCTTGGCTTCCCCTGGTCCTGCCCACCTCAGGGACCTGCAGACCAGAATGTCAGTCCTCACTGAGGCCATGCCTATTTTCAAGCTGATACCAACCAGAAAGGGAGCCCAAATTCCTTTGACAACCTCCCTGATGACAACCTACTGGGAATGCCCCACCACAGGACTAACAAGTCCTAAACTGGGGCATTTTGAGGCTGGAAGCCCAAGACAGTCCCTTGCTGTCTGGGCAAGACCCTGACACTCTGCCTAGACTCCTTTGACATCCCAACCCCTAAGGGCCTGAGCCTTTTTGTCTGTCCACCAAGTTGCCATCTGGTTAGAGCTTTGAAGCCTGAATGCCCCATAGTAACTACCTGAAGATTCCTACTGTCAGACCCTGTACCCTACTGCCGGACGAACCCAGATGGGGCCTCCAGGATGCTGACGTTCCCAGGATCACACAGGCCCCTTTGCCTTGATGGTTGATCCCTACCTGGGCCCGGCAGGAGTTACCTCGATAGCTAGAGGGTTTCCCCCCTCTCCTGCCAGTTTGCTTGTACACAGCATATGTGACCGTGTGCAGCTGGCTAACTTAATGCGTGCCCACAGACACTAGGGAACCTCCAGATCCCTCCAAGGAAATTCACAGACATTGAAGTCTGGCTGGAAGGCCTTGATGACTAAGCTTCCCTAATTCTAACTCCAGCTTGCTTGAAAATGGGCTGAACTTGGTCTTTCCAGACACTCATAAAACATTTATTGAGTTTTACTTGGTAGCTGAAATCAGGGATACAGAGTGGGCCATTCATTGCACCTGACATCAAGTGATATATAATCTAGGTGATCAGCAGTGACTTCCCATCAGAGAAGAAAGCCATGAAAGAGGGAGGAAGGGCATTTTAAGTAGGAAGAACAGTGCAAACAAAGGCCTTGCTG
This sequence comes from Trachops cirrhosus, assembly GCA_028533065.1. Taxonomy (NCBI): domain Eukaryota; kingdom Metazoa; phylum Chordata; class Mammalia; order Chiroptera; family Phyllostomidae; genus Trachops; species Trachops cirrhosus. The sequence goes on along the minus strand of CM052543.1, from coordinate 28,882,203 downwards.
AGGAGTACATGGAACTCGTGGAGCTAGTGGTGGTGGTACAGTCAGGGACAAGAAGGGGAAGTCCAAAAAGTGGTAGAAGGAGATAAATCTGAGATGATCAGCAAAGGGCATATCATTGCGGAGGGCTCAGGAAATACAATCCTCAAAATGCCTGACTGAAAAGCTGGGCTTTACTAAGCAGCCACTGGAAGCCACTAAGGCTTCTGGGTAAGACGGTAGCAGAATCAGGGCTGCGCCTCGGACGTAAATCTGGACAACAGCAATCATCGTCATCGTGTTGTCATCATGGTAACCACGCTCGCGGGGCACCTAGGCCATGCCCGGCACTTTTTGAATGTTATACCGAATATGGAGGAGGGACCACAGGACCATCTGTTTGGAGGCAGGGGCAGAGCCCAGGAGGCAGAGGATGAGCGGAGCCTACACTACCTCAGAGGCGATGGGATGCAGGAGAGATGTCTGGAGAGAAAGTAAGGAGGCAGGACCAGGATGATGTGGCATCAGGGAAGCTGTGGGTACAGAGGGCTGGGAGGAGTCAGACAGCCTGGGCCAGGAGACAGCAGGAGGTCACGGGCAGGTCTAGGATGGGTGATTCTCTGATTCACAGGCCTGGTAGATGAATCTAGAATCCAGTCCCAAGAACACAGTAAAATATTGCTCTTGCTGCCCTGAGTTCAGGAAAACACTCGGGGAGGAACAGACCATGAGAGGCCTCTCCCAGCATTGACACTCATGCCTTCTTGGTGGAGGCCTTTCTCTCAGGGTCTGCATCGCACTTGGGCCCCCAGAGAGGAAGAGGGCCCTGGTTTAACCTGCCTCATCTGCTTGCCTGTCCTGCAGGTACCACTGGTGCCCCACCCCTGGGGACAAGGGCCTCCAGACAGAAAGTAAGAGCTGCCTCCTCCGAGACTGCTCTCGTTCCTCAGAGCCACGCGGACCCTCTGCTCCAGGCAGGAGGGCTTCCCGCCCTGCTCCGCCCTCACCTGTGCTCATGCACCGCCCGCTCCCCCAGGAAGACCCCCATCCACTTCTCTTGGGCTGGTCCAAATCCTACTCAAGCCTTCAAGGCTCAGGTCCAGTCCTCATTCCTTTAAAAACTCTACAACAGTCACTGCTTCACTGAACTACAGCACTTAGAATGGAAGTTTCATGGCAAACAGGACGCCTCCAGATCACTGGGCCAACCCTCTCGACTCGACACAAGAGGAAACTGGGGCCTGAGGAGGAAACGAGTGTGCCCAGGACGAAAGAAGGGCTGCGACCACGGTCCAAGTTCTCAGGTCCCCTGGACGACCTCCCGTGAACTTAGAGCTCGTCTCTGTTTCGCCTGACCATGTCACAGACTTGAGACTGTCCATGGGGACAACGCCTTCCTATCTCTACATCCTGTGCCTAGCACAGAGCCCTGGACTGCAGGCAGCTCAGGGAATGGAATCCTCAGTAGCCAGAGGCTCGGGGAGACAACAGGTCCCAAGGAAAAGCAAGACACAGGTGAAGGAGGGTACGAAAAACCGCTGCTTCCAGCAATTCTCCACTGTTCTGGGGTGTGAGCCAAGCCAGCCTCTGGACTGGGGGTGGGAACTGAGATGATGCCTTCAAACAGACTTTACATCCAAAAGAGACTTCCACGTCCAAGGCCAGTGTTGTATCCCAGAGCTTCCTGGAAGAACAGCTTGGCGAGGCTGGCAGAAGGGGTCATGCTGAGGTCAGCCTCCAGCCGAGGGACATGGGTGATGGTGGTGGCAGCAGCTGAGGGAAGATTTTCCTTTTCAAGTTAAATCTTCAGATTTTTAGGGCAAAATAACTCTTCACGATCCCCCAATCCAATTCCCAAATTTTTCAGATAGGGAAACTGAGTCTGGGGTAAGGAAAGAGGCTTGATTGGGCCATGCAGCACATGGGGGTGCAGCCAGGGCACAGTCCTGGGTCTCTGGAGCCCAGCCAGGGCTCCCTGCCGGCCACCTTTTCTCCAGTGGAGAGCGACTTCTACGAGCCGGCAGGGTCCGGCCTGGTGATGGGGGTGGCCCCGGCCAGTCATCTTTGTTCTCACAGAGCACAGGACGCTGCCTAGCACATCACAGCACTCAATGTCCAGTCGCTGAGTCAGTGCACGGACAAAGCACACTCCTGCCCCCAAGAGAATCGAGATGCGGCTCCAATGCTGGCAGAGGAAGGGGCTGCCCACCAAGTGGGGCCCTGTGCGCCCTCCCTCTGGAGAAGGGGCAGAGGCAGCTGGCAGGTCCAGAAATGCTGACACAGAGAGGGACACAGCTTCCAGCCCCAACCGACTTCTCCATGGCAACAAGCTGACAGAGAGCTGCACAGGAGACTGAGAATCCAGTTTTTAAATAAAGACACAAAACACTCTCAGTCTGAAATCACACATGCAAAGCAACAGCTCCTGCCTCTTAGCCCCTTAGGAGGGGAGACACAGTCACTAGAAAGGTGCCTGCTTCCACCTGCCATTCCCCTGTCCAGGGCCTGTCGGGCCCTCCTACTTCCCTGAGAGCTGCCGGGCAGAATCCGTCCTGCTCCGCAGTACATACTTCAGGGCACTGCATCAAATGTGACACAGGAGGGTGGAGGCTCCGCGGGGGTGGGGGCCGGCCGGGTCCTACGGCGAACAAGCCGAGGCGGGGTGGCCAGGGAGAGCGGGCAGGGGCCCTCTTCCTCCTGTCTCCAACAGTCAGATCCTGCTTCATCCTTCAGGGCTCAGCGGTGTTTGCCTTCCTCTCCCTGGATGACTTAATCGCGCACACCTCCCCCTGTAAGTCCAAAGCCCTCTGTTTACATTTCGAATATAAAACTTTTCATTATACTTCTGCTGACAGAAGCAGACAGACAGTCTGCTTTGCATTCTCCGTTCGCTTACTTATTCTGCTCCCCAGTAGAGAACCTGGTCTGTGATAAAGCCTCAACAAATGTTTTCTGAATTGAATCAGCAGTGTGAGAAAACATTTTCATTTGAGTAGCTAGAGACCAACCCTCCTTCGGTTTACACGGGTCCACTCAGACCATCATTTCCCTCCAAAGCCTCGGGTGCTGGGGGAGCAGGAAGGTGGTGTTCCCCGCTCTCCTCTGTGGCTGTCCTTCCCGCTGGACCCCCCAAGAGCTGCCTGCCAACTCCAGTGTGTGCTTTCTTATAGTTTTACAGATGTCACCACATTCGAAAGGGTGCCCCAAAGAGGCTGGACCAAGAACCCTGGGTTCAAGTCTAGCTTCACCACCTCCATCTGCAGGAACTTAGTTAACTCATTTAATCTATTTGAACCTTGTCTGCAAATGGGGACAATCCATTCCCACTCCTGTGTCCTGCCCACCTCACGAGGCTGGTGTAAGGAACAGAGATGATGAATCACGAAGATGCTCTGCAAGCTGGAAGGCGGTGTCTGCGCAAAGGGAAGGTGAGCGTTGTTTCCGGGATCTTACGAGACATGTAGCCAGGGCCTAAACTCACAAGTACCGTGCCCGTGATCACACGGGGAAGGCAGTGGCCGAGGGTCCAGGTCTCCTAATTCCTGGTCCAGAGCTCTTCTCCTGACCTTATGCTACCTTACAGATCCCATCTAGGCATTCTGCAACTCTGGCAAAAGCAACTCCACATTCCATTAAAATGAGAAGCATTTTGGATCACCTGCGGAGTATCAATCTCTAAAATGGAATGGAGTCCAGCTCTCCACTTCCAGGCAGAGTGCCACCTGCAACATTCTAGGCAGGGAGTTAACTCTCACTCGCCCAAGGAGCCTTTCCTTCCAGCTCGCACCCCACAGCAGGAAGGCGTCCTGGTGGCTAGCACAGTCTTGCCAAGGCAGAGCTCAGGTCTTCGCGCCTATCCTGGGAACTGAAAGTCAGAAACAGCACTGTGAGTGTTAGAGAAGCAGACCGGGAAGGACTCGGACAGGGCACAGAGGACTGGGCATGGCCTGTGGTGCAGGCCTCCGTGGAAAACCACCATGGGCACTCCAGGGCTTGCCTTAGGAAGTAGGGACGCTGATTCCCTGGGCGGTGAAGTCAGCAGAAATAGATCTCAGAGAGACAGGAGGAACACAGAGGTCCCACTGCCAGAGTCTAACAGCTTCTGGGCCCACATGCCAGAGATGCCACTGAGTGAAGCCTCTTTTGACCTCAGCAATGACTTGGAAACGGAGGGAGGGCAGGAGAGAGGGAAGGCAATGTCTTTGTTGAGAACCCTAACCCTTTCATGGCGTGGTGGTGAAACATTTTGTGTCACCTTGGCTAGCTTGACCAGTGGTTGGGTCAAACACTAGTCTAGATGTTGCCATAAAGGTATTTTGTTTTTTAGATGTGATTAACATTTGTACTCATCTTTTGGTGGGCCTCATCCAATCAGTTGAAGGCCCCAAGGGCAAAGACTGAGGTTTCCTGAAGAAGGAGGAATTCTGCCTCAAGGCTGCAACACAGAACCCTGAGTGAGCTGTGGAATGCAACGTCCACTCAGCTCCTACATGTCTCTCCAGTCTGCTGGCTTGCTCCAAGGGTTTTGGACTTCCCTGCCCCTATAACCACGTAAGAATTCTTTAAGGTAAATCTAGATAGACAGATACACAGACAGATTCTATCAGTTCTGTTTCTCTGGAGAACCCTGACTATACATAGGGGCTGGGTGTTTTCATCTAACTCAACCTCATACAATCCTCCTAAAGGCCCGAGAGGTAGGTTTTGCTATCCTGGTGTTGCTCACAGAAGAGGAAGCTGAGTCTTGGAGAGTCAAGTCACACAAGAAGGGAGACCTCAGAGCCCATGCTTTAGCAGTTCCACCGCTGGGTGGGAGGAGCAGAAGGTCTCTGAGAACGCTGGGACTAGAACTCCTGGCCAGGGCGGAGTGTTGCTGATCCCTCTGAGCTCTCCTTCTCATGGGGCTACAGCCAATGCCAACAGGACCTGGGGCCTGAGTAGGTCTGTTCACTCAGCATCACAACCTGCTTTGTCTAACACGCTCTTTCAGATCTCCCTCCTTCCCTGGGATCGGCATCCAGACGCAGGGTTTGGGTCTGCACAGATACTTCAGGGTCTCATCCCGTCTACATCTGAGCCTGCGTGTCAGGAGGAGACGAGGGTGCTGTCAGTCCCTGGGTGGTCCTCCTCCAGAAGGCAAACCCAGGCTGGAGACTGTTTCCTTTTGGCTCCTGCAGGGAAGTGGGAAGAGGATTCCAATAATGAGCATGATAGGGGCTGCCTTCCCAGGGACCGTGACTGAGCAGGCTGCCCTCGCTCTACCTGCTCAGGCTGCCCTTTCCTGGCCCCATGGTCTCTCACCACCAGCGTCTCCTGGGGAAGGGAGCATTCTTCCCTGGGCAGCTTCACCCCAAGGATGGATGAAGTCTCTTTCTTTCCTTAGTTCCCCTCCATGCAGTCGAAACAGGGTGGGATTTGCAGGAAGAAGTTAGTACATTCTGTGTGAGGAGGCACTGGAAAGGAAAAAAATCACAGCAATCCAAATACATCTACAGGAGGCAGGGCTGCCAACATGAGGTTTCTGACTCTTAATTTAAACTGCCCCCTCTCATTCCAGAGGGCTGGGACATACACCTGCAGCAGCCTTTGCTCAGCTTCCCGTCATCCAAACTTCCAACCATTTCCACTGGGCCACTCTCTTGCTTACTGCCTCCCAGGCAGGGCCTCCCAGAGCAGCACTGCCCGACATGTTAAGGCACACAGGAAAAATGATAACGTTTGGCACACCGGGGAAAGAGAGGGTAAATGGGCCATCCGAGGGCTGGAGCCCGCTAGCCCAAAACGGAGCTTGGAAAGGCAGAGTACCTCGTCCGAGGTCACACAGTGCAAGAGGCAGAACGTGATTTGGCTGTTGATCTGTTTCTACTCTGCCTCCCGCACAAGGACCACAAGGTGTCCGGCCCTGAGTTTCCGGTGCCTCACCCATGACAGTGCTCAGAAACCCAGAAACGGCAGAACCCGAAATGGCAGAAACCCAGGGAGCCCTTCCCTACACATTTTCAGGCCCTCCAGCTGGCGGCAGAGACCTCCCCACTGCAGATAAGCACAGAGCCCTAGAGAAGCACCAGAGAAGGTACTGGCAAAAGTTGAACATGGCAAAGCATGGCCCACTTCTCCTTTAAGTGCTACTTCTCTTACGTACTAGGTGTCCCTGCCTGACCCCTGGTCTCTGTCCCCACACTTTCCTCCCCCCGAAAACTTCCTGTCTACATCTCAGCCCACAGTTCTCTCAGCCTAGTTCCCACTCGATCGTAATACCTGGTAAAGCTAGGCATGGCCTTCCCGTGGCCATTTGTGTTTTAAACCAAAGGAGAGACACCTCAAAAATTCTGGTTGATCAGAAGGCCACAGGAGGAAAAGAATGGGCTTTAAAGTCAGACAACTCCAGGTTTCCAGCCCTCATTCTGCTACTTTCTTTTTGAATGACTTTGGGTAAATCACGTAATTTTTCTGACCTTAGTGTCCTTTTGTGGAAAATGACAACACAACCTACGTCATAGGGTGAATATACAAAGGTCTGACAGTCTTGCACCGTGCTCTGGGTCGAACGGTGGCCTCCAAAAGACACGTCCAAGTCTTAGCCCCTAGAGCCCAGGACTGCCCCTATTCAGAAACAGAGCCTTACAGAGGTGACCACGTTAAGGATTCTGAAACGAGAAGATTGGCCCGGATTACGTGTAGGCCCTGAGTGCCATCACAAATGTCCTTTTCAGAGAAAGGTAGAGGGGGGCACTGGACACACAGAGAGGCGGGGGCAATGTGACCAGGGAGGCAGTGACTGGAGTGAGGTGGCCGCAAGTCAAGGGACTCCAACAGCCACCAGAGCCGGATGGAGCCAAGGGCATGTGCTTCCTGAGAGCCTCTGAGGCTGCCTGGAAGTCTGGAAGTCAGGGGCTGTGAGGCAAGATCATCCTGGATTATCCGGGTGGGCCCTAAATGCAACCACGAGTGTCCTTGTAAGCAACAGACAAGAAAAAACAGACACACAGAGGAGAAAGCAATGCAATGACAGAGCAGAGGTTGAAGTTTTGCAGCCTCAAGCCAAGGAACACCTGGAGCCCCGGAGACAGAAGAGGCAAGGAAGGACTGGCCCCTGGAGTCCCCAGAGGGGCGTGGCCCTGCTGACACCTTGGTTTCAGACTTCTGGACTCTGAACTGCGAGAGGACAAATTTCTGTTGTGAGCCACTCAGGCTGTGGTACCAGATTACTGTGGCCCTAGGAAAAAGCGTGCAGCGTCTCCCTAGCTTCTTACATACCACCGCGTCCTCCTGCTTTATGCTAGAGCCATACAAACCATGTGTAAAGAATGTAATGTCCTGGGGAACAGAACTTTGATCGGGTCACTGTTATAACCCTGATGATTAGCACGGTGTCAGATACACGATAGGTGTTCAATACATTACTCTGAGTAAATGAACGAGTTGCTCTCAGAGCGCAGCAGCCTTCTGTGATTCACTTCTGTATCCCCAGCACCCGAAGTGCGGGGCACAGGCTCCACCCATGTGGAACTTCCTCCTCCTCCCCTCTGATCCAGCACTGAAGGGGCAACTCTCCAAAAGAAAACGGGGCAAAAATCTTATCATCCCTGAGCCCAGACAAAAGCTTCCACAGTCCACAGAGTCCATGAGCCTCGTTTCTAAACTCCCTCTGAACAGAATCCTTGGAGCCCCGGCCAGGCGGCTCAGTTGGTTGGATTCCTGGTCAGGGCACACACCTAGGTTTCAGGTTCGATCCCCAGTTGGGGCACGCGTGAGAGGCAACTAATCGATGTTTCTCTCTCACATCGATGTTTCTCTTTCTCCCCCCTCTCTCTAAAATCAATAAACATATCCTTGGGTGAGGATTAAAAAAACAAAACAAAACCAGAAGCCTTGGAGAGAACCCATGACGGCACAATCCTGGGGGTGACACTGTTTAATTAAACAGAGACTCAAGCCACCCGCGTCTGGCTCGGGCTGGGCCTCTGGGACCCGAGCAGGCAACATTTCATCATTAGGAGGAAAGGAGATGACAAACTCTTTCCTGAAAGAGCCCAGCAGGCAGTCAGAATTACTGAATGTGGATAAATAAAACTATTATTTCCAAATACACAGCCCAGGCAGCACTAACTGCATTCTTGGTATCGCAGGCAACACTAAATTTAGAACTGGCAGGTTGAGTCATATGCTGATTCCTGAAGAGAAAAACTAAATTCAAGAGGGAAAAAAATTAAGTGACATATGAAAATAAGAATGCAACCCTGGTCCCTTGGAGCGAGCTGTCAAGAGAGGGGAGGGAGGGGTTTCCCATGCAGAACCGTGCTCACGAAGGCACTCCAGAGCGACGAGGGCAGGGCTCCGCCGGGCGCAGCGGCCTCCAGGGAACCTCCGCAGTGCCTCCCCCTGCAGAGCTGCCGAGGCAGGAGGGGACTCTGAATGCTGAGTAATACCGTGGGAACACTGTTTCCAAAGCGCTGTCACAGGCTGTCTCAGCCCTGCAGTGAAGGGACTGTCACCCCCATCACGTAGCTGAGGAACAGAGCTTAGACAGGTGAAGTGACCTGCCCAAGTCACCGTGAGCAGGAGAGCAGGGGATCATTTTAATAAAGCGTTAAATTAAATGCACAGGGATGGCAATGGTTAACAGGATTATACGGGTTTCAGGTGCACGATTGTATAACACATCTGCATGCAGAATTGGGTGCCCACCGCTCGAAGTTAAATCTCCCTTCACCATATATTTGACCCCTTTACACTCCACTCCCCGCCCCCCCCAGCCCCCCCGCCCCCCATAACCACCGTACTGGGCCTGTGTCCTTCTGTTTGTATTTCTTCTTTCATCATTTGTTGCTTCCAGTTTTATATCCCACACATGAGTGAGGTCGTATGCTTCTTATTATTTTGGTCTGACTTATTTTAATTTTAGAAGAGATTTACAAAAAAGTTGAAAAGGTAGTACAGTTCCCAAATACCCCTCCCCTGGGTCCCCTATTGTTAACAACTGACTACACTATATTTGTCACAACGAAGGGACCGTCTACCACTGGTACATTACTACTAACTAAATGCCATGCTCTGTTTAGATTCCATTTTCCCCTAATGTCCCTTTCCTCCCCAAGGGTGTCCTCCAGGACACCACAGTGCTTTCCACTGTCACGTCTCCTAGGTGCTCCTGGTCTGGTAGTTTCTCCAACTTCCCTTGCTTTGATTGACTGTGACAGTTTGAGGAACTGGTCAGGTGCTTCGTACAATGTCCCCCAGTTTGGGTTTTTCTGATGTTTTACTCATGGTTAGAGTGGCATTGTGGGTTCTCGGGAGGAAGACCACAGAGGTGAAATGCCCTCCTCATCACGTCAGACCAAAGATACACACTGCCAATACAATTTACTACTGATGACATAAACCTTGACCGTGTGGCCAAGGTCAAGTTCGCCAGGTTTCTTCACTGTAAAGTTTTCCTCCCTTCCACTGCCCCCTTCCCGTCCCCTGCTCTTTGGGAGCAAGTCACTAAGCAGAGGTCAACTCAGGGGATGGATGGGAAGTTAAGTTCCAGCTCCTTAAGTGATGGGCGGCAGGTGTCTACATAACTTATTTGGAATTCTGTGTGGGGAGCACACAGAAGATGCTGCCAGGGTTGGTTCCTGTGAGACCTCCCTTCCTGGCTTACAGATGGCCTTTCCTCTGTGCCCACAGGAAGGGAAAGTGATCTCTGGGGGTCTCTCCTTCCTCTACAAAGACACCTTCGATTAGATTAAAACTCCATCCTTATGACCTCAGTTAACCTTTGCTATCTCCTTATAGGCCCTGTCTCCCAATATAGTCACATTGGGGTTAAGGGCTTCAGCCTATGCATTTTGGGCAGATACAATTCAGCGAGAAAAGACCGACTTCTCTTGCTTAAGCCATTATTATTTCTGGAGTCTGTGTGCTAGCATGGCACACAATTCCTTACTGATAGACCTTCAATGTCCAAGGAACATCTTCTAAACCTACCCTGATGACCTGTGAGCTAAAAGTCCAAAGGAAACTACCAAAGATATCATCCTTGAAGTAATTTTGAATGCTGATTCATTAATGTCTTTCACGCATTCAACGGACAAACATTTATTCAGCACCTACCAGCCAATACCGGGCTATGTGCTGGGGACACTACAATAAACAAACATTGTCCTTGAGCCCTAGACACTAACAGTCTTAGGTGATTCACCTACTCTAACGTGTCTCTACTGAAAGAGCATCCCTGTAATACAGCAAGTGAAATAGAAATGGAAATTCAAAACCACGAAAAGGAGGAATATCCGAACAGGCCAGCTCTGGGGATTTACATGCATGCTGTGTGTGAGTCTCAGCATTCGAGTCGGCTCTGAGCTTCCTAGAAGCCACGAAAAAGAGCAAAACAGAGTGACTTGCTCCTATTTTCTGAAAGGAGACTGAATCCAAGTCACGCATGGAAGTCAAATGTAAGCATTTTCCTTTCTGCAAGAACACTACCCATACTTCTGGGTGACATGGATGTCCTAGAAAGCACCATTTTCTGACCAAAACCCCAACAATTGTTCTAAATCCCATGCATAGTGCAGAGAAGAAGGGCTGATAAATCCGGAAAGCTCTGAAGCTTGGCTATTAGGGGATAATTTTAAGAAAAAGGAATAACAAGAAGACAGGACCCAGAGAAAGGCCAGGGTAGATGGGAGCAAAACACTAAGATGAAGTCCATCTGACTCCCCCATCGAGTTCCTTCCTTGGCACAGCACAAGTGGCGTCTTATGACAGCAAGGGCATGAGTTGGAATCCCAGCTCTGCTACTCTGCCTCTCCCTAGCTCTGTGATTTTGGGAGTGTCGACAGCCCAGAGCCTTAGTTTCCTCATGTAAAATTTAGATGACATTTGCCTATTACGGGGATTAAATACCAAAGCATTATACATAATGTCTCTACAACACTGCAAAAATAGTAGCCACAGCCTACACATACAGGCCTGATCTGTACCAGGCACTGTATTACACACCTGACATGAATTATCTCATTGATCTTCACCATGAAGTAGATGTTACCAAAGAATTAAAAAACAGTTTCACCCCAAAGCTATGCTGGGCCACATCCTTGGATATTTCTGGAAAGAATGTACCACCCACCATCTGCAATCCCCAAAGCTCACTCCAACTGACACAGACCTTTAACTCTTGTGATTCCCCACAAGAGTTTGCAGAACTCAAAGAAAACCCTACCAAGAGGCCCTTTCCAACCCCCCTTCATGGTGGGAAGACAGACACCAATCTTGGAGTGTGCTATTCCAAAGAGAGTGACCAGGCTCGGGTGGGGGTGGGGGTCTGGGCGGTTGTTGGTAATGGTTACAGAGTGTCAATACGGGAAGTTCTGGAGATGGATGGGGGGGTGGATGCACAATGATATTTAATGTCACTGAATTGTACCTTAAACCTGGTTACAATGGTAAGTTTTGTTATGCATGTTTCACCACAATAAAAGAGTAATAGTAGTAGTAATAATAAAAGTAGAGTAACCAGGGTGGAAAGGGGTCGAAAAATCATAAATGATAGAGAATACCTGAAAGAACTCAGGCATTCTGCAGGCCAAAGTTGGAAAGCCTCTGGTTTTCAAAATAAATGATAATATTACCCACTACTTATCAAGCACATCACATTATGTAGGCACTTTTTTTTAACATTACCTTTATTTTCCAGTATGTCTCTACAAGGCATTTCTCACTTAGAGGAACCAAGTGACCAGCCAGGACACAGCTAGAAAGTGGTGGAGATGGGATTTGAACCCAACTAGTTTCAATAGACTATGTCCTTCTATACCATGTTGCCTCTCATTCAAATATTGAGTAGATGCCTAGATTTTAAAAATGCTGAAGGTCCATTTTAATCTTAAGATTTTATTATTCTGAATTGGGGTGTGGAGAAGGGGAAGGTGAGGCATTCATGTTCCTGAAGGCTCCCCGCACTGCCGGGGCACAGAGGCCAAGCCGAGCCTGCTGAGCAGGTGCTGTGCACTCCAGAGGGAACCATTCCGATCGGAGGGAAGACCTGTGAGATCAGAGCCAGAGGCAACATCAGGTTCTGGTGCCAGTGGCCTGCTCCAGGGCCCACGGACCACTGCTAGCTCCCACGGGCTCGGGGGAAGGCCATCAGCCAGCAGAAAACACACGGCAAGCTACAAATACAGCAAGAGCTACTGGAAGCATTTCTCCCCCATGAGGCAGTCACCACATCCCAGAAGGGAAATTCTGGAGAGGAAGGAAGAGGACGAAGCAGAGGAAAGATCAGAGCTAGGGAAGAGGGTCCTAAAGGCTACATACTCTGTTCAAATCCCAGCCTATTGATCTGTTGGTAAGAGCGGGCTTGCAGTCCTCTGAAACCAGAGCACAGTCTCACGACTGCCTTGGGTGTCCTCAGAAGTCCCATGGCATCACTTTCGATTTTTCAGTAACAATCCTCCTGTCACTATGTCTTGTCCTCTATGGCAAATGGATCTGGGAAATTGTCCTCAGGTCTAAGTCTGTACTGCGAGCACCCAGATAATAAAGGTATTATGGCAGAGTCAAGGGGTGAGTGACAGGGAAATAGGTTTTCTGTAATGTTGATCGAAGACCCTGGGCACGGGCTCTGCTTCTACCCCACTGGACAAAATGTAGACTTGCTGGTCCTAAGTTTACAGTGTTGCAAACATTCTTTGAAAAGAAAATACAGAAATTGCTGTGAGTTCTTCAAGAATAACGAGCTAAACCTTGAGTACTAGACCTGTGATGCCACAAGAAGTGGCCGTTTCCTGGATGTGGTAGAACCTACTCTGCATGACGGACAGAGTCACCAACAGCTGCAGGCTCCATTACGGAACCAGGGGCCAGGGAAGGCGAGGGAGACGTGCCCCGTAGCCATCCCTGTCATGCCTGGCCTCTGCTCCCAGGGCGTACCTGTATTCTTGAATTATTAAGTCAGGAATGCAATACGATCTCACAAATGGGGTGTGTGTGTGTGTGTGTGTGTGTGTGTGTGTGTGTCTTCACACCAACCCACGGACTCTCACTGCATTCCTCCAGGCTCCTTCAAGAACTCCTTGTTCAGCTGCTCCCATTGTACTTATTTGTAAGTTGGGACCCATGTGTATGAGTGGCAGCTGGAACCACTTCCTGAAAAGGACCCTTGGAATACCGAGCAGAGCCGCGGCTGACCGGCCTGCCACGTGGGTCTAGCCAGAGTCTGCTGGGCGCCACCCCACACAGCGCTTGGCTGTCACCTGCTCACTTCAAGTAGAGGATCCAGCACTTATTTTAGGCCCTTATAAATAATACATTTTGTCATCTTGATTCTTCTTTCAAGCTATTTTTTTTCTCTTTGGGAAAACCACTTTTATTCTACGAGACAGTTGTTCATAAATCAAGAGGAACTCCAAGTGACCCAAACCTGTATTCCTGACTTCAGAAGGAGTGGGCAGCCACCAAACCTGATTGGTCAAGGAAGAAGCTGGCCTCGTACAGGAGCAGAATCTTACCTCCAGCATGAAAACAATGTTTACAACATGTTTGATTCCTTGACCTCTGACCCAGCAAGTCCTACTATCAGAACTTTATTTTATGTATTTATTCTTTTAATCCTCACCTGAGGACAGGCTAATCGATTTTAGAGGGAGGGGAAGGGAGGGAGGAAGACAGGGAGAGAAACATCAATATGAGAGAGAAACATGGATTGATTGCCTCTCATACATGCCCAATGGGGAACTGAACCCGCAACCTAGGCATGTGCCCTGACCAGAAAATTGAACCCACATCCTTCCAATTTAAGGGACAATGCTCCAACCAACTGAGCCATACTGGCCAGGGCCTATTACCAGACCTTTAAATACCACCTTCAACCCCTGTCTCCCTAAGAGTCCCTATTGGTTGTAAAATGCCGAGGGTCTTTACCATCTGTAAAATGGAGACGTCTACCTTCCATGCATATTTATCCAAGCACTTGGCATAAAGTCAAAGCTCAGTCTATGAGTTCCCTTTAACGTTACCTTTATTTTCTAGTATGTCTCTACAAGGTATTTCTCACTTAGAGGAACCAAGTGACTGGCCCAGGATCACACAGGTAGAAAGTGGTGGAGATGGGATTTGAACCCAATTAGTTCTAAGAGTTCCCCTTGAACTCTGCTTGATACCCTGCAGCCCCCAAGAAGATGTATTTGTACCTTGAAGAAGTGTCATTCCCTGTGCTGCCCCCTTCACTAACCAGGAACCACTGGAAAAGTGTTCTTTAGTTAATATGGTTGTACAGTGTACAGAACACTGAATTTGGAATCGGAGAGACCAGGGCTTGAATCCTCCCTCTGCTATGTGTTATGGCATCTTGGGCAAGTTCTTTAATCTCCCCAGACGTTAGTGTCCTAATCAAAAAATGGGGATAAAACACTAACTTCATAGTCTCTTTCAAACCTTAATGACTTGCCAGGGAATCTTGTTAAAGTACAGATTCCAGCAAAGGAAATAATCAACAAAATAAAGAGACAACCCACAGAATGGGAAAACATATTCCTGATACATCTGATAAGGGGTTAATATTCAAAATTTATGAAGTACTTACAAAACTCGACACCAAAAAACAAACCCAATTAAGAAATGGGCAAGGGACCTGAATAGACACTTCTCCAAGGAGGACATACAGAGGGCCAATAAACGTATGAAAAGACACTCAATATCACCAATTATCAGAGAGATGCACATTAAAACCACAATGAGATACCATCTCACACCTGTCAGAATGGCCGTCATCAATAAGTCAACAAACAACTTCTGGTGAGGATGTGGAGAAAGGGGAACCCTTTTGCACGGTTGGTGGGAATGCTGACTGATGTAGCCATGGTGGAAAGCAGTATGGAAATATCTTTAAAAATTAAAAATGGATCTGCCTTTTGACCCAGTGATCTCACTTCTGGGAATATATCTGAAGGAACCCAAAACACTAATTTGAAAGAATATAAACACCCTTATGTTCATTGCGCATTATTTACAATTGCCAAGATATGGAAGCTGCCCAAGTGTCCATCAATAGATAAGTGGATAAAACAACTACGAGACATTTAATACAATGGAACACTACTCAGCTGTAAAAAAGAAGAAAATTCTACCCTTTGCAACAGTATGGATGGACCTGGAGAACATTACATTAAGTGAAATAAGCCAGTCAGAGAAAGACAAATACCATATGATTTCACTCATATGTGGGATCTATGAACAAACTGAACTAAAAAGGAAAATGGGGACAGACTCATAGATGGAGAGAAAGATGACAGCTAGTGAGGGGGAGAGGTTAGGGGATGGAGGGATTGAGCAAAAGGAAAAAGGACTCATGGACATGGACAACAGCATGGTGACTCCTGGGTTAACAGGGGTATAGGGGGACTAAATGGTAATGGAAAAAATACAATGAAGATTAATTTTTTTAAAGTGCAGATTCTGATTCAACAGGTCTCGGGTAGGGCCTGAGGTTCTTCATGAGTACTTGGCACTGGCCAAGGCCAAGGCCACTGGTTTGCGGAGCTCTTTTTGAGTAGAAAGGACATGCAAGGTGAGGGCATTTCGTAAATTGTGAAGGGGTCTGTCAGCTCAAGGTCTGAGTCTTTAACCACCATTAAGTAACCTTAAACACAAAGGTCATTCTATATGCATTAATCCTTGATTCTTTATAGGTAGGCAAAGTAGTTTAAGAATATTTATCTAGTAAAATAACAAGGACTGGAGAAAACCATTTGTCACCAACTCTCTTCCCTCAACAAAGCACAGCACCTCTACCAGCCAGGTGATGTCAGAGGCAAACTATGAACAAACCTTAAAACCACTTCAGATGAAGCTTTTGGGGATAATAATGTAAACTACACTTTCCCAAAAGCACTGTTTTAAACCCCAATGTTTACGACTGAACCTCAGTACGGACTTCGGTGCAAGCAGGCTTTGGCAAGGCGCACAAGGGAAAAGCCCAGAACACTGGCCCTCTGAGACAGGCTCAATGGGCGAGGAGGGGCAGGAATGGAAGAGAGACTCTGATGGCATGAAAGGCGGAAGCTAGTAATAAGGACCGTGAAAGGGGCTTTCCTTCTAGAAATAACCGTGCTCATGTTCAAGACGCAGCTCCAGGGTCACCGCCTTGGCGACACCTTCCCTGACAGCTGGCTCGTGCTCTTGCTGCCAAAGCACCGACGCCCACCCCTCCACCCGCCCTGGAGCTGGTGCTCGTCATATCGGACTGAACACTCATTTCCCTATTGATCTCCAACCCCTTGGGGTCAGGGACCATGCCTTATTCATCTCTATATTTTCAGCCTGGCACTGTGCCCTGGCACGTATTAGGCACTCAGTGAATGATGCTGACTGAATGCATGAGGTGGAGGATATTGAAGAGAGAGCTCTAATGGCCTTGCCTCAGGGCTCGCCTTTCCTGGAGGTGTTCATTCATGCGTTCCTGTGCTGGGACGCACGCAGGCTCCCACGGGGGCACTCGGGCCTTTCGCCGGTTCTCGGCGTATTTCAATCCGAGAAATGTTTCGAGCTTTCGTGACCCCAAGATTGTACACTTAGAACATAGATAATAATGATATATATTGGTTTTATAAATACATGTAAAACTTTCAACATTTTTTTCAAAGTGTTTTTCTCTTTTCACTGTAAACTGTGTACATAATTTCGCCATTTTCAAATAAGGAAAATGAGGACCAGACGAAAAAAATTAAGTGCTCTAAGGCAGAGTCTCAAATTTTAGGTACATGAGAAACACTTGATTCTTGTCAAAAATGCAGATTCCTGGCCCCCACCCCTGGAGATTCTGATTCAGTGGGTGTAAGACTGAGCTCAGGAATCTGCAAGTCAGTGCTCCCCGGGTTCCGAGGCAGGTAGTCAGCAGCCTGAGGTGAGGTCCCCAGAGGATCAGAGGTCAGCCCAGTGCCCTCCTAGGCCAGGCGCCTGGCCCGTTCTGGAGCTCGGGATCTGCTGGAGGTCGACTCAGGGCTTCGGTTCCACACCTAGAGTCATGGGATGGGAGGCAGGTCACACAGACAGCACCTTCCCAGGGCCTGGCAGGAAACCTAAAACCTGAGACACTCAGATGATGAGGGCGGTTCCAGTATCCCGTGCGTAACCATGAAGCCGGGGTGGTGGCTGGAAAATGGATCACATTTCTGAAGACTTAAGACCTGAAAGCCCAGGTTCTGGAAAAAGACCAGGCCCTCTAGGCAAGAGGGACAGAGAGAGAGAGAGACAGACAGAGAGAGAGACTCAATTTAATGAAGAACAGCAAAGGAAGAAAGTACAGACTTCTCCCTCCCATCTGCCTTCCACACCCACGCCCCGCTGACCGCACCCCTGTGTTTCCTTCACCAGCCCCTCCCCCTCCCCCATTGCCAAGGCCCTGATCGAAGACTTCAGGGGTTACCTTTCCCTCAACCCTTACATAAAAGCCTCCCAAGGCTGTGCCTGCTGTTCAACTCTCCTTTTGCTCCCACCAGAAACTGTCCCTCTGTCTATTTCTACTAGAAAGCCTCACTAATCTTCCCAGAGCACAGATCACACCACAGAGTATGAAAGACCACTGTATTTGAAGCCAGAAGGTCTGGTTCTGGTTCTGGTTCTGGTTCTGGTTCTGGCTCTGGTGCTGGCCCTGGCTCCAGCTCCATTATTAAGTAATTGTCTGTCCTGGGATTCCCCTTTTGGGATTCAGTCTTTATGAGTGTGCTAGGGAGCTGGACTGGGTCATCTCCAAAGTCCTTTCCAACCCTAGGATTTTATGCACATTCCTACTTAAAAACTATTAGTGACATCCTACTCCCTATAAAATTAAAGATGTACAAGGAAGTGCCTTACCCTGGAGGCCCTCTGTGATCTGGCCCTGCTATGGACTGAATGCATGTGCCTCCCCAAAATACATAGGCTGCAACTCTAATCCCCACGTGGTGGTGTTTGGAGACAGGGCCTGTGCGAGATGAATGCGTGGTGAAAGTGGAGTCCTCACGATGAACTCAGTGCCTTGAAAAGAGGCAGGAAGGAGCTCGCTTCCTCTCTGTCTGCTGTCCCCCACACGAGAACTTCATAAGACGAGGGCCATCCATGAGAGAGAGGGAGGGTTCTCAACAAGAACTGACCACGCTGGCCCCTGATCTCAAGCTTCCAAGCTCCAGAACCATGAGCAATAAACGTGTGTTGTTTGAGCCACCCAGTCTATGGCAGCTGGTTATAGCGGCTTGAACTGAGACAGGCCCAAACTGCGCTTGAGCACTGTTTCCTTAATGTCCCCTTTGGTGGAGTCCAACCAAAACATTCCCGGCGCCCTGACATGCCAGGATTGTCTCTGCTTCCTCGACGCTTTTGTCATTAGTTTATTTCAGAAGACCTGCACCTATTCCATACACCTGTTTCAAGGTGTGTGATTCCTACGTTTGTCGAGGTCCAAATCACACGGATTTCTTTCAGGTTTTCCCTTTATGCCACAAGCCAAAAAGTCAACTTCCCCCTCTGACTGCTACTGCTTCATTTGTCCCCTCTCGCAGCTGGTATTACCGTCCTCCCGGGGCCTGACTTGCATGCTGTTACCAGCTCCAGGAGCACAGAGCCCGCACAGAGAAGGGTCTGACAAGTGACTGCTGGGTAAGAGGCAGAAAGCGGATGCTCCCATGTCAGTTAGACCCTGGGTTTTAGCGGCAGCCAAAGCAGAAAGGGTCACATGGGCAAACAGTTTCCAGTCTCACAAAAGAAAGAATATGAGTTCCTGCTCCAGTGGGCAATTTTTTCTTGAAATTAGCTGCAAGGATGTGAGCCATCCAAAGGGGCCAGTGAGCTGCTGTGTCCCATTGCTCATAATGCCAGTGGCTGAGTGCCTGAGATGATTTTCCCTGCCAACAACAGCTTGGACTGAGGTCCTCGACTTGGTGGCTGCAGGTGGACTGGGAGCTCTCGGCACATCTACATGGCACATCCCTGTGGCCACGGGGCGTGGCAAGTTCTGCACCCTACACAATGTGGTAAGAGGCAGACTTCCTGCCTGTGTGATGTACTTGAAGGGCTTCCTCCTCTGACCTCCTCTCCCTGGACCAGGCCTAGCCCAGCTTGTTCTCCGTGAACCTCGGGTCACAGTCAAGTGTGCATGTTTTACCCTCCTGACAGACCGTCAGTTCCTGCCTGGAAGGATCTTGAGCATCTCGTGTCGTGTTCATCTTCCCGTCTCCCACACGCCCAGCACAGAGCCCTGCTCCTAGCAGATGCCAATAAGTGTTCTCTGGATGGGTACTTAAATTTAGATCAAATTGACTCAAATCCCAATTAAAATCCCTAGTCAGAAAGACTACATTTAATTCATTTCTTCCCTACAAAAAGGACAATCTTGCTGTTTAAAATAACCTAATACATTTTCTTCACCACTCAGAGACAGACGCAGTTTCTGTTTTTAGAAGGCATATCTGAGATGCTGTGAAGTACAGCTTGATTTTGATATTTTATTCTGATTAAATCTGAGGCATATCAGTTATCTAGAGTGATGACTTGGCCTGCTCTGACCCATTCTGTTCATCGTCCTAGAATCCTAGGGCCAGTGGAGGTGAGGAGCCTTAGAGGCCAGCGAGGTGCTTCTATAGCTAAGAGAACTGAAATTCGAGCGCTGGGATGAGCACCCAGCTTTAATGGTTGACTGCATGGTTCGTTGTTCATTTCTTTTCCTTGTTCATTTAGTCAAGGAAGAACACTGAGCACACACCACGCACCAGGTCCTGTGCTGGGTGCAGGGACAAGGACACGGCAGAGACAATTGCAACCATCACTGAGTTCTCAGGCTAACGGTCACCTCCTGGTTCCTTGGCCCAGGACATTTTACCTTCTTCAAAGGGACGACATGGCCTTTAGAAGAGCTTTCTGGGAAAAGAACCAATGTCAGCTGGACACAGCAGCCTTGCATTTACTGGAGCGCTGTACTTCCCTGCAGGTCAAGAGCATCCATTCAAGGGCTGGTGGGCCAAAAGTCCCTGAAAGCCTGGTACTTTATGCCCCAGCACGGCCCCCTTGGAAGCCGCACAATCAGGGCTGCATTCAGAAATATGTCCCTTCAGGCCAGGTTGCTCTCTCTCCCTCCAGCCTAATGGCCACCCTCTCTTCAATAGCGGGAACAGTGCGTTCTCCCCCACTGTTCTCCACCATGTCTGGTACAATGTAGGCAATTTATACTTGTGGCTGAGGAGACAACTGTGAAAGGTAGTTTTTGGTCCTAGAACACTTCTCTCTTTAAACTCATCCACAGACTCATCTCGTTTCGGGAATGGCAAATAGGCCTCATCCTCTGCCAATTCTGGTTGACTGGAAGTGACTGCCTGGAGTGCTATGTTGAGAATGTTTCTGAGGCTGCATCCAGACGCAGGAGGAAATGAGCGTTTGATTGATCGGCAGTCTATGGGATAGCTATTTGCCTTCCGTCAGCCAGACCCTGGCTTTGAGACCTCTGCCGGTTCCTGCGTGCCTAAAGGGTCATGGCCGACCCTCTCCACGAGCCCTGCCAGGCCCTTCACAGTGCAGCCAACAGCCTGACCCGTCTCCCACCATGCACTCTGTAATCCGGCCACGCTGAGGTGTTCTTGAATATGCCCCTCTCTTTCAGGATTCTGGGCCTTTGCAAGTGCTATTCCCATTTTCAGGAATACTCTCTGTCTTTACCCCTTCGATACCCAGTTTCTCTGTGAAGCCCTCCCTCACTTCCCCTATGAAAAGTCCCCTCCTCTGTGTTCCTACACCCTCCTGTTCATCCCTGTGCCATGACACTGACTCGTGGAGATTCATCTATTTACATGTCTACCTCCCCTGAGACATGGGAGGTCCTCATTAGCAGGACCCTCCACCAGCAGAACACCAGCCTTATTTGCCACCAGCAGAACACCAGCCACAGATAAGGCACATGCTATAGGACTGTTGAGTGAAGGAACTCTTTGCAAATCTCTCCCCTTCACTTCTCTCAGCTGCCTTTCAGAGATGCAAGAACTAACCCCCACCTACAGTCTCTCAAACTTGCAGAGGTGCCACCTGGCTGTCCGGCCTGTCGCCTCTCAAGTCTGCCCATCAACAGGTATCGCCCCCTTCCTCTGCCCTGCCCCATGATTTAGGAATTAAAACTAGATATCGCTTTGATCTACACTAATTGTGTACTGAGTAGACCGAGCAGAATAGATTATTTCATCGAATCCTTCATGAAGACCTGGTGTCCCAACTTCACCATAATCACAAACTTGTCTGCTTCTGTCTCCACTGTCATAGTCCAGTGCAGGCTGCTGTCAACTCTACCGGGCTACTGTAGCAGCCCCCAACTGGTGTTTCTGCTTCCCTGTGCTCATTTTACAATCCATTCTCCACTTAGCTGCCTCCGTTTTCTTTAAAGTCCCATCACCCCCTTGCATAAAGCCCTTCAGTGGCTTCCCATTGATTCTAGAAAAAAAAAAACCAAGCTCCCCTGCGGCTGCCAGGGCCCAGCGTGACTGAGCTCCCGCCTCTCTCCGACCTTGTGCCTTCTCCCTCTGGCACACCGTGTCCCGGCCACCCAGATCTCCGTTTCAGTCCTTGCCTGGCCAAGCTCTTTGCACCTCTGGGTCTTGTTCTCACTGCCCCTGCGGCCTGGAATGCTCCTGCTCCAGCTTTTCATTTGAGATCTCAGCTCAAAAGGTCAGCTCCTCGAGTCCTGTCCTGACCATCCCATCCGAAGTGCACGAGATGGCTCCCCGTTACTCTCTGTCCTGGAGCCCTGTTTCTCCTTTCATGGCCTTTAAACCATCTCACTGATTTACTGGTTCGTGTTTTTACTATCTACTTCTCCTGCTAGAACGTGAGCTCCATGAAAGAGATACCTGTCTCCTTCCCTGCCACATCCACTGTCTAATGCCGGGTCTGGCTGAGAGTAGGTGCTAAATATGTATTCAAAGCCGAATGTGGAAATTTCTGAAGACTCCCACAGACGGGGCTCCTATTTTTTCCCATGACCTATCGCACACTCCTCTTAACCACTAAATAATAACAAGTTGCAGAACATGACACTGGAAGGCAGGAGACCTGGGTTCTAGGTCACTTTCATATGTGGCCCCTCACGAAACACAACGTAACAACATCAAAGATCCAGGCAAGATGCCAACATAAGGAAAACAACCTGTATTTGCCTTAGAGAAAGTCAGAGAAGGAGACAGCCCTGTGACTGAAGAGGCCAGGGTAGCCTTTAGCGGTCCAGAACATAGTCCCGGGCAAATGTCAGCGGTGTGATGATGCAGCATGCCAGGGAAGGATGGTGTTTCCTGAACTGGCATAAGACTGAACAGGCGCCCTCTGACTTGGAGCTCAGGTCAGAGCCTCGAAATGGCCACTAGAGGGAGGGGGAGGAAATGTGATGGAGAAGGACTTGAGCGACCTCAGCTTCCAAATGTATTAAATGGGAAAGACCACGGGAAAGACCACTGGATTAGGAGTCAGAGGGGGGACAAGAGAGAGGAAAGATGCACTGATTGAGCCCTTCCTCCCCTGAAGGGTCTGCACTATGCAGTTTCCCCAATTAGCTCATTCAGTCCTCATAATCACCCCCCACCCCAACATGGAGGTAGTCATATTCTAATTGAGAAACTGAGGCTTACACAAACTACTTTAGTTCTCTGAATTTCAGGTTGCTTACCTGTAAAATGAATATATAATATAATAAATATAATTAATATAATATAATAATAAAATGAATAAATGAAACCCATTTCACAGGTCTTCTGTGAGAATGCAGTATGATATGGTGTAGCTGTACCTATACCATGCCACAGCTTTATAAATTTTACTGTTATTATTAATATTAAGAACCACTTACAATATTAATAACTAGCATATGCAAGGTCACACAGCTTGTGAATGTCGTGAGATGCAAACATAGGGCGGTGTTTCACCATGTTGGGCTGCCCTGGCAGACAAAGATCTGAAACAAAGACCTGTCAATGATTAGCTGCACAACCTCCTACAAACCACTGCAGCTTCCAAGAGCCATGCTCTCTTACTTGGAACACAGAGGCCGAGAACTCCACCCTACTGGGCCCGCAGAAATGCCAGGGGAGAAAATAACCAGTGAACATGAATCCACATTGTGTGTTAGGACGGCACCACGAACAGGGGAAAGTGTCTTCAGGTTGGCACGATTCAAGTATGCTAGATGGTGGCATATGAAGCCAAAGTCAGGCCTGGAGTGCCAAGGATTTTGCAGGGAGTAAATGGCTTTGAGTCTACAGTGACCATGTTAGCTCCATCTGAAGGCTGATCTGTATCTTGTTAACGTTCCCCTGGAAAATTAAAGAAGTGTAAAACTCCTAAGACATCATCAGAAACAAGCTTCAAGATTTTATCCAACACATTTGGGAAATAACTCCTCATGAAATCAGCTTTAGGAAAGGGCTGGCATGAGAAAGGGACATAGCCAGGATTCTAACGGGGTCAGATTGCAAGCCACACACCACTCTCAGCACCTGAAAGGATTTCTCTGTAATGAGGACTGAGTTCTTTGGGGAAACTTAAGCTGGGTGGGCTGCTTGCTTGCTGAGCGGGTATCTCCTCAGACAGAAACAGGACAGTGTGTCCCAGCCCACCCCAGGCTGCCAGCGAGCTGACACATGCCCTGCGTTTGTGCCCAGGGAGCAATGACAGCGCTCCCCGAGCAGAGCCTGGGACTCAGGCCCCGCGCACATGCCACAGAGCTGACAGCTGATCAGAGGCAGCTGATCGGAGGCCCCACAGGCTTCTCCCCTTCTTGCCTCCTGAGGTGCTGGCTGCTAAGCTTCACTCATCAGACCCACAATCACAAAGCTCTGTGAGGTGTTTTTGAGCCTGGTTTTGCAGACTGACAGGAGGTTCAGAGAACAACTCGCCCAAGTCACACTGTTAGAAGAGGTGGAGCTAGGATTTAGCCGAGGTCCTTCTGACTTCAAGAACACTTCAGTCCTTGACAGACTTGCCTAAGCAACTTACTTTTAAAATAAAAGGCAAAACAAAGAATCAAAGAATCCTAGAGATGTAATTCTCAGTCCACCCCCCAAACCCCCCAGAAGGGGTTTCTCTGTTCACGTGACACACGGTCACCCCTGCAGGAATACCTTCCCTAACAGGGGCTCACCACCTGTTCCGCTTGTAAGAAGTTCTTTGTTCCTCAGACACAGGGAATGCCAGCTTTCCTTGAGCATCAAAATTCACATAGATTTCCCCCTTTCTGCAGTGCGTGTTAAATATACCAGAGGCCTTTCAAAAGAATACCGTGCTAACCTTCACAACAGTAACCACTGGCCTGAATTCACATGGCTCAAGTGTTTAGATTTTCACAGGCAAACATGTTCCTAGAGCATGTATCTCTGCCACATGGGTATCCACAGATCCTATCACATGGTCCCAGGGCTGGATGAGCCACTCCTCTGCCCACACCCCTCCCTGCCCTCAGCGCACCCTCCCTGGCCACTCCACAGGAGGACGCAGACCTGCTCTACCACTTGCGTCACCCTCACCTGAACACAAAGATGCTCTCTGACAACCAACCAGAACACCTGGTACAGGGTCGGGCTGGGGCACAGGAGGTGGGGGCTCAGAAGGCCCAGCTAAGCCCCATTCAAAGTCAAGAGCCAGCACTGTTACTGGTCCTCTACAGTTGCTATCTAGGGAGAATACAAGAGAGGGTGCCCAGAGACAGCTCTGGGGGTCACAGCTGCAGAGGGAGCTCCTGAAACACCAACCCTCTGAACTCAAGGACATGCCCCTGGATAAAGTCAGCAGTCAGCACCCTGGAGATTTAGCACTCAGAGAAAAGGCAGCATCTTGCTTGATTTATTTTTTATTTTTCATTTTTATTTATTGACTTTAGAGAGAGAGGATGAGGGGAAGCAAGAGATAGAAACATTGATTTGTTGTTCCACCCATCTATGCATTCATTGGTCACTTCTTGTATGTGCCCTGGTGGGGGATCGGACCCTCCACCTTGATGTATTGGGACGATGCTCTAACCACCTGAGCCACATGTCCAGGGCCTGTTTAATTTCTTTGTGATCATCAGAACACAAAGCAATGCTGGATGGGTTCTAGGGATGTCACTTCCCAAAGAACCAGGGGTCCTTTCTCTCTGACTTGGCATTGTACCTGCCACCTTGTAAATATATATTAATAGCAAATATTTTAATAAATAAATGAATAAAAGAATACATATCAAACACAAATATCTCACCCACAGATTTGGGGAAAAACACTCAAACAACATGCATCAGTATTGGAATTATTTCCTCTGAAGAAGCAGACTCTGTCCCCAGACTGTTCACACCCCTCTCCTTAGGGTGAATTTTCTCATGGCATCCTTTTCAGAATATTCTGGCAAGCAAACAGAACCACAAGGGGTAGGAAGCAAACCATAAGTCCTCAGACCAATTAGACTAAACCACCTGACCCCCAGAGAGGCTGGATCTGGGTCAGACTGCCCAAAAGGGATTCCAAGGCCTTTGTCCTACTGTTACAGGTGGCCCTGGGCACGGAGCACCTGCCCTTGGCTGTCTTAAAGGCACCTCAACCAAGTGCAGTGTGTTCAATTCAGATCAAGATCTTTCTACTCAAACCTGGTCTTTTCCCACTTTCCCCCCCTTCTTCTTCCTTTTTCCTTTTAGCTTAGAATGGTAGGGCCATGATCCACTTATGCACCCAGAAACCCGGAGGTTGTCCTTCCTACTTTCTCCTTCCTCACAGCTATATTTAACCCATCATCAAGTCCTGCCAATTTTATCTCCTAAATATCTCAAAGCTCCTCTTCCTTCCTGTCTCTGCTGTCATTACTCTAAGCCTACCCAGCATTGTTTCTCACTGAGACTAATGCAAAAGCTTCTTCTTGACTTGTTTCCCCACACACACTCTTGCACCCTCCAACCCATTCTCCAGACAGCTGTCAAAGAGGTCTCTTGTAAGTACCAAATTGGTCACATCACTCTCTATACGTACAACACACACATAATATCAGCCTCTGCTCCAAACCCTCCAATGGTCCTCATGCTCTTAGAATAAAGAGAAACAAAATCCTTAACAAGGCCGACAGGGCCCTGACCTCTCTCTCCAGCCTCTTGTCCTCCCCACTCTTACACGCCAGTCATACCGACCCTCTCAGTTTTCTGAAAGCACTGAGCTACCACTTACCTTAGGGGCCATATTGGTCCAGGTACCTAGAAAGCTTTTCCTCAACCTCATCCACTCCCTTACTTGATACTCCTAATGATCCTTCAGATCTCAGCTCAGATGTCACTTCCTCAGCAAAGCTATCCCTGATGAGCTGAAATAGATCAGAACCCCTATTATATGATCTCATGACAACCTGTCCCTTTCTTTCCTAGTATTTATCCTAATTTGTAATTTTACATTTATTGCAATTTTTTCAATAGTGTCAGACTCCCCCCCAAGAGATTGGGTTGGCCAATAAGTTCATGTTTTTTTTTCCCATAAGATGGCTCTAATAACGCTTAGCTGTCTTTAACTTCATTTGAAACAATTTTGTTACATTGTATTGTCACAGCTGTCACATCAGTGTGCATTTAAAAATAGATATCAAGATTGCTAAAATTTTGTGTGGCCATTTTACTATTGAAAGTGGAAGAAAATAAGCAACATTGTTGGCACATTATGTTTTATTATTTCAAGAAAGGTAAAAATGCAACTGAAATGCAGAAAGATTTGTGCAGTGTATGGAGAAGGTGCTGTGACGGATCGAATGTGTCAAAGATGGTTTGCAAAGTTTCGTGCTGGAGATTCCTCACTGGACGATGCTCCACAGTCGGGTAGACCAGTTGAAGCTGATAGTGATCACGTTGAGACATTAATTGAGAACAATCAATGTTATACCACATGGAAGAGAGCCAACATACTCAAAATATCCAAATCAATAAAGTTATTGGTGAAAATGGAAAAATGCGTCTGTTATTTTACAGAAAAGATGTAACAGAATTTTTGGTCCACCTGATACCTGAGGGCAGTGGTAATGTTGGTTTTATTGTCATTGTATCTCCAGCTTTTAGTGCCAGGGCTGACACACAGTAGGTAGTCAATAAGAATCCACTGAATAAATAAATAAAATGCAGATCTTTCTGAGTTTATTGCAACTAGTGCCACCAGGTCCTTTTCTAACACCATTCCTGAGGTGCTCTTGAGTTTGTCTCAAGCTACTTGGAACTACTAATGTTTTGTCATCTCTCCTCCTCCCTCTAGTGTCCACTGTCGGGACCTCCCTTCCACCGGGGAAGAGATCCCGGCATTGCCATGTTGTCATCAGTTACGTTTATGCAGATTTCACCTACCATGGATTAGACACTGTCAAGTACCACGCATATGGTATTCACGTGGTCTTCCCAGTACTATTGAGGTATACGTTACTTAACCCTATTTTGCTGATGGAAAAAACTGAGACTCAGAGAGGGTTTTCTCAAACTTGGGGGGCCAGGTTTTGAATCGTGGTCTAACTCTGAAGTCTATAGTCTTAATTACAACCTGGAGCCCTGGAGCCCTGAGAAAAGGGGCTAATAATACCCACTCGTGGTGATATCATGGGAACTCAAGCACAGAGGCATCTGGCAAAGGGCGGCTACTATTATTGCTGTGGCTCCGGAGACATTGTGGGCAGGGAGAACCATTTGCCATTTTGCCCAGAAGAGAGCTAGTCTGGCTGCCCTTCTGGGCTGAAACAGCTGGATTTGGTTGGAAAAAGAGAATTTCATGGAAAGCAGCATGCTGTGGCAGTTCCAACACAGAGTGTGTCGCGAGGGGAGGCTTTATGCCAACAAAACCAACCCAAAGGTCTCTGGCCCTGGGAACTCACCATTCTGAATGAACTTGGGTTTCTCTCTGCAAACCCAGACATCAGGCCTGCAATAGTTCCTTGCATTTCTTTTGCTCCTTAGAGAACACAATGCATTTGGAGTCTAAGTCTGAATTCTAATGTGCCGAGGGCTGGGCAAATAAGGATCCACCAAGGCGCCTGGGGCTCAGTCAGAGCCTCAGGGTCCAGGGAAGCCAGCACATGACAAAGGACCATGTGTCGCCTCTGTGTTAATCCATTCTTCTGAGACTCCCCTCCTTCTCCTGTCACTCACCTCAGGCCATGGAAAAAAGAGCAGCCAAAGCATTCAAACACTTTTACTCTCATATTCTCAGGTAGGAAGTTAATCCTGCAACAGAGGTGAGCAACAGGGCTTATTATCCTTATTTTATAATCAAGGAAACTATAGTTTAAAGAGATTAAATGACTTGGGATGATAAGTCACTTCACAGTAAGAGGTGGAACTGAAATTCAAATCTAGTTTTGCTAGTTTCCAAAATCTGTGTTTTTTCCATTTATCACATCAGAAGATTTATAATGACTGAGTCTACGGGAAAACTTATGGAAATTACTTGGATGTGCACAAGTGGTAGTGAGGCCATGAAAGCCCGTTCACTCCGTGTGCTTGCTGGGCACTTCCGTGTGCCCAGCACTACTGGAGGCCAGGCAAAGGGGTGGATGAGGTAGGGCCCCTGCTCTGGAGAGGTGCCCAGACTAGTGACAGGAGCTCTCTAGGGAAAACAGGATAAGAGAAAATCAGGACCCTAAACAAGAGAGAGAAGGCAAAGAATTCTAAAACATCAGAACCAAGGGGTTCTTGAAAGACAAATACTCAAAACTTGGCTGTATCACCTGGAATCACCTGGAGTATTATGAGAACTAAAAACGTCCACACCCTCAATTCCCAGTTTCTGTAGATATGCAGTTGGGCCCAGGAATCTGTGCATTTAACAGTTATCCCCGTGTGGTTCAACAGAACTGGTTTACAGGCCAGGTGAATAAAAGCACCCCTGGTCCACTCCCTTCACTTTGCAGGCAGGAGGGCGGAGGGGCAGAAAGGGAATGTGCCTAGTTCGAGGACACACAAGAGGCAATGCTTCAGACTCAGGTTTCCAGCTCACAGCCAACTGACTTGCCTTTTTCAAAAATTCAGATTGATTTATTTGAAGCATTAAACGTACATATATCTTATGTACATGGATTAGTTAGTTCTTTACGGGCAATGTCATGGGCCTATTAGAAAATTATTTTCTACAAAAATACAGTGTATAAAAGAACAAAGGAGACTAAAATTATATAGGAATACACAGAATGCATGTATGTTTTCCTAACCAAGTCTTCTCACCCTCTCCTACCCCTGACCACCTCCATCCTAGGGGATCTCTACAGAGCACAAAATTTCATTAATTAATCAAGGACAGTGCTTCAGGGTGCTGGTTCCAGAACTGTGATGGAGCGATCCCAGGGAAAAGCAACAGACAAACAGGAACTACGGTAGCTGGCTACACCCTTGCTCTACCCACGGCATCTTCCTCCGCCCAGATGGAGACGTTCTGGTCACTGATAAAGTGCTAAGCCTCCTGCTGCTGACTCCCCTGCAGTCAGCTCAATCCCCTGTCCTCACCAGAACAGCAGGAATATCCTCTGTTCCTTCCAGCTTTAGATTCTTTCCACTGGCTGAATGTAGGAGACAGGCAAAGGCCAGAGGTACCCAGAGGCTCCGAAGGCTTGCGGGGAGGTAGGCTCTTCTGCAGGTCCTCTGTGTGGTCACTGAGGAGCACCTCACTGGCCACCCCCATCGGGTTCCCTTCTTTGTCAGTGTCCCTGTGGCTTGCCTGTCTCTGCTTGAAAACTGAGAGCAAACTCTACATGTTCTGCTTTAGTTTCTTCATGTCCACCTTTGCGCAGTGCTGGCAGAGTGAATTCCAGTTCTGTTGGCCTTCTAAGGCTCAGGGACCAGAGCTACCCCTTCCTCTTCCACTCGCAGGCCACAGGCTCTGAGGCTGGGAAGGGAGCCCAGAAGCAGTAGTTAGAGAGGTAGGTCAGGGAGATGCAAGAAAGCTCAGTGTCAGAGAACATAAATGTAGAAAGGACTCCACGGAGGGCTCAGCAGCAGCGCTGAGCGAGGTGAGACTTGGGCCTTACAGACCAGCCCCCACCCACCCACCCCACCCCCATCCTGGCTCTGTCCCTGGTATACCAGGCAGGTCATGGCCTTCTTTTAGCCTCATTTTTCCCAGCTGTAATTGAAGAAATTGAAGTAACTTGTGTCCAGGTTTCCCATCCAGATTCTGAAATGTGGAATTTTCATTTTTGTTCTCCTCGGCATTAGATACAAATGGCTAAGATTGACATTGTGACTCAAGAAGGGTTTATAATCCAGAATCATAGATTCTGAAATCTTAGAGCTACAAGAGGTTGATGAATCCAGTTCTCTCTTCCCACCCATTTGATGATAAGAAAACTAAGGCCCAGGGAGGGGCTGTAAGTTCTGTGAGGGCAGAAACTATCTGTCCCGCTCTGTACTGCATGCCTGGTACGTTTTTTAAAATGTCTATTGAATGAATGACTGAACAAATAAGCTCCCTGCAAGATCATGCAGCCTGGGGGCAGGGGAAATATCCTCATTCTTTGCCTAGAAGGAGAGAGCAGGATAAGGCAGAAGCCGCAGGCTGCTTCTGGCCCCTGTAGGTATGGCACTCTCCAGCTGGAGAGCCAGAACACAGCCAGGAACAAATTCTCAAGGCTGGTGGTGCCAGCGGCGGTTGGCCACAAAGTGGGCTTCTGCTGGAGTCCTCCGTGCTTTGCATAATGAATCACACAACGTCAATTACTGCATTCGGTTAACAAGCCCATGTCTGCCTGTGCATCGCCAATGAGTGCCCTGTAATTTGCCCAGATCTGCAGTTATTAGGTGGCAGGGCAAGAGGGGCAGAGGATTTCGAGCCATTCCAGGCCCAGGGATCTCAGGTGATCAGTTTGTTTTAGGCAACTACTGGCCTCAATGATCAGGCAGCAGTATGTAGGGATGCACTTTCTCCTCTCTGCGGAAGAGGTCTGTCCTGTCCTGTCCTGGAAGGAGTACGCTGTCAGGCTCAGATAAACCCATCAGGAGAAAGCCATCACTGTGCTGTTTTCTCTGAAGTATCGAACAACACGGGGCAGGGATAGAGTGGAATTAAAAACCACCTGCCACATGGTTTGATGGACCACCTGGTCCTCTGGTGCTTACCTCTGAAGTCTCCCACAGAATTCAAAACATGGCTGCACTAAACATGAGCTGTGTGGTCTTTGAGTGAGTCTCTTTCTCTGTGGCTTGGTTTCCACATCTGCAAAATGGGGATAATAATACCTACTTTGCGGAGGTATTTGCAAGAATTACGTGAGATAACGCAGATCAAGCCCAGGACAGGAGCTGGCACATAGCAGGTGTACGATACATGATGAGCCTCCTACCATGTTTGAGATATTTCCTGAAGAGATTCCCATCTCTTGGGAAGATTGGGGTCAGGACCCTAGGCAAACCCAGACAAGAGCCTCCATGTGTTAGATGTGTGTGTTTCCCCCTCAGGGGCCCCGCAGTGACGATTACAGCGGCAGTCACATGAGGATGTGAGAGCCGCCTTCTTCACCTCCACCCATGCTGCAGAGTGAAGTGAGCAAGCCTCCCAGTGCGAGGGGAGGCTGCTCATTTCTCCAGCAGCACCGCTGCAGCCCCTGACCTACTTTCTTACTAAAAATAGCCCCTCTTAGGTCACTGCCGCAAATTGAATTCCACTGCTTCCCTGCATCGGGTAAGCAGGTGGGTGGGCGTCAGAACACATTTGGTGAGCAGGCGCCTCCGCCTATGTGGCGCCTGGCTGCCCAACCACCAAGCACGCGCAGAGGGCAGAGGGCTGCAGGGCCCACCCTAAGCGAGGCAGGTCTGCACCTAGCACAGCTGCTCCTGTTCCTGCTGGGATGCCTTTTGGTGGGGGGCGGGGGGAGTGGGAGAGGTGTCAGTGAGGGAGAGTCTAGTTCCTGGGCTCTGAAGTCTGCTAGAAAGGAATTCAAATATGAGCACTGCTTTCTTGTGTTTTAAACTTGGGCAAGACACTTAACTTTTCTTTGCCTTAGTTTTCTCATCTGTAAAATGGAGATAATAAAACTGATCTTAAGGTATCGTAAAGATAAAATACGTTGTATGTAAACCAGTCGTTGGCATAGAATAGGTCCTCCAGAGTGAAGCTATTATGGTCATTCCCCTTTGTTGGGTCTGTTATTCCACGATGGCCTCCTGCTAAAAGCCTTTCAGGTGGGGGTAGCAAGGGACAGGTGACCACTCCCAGAACTAGAAAGATTTTAAGCTGGAAGTGCCTTGCAGTTACTAAGGTCAAGGGTTCCTACATAGGGCTAAGCAACACAATAACCAAGGTGGCTTGTTACCAATACTGATTCCAGGTCCTTGCCTTGGAGAATGGGAATCAGGAGTGGAGAGCCTGACTCAGGGTGTGGGGATCTGCATTTTCATAAACTCTCCATGGGATTCTCATGCGCTGCCAGGTTTGAGAACCTTTGAGTTAGTCCAGTCACCTCCTCACAGAGATGACAGAGCATCCTTCTCGAGGTCAGAACTGGAAGGACAGTAGGTGTTCACCTGCCGGGCAAGGAAGGGAAGGGCATTTCAGGAGGCATGAACAAGACTTATAAAAGCAGGAAAGGGAGAAAGATGTTTGTTAGAAAACATCCTAAGGCCACCATGCATGGTGAACAGTGGTGGCACAGGGGTAGCGTGTGTGAACCAGATCGTGAAGGGTCTTGGGTGATGACAACGATGTTACCTACATCAGAAAGTGTCATTTTTCCCAGTATTTTTTAAATAAACACCTTTTCGTTTTCATTGTTATACGTCTACTGCAACTTAGTCAAGCAGATGGGCCATAATTTATTTAATCCCAGTTGTTGGACATTTAAGCAGCATCTACTTTTACTAAATTATAAAAACACCACAATGAACATCTTTAACCATAAAGCTTTTCTAAAGATCTTTGCTCAGGAGACAATTCCAGGATCTAAATTAATAAATGGAAGTGAGCATATATCCTCAAAGCTCTTGACAAATAGTTCCAAAGGCTCTCTAACAGAGACTGGACTGTTTTTATGAATGAAGAGGTAAGGCCCAAAGAGGCTGCAGGTCTTGTCCAGGCCACACCGCTGGAGGGGGTGCGACCAAGGGCGACATCTCGGTCTCCTGGCTCCAGGTCCAGGGCTCCTTCTCCCACCTCACCCCGCCTTCCTACAGACCAAGGCTGAGGGCAACAGACCCATTCAGCCAGCACCCCCGATCACTTCTGACTGAGAGTTTTAGCTCAGCAATGTACATGGGTAGATGAGAATAATATGTGTATGTTTACACGTACGTGTGAAGCTCTGTCTATGAATCTATTTTTCCAACCTTATCACGTCCGCTCCCCAATGACTACAATTTCCGGTCCAGCCACGCCAAACATATCTTACACTGTCGTCCCTCCACACCTTGGATCCTGCATACAGTGTCTCCTGTTCTCTGATTCAAATTCTATGCCTGTTTTAAAAAGACAGACCTGCATGATCCAAACCGCATTTCTAGACTGTGGGCATTTACTATCAATAACATCCATATGTGATACTTATTTTATTGTTTTGCAGCATCTCTTGTATAAATGTAAAATTATGTAAGTTTACCAACAGAATAAAAGTTTGTTTCAGGCCTCTGTTATTAGAGAAAAAAAATGACAGCCACCCCCGGTCGCCCTAAAGCTAATAAGAATGGATTTACTTCAAAAAGACACATCTAGAGTTTGATGGGCCCCACACAAGCCACTCCAGCCTCCTGTACCATCCATACCACAGGAGTGAGCACCTTGGTAGGTTGGAGAGAGTGCTAGACTAGGAGACAGAACAAGCTTCCGTGTGCTGGGGACCTACTCTGACCAGGCACCATGCAAGTTGAGCTTTATATATATTATTTAGAACGATCTTAAATAATCCCAGCAAGGGAAATGTTATTCTGCCCATTTTATAGAGGAGAAATGTTGTGATCTGAGAGACTGGGTGACTTGCTCAAAATCAACACCATTAATAAGTGTCAAAACCAAGATTTTTAAACTCAGGTATGTCTGACTCAGAAACAAATTTTTTTGTTGCTTTAGTACACTGTCTCAAAGCTGAAGCTGTCCTACTTCAAGCATACTATGAGAAGGCAGGGTTCTTTGGAACAGACAATAATGCTGGGAACTATAGAAGATAGCAGGAAAAGAGAAAGACCAAATATAAGAGGGATTAACTCCATAAAAGAAGCCACAGACATGAGTCTACAGGAGCTGAGTGGGGCTGCGGAGGACAGGACACTGTGGACACAGCTCATTTATAGGGTCGCCAGGAGTCAGAGCTGACTCAATGGTACGTAATACATACACACGGTCTCAGCAAATGTCATTTCAGTTCTCACTCTGCTATTAGCAAGCTATATGATCCCCAAGAAGGCATTCCTGCTCTCTGAGTCCTAGCCTTCTCACCTGAGAGCTGGGGATAATTCTCTCCCCATCCTGCCCCTCACTCCCAACACACACACACACACACACACACACACACACAGCTATTGCCATGATTAAATGATACAATGCCCATAAGTGACCCAAATGGACATACAGATTGTTTAATTAGTCCTGAACATCACAGCTGGTCATTCCAATGATGACTAGAGACCCTACCAATATCCCCTGTCACTTCAGAAAGATTTAATTAGGCTCACTAGACAGCGTCTTCTAACACCAAAACGTGAATGGCTGCAATGCATTCCATAATAACCCTCAGCGAGACCAGAAACCAAGAGGTTAATACTCCGAGCAAAATGCATTAACCAAACACTGCGTTCCCAGGGCACTCTGGGGAATCACGGTTTCCCAGGACCTCCTCTGGCTCCATCACTGATGGTTATAAGTGCACACTGTACACCAGCAGCCTGTTGCTAGAAAGCAGGATTCAGTGCAAGGGAGGCTGGGCTCAGATTCCACCACCAGGGGTCAGATATTAATGGGTTTGAGGCACTTATTCTAGTTTTCCAGAGACTTCTGGTGAAATGTCAAGAGCCCTGGCTTACAGCTCAGATTCTGCTGCTCACCTTCCATCTCAGTTGCCACTACTTAATTCAGGTCCCCATCACACCCCTCCCCCCTTGAGGTAGTGCTCTGGTTTCTCTACTTATCTCTCTGCTTCTGGACATCCTCTCCTTCCACTCAGCCTGTCCCCAGAATGATTTTCTTAAAATACACATTGAACCATGTGATGGTCGCTTTTTCATGCCAATTCATACCCAATTAGTCAATCAAACACTAATCTAGTGTTGCTGTGAAGGTATTTTTTAAAATATGTTTATTGATTTTAAAGAAGAAGGGAGAGAAAAACATCAATGTGAGAGAGAAACATTGATTGGTTGCCTCCTGTATGCACCCCGACTAGGAATCAAACCTGTAACTCAGGTATGTGCCCTGACTGGGAATCAAACCCCCAACCTTCTGGTACATGGGATGATGCTCCAACCAACCGAGCCACCCGGCTAGGGTGCTGTGAAGGTATTTTGTAGATGTGATAGTCATCTACAATCAGTTGACTTTATGTAAAGGAGAGTAGGCCTTTATGTAAAGGCCTCAAGAATAAAGCTGGGGTTTTTCTGAGGAAAAAGTTTCTGCCTACCAACTGTAACATCAGCCTGCTCTTCCCAATGATTTGCCCCATGGATTTCAGACTTGCTCAGCCATCCTCCATCCTTGTGTAAGCAGATTCTTTGCATTAAATCTCTTAATACAGACTTCCGGCCAAGATGGAGGCATAGGCAGACGCACTGTGCCTCCTCGCACAACCAAGATAGGGACAACAAAGATATAGAAACAAAATAACAACCAGAACTGACAGAAAATTGAAGTGTATGGAAGTTGGACAACCAAGGATTT
>CM052543.1:28803436-28845925 GCA_028533065.1 Trachops cirrhosus | reverse complement strand
GGAAATGTAGAAGCAAAGAACTTATGACACATGGACTGAAGTAAAGGGGGGGAATGTGGCTGGGAGAGGGTGTTCAGGGTGGAGGGGAATGAAGGGGGATAATAGGACAACTGTAATAGCATAATCAATAAAATATATTAAAAAAACTAAAAAAAAAAGAAATACTAGTAATAATGCAATGTATTGTGAGGTTGAAAAATAAACAGGTTAAAAACTAAAAAAAAAATCTCTTAATACAGGGTCTGGCACAAATAATGCCCCTTTTTTTATCACAAAATCTTTTATTACAAAATCATATGCATGTCATTCTTTAACATAACAATATGTTGTTATTCAAGCATACCATATGACATTTTAGGTGAAATGTTCAAATTAGAACTATAAATCTTCACACCCATATTATAACCCTACCAACCACACTCGAGCAGGCCTTCCTTCTGCTGGACCCTGTGTACATCTCCCACAGAGTCGTTTCTCTGGTTGAACCCGGGATGATATACTCTGCCTCTGAAACAGAATTATTGTTTTGATAGAACCTATTAGCCTGGTAAAAAATTGATGGCTGGGGCATTCCAAGGTCTGGCAAGGATGTGGAGCCACACAAATCCGCACACACTGCTGGTGCCATGTGTCAGACATTAAGCAGGGTCCTTTACATACATTATCCCATTCAATCGTCATAACAACTCTCCGAGTGTTCTCATTCTCTGTATCCACACAGGAACACTGAGGCTCGGGGAGGCTGTAATTCACTCTAAGTAACAGAGCCAGAAAACGGCAGAGCTGAGATGTGAAACCCAGTCAGGTGTCTTTCACGGACTTAGTGTCCCCCGAGATCACATCGAATTTATTGGAGAATTAAAACAAAACAATATTAAATCTATGATATTCTATCTTGCTTTTTATGGAAAATTGTTATCTTTCTTTTATAAGTGTGCTTATACTTTTTACAACATCACGAAGCCTCTATAAAGCAAGGTTGAGGGCGGGAGACCAGATTATTATCTTTGTTTTTATAGTTGTGTGATGAGAGCAGGCGAACTACTTAGAGTCACAAAATATAGAAGAGACGGTGGGTTGTGGAGAGGGATGCCAGACCGGAGCTGTGGCCCTTAATAGAGGGATGGAGCATTGGCAAATGAGCAGGGAGGGTGCTGGGGGAAAAAATGCCCTGACCTCACTCTTTTCCAGTCCTCAGATCTCCTGCTGTACCAGAAGCAAGAGGTGGGGGTGGGGGGAGGGAAGGGGGACAGCAGGGTGGAAAAGGGTGGGGGCACACCTGGAGGGCCATGTCCCTTGACTTTCCCCAAAAATAATCAAAAAAGTAAAAACATGTCCAAGAGAAAAGCAACCTAAGCACATTTAATGATTAAGTCCAGGAGATTTAATATACGACTAATGTTAGTCCCAGAAAGACAAAAATAAGAAAAATAATTATCAAAGAAATACATCAAGAAAAATGTCCAGAATTGAAGGGCATAAGCCTCTGGATTGAGAAGGCTCGGTAAAGTACTGTACCAGGACAATGAATAAGAAAGACCCGCTCCATGGCACAACATCACAAAATTTCAAAACACTGATGATAAAGAGAAGTTCCTAAAAGTTTCAAACGGAAAATAACCTGGTCACAAAGGAACGGGAATTAGAAAAAAACAGCAGACATCTCAACAGTAACACTAGAAGCCAGAGGACAATGGAAAAATGCCTCCAACAATCAGAACAAAAAGGATTTCCAACTTGGAATCCTACACACAGATAAACTATCAATCAAGTGTAAAAACAGTAAATATATTTTCAGAAAGTCAAGGAATCAAAAAATGTTATTGCCAACTAATCTTTGTCAGGAAGCTACTAGAACAGGTGCTCCATCAAAATGAGAGATTAACCAAAAGGAGGAAGGTGGGGAGCAGATGAAATAGGGTAAAGAGCAATCACAGGGTGATGGCTGTGCAGGCTAGAGTAAGGGTAGATGCTCTGCTCCGAGGCACACCAACCAGGCAATACGTGAGGGCAGGGGCCATTCCTCACGACCTCTCACCACCCCTCTCCAAGGCCTAGATTTGTGCGGGGCACAAAGGAAAAATGTTTTCATTAATACACACCTGGGGTTGACTTAAGAATAAAGGAGCAAGAGAGATGACAAAGAGGGGCATATGGAAAGCAAGAAGAAACACCAGAAAGAGCACTGAAATGAGTCAGAAACAGAGCTGTGGAGCACCTACTCTGTGCCAAGAGCTTTTCCATAAACCACAAAATTCATTCCAATGACAGCCACTCACAGAGCTATTATTATCTCAATGCTTACAGATGAGGAACTCACAGGCTCAGAGAGGGTAGCAGCCTTGCCCACAGTCACACAAATATTAAGCAGCAGAGCTGGTACTGGAACCCATGACTTTCTAACTCTGAGGCCTCAGTTCCTTACTCTGTGTTATGCCACTTGGGCAAATCATGCAACCTTTCTGAGATTCCTTTCCTCTTCTGTACAATAGTGACTGTACTTGCCCTGAGAACTCCAGAGTTACTGTGAGAATGAAAGGAGATGAATGGGTAGAAGTGCTTTGCACACTGTGAAGCCGTGTGCCCACTTAAGAGGCCACTGGCATGTGCAACATGCCACACCGGGGCTACACTGCGGAGCTTCATGACCAAGTTTGGCCTCTTGGCTGCCATGGGAAGATGGAGGGACTGGCCTGGGCTAGGCCTGTAGTTGCACCTAGGACCAGGCAGAGGCCGGGCCAAGGAGTCTGATGGGGATTCTGGAGCCACAGTGCCTGGTCAGCGCAAGCAGACCTCCACTGTGCTGAGGGCCAAAAGGTCAGCAGCACCTTTCTTGTCTCAAACTGAAAAGCACTAACTTAGTGAATTAGTATCTTACAAAGTGACAAGATCCAAACCCACTGCCAGTCCTCCCAGCTTTCTCTGCTGAGCAGCCACTAGCTTCTGAAAACAGATCAGATCAAGTCATTGTCTACTTCAAAACATTTCTTGGTCCCTATTACCCTACAGGATGACATCCCAGCTCCTTATCCTGGCATTCTAGGCCTTCAGGACATGGCCCCAGGCACCCCTGCAGCCTTGTCTCCCACCGCTCTGTTCCACTCCCAATCTCTTCTCCCATCCTCCCAACTTGCCAGTCCTTCTCCATGCCTTTGTTCATGTTGTTATCATTGCCTGGAATGCCTTTCTCTTCCTGCTGCTCATCCTTTAAGACCCACCTCAGTCACCCCTTTGGAGAAGCATTCCCTAATCCCATGGTAGGGTGAAGGCCTGAGTTTATGGATGAAGGAAACACAGTCTCAGAGTGTCAAAGCTGCTTGAGACCTCAATGACTGCCTTAAACAATTCTCTGATTTTATCCAAAAAGAAAAGGAGGCCCAGAGAAGGAAACTGGCCTGCCCATGGTGGCAGCTGCTAGTCTTGTACTCAGGTTCTTTGGCCCAGGGCCCTTTCTACAACCTGGTAAAGCCTCTTAATGAATGAATAAATTCATGAATGGCCAAACGGGGAGAGAACACTGCTAAAGCCCTGCACAGAGAGCACACTTTGAACTAAACAGTCACAGCTGTTCTGCATTTAAGGGCATTAGGTACACCTAGGAGGAACAGGAGATCCACAGAGAGGAGAGGCAGCAGAGATGGCAGCCATCAAGTAAGTGGTATTTAAGGCCCCACGCAGCCTGAGGCCTGCGGGTGCTCAGTGGCAACACCATGAATCTAGGGGAGATACCATGGTGCCAACCAGGCTCAGGACGCTCGCTCCTAAGGAATAACAGAGCAGGCTCACGGGCCTGACTACACGGTCCCTGTCAGAGCTGCCCTATGCTGCACCTGGCCCCCTAGGTGCTATGCTCTGAGGAGAGACTGGGATGGGGCTGGCCTCTGCCTCCCCGAGACAAGTACTATTAGTACTAGCTCTGCTGTTGGTCTTTCCAGTGTTCTGAAGGCACTGCAGGCTATAAACTCGGGTGATGCTGCTTGATATACTAATTAAGCCAAAGCCCGACCTGTGCAGGGAGGCAGTATGATGCAAACCTCAGCATCAGCCGATGTTAGTCTGAATCCTGGGATCCAGCTCTTTGAGTTTCCAGTTTCCCATTGAGAAAACAGGGACAATTATCTATACACTTCTACCTCGCACAGAGATGATTAAATGAAATGATATAGGCAAAATGTTCAGGTTGGTGCCAGCACTTAGTAGGTACCCAACTACTGTCAGTTCTCTTTTATTCTGTAAAAAGGCATTATCTATTTTTAAAAAACCTTTTATCTTCTGTAATTGTCAACGTAAGTGTCTTGCTAAATAACCCATCACAGATCCACACTGACACGCAATAAAGTCAGTGTCCCTCAGCATGCCATTGGAGACTGGGCCCGGCTGACCCTCAGCTGTCATGCTGGTTGACCATTTGTCCCTCAACCATGATTCATACTTTAAAACCTTCCTCCTTCTTTTTTTTTTAATTGTATTTATTTATTTTTAGAAACAGGGAAAGGGAGGGAGAAAAAGGGGGAGAGAAACGTCAGTGTGTGGTTGTCTCTTGCATGCTCCCTACTGGGGCCCTAGCCTGCAACCCAGGCATGGGCCCTGACCGGGAATCAAACTGGCGACCCTTTGGTTCACAGGCCACACTCAATCCATTGAGCTACACCAGCCAGTGCAAAACATTCCTTCTTTTTGTTCTTGTTGATCCCTCAGCACAGAATTATCTTTACCTTTCCTCCACTCAGGAACCACCTCTTTCATGAGGATTTCAAAATTAATCATTCCTTCCTCCTCACTATTTCTCCTAATTCTTATCACTCTCTGCTTTGCAGTCATTCAGTCATTATTTATTAAGTGCATATTATGATCCAAGCTTAATTCAGAGCCCTCTTTCCCATTAAATGTTAGCGCCATGAGGTAACTAACAGTGGTTTGCTGTAGGCCTCCACGGCATCCAGAATGCTACATTATCAGCTGCCAGCAAGCTAAGGAGGGGGAACAAGGCAAGTATTGTAGGATTCATGCAGCGTTTAACAAACATGTGAAGCACCTACTGCGTGCAACACAAGTCTAGACAGTTAATGGTCTATCAATAGGTACAACACAGTCTGTGAACACGAGGACAGACGAGTGGAAACATTCCTCAGATGGGGATGCTAAGGCCCCGAGAGAAAGAGCAACTGCCCAGAATCACACACTCCGCAGAACAGCCTCACTCCGAAAGACTGAAAATACCCGGCAAGGAGGTGGCACAACTGGAACTCTTATATATCACTGGTAGGAGTGCAAATTGGTGCACTCTTTTTGAAAACTATTGAGCAGTGCCTACTAATGCTATACTTATGACCCAGATATCCTACCCTTAGTTACACACCCAAGAGAAAGCAATGTATATATTCACCACAAGGCACATATAAGAGTGTTTGCAGCGGTTCTATTCACAACCCTAAACTGGAAACAAACCAAATGCCGGTCGACAGTGAAATGGATAAGTCGTGGTGTGTTCATACAGTGGAAGTATGACTGATAAACAAGAAAGGACTATCGCCACACACAGAATGGAAGATTCTAACAGACACAATGTGTTGAACAAAAGAGTACGCACTGTATGACCCCATTTATATGAAGTTCAAGCACAGGTGAAACTCATCTCCAGAGACAGGAGTCAGAATACGTCACATCTGGGGCGGGGTGCTGACTGCGAAGGGTATGAGGTGGCCTTCAGGGCTAAAAACATCTGTATCTTGTGCTGGATGGTGGTTGCTTAGGTATGTACATCTGTAAAACCTCAGCAAACTGAGCCTTTAAGATTCGTGCACTTCACTGTGTATACACACACACACACAGTACTTCAATTTAAAAAGTAAAACAAAACCACCCTAAGTAGTTGGTCACCTATCAGACTGGCAAAAATCCAAAAGTTTGTTACCATTTTCTGTTAGGGGGACATTAGACATTAGAAGCAGGCACTCTTACATGGCTGGGGGAGTGAAAAATGGTATAATTCCTATGGAGGACAATTTTGCAGTATCTTGCAAAATAAATACACTTAGTCTTTGATACAATAACTTCACTTCTAGAAATTTATGTCACAACTACTCTCTCCCACACATGAAATAAAATATATAAGGTTATTCATTACATCATTACTTGTAATAGCAAAAGGCTGAAAATGACCTAAACATCCACCAACTGGGCCCTGTTTAAACAAACCATGGCACACAGGTACCCTGGAAAACTATGCAGCCATAGTAAAGAACCAGGGAGGCTTTTATACTGACATGGACAGATTTTCCAGACATAAGTAAACTGCTGAAAGAAAGAAATCAGACACTAGAAAGCATGGACAGTAAAGTCCTACTGTGTATATAAAAGGGGGGATAAAGGTGTATCTTAGTACTCACTCACATATGCAAAAAGAATCTAGAAGGATACAGAGGGAACTAACAATAGGCATCAGCTACGCATGTGGTAGGAGGGTCTGGAGACACCAGGCAGGTGCGGGATACGGAAGGAGGCAGGTTTTAAATTCTAAATCTTTCTGTGCATTTTAAAAGTTTTGAATCGTGTACATGTGTTATTTTTTTAAAACTATGTAAGTAAATTATTTTTTTAAAAAAATAGTAAAGGACAATGGAGGGGCGGAGAAGAATCCTAAAAGAGGTGGTTTTCCAAAACAATGCCATCAATTTCGTGATTTTTTCTGGTTACTATGTAGAGAACTGCTTAATCTGAAGCAAAATAGATTAGGCTGGATATACAGAAGAACTTGCCTACACGAACAGGAACTAACCATTGACATGTGTGGATGAAATGATATTATCTGGTGACCTTAGAAGCAGGCTAGACTGTCACTGCTGTGCAGGAAGGTGCACTGGGTACCACCTCTGCGGTTAGAGGCTCTGGTTAAAGACCTGACTCACAGATGCCTCCTGACCACCCCATGACCTGGGTGGAGCACACTGCCCAGCCTAAGCTCAGCTTCCCTCACCTAGAAAATGGGGCTGACCATAGAGCCAACTCACCGAGTTGCTGGGAGGATTAAATGGATACCACACTCTGTCCATCACACCGCACACAGGACCACACTCGTTTGCACTATGTCTACGCTCTCTACAAGGCCCTGGGGTTTGCAGGGACCGCCTCTCAGAGGAGTAGCCAGTGTCAAAAAAAGGAAAAGAGTTCTGTCTATTAAATTCATACATGAAACCGTGATGGGTTCCAGGCCAAGATCAGACCTTCTGCCACACATATTACAAAGGCACAACGACTGGAACTCATCTGTGAAATGAAAAAACAAAACAAAACAAAAACCCTTGAATAAATTATTGCTCCAACTTGATAAAAAAAAAAACTGTTTTGCTTGGAGGAGGGGAGGAGGCCCCATACTTTCCTACCACATATCTACCCTGTAACCATGCCTGTCTGCTGAGCCAGAGCACTCCAGGAAAAGGCCATCAGTAAAATCCTTTCCAAGGGTCTGTGCGGAGCGGGGAGAGAGGAAATGCAGTCAGCTCTTTTTTCTCTGCAGGAAGGGAAGGCTGAACAACTGCACATCAGGAGAGAAGGCAAACAAATTGCCCATTCAAGCCAAAATAAGCCGCTCCTGGGGGGAGTAAAACAGCTGGAGTCGATTCAGCCAGACACGGAGGTGAGGGCCCTGAAGACAGGGCCGGGCCTGGGGAGCCGGCCTCTGCCAGGCAGGGATCTTCTGAGCAAGTGGTGGCCACCTGCCCTCCTCTCACCTCTGCTGACCTCAGTCTGCGCCCACGAATGGGAGCCAGGCAGCCAGCTTTGTCAGATGTGGAGGGAAATCCTGGGTGGAAAGGAAGAAAGAAAGGAAGCCAACTAGTGAACCTGCCAAGTGAGCAAGCACCTGCTGAGCACCTTTTATGCGGCAGGCACTGAGCAGGCACCAGACATACCTGTGCCAT
Organism: Trachops cirrhosus; assembly: GCA_028533065.1. Classification (NCBI taxonomy): domain Eukaryota; kingdom Metazoa; phylum Chordata; class Mammalia; order Chiroptera; family Phyllostomidae; genus Trachops; species Trachops cirrhosus. The sequence continues at coordinate 28,838,006 of CM052543.1, read as the reverse complement.
TCGGAAAAACCACTTGTAGGGGTGGGTACTGTGACGGTGATTTTACCGATGACGAATCAGGCTCCGTGAGGAAGAGTGATGGTACAAGGCACCTAACTGGAGAGCGGCCAGGCCAGCCATGGCCGGTGGCCTCAGCTCTCTCCTTCCTGCTTGTCCCTTGAGTTTGTTTCTGCCCAGCTCCAGCAATTCCTTTGTCTAAAGCAAAAACTCACCATCCTTTCTAGCCATGGGGGTGTCTGGAGGCAAACACCGAGCATATCAAGGGATGCTTCTTTGGAAAACTAAGAGCCAAAGCAAATTGCAAAAGAAGAGGAAAAACAAGAAACCTGGAAGCAAACGAAGCAGCAGAGTAGAACTGTTCTGATGCCCTGACAAACCTGGAATGTGGCTGCTGGGGAGCTTGCCTCAGGCTGGATGCGCAGGTCCTGCGTCCCCATCTGGGACAGCGGTAGCGGAATCCTGGCCTTCCGGGGACAAGTCAGGGCTAGCAGTGTTTCCAGGGCTGATGGGACTTCCAGGTCCCTGGGCTGGAGTCACCAGCCTCCAGTGTGAAAATCCATTCTGCAGCTATGCGGAGCTCCTGCCCTGGACCCTCACATCTCGGGGGTGGGGGTGGAGGGAGACACTCCTCTCTATCTTCTGAGATTCCCACCCTGGGTCTCAGACCTCCTCACAGTCATCTTAAAATTAACTCCTTCCTTGAGGTCTTAATAAATAGTAAAAGAAATCAGCTAACATTTATTGAGCCTTTTTGTGCCAGGCAGTTAGTACTTTACAACTCTATGAGGTCAATAATATATTACAGATGAAGCAAGCAGCACAGAGAGGTCAAGCCACTTGCACAAGTTACATAGCTCGTGAGTAGGGGAGGAAGAATTGGAACCCAGTGCCCATGTGCTCCTTTGGCACCCCCCACAGTGCCTCCGGCCTGAGGATCTGCAAGTGGAAAGAGCAATCTGGGAAGTCAGGCAGACAACTCGACATTGACCCTACTTGTCCCTGGGCAACCTGGTTAACCTGTCTAGTCTCTGGGTCTCAGCTGTCTCTTCTGTAAAGCAGATGCAATAAATATACTTTGTGGGCTGTGTCCAATCTAAGGCAGAGTAGGTCCTCAGTTACGTCCTTCACCTGTCTCTATTTCTCCTCCCCTTCCAATTTTGACTGTCTGTCACACTTTCATTAGACATTAAGCAAGGGTTGGCTTCTTCATATTCTGTTCTAGTCTATTCTGTAACTACTTTGAGCCTATAAAGTGTGAGACCCAGCACCAGGCACTATAGGGCTGGGTCTCAGGGAATGAAACCAAAGGCAGGGATGTCCATCTAAAGCGGGCAATGGCAGAAGCTGTGAGAACCAGGCTTTAAGCTGGTAGGAACTCTCCTCCGCCAGCTTGTCTCCCTCTTGTTGGCCTCCTGACAGGACTAACAGGCACTTCTTGTCACTTCCCAGTGCACAGCTTGCACCCTGCAGGGCACCCACCGACGGCCCCACTCCCCCTCTCCTGTGGTGGGAGCCTCTGCTCCCAGTTCCCATGCAGGCGCATAGACAGGTTCAGAGCCCTGGGACTGGCCCCCCTTTCCGGAATCTGGAACCATTCATTCAGCGGACTATGAGCCATACGCCAGGCACTGGGGACAAAACGGAAGATGACAGGTCTGGCCTCAGGGAGTTCACCAGCACCCCAGCCCTCTGCTGTCTCTGCTGTTCTCCTCACTAGGGTAACACGGGACACATCTTTCTAGAACATTATCATTTCTCTCTTCCAACGAAGAATTACTTCACTAGAACAGTCACCTAACATGCGAGTCTTCCCCTCTCACCCTGACGAAGAGAAATGAGAAACAGATCTGGGTGCCACAAACAGGCAAGAGGAAAACAGAGGGGCCTGGCCCCTCAGAAGCCCTGGGTGAGAGGTTGGGAGAGAAGCAGACAGGAACAGACACCGCTGGCACAGGGCAGGCGGTGCGGGCGCTGTAATGGAATCCTCAAGTATCAGAGCTGCGGGGAAGCTTGCTTTCCTGTTTGAACCCCTCCATTTACAGATGGGGGAACAAGAGCCCACAGGAAGGCAATTATATGAACAGATGTCATGTAATAACAACCAGCACTTCTAAAACCCTTACTAGGAACTAAGTACTGTTCCACGCGCTTTACCTGTGTGAACGCAATGCCCTCAGCAGCACTCTGAGGCGGGCCCCGTTGTGCTCCTCATTTAAACATGAAGAAAATGAGGCGCCGAGGGGTTAAATACCTTGTCCAAGTTCCCATGGCTCGTAAGTGGCAACCTGTGCTGAACTTAGGCAGTCCGCCCTACACTGTTGTCTTTCTAATGTACTGTGAAATAGAGGCAGAGTCTACCTGTGGAAGCAATAAGAAGGCTTCCTGCAGGAGTAACTCATAGGCCTGGTTATAAAAACAGTGAACCTTGCTTATCCAGAATCAACTAAGAGGAAACCTTAATTAATCAGAGACTTCAACTGAGAGCTCCCAAACACCACAACGTACAAGGCAGTGAGTGAACAGAGTCCCCTATTCCCAAAAGAAAGAGTCAACCAAGAGGAACCAGCTTGATGGAAGGAACTTATTCAAGGAAGGAGTAGCAGCTCAGTCCTCTTCCCCTTTTATGTCTGGCTTTCCACACATGCTGCCCCCAACCGGTGAGATGTCTAATATCCTCAAATGTCACTTCTTGAGGTAGGGAGACCAGTTCAGACACCTTAAAAAGACGCCGAGTGATGTGGACTGAAATTTTTAGAAAAGAAGGTCCTGGTAAAGCCTTGGTCAACCAAAGACTTCCATTTTCCAGAATCTCCTTACACACACATACACACACACACACACACACACACACACACACACAGGCACCCTGGTTCTGGTTAACCAAGAGTCTTCTCCAATTCTGCCGCATGAGTTTCAAAATAAACAGTTACTAGTACACAAGCTACTCACCAACCACTGCCAGATTATGTTCTGAGCCACAAGAGACCTATAAAAAGAAAGTAAATTATATTAAAGAAAGAAAATGTACAGATATTTCAGCTTTCATATTTTATGATCACAGTTATTTTTTAATAACACTAACATCTATTTTTGGCAAATTTAGGAAGTAAGTAGAAAGGGGCACCATATACAAAAACTGACTATAATTACAACACACTCACAACTACATTTTAAAAAATGATTTAAAAAATTGGATAAATTAGCCCTGGCCAGTGTAGCTCAGTGGATTGAGCATGGGCCTGCGAACGAAAGGGTCACTGGTTCAATTCCCAGTCAGGGCATATGCCTGGGTTGCAAGCCAGGTCCCCAGCAGGAGGTGTGTGAGAGGCAACCACACATTGATGTTTCTCTCCCTCTCTCTCTTTCCCTTCCCCTATCTCTAAATATAAATAAACTCTTTAAAAATTTAGTAAAAGCTCTTGCATTAAAAAGAATTTTTAAAAAAATTAGATGAAATACACCAAGATGTTAATGTGTTTGTTTTTAGGCAGTGAGACCATGAGTGATTTTTTCAAGAATCCTTTCTCCTTTCTAGTTTTTAGTATTTTTCAGACTTCCTATAATGAGTACATGTTACTATAAAAATAGGAATATAAGGAAATACAAATGATACTTTTTGAAAGCTGAACTAAGAAGACCATCACTCTCATCTGGACTGATAAAATGAGCAGAAAATTTGGTGGAAACAGACTTGTCCAAGGACAAATGTTTGACTTTTGTCATTGCTCACTCTCCCTTTTACCTTCCAGTCACACAAACACCTGTAGTTCTCCGAACACAACACATTCGCTCACACCTCTGGGCCTCTGCACATGCTGTTCCTCTGCTTGGAATAATCTCTCCTCAACTGCCTACCCAGAAAACTTCCACGCATCCTTTAAGATCTCAAAGCATCCACTGAGTCTCCTCTGCAGTTGCTTCTAGGCAGCCTCGAGCTCTCCTTCCATTGCACAACTTACATATACCCCCATTGTGGCAATTATCTTATGGCCTTTTACATGTTTTCCTGTCTCCTCACTAGACTGCATGTGTCTTGAGAACAGGACTAAGTCTCCTTCACCTCTGCATTACACAGTTGGACTGTACAAGGCCAGGGACTCGGCTAACATCTGCTAAGTAAGAGAAGGAATGAAAGAACAAAATACATTAAAGAACAAATACCTAATTTACAAAAGGCAACCATTTGGGGTTCTGAATCCAGTGTCCACCCAGTGAGAGACCCCTTGTGCCTTTCAGGCTCTGCGCATCCCTACTGCTACCAGGAGGAAGTGACTGGGAATGTAAAAGCAGAAATCGTTCTCCAAGTACTAATTAAAAGGAACTCAAGACTCTGGAGAAGCATCCGGTGACCTTTATCAGGATGTGACCTTTATCAGGATGCTCACTTCAGCTCCTGGCAAGAGGAAGTCTTCGGGTACTCCAGGAATGTTAATGCAGGAAGGGCCTTGAACATCTTCTAGTCCAATCTTTCTACATTATGAAGAGAAAACTGAGGCTTGGGAAGAGGACAGAACTTGCCTTGGGTGCCAGAACAAGTATGTGTCAAAGCTAAGACTAGCCCTGGACAGTATGGTTCAGTTGGTTGGGTGTCATCCCACGAACCAGAAAGTCGTGGATTTGATTCTTGGTCAGGGCACCTGCCTAGGCTGCGGGTTCAGTCCCTAGTCCGGGCGTGTACAAAAGGCAACCAGTTAGTGTTTCTCTCTCACACTGATGTTTCTCTCCCTCTGTTTCTCCTTCCATCTTTCTAAAATCAATCAGCATGTCCTTGGGTGAGGACTAAAAAAAAACCAAAACAGCACTAAGACTAGAACCACTCTGATTCTCTTATAAGTTCCTTTCTTGATGTTATTGCTTCTCTCTCTTTCCCAGTGAAAACCACTCGGGAGTGATATTCAAAGGTAATCAGCATAGGCCCCTGACAGTAACAGGGCCAAAGGCATTGAGCACTGAAGGCCAAAGAACACATTGGTAGGTGAGAAAGGGCAGCAAGGTGTCTGAGGCTCTTTTCCTTATAAAATCCATGCTTTCCAGATCCCAGCTTCTACAGGGAAGAGGGCTACCCGTACTTAGGTGGACTCCCTGACAGTGTCTGGCAAAGACGCTCCTGTATTTTTTATCCCAGTGACGATTCCGAGGCTGTCTAGCCTCTCAGGTCCTTTGAGATAGGCTCTGTGTCTAATTCATTTAAGAGGTTCCCACCGTGACTTACCCAGGGCCACACACAGCACAAGTTCATTATATGCTTCCTGGTATACTGAGGCTGGCTGCCTGGGTTCTGTCGTAGGAAGATGTCTAGGTTGAAAAACTGGAAAAAACTTAGATATCTAACTTTAGGGGAATGCTTGTGTAAATTATGATCGAGCCACCTGATGAACTATTATACAGACTTGGAAAATGATGTTTACCACAAAGGGAAATTCTCATGATATCCTGTGAACTGAAAAATCGCTGAAAACTGGAATATGTATAATAATCTGATCCCAACTCTACAATAAAATGCGAGTGAAAGACTGGAGGGGGCACATCAACGTGGTGACAGTGACTGCCTCTGGACTAGGGTTAGACAGACACCACAAGTGGGGTTTTCTCCGTTAGCTTTTTCAATGCTATGTATTCTTATAATCGGAAAATAATCCGCTAAAAATAAGAAAAATAAATATAATGCAGTTTCTACCACAGAGGAAAAAACCCTGCCTGCTATAAAATCTGATATGTTCTAAAGCAGTGGAGGGAAAAGATTTGAAGGACATGTGACTAAATTATAAGGGCAGCTTGAAGTCTCTCCTTTTTGAATGTTCTTTAACTGTGGTGGTGGCAGTAGCGGTGGTGGTGGCAGTGATAAAAGCAGGAATTAAAGCCCCCATTCACTGAGGACTCATGTGCCAGGCGTCAAGCCAAGGCACTTCCTAAACACTATCACATCTTAATCATCACAATAATCTTATTCAGGTAGGTGTGACTTTGCTCATTTTAGAGATAAGAAGCTGAGCACATACATACTAAATAGCTTTCATAGCCAGCTAAAGTGGCAGTAGCAGAACTAACACCCAGGTCTGCCTGATCTCCAAGCTCCTGTTCTGTACTGCAAGATCACGTTACTTTGTTTTAAAAAAATAAAGTTATTTCATTTCATAAAATGCAGACAGAGAAAGGGCCTGCCTCTGGCTGCCAGGGTGCAACCTGAGGCTGCAGGCTGCAGAACTGACCAACCTAGAGGACCGGAGGCTTCCAGAAACAAGCCACTGACAAATGCCAGTATCAGGCAGCAGGCACTGCTCTGAATTAATGAGCGAGATAGTGATGAATGGATTTCGTCAAGGCAAAGTAGAGCTTGCAGCTCAAAGCTCCCCTGCTTCTTGCTGTCTGTGCATTGGCACTGAGGTCAGGAGATTGAACACCACAGGCCACAAAATCCCAGTGCTACACTCCTTCAACAAGATTGTATCAATGACCATTTGCTTTGTATTGCTCCTGTCAGCATCTGCCTACCACCCAGCTGCAGGCAGCTTTCTAGAAGACTCTGTTAACAATGGCAGTGTGCCCAGGAGAGAGAGATTCAGAGCCAGGAAGCGGGGTGAATCCTCGGTCCTCTGCTTCCTGGCTCTGAGACCTCTAGCCAGGTGTTTATACCCTCGGGCCTCAGTGTTCTCAGGTGTAAAAAAGTACATGACACTGTCTGTCCTGTCTGCCTCACAGAATTGATAGAGGACAAGCGAGACAATGATCCACCCCCTCGTATCCATGCATCTCACCTTTCTCACAGATGAATCTGACCGTGGCATGCCCCTATACAGAAGCCTTCACAGGCTCCTAGCACTGGGAGGGTAGTGTAACACACACAGTGAGGCTTACATGGGGGAGGAGCCCCCTGTTTACCTCTCTGGCCTCATTTCCTCCCTTGGCTACCCATGAACCCTCCACCCCAAATAACGTATTTCCTTGGTTCCATTCGCACCGTATTTCTCTAAAGAACATTATGTGATTTCAGGCTTGTACGCATGCTATTCTCCTTGACTGGAATTCCCGTTCTCCCAATGCCTAGATAGCTAAATCCTTCAAGATTGCTCAAATATCACCTCCTTGTAAAGCTGTCCCTGATTGTGCATGGCAGAGACAGCTGCTCCGCCCTGGCGAGTCCCACAGCATGAAGCACCATGGCCCTATTACACATGAGATATCTATTCATGAACTGTGCACGAGCTGGGCGTCACTCTCTCCCTCAGCCCCAGTGCCTGCCCAGCAGCATCTCTGCCAAACAGCCCAAGTGCAGGGGATGAAGGGCAGCAGGGGGGAGATATACAGACAAGGGGCCCAGAGCAGTTAGACAACCCCAAAACAAGTGTTAGTAGAAATGTGGCCACTCCAGCCCACTGGAGACAGGCACTGAGATGCACGGTGAGGGCAGGAAGGGAACAGCACTGCAAGGATGGCACAGAGATGACAGGGGCATCAGTAGCAGAGCAGACTTCCAGGAACTCTAGCCCAGCAAAGCATAGCAGACCAGCCACGGAGCGCTGCCCTGGGAGACACAGTTCCACTATAGAGAAAGTAGGTTCCAGCTTGTTGGATGGGACCTTCAAGTAATGGGGGACACACCTCTCCAAGGGTGAGGAGTGGGCCAAAGGTGGCTGTGGAAAGCTGTCGGGACTCAGTGCTGCTCAAATGCTAGAGGGATCTTCTCTGTTCAGGCATCGCAGCCTGAGGAGGCAGCACAACAGAAAACAATTTCCAAACCCGAGCTACCAGAAGGCAGAGATCTCCCAGCAGCCCTCCTGCCAGGCTAGACTCCACCAGTTCTTCTGAGGGGAGTTGCTTGGGGACCTCCTGCGGGCTGTACCCCACTAACTGCAGCTGGATGTGGATGAGCGGGGGCAAAAATTGACTGGTAGTAGGTGCCCAGTGAATATATGCTAAAGGCATTAATGAGTTAAAAGAATAACTAAATGAATAGGCAAAAATTAGACTAACATGCAAATGTTTGCCAAATGTTGAATGTGAGCACTTTAGATCTCAGCGGTACACTTGGAGCATTTCTAAAAGCAGCGCTGGCCCTTTTGAGTGCGTATGGCCAGGCACCTGGCTAAGTGCTTTGCTGTCTTATCTCATTTAAACATACCTGAGAGAAGGATGGACTTTTTTGTTACAACTGCTCTGGATTGGGGTTCAGAGAGGTAAAGGAACTTACCCAGTGTCTTACAGCTAATGGAGATGCAGGATTCTATGATCATTCTGATTCAGCCTTTCCGTCTTCCCAACTGTTTATTAACCCTTCTCATCTGCATATAGGGTGGAAATACACAGCTCGCCCAGTTCCTTACTTCCAGGAACCCTGTGTCAATTACCAGGGATCTAAAGGAGGAGAGTCCTAGACTCACTCACAAGGCCCAAACAACATCATCCTGGGGCTAGAGTCCTCCTCCTCTGGACCCATCAAGTAGCTGTTCCAGGGTTTTTTCTTGGGGGAAAAGGCTGTTAAGTGGTAATAAGGCTTTGTCTTCTGCCCTCCCTGTGGAAGCTGTCACCTCGCGGGGTGACAGATTTTTCTCTCAGCATGGGGGAATCAAGGCTGGGGTTGGGGGAACAGAGTGTGGCGGAGTACAAACAGGACGCAGGGGAAGAAGTACTGAGATGCCAAGGACAGGAAATGGGACCAGGGACCGCCCTCACCTTCTGCTGAGCAGCTAATGACAGCCCAGGGACCACCTTGGGATGGGGGGGGGCGCGGACACTGCTGATTGGTTCCTGTTGGTGCCAATGGGCCCAGCGCCCTCAGATGCTATGACAACATGACAACAAGGCGCAAGTGCGGAGGCACGTGACACGCGAGTGGGGGAGAAGCGGCCATTCCAGAGGACTCGGAGGAGGGACTCCAAGTCTGCGCGCCTGCCTCTCTGAGAGTGCCTGGCAGGCACAGCCCCCAGGAAGGAGAAGCGTGCTGGGAGCAGCTCCAGAATGGCAGCCTTCGTTGGGGTTTACGGGGAAGGGAATGGGTGCCTCCGTGCAGCCTTTGCTAGAACTCTGCCTAAACCCAGTTGCCATGTGTGTAGAGCTCTGGGGAGACAACCAGAATTTCCAAACCTGTTATAAAAGCAAGTCTGGGAGGCTGGGCATGTTTCATAGGCAAAATGCAATTGTGCTAGCCAACGTTGTTTTACGCCTGGCTCAGAAATAACCCCAAATGGAGAGAGCATGGTGACAGTAGGGAGGCAGCCCCTTTGCTTGCTTCTGGAAGCACTAACCTTGGAAAGATACTTTTGGCTTGAATTTCTGAAGCCTAGATGCCAAAGGAGGTCAAAAAAATGAGACCTCCAAGCCCAGTGGCTCCATCTGTCCTCCACCTCAAAATCCTGGATCCCTTTTCTTCAAAGCACATTATATACCTTTAAAAAAATGAGGCTAACACTAGGTACTACCTCTATAAACAGAGAGGTTGGGATGGGGAGGAAGAGAGCTGACATTTGGTAAGTGCCTGGATGCCAGGCATGCGACATTAGAGAATTTTACTTCACCTGCATAGTTCACACCCTCCACTACTCTGAGAACCAGGACTCCGTCTCCCCACTCAGCAAGCACACTCAGAGCAGTTAAGGCCCTGGCCCCAGGTCCCACTGGGATACACCCAGGCTGGCCTTGATCCGAAGCCTGAGTTGAATGAAGCACTCGACACACTGCCTTCCACCTCTGATACCGGTGCCGGACTGCCTGCCGGCAAGGCCCGAACTCTCAGTGACAGGCAGATCTCTGACTCTTTACCTCCCTCCCGCTCTGTCTCTGTCCTGTCAATTCTGTCTTCTCCAGCCTGACTTGATTTCCAGCTGCCATCATCTTAGTTCAGTCCTTTTCACTCCAGCCTGGTTCTTTTAAAAGACACTTAGGTGACATCGAGCTTTCTTCTCATGATCTTCTTTTTAAGTTGTGAAAGTCTCAGAGCCTCCTCACTTCCCACCGCACTCACTCCTTTCCTACTCAAACTTCCTAACCCAGCAACACAGGTCTCTTCTCAGTCCCTGGAAAATCTCTCGCCTCACCTTTGTATGTTTCTTGTCACCACTCTCCCTTCTCCATACCATTCTAAACCTGACCACCTGACCAACCCCACAAGTCCCAGTTCAAAGCCCATCGCCTTAAGGAAGCCTCCCAGATCGCCGCGGCCCGAGGAGATCTGCCTTATCTCACATCCCGCCACCTGCCTTGGTTGCAGTTTGCTTTCGCCAAGTCTGCTTGGTGGTGTCGGTAACTGGGGTACGGGTGTAAGCAGCGTCTCCCCAGCCAGTGTGAGGCAGTGGGAAGGGCTCTTGTTATGGAACCAGGGGACCTGGATTTGCGTCCTGGCCCTGTCCCTTCCTGGTCATGTAACCTCGGGCAAACCTCTTTGCTTCTGTGGCCTTCAGTTCCCTCATCTTTTTAAAAATTTAATCTTTATTATATTTTTTCCAGTATCATTTAGTCCCCTCATACTCCCCTCCCCCAGCATATCTCATACATTCTAAAACCCTTTTGTGGCCTCCCTACTCTCCCCCCCAAAATCTACAAAATAAAATTCACTTTGAATTTAACCCTGTTCTACAGATACATTTCCAGAACCTATAAATTCTAAAAGGAAACTACAAGCATTAGGAACTGGCACAGGTTCACTATAAATGGTTCATTTCATTTTCAACAGAGTTACTCTACAGGCAGATAAGGAGAGGGCTTCGGAAGTATCTACTGAATCAGAATGTAACACACACAATGAGTAAGATACAGCACATGCAGGTGAACTTGCCAGCCACTCAGATTGCTTGCTTTGCCCTCAGTGCGCTTCTAGGGGCGCTCCTCTTTCCTGCGTTGTCACACTGACGCTACGTGCTCCCGCTCCCTGTGCCTGTGGTTGGACATCTGTCCCCAGTGGGTTAATGCATGAATTGGCCCAGACTATGAAGTGACTTAATGTGAAAATTCTGCCCGAAAATGGTTGTAGGCTGTGAGTCCTCTAGTCTAGTTGGTAGCTAGAGCACTAGCTGGAAGAAATGGACACAAGGAAGATGAACATAAGAAGGAGCTACAGGCAGAACAGTCAGAAGCGGCAGGAACAGTCCAAGTGGGGATGAATAGCTAAGTCGCCAGGATGTGAGAGTTCTGGGGCTTATGAAGGTCTGAAAGGGGTGCCCAACCTTTTGGCGTCTCTGGGCCACACGGGAAGAAGAAGAGTTGTCTCGGGTCACACGTTAAACACACAAACACTAATGAAAACTGATGAGCAAAAAGCAAGGCTTTAAGCAAATTTACGATTTTGCGTCGGGCCGCCTTCATAGCCGTCCTGGGCCACGTGTGGCCACAGACGGCGAGTTGGACAGCCCCGGAGCTTTCGGCTGCCTTGTGTTCGGAATGGCCTTCCAGTTGTTCTTTTATGAGGCTTCGCCTGCTTTCCCTACCTGCGCCCATCCTTACAATACTGAAGTAACCTGAGAGTCCCTCTGATCCTTGCAGACTAAAAGTGCCCAACACAACAGCGCGTTCAGATTTCAGCTAAAACACACCTTTAAGTTACTTATATTCCTGGGAACAGGATGGAACCATGTGAGCTGAGCAACCAAACTCAAAGACAGGCAATTAGTAGATTCAGTCCAGCCAAACACACTACAGCATGTTTCTCAAAAAAATTTTACAGTTGCCTTAATAGCCAAGAAAGGCTGAAGTTAAAAAAGACCGCCAATACAAAGTGCTGGTAAGGATGTGGAACAAATGGAACTCTCTTCCATAGCTAGCAGGAATGGAAGTTCAACAACTGCTTTGGAAAACCGTCAGCATCTGCTAAAGCTAAAGATACATACGCAGGCCAGGAGACCCCAGTGCTCGCAATGAATCATTACTTCCATCAAAGGGCATGTACGAGAATGTTCACAGCAGCTTTATTTATAATGAAAACATAAAATCACCCAAATATTCATCACCAGTAGAATGGATAAAGGGTGGTGTATTCAGAAAACATTATAACAAGGGGGAAAACCCTACAGCTATTCACAACATGGATAAATCTTCAAGAATAACAGTAAACCAAAGAAACCAGGCATAGAAGAATAAATATTGTATGCCTTCACTAACATGAAGCTCAAAAGTAGGCAAAACTTATTTTAAGTAAATAATGTAACTTCTGAAGAAATGAAAAGAATTAATCCTGGTACCTTTTAAATATGGTACTTTGACTAAAAACAATTTTTTTGGAGAAACTGGGTTTTTTTTGTTGTTTAAAAACAAAGATCTGCAAAAAAAAGTCTTTAACTCTACTTAGTGGATTTTTTTAAATCATAGTAGTATGTACGTATCAATTCTGAAAGCATTTACTATGTATTGTAGGAATCAGCAAATGAGGAAATGTGATAATGTTGCTGGGAGCTGGAGTTCTCACTGTGAATGAAGGAAACCAGCATGAGGGATGGCAGAAAGGAGCCCTGTGGATGCTGGATCAAAAACAGAGGTATCGGGATGAACTCAAAGTTTTACACACACGCATGTCGAATTAAACCAATATGAAATTGCCTAAAAGAAATGACACCCCAGAATCAATGAGTTCACCAGGTACATGGATTTTGACTTTTAAATGCCATTCAACTAAGAGGAATCAGAGCTCTTTGGAGAAATGGCTGGTTCTAGGGTTGCGGCGAGGAAAGAACAATTTGAGCCTGAAACACCTATTTGTGCCAGGAACAAAGGAAGCGATCACAGAGTGATCTGGACATGTCAAAAGGATACAGGAACCAGCTTGAAGGGTCTCCCACTGGCTAAATCAGGGAGAATTTGAGCATCAAAATAAGTAATGACAGTTGTAGATTATAACTCAATCAATAAAATAAAAATTCATGAATACACACTGAATAATAAATAGGGAGCAGGAGAAGCTATTCCTTATAGTACGATGTCAAGGATAACAAATGTAAAAGGAAAAGTTGGACCAGAAAATAATTTCACAATAGTAACAGTTCATTCAGGGAAGAATTATTAATGGATGGTAGAACTACCAGGCAAGTCTGTAAAGGAACAAGATATTTACATAGTCTCAAAGGATCTCTCCACAGATTACTCCTTAATTACAAAGGAGAAATGGTGACCTTATAGCAAAGAGAGGAGGCAACATTATCTTACCCACATGATCTAAATTAGCATCACTGATAACGACAAGATACCACTTATTTAGTTCTCCAGCCAAAAGCGTCTATGTGAAACCTAACCGTGGGGAAAAATCAGATAAAACCAAATTGAGGGCCATTATACAAAACAACTGTCCTCTACTCTTAAAAATTATCAATGTCATAAAAGATTTAAAAAGGCTATTCCAGATTAAAGGAAGCAAAAAGATGTGACAAATAAATGCAATATGTGATCCTGGACTGGCACCTGGATCAAAGAGAATAACTTCCAGGAAAGATATCATTGAGGCAACTGGAGAAATACGAAAATGTTCCGTGGATTAAATAACAGTAGTCTATCAATGTTGAATTTTCAGAAAAGAGAAAGCGGACACAAATGTGGCAAAATGTTAACATACACTGGGCCTGGGTGAAGGATTTGGAGAGTTCTTTATACTATTCTTATAACTCTTCCATAAATTCGAAGTTATTTCAAAATAAGCTAAAAATTTTAAACAAGCACAACTAATCCAAGGTGAGAGTGCAGAACAGTGGTTAGCTTTGGGGTGTATTGGAGAAGAGGCAGCAGGGAGGCTTGCTGGGTGCCCGATTTGGGTGATTACCCAGCCGTATGCAAGAGTAAAATTCGCTGAGTCTGGCCCAAAGTCCGACACTTGTTAAGTCATTTGATCTTGAGCACGAGGTCTGCACTTTCTTTCCTGAGCCTCACTGTAAAGTGGGTTCCGTACACTTGCCTCGTGGGACTGTGAAGAGTCACCGAGATCCGGTCTGCCAAAGAACCCAACCCAGCTCCTAGTACTTAGGAGTTCAATGTTACTTCTGTCTCCCTTGAAATCCCCACTCCTTTTATGTTATAAAGCCTCCGAAAAATGTCTTCATGTGTGATCGATATCAAGGCAATTTTCATTGCTGTGGTTTTAAATACTGGGCCTCTCTTCAGTGAGTCTATTTCAGATTTCAGCAGGTCCACAGCTGCCCGGCCCCGTGCAAGCCACTGCGGTGCATGCACAGTGGGTCTTATGTATATGCCCAGCTCACATGCCATGCAGTGAGTGCAGCTAAGCTGGCGGGGAGGTATGGGCGGCTCAGCCTTGAGGTCAGAAGGCTGAACATAATTTCAGGATGTTAAAATTTATGGGCTACATGGGATAATCTGTCACTCAAACCAAGGTTCCTCAAGAAACCCGCAGGCTAAGAGAACTAAATCTCTTCCTCAGCCTTTGCCGCACTGAGGCCATCAAACAAACAGTGATTCTTATTCTGGCCTCAGCTCTTGCCTAGAATTCTGCAACAGCTTCCTTGGTGCCCCTCTCCTCTCCCTGCTCTGCCAAAACACTCTTCCTAAAGTACACAAGGATTATTTCGCTCCCCGTTGCGCAAGCCCAAATTCCTCTGTCTGGTGTTGAAGATCCGCTATGGTCTGGGCCTAGTGCGGCTCTCTAGTTTCTCTAGTGGATAGTAGAACTATCGACCAACACTTGCATTCCAGCCTCATCAGACCACTTACAATGGCCACCTCCCCCCTTTCACCAAGCCTGGCTTGCGCTGTCCCCTCAGTTCAGGGAAACCTTCACCACTCACCTTGGGGAGGAAGGAAAGAAGGAAAAGAATTGCTAACATTTATTAACTACTAAATCCCATTTTAGTACTTTACGTGAATTAACTCATTGTATCTTCATTTGATAGATTAACTGAGGAACAGAGTGGTTAAATACCTTGACTAAGCACATAGCTAATAAGTGTCCAGACCACTTCAGAAGTAATTGCTCACTCCTATGGGCCCTGCTATAGAAATAGCATTTATTCCACTTATTAAGTGGCTTACATGTCTGTCTCTTCCCAGATTACATAAAGTATAACTTTCATAAGTATGAAAACTACATCTAACTAATCTCCTTCCTCAGTGCATTGCACAGAGTCCTGTACATAGTAGGTCCTGATCAGATGTTTGTTGAAGTCACTCATCTGTGTACCTCACAGCTGAGGTACCTGAGCTCCTGGCTCAGAATCCAACACAGAGTAGGTATTCAGGGAATGTTACTTGAATGACACTAGATTTATCTACCAATTTCCTCAGCTCCTTTCCAGGGTCTCATAAATGCTCTGAGCTCCGTATGTAGTGGTTGAATTCAAAGACTATATGATCCCTCAACTGTTCAGAATTTAAGTCAGCAGATAAACAGAACGGCCTCCCTGGACATGACACATAGATTCCACAATGCCTGAGGAAGAGCCGCTGGGTGATGCCCCAGGGTGGGAACACATAGAAATTGGACCCCTGGCATGTGGAGGGGACAGCACAGCCCCTCCATCTCAATCCTACCCCCAACAACAGTAACACCAAAAACAAGCCAGCAGAATGACTCTGAGCCATCTGTGTGCAAACCTCAAGAACCTTTGCCTTTGCTGCAGCAGAGAGCTTGGCTGGGCCACCGCCAGGAAGGGACAGGAGCCCCTGAACACAGCCTCTGACCAAGAGGCCCTCTGGTACCTTGCAGCCCCTCAATTTGGCTTTTTTGTTTAGAACAAAACAAAAGAAAATAAAATCCAGAGCGCCAGATCCCAAAGCTTTATTCTTTCTGCAATTAAAAAGTCAAGAATGCAGAGAAGATGTGACAGAGAGATCAAAGCTTATCATAACAAGCAGGTGCAGCGTAACAATGAGCAGAGCGCTAAGAATGAATGGCTGTATCTGCTTCAGCTGACTGGCACGCCCTGCCCCAGCGGACAGACTTCCTTCCACTCCGGACAGACTACCTGCCCCGGCACAGCCCCGCCCGCGCGCCTGCAGTCTAGCGAGTGCCACTGTCCTGACCCCACAGGCAGCTTGCCAGAGTCCCAGCGTCTTCAGTCCAGTTCCCAACTGAGCGGTCACCTTGTGGATCTACTGCCGTGACTCTGAAACTCTTCTGGTTCAAGACTAAGTTGTGGACTATCATGTTCTGTTCTGGGCTACGCACACAGAAGAGATTTTAAATACAGTTTATTCTCTTTTTCAGATTATGAAAGTCATATACAGTCATTGCAAAACAATAATAAGGAAAATTTGAAAACTTCTATAATCCTATTGCCCATGTGGTATAGTCCCTTCCAAATTTTTCCCTGTCAATAATTGTCTGTGTGTGAATAAAATATATATAATTTCAGACACACAGCTCATGCTACCTATGGGTCATGCTATGTATTCCATTTATTATCATGACTTTGTACTTAATGTTATATTTCCCGTGTCATTACTCTCATTGAAAATGTGATTTTTAGCTTATGCTCTATAGCATCATAGGAATATGCCCTAATTTCATTATTTCCTTACTGTTGGGTTCCTAGATTGCCTTCAATATTTTGCCATTATAAACTGCATTGTGATGAACATTTTTTTAAATCCTCACCCAAGGGCATGCTCATTGACTTTAGGGAGGAGGGAGGGAAACATCGATCAGTTGTCTCCCGTATTCCACCCCACTAGGGACCAAATCCACAACCTAGGTAGGTGCCCTGACCAGGAATCGAACCCGCAAGCTTTTGGTTTATGGGACAATGCTCCAATCACCTGAGCCAAACCTGCCAAGGTACATTATGGTGAATGCTTTTGAAAAAATATTTTCCTACATCTCTGACTATATCCTTAGGATAAATTTTTCAAAGTAGAATTATTGAATAAAGGACTATGAACCTCTTTAAGGTACTTGTACAATTCAGACAGTACATTTTAATCAGGTCACTGACAAAACAGAAGAGCAAAACAGGGACAGGATAATAATACTGAAATAATAACACTGGCTAATGTATACTGGGTATGTATCTCCTGTGACAGGAAGGGTGCTTAAGAGTTTTGCATGCGTTGGTTCATTTAATCTGTGAATTAATTCTGCAAGGTATACATACACAGATTTGTATGTATCTATGTATGTACCTTAAAACCAAGGTTCAAAGAAGTTATCTTGCCCAACATCACAGTTAGTAGGTGGCATAACTGATTTTAAATGCAGTTATGTATGATCCTAGTAAGTACTTAATGCTATGCTATAACATGTTATGTAAAAAGTTGAGGGAAAAATGAGTATTTCAGTCTAAAGAGAAAACTTGGATAGTGCACGGGCCACAGGAAGAAGGGGAATCATCAGGTTGCAGAATGAAATGGCATACGTTTCGATGGATAGAAATGCTTAAAATGTCAAAGTTCAGCTTCGTAACAGGAAGGCCATTCTAAAAATGAGTTTACCAAAAATGTGAGGGCTGTCTCCAGGTGAGCCTAATCCAATTACTCTAGGAACTCTTTAGAAGCAGAGAGTTTTCTCTGGCTGCTGGCAGAAGGAGGATTCAGAAAGATTTGAAGCACAAGAAGAACCTGAGAAACCACTGCTGGCTTTGAAGATGCAGGGACCAAGTTCAAGGACTGGAGAGCATCATCTAATTTCTGAGCGTACCTTGAGCCAACCACCAGCAAGAAGACAGGACATCAGCCCTTTAACCACAACAAGGAACTGAAATATGCCAACAAGCTGAATGAGCTTAGAAGTACAAGTCTTCCCTAGAGCCACCGATACGAACCCAGCCCAGCTTGATTTTGGCTTTGCGAATCCTAAGCAGAAAACCCATTTGAGCCCACGCAGACTTCTGAGCTACAGAACTATACGCTAATATTTTAAGAATAATGTTTTAAGCCCCTAAGTTTGTGCTAATTTGTGCAGCAAGAAAAAAACTAATACATGCTGCTTATAACACCTCGGGGTATCAATGTTCTGAAATAGAAGACTATGGGCCTTTATTCATATTTCTAAAGATAATGATATTTAATTATTTTAAAGAACCTGTTCATCTTAGATGTTCAATAAAAGCAATTGTGATCACACACAAAAAAATCTAATATAATGGGTAAATGGATAAACAAACTGTGGCACAATATATAATATTACTTATCAATAAGAAGGAATAATCTACTGATACGCACAACATGGATGAATCTCAAAAACAGGGTGCTGAATGAAGCCAGATGCAAAAAGTACATCTTGTATGATTTCATTAATGTGAAACTCTAGGAAAAACAAATCTGATTTTTACTGATAGAAAACAGAATGACAAATCTAATTTCACAGTGATAGAAAGGCTGGAGTGGGGGCACGTGGGTTGCCTGGTCCCATCCCCTTCCTGTCTGACTTTTCTGCCTCCACCTGCACCCTCAGCTGAGCGCTGCAACTGGGGAGGCCCACTCACCAAACACACCACCGCACACTCATTTCTCTCTCTGCCACTCTAGCAAGACTGAGGGCCCCAGCAGCCCCGAAGGTGGGCAAACAACACACTCCATCAAAGTCCTTAAAACACATATTCCAAAGGGAACTAACCAAGTTTTCAAAAAGCGATGTTACACGGATTTCTCTTTTCAAGTTCTTTTTAACGTCATGTTCCATTCATAGGCGTCACACTGGGAGGGTTGAGTATTCATAATTTAACACTTTTTTAAAAGTTGTATTTTAAATCAGTGGCAACCCGCAATGGTGACTGAGGAAGTCAGGATTCTGGCCCTGCCTTCAAAACAGAGATCAAGTATTTTGGAATGAAATGATTTGTTCTGGCAGCTCTAAGGTGAAGCTATAAACATGAGCTGCCACCTTCTGCCGCACGTGGAAGGCTCCACGGCAGGGGCTAAAGGGCATGAGCTCTGCAGCCACAGACTGCCGGGAAGCTGCCGCATCAGCCCAGGGCGCGTGCAGGTTTGACTTCTGGTTCTAGCACCAATTAGTTTTGTTAACCTGGCCAGGTTACTAAAACTTCCCAAACCTCATTCCTTTATCTGCAGAGCTGGAATTATAGCAATAACTTCACAGCGCTGTCATGAGCATTGGATTAATTACCTGCATTTTGTATCTTGGACAAAGTAGACACTTGCATGCTAATTCACCCGCCCCTTTGTCCACTGGCGCACCAATGGCCCTGAGAACAAGGGGGAAGTGGGAAATTGTTGAGAGCTGGGGAAGGGGTCCTTCCCCCCATACCTCTTTAGCCAAAGACACTGAAATAGAGGACAAGTTGTCAGTGACCAGAGGGGAGAGGGGAGGGAATTTCAGGGGAACTTCAGAGGAGAATGGGAAGGGTTTACAGGAACAAATATAAAGGACATATGGACAAAAACTAGGGGGGTTGGAAATGGGAGGGAGGAGGGGAGGGATGGGTGGGTTGGCTGGAGTAAAGGATAGAAACTGTTCTTGAATAATGATTAAAAATAAATTTAAAAAATAAAAATAAAAAATTAGGAAAGAAAAACGCTCTTCAAAAATTCATTTCTAAATTTGATTCTCGCTAAATGTGTGAATAATGATAATTTTATGGGAAACAAAACATTTTTATATTCATCAAGTAACAATGATTTTAGACCTCTAAAAGGGCACTTTAAAAGCACTGTTTATATTTCCATATTAATCAAAATGTTGGTGCTATCTTTTAAAAAATGGGATTTTTCCCTTTTATGATTTCAAAATTTCCATCTATGATAATATAATCCAAACTTATTGTGTGCTATGTGCCAAGTACAATGCCAAGAGTCTCTATCCTGAACACACAAAAACATCAATCTTAGCATTGCTATCACCTGGAATATATTTTTAAATCTGACTGCTCTTTCTAAGAGTCTACCTACTTATGGCAGCTAAAAATCACCCCAACTTTCCCACTTAATATATGCTAATGTCTTCAACTGCATTTATTATGAAACTAAAATGTACCATTTATTCCCTAATAACCTTTACAATTTATTGAATCAGTGACCCTACCTGGAGGGACTGGCAGGGAAATGCAACACACTTCTGATCATTCTAAGTGCTCCGTCAACAACATGAACCATTGTCACGATTATGTCAATTAAAACGACGAGGCGTTCGTCCCATGTATACCAGGTACGCATGGGGACACATGCTGGGGAGACTGGACTCGGGAAATATCAAGTGGCATGGATGGTACATCAGAGATTCAAAGACAGACAGGGCCCACTTTAGGGCTCCATTCAGCTGCATGGTAAAAGGCAGCCAAAAGTTCGCCTAATAAAGAGGCAGGACAGGGGATCAGGAGTGGTAGCAGCAGTGCATAAATGTGAATAGGTGATTCACCAGCAGCAAAAATTCCACCTGCACAAAGCAGAATGAACCATCAGAGGGTTTTCCCTTCTGATTGTCCAACCCTTTCTGTTTGTGCTGCCCTCACCATCCTGCAGTCACCACGGAATCATTTCTGAGTCCCCTGTTACTCCCCAAGTCCAGCCAGTCACCAAGGCCTGTAATTCTGTCTCCCTGGTTCTGCTCTCCTGTTGTCCCTCTTCTCTATCCCCATTGTCACTGTGCTATTTCAGGCTCTCAGAACATCTGTACTGGACAATTAACAGCTTCTAATTATTTCCCCTCTCTGCTGTTTCCACTTCTCTCCAATTCATTGGGTGCCTAAGGTAACCTTTCTAAGCCTCCACTCTACCAATTCCCCTGCTCAAAACGTACCAATGGCTCCCCTGTGCCTTCAGAGCAGACCATGAATCTTTTAACCAGACATTTAGGTCCATCTATGAGTAGGCTACAGCGCACATTGCTAAGCCTGCATCCCCACCACATCTTCCCCCACGAGAACCCTATGTTCAGCTAAGGTGGGCATTTGCTGATGGTCCTCTCTGTGCCTGTCTGTGACAGTCCCTCTTTTCCTGTCCTAGTCTGCCAGCTCCTTCTGTCAAAATATTACCCATCCTTGATACCCAGTGGAAATCCGCCTTCTCCATGAAGTCTTCCCTAATCCCCCAGCTAGAAGAAATTTCACGATCCTCAGAATTCCTACAAGATCGTATCTATAGTTCTCAGGACAACAGGCACTTTCTGCCACCACAGCTGTCTGTGCGCACACCCTACCCTCCTGCCAGCCTGGAGACCGTCTAGTTCCTGCATGAGCCTCGGGCACCAGGCCCACAGCACAGCGTAAGAAAATGCATTTGTTTCCTCGGGGCCTCAGGTTCCACATCTCTAATATGAACATAACCTAACTCACAGGACTACTGAGAGGATTAAATAAGACAATATATGCAAATCATCCCAGTAGTCGCCAAATCCAAAACTCCATTCTTCCCTTTCACAGAGCATAGTACTTATGAAACAAATAAAACCTTGCATGCTTTATGGATTGCAAAGAAATGTTGTTATATTTCTTTCACTGAAGGATGGAGGGAACAAACGAGCAAAAAAAGATCACTATGTATATGGAAGACACAAGTAGCCTGGTCCGGCTGCAAAGAACAATGCACACTGGGGACAGAGGGTAAGACTATGGAAGAGCCGGAATGTGCACCCGACAGCTTCAGGGAGTTTTACATTAGAAGGTAGCGGTGTTTAGAGCCCACCAGTCTGCATGATGGATGGAGGCTGGACCAGATCACTAAGAGGCTGCTGTCGTGGTCCCGAAAACAGGGCACAAACACCTGGCTGTGGCTGTGGCAGCCACAGGGAGCAGATGGGAATGGTTGGATTTGTAAGGTATGTCCAGCAAAAAAAAAAAAAAAATGACA
The DNA here is from genome assembly GCA_028533065.1 of Trachops cirrhosus. Taxonomy (NCBI): domain Eukaryota; kingdom Metazoa; phylum Chordata; class Mammalia; order Chiroptera; family Phyllostomidae; genus Trachops; species Trachops cirrhosus. The sequence continues at coordinate 28,816,343 of CM052543.1, read as the reverse complement.
GGGTAGGTGAATGCTGACAGACTGAATGACCAGAGAACTCTTATCAAGCTGAGTCACAGGACTCCAAGCTAGGTAATTAGGAGAACAGAAGAACCCCCGGGAGAACGGAGGGACAGCTGGCAGGCAGGGAGGGCTTGCGGGGAGCAGCACATGTAGGAAGGACACATTTTACTCTTTCAGTTTGGGGTGGAACACAGGCAGAAATGAGGAATTCATGCTCGGTGGTCCTGAGGGGCCGAGGAACCTCTCGAGAAACAAACACGAACCTCCTTCTGTATATGAGGGCCTACATGGACTCACTGAACAGGAGCCATGTAGGACAAAGCGTCCCACACGCTGGCCCCATGACCCTTTGATGATCAGGGGAGGTCTGCCTATCAGACAGCACCTGTTTGGGAGGAGGCGACTTCTAGGCTACCTTTCCTTCTTTAAACTGACAAGACATAATACTGCAAAACAGGATCCCCTGTTGTTTTGTTCTCAGAGAAATTCAGAGAGTTCATACCTTCCTAAGACAAAGAGCTGGTGTATATAGAGAGGATAAAGTCTAACTACAGCCTAAAATCTAGTCTGGCATTAGTGCCCAAAATTTATGAGCTGGATGACCTTGGGTTAGTCACTTAAACTCTCTGGGTCTCGGGTATTTTATTCATTAAGAGCTATAACAGTATTTCATGCACCAGAAAGGACCAGGAGAAGTCAAGAGGCCTCTCAGCCCTAAGATCTACGATTCAGGACTCGCTCTAAATGCTGCAGGTCAGACTGCACTGTCTCTGCACCCCTGGACTGTGGCTCACTGCAGGAGCCCACGTGATGTGGAGACGCTGAGAAACCTGGCAGGGCACACGCTGAGAATGGGGACAGAAATTCCAACTGTCAGGTCCCAGTCACAAGAAGATACAGCTAGAATATTAAAGCTGGCCCAGGGACAGAAGATAATTAATCTTCAAGGCAATAAAAATATTTAATTCATTCATCTGAGCGAAATGACAAGAGGGAAGATAGATATTTGCTTTTCCTCTCTCTGTTCTGACAAGGTTGCTCTGGATGGATCGTAGAATGTTTAATGAACATTTAATATAAGTGCCTGAGATGCAAACAGGTAAATGATGAGGGGCTGGGCAGCGAGCAGCGGAAGCTGACATTGTGAAGGCTGCAGTGAGGGCAGCCGTTTCCAGAGCAGAGCTTTGGGAAGAGAAGCTTATTTGCAACCATCCCGGTGACAACAAAATGAGAAGATGGGGATGGATATAAGGGGTGAAATCATAGCACTTGATCATTGAATAGACAGATAGGAAAGGAAGGAAGAGGTACACAGAAGCTCCTTGAGCTTCCTCTCCAGCATAGAAACTGAGAAGTCACCAAAGTAGACAAGAGGACAGGTATGGAGAGAATACGAAATGGGGGTCTCCATGTCCCGTGGATGGTCTTAATGGACAAGACAGCAGCCATCAGCAGTGAACACAACAATCCTCCCCTTACCTCAGCCTTGCAGGCCTCGAAGGCATGACCACAAAGTGCCAGAGCAGTCAGCCCACTTCTGCTCTATGCCCTGAACAGAGGGGTGGGTGTCTAGGGTCCAGGGAGTACATTTAGGGAAGTATTCAGGGACTGGGAGAGTAGCAAAGTAGAAGGAAGAGGAGAAAATGTGAGAAGCCCACCGCATTAGACCCTGTGCTAATTGTGTGTCTCATATATTTTCTTCCTTAGAGGGAGCTAATGAAGGCTCTAAAAACCAGAAAAGCATTTCCAAGGCTGCAAGTGACAGCATGGGCCATGGCCTGAACTGGCAGAGCAGAGCGGGGCGTCCTCAAGGAGAAGAGTCAGGGCTCTCCCGGCTGCCCCTGGCAATAGCTAACATGAGTGATCGAGGACTTAGGACCACTCTTAAGTATCCAGGATGGAAAGAAAAGGCTGTGGCCAGCGGTGCACAAGTTCAGGAAAGACTCTTCAGAAGGTCACCACCACACCAGGCTGAACCTGGCTGGGGCATTTCGCTGGAACTGCAGCCCTGCCTTTCTCTTCCCTTTATGTAACCCTGCAAGGAAGACAGGTGACTCTTGAGAAACTTCAAATTACAATCTCTCTTCAGCTTCTCTCTGTCTATTCCAATCACTTCTATGAACTGTTCAGATGGTGTTCGTTCTAGTGACAAGTCCTAGTATGACCCCAAAGTGAGAATATGTAGAAATTTCTATGAATGTGTCAGCCTCTGGGTGGAAACCTGCCTAAGTATGAAGAAGCATTTCTTCTTTCCTCCCCTCGCTTCCCTATGTCCCTTTCTTTCTTTCACCAAATACTGAGTACCTGCAAGGCCTACTAATTTGCAAATAAATATATACTTCCAAGACTAGAGAAATTACTTAGAGGCATTTAAAACCACCTGTTCTAACCTATGATAAAATAAAGTAAAATAAAACAAAATAAAGAAAGCTCTGCTTGAGCCACCTGACCACCAAGGCCATTAAAGCCTGATGTCCAGCACTGGAATACCTGAAAACTATCCCAATAGGCTTGTTCTATTCGCTGCACTTAGCTCAAGCCAGAGACTACTCGACTTCCAAATTATAAACTGCCTTACAAAACATGTGGCCCTTAAAGCTGGCTTTGAAAGATCCCGTGCAAATGGCTCACTTGATTAGCAAACTCTTCTATATTTATCAGAAAATGGGCACACGTTTCTGCGTTTCAATGATAACATCAGTGCTTGGTCCAAAGACAGAATCCCTTGAATTGAGTCCATCCAAAAGATTCAGGGAAAATTACCAGGGAGACTGTTTTATTCCCACCCTCTGGTTTCTCCTCAAAAGAGAAAGAGATGCTGTACAGAATTAAAATGGTCCAACAAAAACTGTCTTTAAAGCAGATTTCAGTAGCTGTATTGAAAACAATTTTCAGTCAAAGAAGCCCAATTTTCTCACAGAATATCATAAAAGTGCAACGCCCAGATTCCTGCGACACTCAACTTTTCTGACTTGGAGAATTTAGGCCCTAGCTCTGACGCAAGACCCACTCCCACCAAGCGTTCTTGGGGAGGCACCGGCCTCCTGGTAAACCAGGGCTGGCCCGAGGAAGGAAGGGATGCCGTTGTCTAGCAGGGATCCACGTAACCCAGGAACCCAACGCCAGCTAGACCCAGTTCCCTCCCTACTGGGTAATGCACAGGCGGAGACCACCCGGTATCTCTGAGTTCGTCTGCCAGGAGTCAGAAAGGTGATATAGGAGTGAAATCAGAAGGAGAAAGTGGATGTTCCTAGAGCCACATTAGAAATAAGGACAAGCGCATGACTGGTTATAAGAGCACTGGGCCGGCTTATGTTCAGCCCCTTCCTTTCTGGGCCTTCGTATGCCCATCTATAAAATGAGGAGCTTGATGAGCAGATCCTGAGGGTCCCAGTCAGCTGCGACAGGCTAGATTCTAGCCCCAGGTGAGCGGGTAGGTGTCCATCCTCCACACGGCAGTCCTGAGACCAGCATGAGCCGGCCACCTGTGTCTTCTCTGCATTTCTTCCTGTCTCCACCCAACTCATTGCTCAAAGCCTAACTCAAGTGTCACTGCCTTCAAGAAGTTTTCCTGACCATTCTCCTAATCAGTCACTCCTCTCTCAAGGCCCCTGATTTGTCTTAGTGCTCAGCACTAAGATTTGTCTTGAGACTTTCGGACATGGGTGTGATATAATGGGGGAGAGGTGAGGGGCAGAGAGAGGCAAATGGAAACATTACAACCCTTTCGTCATCACTGTGTAGAACTCTCAAACCCACTTCCGGCCCCCTGACAAACGCAGCTCTGGAAAGTCCAAAGGCTTGCTCTGTGGTTTAATACCAATGGCTAATGATGATTCTGTCTGAAACAATCTTTGGCTTTTTTATTGAGAAAAAGCCATTCCTGAGCTGCTAGTTATAAAAGCTTTGTGGTCTGTAGAGAAACAGAAGGCAAAATTGCCACAGGAACAATTACCTGCAACAGAAAGGCCTGGGGGCAGGGAGGGGGCTGGTGGGGCGGGGGCTGCGCTGGAGCCTCGAGAGGGGGTGCTCACGGCTCAGGCTCTGGGGGACAGTGCCGTGCTGTGGCCACCTGCCGCCGCTGCACCACCTTCCGCAGCGGCTGCAGGTACTCGAGGCCTGCTTTCTGACCCAGTTTTCTTCCCCATCTCTATTTAGCTGTTCGCTAGTGATGTTCCTGGCATGCCAATCAGATACTGCAGCCTGCAGTGCAGTTCGCTACAACAAATTCACAGTTCCTAGTAAATTCAGTGGAAAAGTACTGTGTCGAGCAGCCTAATTAAACTGACGTAATTTCCATAGCCGTACACTTTTATCAAATAAGAAAAAAAAAACACTCAGGAAAAAAAGAAGGAAATCATGTCTTTGGGATCTTATGAAATCACCTGTGGTTGCGATACATTTGAAGAATGATTCCGTTCAGTGTCCTTGGAGCCAAGCTGTCCAAGTCGTGGGTCCCGGGCGATACCCGGGATGGTGCTGGAAGGAGCACTAGATTACAAGTCTGCAGGCTCCTCTACAGACCCTCACTCACTCTGTGACCTCCGACAGGCTCTTTCCTGTCAGGGGGACTACCAAACAAAACTGTCATTAAAACAGACTGTTAGTATCTTATTCTCCAGACTGTCAAACTTACGACCAAAAAAAAAAAAATCATGTACTTTCATGGGACTAGTGAGACAGAGAACTGAACTAGAGGCCCCGATTCTAGTCCCAGTTCTGCCACCAGCTAATTGTGGCCTTGGGCAAACCACACCAGCCCTCATGACTTCAGAGACCTCATCTGCAAAGTGAGGATGATGAACTAGATGACCTCTAAGGTCCCCTTCAATGTTAATGCTCGCTTCTACTGCACAAAGGATTGAATCAGTCGGCACTACCATGGAGGGGACAGTTCTGAATGTCACCAACCTGGAGCACTTCAATCTGCCCACGCTGGTCTGCTTCTTCTCTTGGTGGGATTTAGTTACGTGTTCTTTCCCACTGTGTTCAAAGACCTTCTATTCCAAAAATATAAGAGGGATACTTGCCTCTTCCTCCTTTAGAAGTAACTCAGCAAAGAAGGTCACCTTTTGTCTCATTCCCCCCACCCCGGTACCACCCTTGGAAGAAGATGGCGCTACCCACGCAGAGGGGGAGTGAGGGTTACCTAGAAGGAAACCTGAGTGACACCTCTTGGATGACTTCAGGTGCCACTTAAAGGAATATCCTAGACATTGACCAGACAGATGATAAAGGTAGGGTGAGCCAAAAGGAGAAGGACCTTGCAGGGAAAGAGGACGGGTAAACAGAGCCAACCAGGACTCAAACATCAGGTTTCTCTTCTGACAGCAAACAGGGACTGCATGTCTGAGGGGGTATGGCAGACAAATGTTAGGGTGAGATGAAAGAGCATGCTTCGTGTAAACCCAACTACCAGCCCTAACCATTCCACCTCCCTCACATTCTGAATCCATTCGCTTCTCTCCTTTTTCACCGCCATAACCTTTGTCCAAGTTCTCATCAACTCGTGCTTCAATCACTGCCAGTCTTCAGACTCGCCTCTTATCTCTGCCTCCCTCCCTCCCCAGTCCATCCTTCACCCCAACACCATGTTGATCTAAAACGCTATTATAAGCAAGCCACTCCTCTCCATAAAGTCTTTCTACAACTTTCATCACCTTCAGAACAACGTAAGAGCCCTGCACAGCCTGGTTCCCGATGACCTCTCCTGCCTCACCCCTCACCATCCCCACAACCTCTGCTCCGGGCAGGCTAAAGTGTGTGCAGTTCCCTAAATGTTCAGCTTTGGGTCTTCATATGGCAGCTCTTTCTGCCTGGCACTCTGCCCTCCCCACAACTTCCCCAACCACCACCCCCACCACCACCACCACCACCACCACGCTACGCCAACCTCAACTTATCCTTTAGGATCCAGTTCAGACATGATGTCTTCTAAGAGACTTGTCTGACCCCCCAAATCTGGATCACATGTCCCTCCTCCTATGCTCCCACAAACATCTTTTGTGTATGTCTTCACAACCATCCCCATATTGAATTGTAACGGGCTCCTGATTCTTCGGTCTCCTCAACCATGTTTTAACATCTTGGAACCCCCAATACCTAAATACAGTGTTTGACAATGGAATTCAGAAAATGGTTGATGAGTGATGAGTAAATAAATAAATAAATAAATGTGGGAAACCAAGCCTACTTCACAGGAGGAAACTTAGTCTATTGAAGAAGCAAGGACCAGGAGAAACGTGAGACAGGTTAGGAGAAAAGAAGTCAAGGGACAAAGCAAAGTCTAAGGGTCAGACCAAGGATAAACTTGACAGTGGGGAAAAGAAAGGCAGAAACCACAGGAGCTCTAGCTGAGGGAGATGGATGTGATTCCACAGTCAGCATGGGAAGCTACAGATGAATCTTAGGGTCTGAGAGTAAAATTTTCTTCCTGCTAGAGTCTATAGTACTCTCCCAAGACTTAAAGGATAGAGAAGCAGCAGAGAAAAGTAATAAATGGTTTAGCTTGGACTCACAGAAAAAACCTGGAGATAAAGCCAGAACAAGCCAAGGCAGGTCGAAGAGAAGATGCTGGTAGGGAGAGCCTAGAGATACAGCGGAAGGAGAGCAGGGTTCGGAGTCAGGTGGCTCCACCAGTCACCAGCTCTGTGACCCTGGAGAAACCAAGCCTTTTTCCACTAGGAATCTTAGATTCTTCACTGGTAAATGGGAATATAACATCCATTTCATAGGACTGCTTAAGGAACATGTGAGACATACTGTACTTTGTAAACAGAAGGAACAAGGTAATTGGCACCTGTTCTTATGGGTGTTGACCAGAAGACTCTTCAGTCCCAAAGCATCTAGTGCTTATAAGTTGTTCCAGATTCCTTGTGAAGTGGAGGAACGCATATTGATTGATGAATGAGTGTCCTCCAAGATATGAGGGACCTGATATGCTACCGTTTTCTGTAGGAGATACTACTGGAAAGGGCAATGCTTAATCCAAAGGAAGAGTACTAATAACGATGAACTTGTACACGAGGTCAGGGCCCAGTGGGGATGGCACAGAATAATGTATTCTTTTGTGTAACTGTCACAGTATGGATGCCATATTGACGAGATGGCTGAGGAATCACTTCCCTATCAGACTCATACAGAGGATAAGGCAGAACCACATCTGCAGGAAATGAAGTGTCACCTGAATGGTGATCATCCTGGGCGTGGCCTTCCAACTGGAAAAAGGAAATGGGTATCAAGAGGAAAGGAAGCCAGGTGCCTTGGTTTGGACACAAAAATGTCAGGATGTCCCAAGAAGTATCTCTTGGGAAATAAAGTTTTAGACCAGGCTCTCCACTTAGGCAAGACAGCGCAGCAAGAAAAGGGGACGAGGCCAGAGTCAGGGGAGTTGAGTTGTGCCCAACCTCTGGAGCAAGAGACTCAGTATCTCAGCCCCAGGGACCAGTGAGTCTCGCTTCTCCTCCCCTGCACTTAGTTCCCCACTGCTCCCTCAATGTCCCTCGGACAAGTCCTCTCAACAATGCCAGCCTGCCTCAGCTGCGCTCAGTGGACTTGGGGTCCAGACTTGGGCCAACATGTTAAAGGAGGCCTACGGATCCCTCAAGACCTAAAAGGGAAGGTAGGATTGGGGGGCGCAGAATTGGGACCACTTTTCACCTACACACACTTTGAAAATTTCCCTCCAGGGCTAAATTTCACAAGTTCTGGTTTGTTTTAATAACGAGCTAACTGATGGAAATTTGTCTTATTGCATGAAATCTTCATAACACCTTATGAATCATATACCAGTCATTTATTCATTCCACTTTTACTGAGCACCTACTGCATGTCCAACATAGACAAAGGGGACAATGGAAAAAATGTGGAAATAATGTGTGCTTTCATGTCCAATGTAGATGGAGAGGAAAGATATGTATTCATGAAGCCTCTTTAAAAAAAAAAAAGACAAAACAAAATCTAGCTGTGAATCAGTACCGAAAGTGCTAATATAAAATATGGGCATAGGGGAGGGAGGGGTGAGACGAGGAGGGCCTTACGAGCTCAGGTGTGTGAAGACTTCACCGAGCAGGTGGAGTCTAAGCTAAACCTTAAAGTAAAAGTAGTATTCGGGTTAAAATTGGGGAAGGAAAATAGCACTTGAAGATTATGGCAGCATTCATTTACTCATTCATTCATTAAACAAACATTGGTAGAACACCTACTGTGTGCAGACACTGTGAACCTGAGATGAGTAAGATACAACAGCAAACGCTGGGAGAGCTAAACATGTGGCAGGTATTGTTTTAAGCACTTTACCTGAATTAATTCACTTAATCTTCCCAAAACCCCCATAGAGTAAGTTGCTGTTATTATCCACATTTTACAGATGAGGAAGATTAAACACAGAGAAGCTGAGTAACTTGACTGAGTACTGGAGCCAGGATTCATTCAGACCTAGGCTGTCTGGCTCTGAGCAGCCTTCCTTCCTTCCTTGTACAGATTGACTAAAGTGCCATTGACATGTCCATTAATGTGGACATGTCAATTTGATAGGCTCTGACATATGTATGAAGCCAGCAAAGCCCTGGCTGGTGCGTCTCAGTTGGTTGGAGCGTCGTCTTGTAGACCGAAAGGCCACAGGTTCAAGCCCCAGCTGGGGCACGTATGAGAAGGCAACTGCTCAGTGTCCTCTCTCTCACCTCGATGTTTCTCTCTCTCTCTCACCCCGCCTTCCTCTCTCTCTAAAAGCAATGAAGATAAATGTCCTCTGATAAAAAAAATAGTTATAAAACACCCAAATGTTCCCTAAGGCAACAACGACTCACTGACAGAAACAGGGAAGTCTGGTGGAAAGGTCGAAGGTCACTAGTTTGAGGTTTAAATAAAGACAAGTTTATTTTTATTTTTTTATACTATGATGTGATCCTTTACTTTCAGCTTTGTGAGGTCAGGGCTTGTGTCTTAATTTATTTCTGCATTTCTAGTTCTACTGGGTATAGTTATGCAGCTTCTGGGTCAGAAAGTGTGGTTTTTTTCCTAGGAAAATAGGAACCTAGAATCCATATCAGCTTTACTCATCCACTGTAACAGTGAGAGAAGTTTCTCTAACCTTTCCAGAAAATTAATTAAGTTTCTCCTTGCTATTATTAGCTAATTTTGTTTTACTTGGAGTAAATTCTTCCTAATCAGAACATGAACCTAAAGTTTTTTTTAAGATTTTATTTATTTATTTTTAGAGAGGGGAAGGGAGGGAAACATCAATGTGTGGTTGCCTCTCACGCACCCCCTACCAGGGACCTGGCCCATAACCCAGGCGTGAGCCCTGACTGGGAATCGACCCAGCGACCCTTTGGTTCGCAGGCAAGCACTCAATCCACTGAGCCACACCAGCTAGGACTAAACTGTTTTTGTTGTTGCATTTTTTCCATTACCATTTAGTTCTCCTTATACCCCCTCCTGCCCCCCACAATCACCACATGGTTCTCCAGGTCCATGAGTGCTTTTTCCTTTATGCTCAATCTCTCCACCCCTACCTGCCCCCGCTTAGCTGTCATGCTACTATCTATGAGACTGTCTCTATTTTGCTTGTTAGTTCATTTGTTCATTAGATTCCACATATGAGTGAAATCATATGGTATTAGCTTTTCTCTGACTGGCTTATTTCACTTAGCATAATGTTCTCCAGGTCCATCGATACTGTCACAAAGGGTAAACTTTTCTTCTTTTTTATAGCCAAGTAGTATGCCATTGTGTAAATGACGAGTTTAGTTTTAGAGTTGATGAGTTAAAGTTTATATTCAGCAAATATCCAGAAACAGGGTACTGGAGAGGGGCTTGGCCACTAGATGTGGAAACAATGAATTCAGAATCTTCAAGTAAAGATAAAAGTAAGATTCCACCTGAGGAAAAATCCCTGAGGGAAAGAGCAGGGGCTAAGAACTGAATCTGGAGAGGAACGCAGGACAGAGGACAGGAAGGCAGGAAAAGAGATGCAGAAAATGTGAGAAGATAAAGAGACATACACCATGCTATGAAAACCAACAAAGAAGGAAGTTTCCAGAAAGTCAGATGCCCCAGAAAAGTCAAGGACAATAAAAACACTGCATATAGCAATTCAGAGCTAGGGGAAAAACCTCAGAAATAATCTAGTCTAATGTTTCTCTGAAAAGATAAAGGGAATCTGGATAAGGTTATAGTCTAGTTAACAATAGGTACTGTACCTATGTCAGTTTCCTAGTTTTCACATGGACATACAGATGCTCCTCAATTTATGACAGAGTTATGACCCAACAAACCCATCGTAAGTTGAAAATATCAAGTTAGGTGCATTTAATACACCCGACTTACTGAACATCAAAGCTGACCCTGGCCTACCTTATGCGTTCACAACACTTAATCATCCAACAGTTGGGCAAAACCAGCTCGCTGCTGCTGCCCACATCATAAGAGAGTATCATACCGTGTTGCTACCCCAGGAAAAGATCAAAATGCAAAATTTGAAGTATGATTTTTTTAATGTGAATTGCTTCTCATAAAGTCAAAAAATCATTAGTCAAACCATAGAAAGTCGGAGACTATCTGTAGAACTACATGAGATTCTACCACCGCGGGAAGCTGCGGGAAGGGCACACGGAATTCTCTATTCTGTTTTTGCAACTTTCTCTGAGTCGATCGTTATTTCAAGAAAAAAAGTTTTTTTGTTTTTTGTTGTTTTTTTTTTAAGAGGAACATCTTATATACGCCAGGCATTATACTGGACATTTTTAAAATAAATGATTATTTTAACCTTCAAATAACCCTACTACGTAAGCATTATTATTCCCATTGCACAGCTGACAATGCTGAGATGCAAAATAAAGGACTTTCCCAAAGTCACCCACCCAGGTGATGAAGCAGCTAAAACGTTAACTTCTTCAACAACAACGAACATAAATTCCATCTAAAGCAGCCCTGACAGGTCGCCTCTTGGCTTCTTCATGAACAAGCCCCAGTCTTGATGCTTTATATCTACATGACTTTAGAAAAGCTACCTAAGCCCATTCTAACCCCAGTTTTCTCATCTGAAAAATGGACCAATAACTTCTATCCTAATTAACTCACAGCACTGTAGTGAGATTCCAAGGAGATAAAGGGTGTGAAAGCCCCTTGCAAACTGTAAAGTCGGTGAGGGAATGACATCCTGAAACTGACTGCGAATGAGGTCAGCCCTGGCAAAACAGACAGAGGGGAGGAAAAAATATCTGCACTAGCAACTCCTGCTGGCCTGTCCTTTTGGATAGTGTATGACCCTGGAGATGCACCAGCTACTGGCAGCATCTGGCCAAGGGCAGGCAGTCCTCTCTGCACAAGCCTGTATCAGCAAACTAGACCCAATCACCATCCTCCCCCACCAACTCCACTCTCCCCCAGCCCCACACACATATGGTGTCCTTGTCTATGCAGATGTCTTATGCCCCCAGAGGTTTCAGCTCTTTGTAGATAAGCACTCTGCTAGGAGGCTACTGGAAACATACCCCCTGGGGTCCCAGCCCTTGGTCCCCAGCCCTTGCTCAAGCTGTTACTACTGAAGCCAGGCTGTCCTCAGTGCACCTAGAGCTTAAGAAATGAGGTCTAGATGCTGATGGAGCTGACCTCTACCAGTGACACCCATGGTGTCCACGGTGCTAGAGCTAGGCAAAGGTGAAGGAAAGACACACACTGCAGTGTTAAAGCAGAGAAACCCCTATCTCAAAGGTAGCTTGGCGTGGTACCGAGTTCTGCTTATGGAAATGCTCCTCTGGATTAAATGGCAGATCATCTCAGGAAGGAGGCCAAGCTGCACTACTGGTTCGTCAGCCAGGCACAGCACTGGAGGAGGGATGCCAGTGCAGCCTGACTCCCCCAGCTTGATCCAAAGGCATGGATCACTGCCACACCAGTGATCCCACCAAGAGTCCTCAAAGGAGACCCATAGCTGGAGGGTGGGCAGGCCTTGCAGCCTGGCTCCAGCTCAGCCCTTCTCTCTAACAACACTGGTGCAGCCCTATGTGAAGCCCACGTTATGTGGACCAAGTATCGCCTATAACTGCTCTTCCTGTTTCCTAGCCAGTCTCCAAGGGCAGCCAGGGAGAGCTCTGATTGCATTACTTCTATTTAAAAACCATTCACAATTCTCACCGCCTGCAAAACCAAATGAAGCCCAAATCTCATGGCCTAGCATTCAAAGACCATCTCAGACTGTCCCCAGTCAACCTTCATAATGTTGCTTCAGTTATTCCCTTTTGTGTTCTTTAGGCTCCAGCCGAAGTGAACGACTTCTGATCCCTAAACTCAGCCTGTGACGCCTGCCTCTGCACTTCGCTTAGGCTGCACACTCCATTTGGAGCGCTTCCTTCTTATCCAAATCCTGATTTCCAAGCTATCAAACCCCACCTCCTGCATAAAGCTTTCCCTGGCTATTCTAGTTCCCATTGTTTTAAGCTACCTATTATCATTACCAGGGGAGATCTTATAAAATACCGATGTCCAAGCATCACCCAGAGGTTCTGACTTAATCAATATGAGGCAGCATCTAGGCACAATAGATTTTTCTTTCTGAAGTTCCTAAGGTGTTTCTAATTTGCAACCACATTTAAAAACCATTGTCGTAGTTAAAAGTGATCTCTCCCTTCATTGAGCTCCCGTAGTACTTTATCTAAATATCTTTTATGACATGTCACTTCTAGCTTCTTTTATAGATATTTTAGTTTGAAAAGTATTGAGTTTACTTTGTGTCAGGCACTGTTGTAGGTATTGGAATACAGCAGTGATCACACCAAAACTCTTGTTCTCATGGAGCTTATATACTTTTTTTCTTTCTTTCTTATTTATTTTTCAATTACAGTTTACTTTCAATATTATTTGTATTGGTTTTAGGTGTACAGCATAGTGGTTAGACAATCAT
>CM052543.1:28785822-28803336 GCA_028533065.1 Trachops cirrhosus | reverse complement strand
TATCTTGGCTGTTGTAAATAACGCTGAAAGGAACATAGGGATTCATACTTTTTTTGAATTAGTGTTTTGGGTTTGTTCGGCTAAATCTCCAGAAGTGGAGATTTAGGTCATGAAGCAGTTCCATTTTTAATTTCTTGAGGGACCACCATATTGTTTTGCATCCCCACCCATAGTGCACAAGGGTTCCCCTTTCTCCACATCCTCACCAACGCTTGTCATTTGTGGATTTATTGACGTTGGCCATTCTGACAGGTGTGAGGTGATATCTCATTGTGGCTTTAATTTGCATCTCTCTGATAATTAGTGATGTTGAGCATCTTCTCATATATCTACTGGCCATCTGAATGTCCTCTTTGGCAAACTGTCTATTCAGGTCCTTTTCCCATTTTTAATCAGATTGTTTGGGGGGTTTTTGGTGTTGAGTAGTAAAGTTCTTTATAAATTTTGGAATTTAACCCCTTATCAGATGTATGACTGGTGAATGTGTTCTCCCATTCAGTAGGTTATATTTTCATTTTATTGGTTGTTTCCTTTGTTGTGCAAAAACTTTTTAATTTGATGTAGTCCCATTTTTTTAAATTTCTTTTGTTTCCCTTGTCTGAGGAGATATGTCAGAAAAAACATTGCTAAGAGAAACATCAGAGATTTTACTGCCTATGTTTTCTTCTAGAAGTTTTATAATTTTGAGTCTTACATTTAAGTCTTTAATACATTTTGAGTATATTCTTGTGTATGATGGAAGAAGGTGGTCTAGTTTCATTGATTTGCAATGCATCTGTCCAATTTCCCAGCACCATTTATTGAATAGACTGTCTTTGCCCCATTGCTTGCTCCTGCCTCATGGAGCTCACATTCTGAGGGCAAAAGGAAGAGTGTGCACAGAGGCACAAAGGTGTGAAAGGGGTCGTGTTGTAGAACTCCCCTTGGCTGGAGCAAAAGGTTCACTGAACTTGGACGTGGAAGATGAAACGGGCAAGGCAGGTCTGTGCCAACCAGGGGAGATTCTAAGTGCCAGGCTGAGAGACGGAAACTTTACTTTGTACATATATAGAAAGCTGCTTCACATTACTCATCATATTACATAATAACTCATTGAACTCCAAATCCTTTTTGAAAGAAGCTCAGGTGAAAACAAACATTTCTCAATTGGTATTATTTTCAAGTCCGCTTCCTCCATTAGACTCAATTCAACTGGCTCTGAGCATTAGTAGCTTTCAAAAGACACTGAACCTATGAACAAAGGCGTGACTAAGTAAGTGCACTAATGAGCTGATCTGAGGGGTCACGAGCAGGAGAGAGGTGGCTCAACATTGCACCGAGGTGTGAGAAGGACAAGGGGAGGGATGGTGATGGGCAGACTGGCGGCAGATCTGACGGTTAGGAGACTTGTGATTAGACAGGTGAGAGGCCACCAACTAGATTAAAGACAATGGGGACAGAGAGAAAAGGGCAGAAGAGGGAGACACAGCTACAGGACCTAGCAGGCGGCTGGCAATGGGGACAAAGAGAAGGAAGATATCAAAGTCTCACTGAAGTTCAGAGCCAGGACCACTGGGGGCGGGGGGGTGACAATGCCACTGGAAAGGGGAGGTGGAATGGGAGAGTGAGGGGCTGTACAGACAGCACTTCATTTAACCCTCACACCCCTGGGGGTGTTATCACCATGACCCCTGACATCATCGCTGCTTTTTGTCCATGCTCGCTCTGCTTAAGCCGCACTAGCTGCCTTGTTGTTTCTCAGATGGGTTGGGCTTTGCCTGGGTCACTCTTCGCCATATACCTGCGTGGTCAAGGCCCGCACCAGCTCCACTTCTTCGCTCAAATGTCACCATCTCAGTGAAACCTGTTAAAAACTACAGCCTACTCTTATCCCAGCCCCCCTCCAGAATTCCCAAAGTCCCTTGCCTGCTCTCTGTTTTCTTCTTTTTATTGTACTTACTACATTCTGACATATATTATGATTTTCTTATTATGTCTACGGTTTAATGTCTGTCTTCCCTCATTAAAATGTAAATTCCATGAGGACAAGCATTGCTATTTCCCAAATGCCTTGAACAGTGGCTGGCACAAAACAGGTACTCAATAAGCAATTGTTCAGCGAATTATCTCCATTTTATTTTACAGATGAGGAAACTGAGACGCAGAGCAGTTACTTCCTGAAGTAACACAGTTTCCAGTCCATCTGTCCAATTCCACCTTCCACTCTGCCAGAATGTCTTGCGTTAGACGAGCCAACTTTGAGGGGACGGGCGCATCTGGGAGGTGATGGTGAGCAGACAGTGAGGAATGTGAGATTCGACCCAACAGCAGCCATGCTCACAGACCGGAGTGGGCCCAGCTGGGAGCAAGTCCAGGTACGCGGGGCCTGAACTGCCTACAGCCTCGGAAACAAGCACCCTCACCACAGCCTCACTGAGAGAACCGATAGCTTCATTTTCCAACTGCGAATTTGAAGAATCAGGCCAGCTTCTCCAGCAAGGCAGCTCCTAATTTTTCCAGCTGTCTAAATTGTCAAATTAAAAACTTATCTTCAAGGGAATGTATTTAACAAAGGGACATGTTCTATTTCCCTTTTCACCACCCATCCGGTAGATCTGCAATTGGTTTGCCACCTCATCCCTTCGCCTAATCCACAGAGCACGGGCTCCTTTTACAGCGCAGTACATTAACGCACTGGAGCTGCTCAAAATAAACAGGGCTGGCAAAGTGTAATTATTTCCAGCAAAAGAGTTGGTGCTGCATTTTGACAGTCATCTGATATATTACCGTACTTGATGCTAAACTGTGAAACTGCAAAAATAAAAGAAAGCATTTTTTTAAGTTTCCACAGTCCTCATTATTAAATTATAAAGCAGGTCATTATGATGAGTCAGCCCAAACCAGAAGGGTAACAATGAGAGACTGCAGGAAGCTTGACTTCTTT
Source organism: Trachops cirrhosus (assembly GCA_028533065.1). Lineage (NCBI taxonomy): Eukaryota > Metazoa > Chordata > Mammalia > Chiroptera > Phyllostomidae > Trachops > Trachops cirrhosus. Next base: position 28,800,413 of record CM052543.1, on the reverse strand, counting down.
GTATAACCTCCACCATCTGTGATCCAAGGCCATTGTGAAAATTAAATGAGATAGCACACCTAGCCCCACACCTGGGCCCTAACAGGTCCTCAGTAAATGTCAGTTTTCGTCCCTAATTATTACTGTTATTGTCCCAGCAGTGGAATTTGAAAACCACCTCGATTTGTCCATTCTGTCACAACTCCATCATCCCCACCAGGGAAAGGCAAGTGAACAGGTAATTCCCACATGGGGTATGAAAGCTAGGGAAGAGGGAGACACACAGGGCCATGGGGGTGCGGAGAAAGAGCCCCTCACCCTTCAGGGGAGCAAGGCCTGAACTGAGCTAGAAAGCAGAACAGAGGTCAGCAGAGTGTGGAGAAAGGTGAAAAGGACAGCGAGGCCTAGAAGCCAGAAAGAGAAGATGATTTGGGGAAATGGCAATTAAAACAGCGTAGAATGACCAATGCAGGGGGAATAGATGTATGTGGACCTGCAGTGGCCCCTCTCTTTGTGTTAACGTGACAGAATGCACTGACTCCTCAGCACGATGGGAAGTGGCTGCGTGTCTCCTGTAGCCCACCCTCCCCAGTCCAAATTTCTGGAGGAAGGTGATCTCTGGCCCCTGCCATGGAGCCTCCTGTGCTTGCTCTCAAAGATGACAGGACAGATCTCTCTTAAAAGGAGGACTTGACGAAATCTAAGCTACCCAGTGGCAATGTCGGAATGTGCTGAATCAGCTGCACTTCAGGAAACAGAGCGTCCTTGGGAGACAGGGCATATCACTTTCATACAGAAAATCGCTCCTGTTCACAAAGGACAAACTGTGAAACGTTTAAAGTTGGCCTTCAATTATTAAACAAGCCCAAATGAGCTCTGGCAGGAAGACGGATCACATGCACTCACAGAGAGGGCTCTGGCAGGCCAGCCTAAATTGTGTTGGGGTTATTCATCAAGGCCCCAGCAGCCAGGGCGAGATCGAGGGCTCGCTCAGAGATCGCGGGGTCATGTGGTACCCAGAGCTTTTGGAGAATCCTAGGAAGAGACAGTCACGTCCAGAGCAGGGTAGAGAGCGCAGTGAGAACCCAACTCTCCAGAAAATGTGTTTTTTTCTCTAGGTGTGACAGCCACGCTGGCGAAGATTGCACTAGCTAACAACTTTTCGATCCCTGGTTGGCATTTTCACGCCAGCCAGCTATTGGCTTCCTGTGTGGTACTTAGGCAGTTACTGTGTTGTCTCCCCCGGGGGTATGTTTCTGTCCCCTAAGACCAGCAGAATGCTGAGGTGACACTCTGGGGGTCACAGCTGCCTTCAAAGCCTGCTCTCCTGTTTACAGCTGCATGGCTTACAGTCTGTTTCCCTAATTATAAATGTAGATTCATGGGGTTGTTGTGAAAATGAAATAACACACGTTATTAAACAATAATGTGGCAAAAGAGGAGACCCTTATATTTTGCTCCCTGCTCCCCTACTCAGTTTCTTCATGTCCTAGAAAAATTAGACCGTTTTCCTGTCTGGGTGCTGGGTTTCCTTTTTCTTTTATTTTAAATCAAAAGAGTTATCCTTTGGGGCCTCTGCTTGGTTTGACTTTAACTTCCCCTGGGGGTTGCCCTTATAGGAAGAAATCTCGGTAATGATTCTGACCTCGACAGTCCACCCCACGTGGATATACCTCCGATCAGGTTGCTCCCTCACTGACTCTCCCATGAGATCGGCCTCTTTCCCTGCCCCTGCAACCTTCTTTTCCCTCACAGCTGCTTCCTCCCTGTCTGTGGTGCAGCCCTGCCACAGGCCCAGGGAGCACCCTCCAGGCCTCGCTAGCCTCTTGCCCCTCGCCTGGTTTGGCTACTAGATCCAGAGCCCTTGGAGAGCAGGGCCCGCGACTCAGTGCTCTCTGTTCCACAAGCAGCACAGAATCCAGCACACGGCAGAAGCTGGCCAGGGCTGATGGGGTGAGAGGGACACTGTGCCAGAGGGCCCAATCCTGGGACATGTTCTTAGAAGTTCTGTCTTGAGGCCAAGAAAAAATTTCCTAGGATGGAAGCACTCCAGGAAGCCCAGGCAATGACAAATGAGCTGAGCACAGGCAATCTCTAAGACTCCTGGGACTCCTGGAGCCTTCCCACTCTTCCGCACGGTCCGCACTAGGAGCAGTTTGTGTGAATGGGCCTGGACAGGGTGCGGACAGTGCGGATTCCAGACTCAATGGAAGGAAGTGCTGCAGAAGGACTGATGAGGATACAGAGAGTGAGAGAGTGGAACCAAAGGTGACTGGGATGTGGAGTCCTGGTCACAGGGGAGAACAACTTAATTTAACCCAGTGCTGGGTGCTAGGGATGCAGAAATGGGTGCATACATGGTCCCTGCCCGCCCCATCCCTGAACCCCATCACCAGACCCAGTGTCCTGGACTGACACTCTGACTTACTTATCATCTTCTAGACCACAAGCCCCTTGAGGGAAGAACCTATGTCATAATGAACGCCACGTCAAGCATAGTGACTAGCACAAACCCAGGTCTACCGATTACTAGCTCTGTGACCCTGAGAAGTCACTTAAACTCTCTAAGCCTCTATTTCCTGGTCTGTAGAGTGGAGATAATAATAATCTCTACAGCCAAGGGGGAGGAAATGAGACCTTACTTAGCCCAATGCCTGATGTAGAGCCAGTACTCAACGATTAGGTAGTAGTAGCACTATAAAGCCGACACCAAGCAAATGCTTGATGAACTGGGGATAAGAGAGAGGCATAAACATTCAAACAGATGGTGACAAAATTACGTAATAAAAAATATACAAGGAATACATCCGAATTGCCATAAGAGCAGAAAGGAAAGAAAGCACCTAATTCTGCCTGACCAGATATAGAAACTTTCACAGAGGAGGTAAGTAACACTTGGATTAAAATTGGGTCCAAGGAATGGCATGTGCAAAGGCCCATGGGCAGGACAGAGAATCTGGCGTGTTCAGGAATTGCTAGATTGGCTACAAGCAATGGAAGGAGTATGCAAAGGGGCAGTGGTGACACACGGGCTGAAGAGATCAGTAAGAGCCAACATTTCCCTGCAAGCTCGGCCAAGGAGGCACTGGAGAGCCACTGCAGGGTTCCGAGCAGAAAATGAATGGCACAGGCACTCTGGTGGATACACAGGAGGTGGATAAAGGAGGCAAGACTGGAGGTAATGCAAGGCAGTGGTTTGGGTTGGGGGGAGGGAACAGAGGCAGGGGTAGACAGGTGGGGAAATGAAGCCAGCTCAAGGAGCCACGTGGAGGCCGAGCCTCAGGAAAACTGCAACTGGCCCTTGGCCCTCCCCAAGACTCACCACATGAAGCATGCGTCTGTGAGTTAGATGAATCACCCTCTCTCCACATTTGCTGCTTTACAATTTGTGCAACTACAGAGGAGCATGAATATGGAAAATTCCAGCTGAAAGCTTTGACCGGAGTGAGCAGGCTCAGAGGTCACAGTCACCACTGACGACTGGACAAAACCACCTACAACAGGCCTGGGACCAAGGCCAGCCCTTTTCCACTCACATGCAAACCTGGCGCCCAAGTGCAGCAACAAAACCTTTTAGGTGTACTTTTTTTAATGTCATTTACAGGAATTCAAGGTCCTCCAAGTACTTCAGAGAAATGGCTCTATCTCATCTCATTGGTTCTTGAAGAAAAAACAGTCGTCTCTCTGCCTGACATGTCTGGGTACCAGCAAAAAAAGACACAGTGACTCGCCAAATCTCTAGGTCCCCAAAGTCTGTCAGTCAGTCTGTCTGTAACAAACACACGCTCTTGCTCCCCTCAACGCACACACATACCTCTCTCTAACTCTCCCTCTAACTCTCTCTCTCTGCAGTAAGAATAGATACTACTGTCCTGTGAATGGAGCTGGATTCCAATGGCCTTGGTGGGGTGCACAGGAAGGGGGAAAGCAGGGTTCGGGGCCATACATGACCACTTCTGCTAAACAAAAATGGTTGCCTTTGCCGCTTCCAGCCCTGGTTTCAAACTAATTAGACAGAGCTAATGAGTAGGCAGCAATGGTGCTTGGTTCAGCTGTTCCAGACACAAGTGTTTTTTACTTATTAAAAATAAAAACACCCAAGGGCTCAATTTGGTAAAAAAAAATGTACACAGAGAAGCACATTTCCTCTTTTAAAAAAAAGTTTTGCATTAAAAAAGATATCTGTTTAATAAGTATCAAAAACCAAATGTACAAGAGCAAGTTCCCTGGCAGCATCTGTGAGCGTTTTCAGAAGTGACTTCAAAGGACATTAGAGAGAAACTCAGAAGACCTGAGTTCTAGTGCCAGCTCTGCCCTTTACCAGCCATGTAATCTTGGATAAAATATGAAGCTCCCTGAGCCTCAGCCTCCTCAGTATCAAATGCCTGTCTCACAGAGTCTGGGGGAAAGGATGTAATTGGAAGTGTTTTGCAAACTATAAAGCACTTTGTCAACACCTACTCAGTCAACAAATTTTTACTGAGGGTCCATTATGTGCCAGGCATTGTTCCTCTTCGACTGCTACCATCGTTGCCAGCACTGCACCTCTTCAGCGCATCACTGGGTGTCAGTTTCAAACACAGCCTAGTCTACGGTCCCAAGCCACCAGCTTTTCCCCCATTGAAGTATTAGTCATTTGCCTCCATCAGGAGATACTTAATGACATCTCAGCCCTGGCGGGCCTTAGGACATGTTAGTACAAATGATGATGAGGACAAGGACCTCCTGCTGCCTCTGCTACCCCAAAGGGCCTAAACCTGAGAAGCTTCCAGAACCTTCCTCTCCACAACAACAGAATGAGATGATTCTTACAACCAGGGCTAAAGTAGGTGAGCAGATGGTAAGCCTGCATGGCTGTGTCCTTCTGGGATCAGAGCACTTAGCTCCTTGTCCTCATCAGGTGACTTTTACCTGCAGGCTCAGCTCCATCCCTGACCAGTCAGTCCTGCCCTCAGTTAGGAAAGGTTTAAAGCATCTAAGGTCAGCAGCTCAGAAGCCAGCTCAGTGTGCTGCCATCCCGACCCTGACCTTGTTCCTTGGTTTTCATCCCTAAGCATCTGCTTTATTCCAGAAACTATGCCCTGCTTCATGCCAGGGGTCCAGCAACTATAACTCTGAACTGTTTCTTCTATCTGAATCTCCACCTAGTGAACCGTTCCGCCAAGACCACAGTCCTGCCTTACTTACAACAATTCTAAGAGATCATCTTGATGCAAAATCTACCCAGGAGCCTCCCGGGACCAGAGGTCCTAGGAATTCATCTCCACATCCCCCAGGACGCAGCTCAGCATCTGGTGTGCTGTAGGCACACCATACATACTGACGGAGTGCAAAGCTTACGCACTTGCCTAGATGACCACGAAGTGCCGGCTCCTATGCCCCTTCCCACTCACGGGACCTCCTTGATGCCATGTCCTCTGCCTGCCGTGCTGCTCCCACAACTCCAGGCCCCGGGCATGGTCTCGGGGGTCAAACCTACTTACCCCATTCCCAGTATGTCCCCTTTGTCATTTAGTGCCTTCTAAGAGCCAAAGTGCTAAGCAAGTTCTGAAGTCTGGTAGTGGGCTCGGCGTCCCAAACCCACCCTTTACTCCCAGAATCTGAGAGTCTGAAGGCTCAGTCTGGGCCATCTGGCTCCTTCTGGCACCCGTGTAGTAGAAAGGATTCATGATCTGTTCAACGAGCACTGCTAAACACCAAAATCCATGAAAGGGAGGCTCTCTTCAAGATGCCGAGGCTGACACAGAAAATGTCTCACTACGGCCTAGGAAAGAAGGGCTCTGGGTAGATCTGGACCCCAGCATATCAGATTTTGGCTTTATGATGTTGCTCTAAACCTGATAATAGGAAACCTTATTTCTACTTCTTGATTTCTATTTCTTTCCAGATCAGCAGATGGAGAGTATATATAACACCAAGGGAAAGTGATGACCTAAAATTTAGTCCTGGTCTCTTCCATTCACTGGCGGTGTGACCTCAGGCAAGTCACTCTCCTTACCTGGGTCTCTTTCTCCTTCTTTGTACAGGCATGGACTTAGCCGGGGTGATCATTTCTAAGGACCTTTCTATGCCTGACATTCAGCAATTTCCTTGCTACTCAAAGTGTGGCTCTCAAACTGCAGCAGAAATGCAGAGTAGACCTACTAAGTCCAACATGCAGAATCCAAATCTGCATTTGAACAAGATCCCTAAATGACTTACGTGCACATTAAAGTTTGAGAGACACTGTTCCACAGCTCCTCAGAAAGAGCCAGGCCGACCTGAAGCATGACATCTTCTGCAAGGAGCTGGAAGAAGAATGAGTCTGTCACAGGACTTGACTAAGCGTGATTAGAAGCAGCTGGCCAGTAGTAAGGGCCGGGAGAAATGCTGCAAGATCCTTCTGAACTCAGCTGTGATCCATAAAATATCTCTCAAGTGCTTAGAGCCTTCTAAATTTGAAGTCTTTAGTTAAAATGACTTAAAAATACTAATTATGCACGGAAGTCTAACCATGAACCAGGCATTAGCGAATGCGGGGCTGCTCCTGCTGTGCTGGCGTGCTGCCAGCAGGCACTGCACAGAGCTCGCAGATCAGTACAGGGGTCGCCTCTAACACCACCGCCCTCCTCCCACCCCACTGATCTCCTGGCTGGCCCCAGCCTCCCAGAACTTCAGGCCCCTTGGCGTCCCACAGACAAGACCACACTTAGAGGAATGCTGCCTAGAACCACAGAGCAGGGCAGAGGTGGGCGATGGCCACAGCCTCTGAGGTCACTGACCCACAGAGTCAGAAACGAAAGAAGAGGAGAAGCAGACACTGGAAGCAGCAACAGAGTAAACAAATCTTGTCCTTGCTTCCAAATCCAGGGAGAATACGGGTTCTGGCTTGGGGACCATCCAGCTGAAAAAGTCTTATTCAGCCAATGAGGCTCTGAGACAAGCAGAGAAATCACCCGAGCCCTGGATCCTAGTCCCAGACCTACACTGCTGTGCTATGTGTCCCTGGGAAGCAGCCTCTTGCCTCTCCCCCTCCCCTCCAGATGAAGAGTCACCACTTGCTTCTCTGATTTGGGATTCTACTACACACTGTAGAATTATTCATCTTTGTTTGCAAAGTCCCATCACCCACTATGCAAGGGCTATATCTCAAATGCCTGTTTCCTTAGCAATGGAGGGAACAGAAAGGAGGAGGGAGGGAGGAAAGACAGGAGGGGAGGCTTGGACTTGATAACTTTGCAGGGCATCAGCAAGTTGAAAAGGAAGCCCTTTCTTGGGGCATTCTCAATGTCACAGTGCCCATTTTTCATCCTGAGCACACTGTGAAAAAATAACTGATAACCCTCGGAGCCCGGTGTCAAAACTCCTCATTGCACCTGCCAAAGGCTCCTCTTCCACCTTATAGTTTCAGGATCACACAATAACCACATACATGGTCCACTCACTGGGTGAGGATTTCTGACCACCTGATTTCCCCTACCAACTCTGATAGAAATCTCAAGTGCATATCTGCCTATAAAGCTCTCCATAAGCCATTAGCTATAGCTATACTTAGTCTCCTAAACTCAATCTTCCAAACTTCTAAAGCTTACACAGAATCTAAAGGAGCAAGGTGACAGGACTCCTGATTACCTCCTGATTATCCTTCTTCAGTAACCCTACCATTACTGCAGTGGGGGACACGGGCCAGATTACTTCAAGTACTTAGTAAATGGACAATGGCCTGCCCCAGTCCTCTCATCGTAAGCGATGAGGGCTTGCCTCTGTGAGTCCTCACTGAGAGCTGAGCCCTGGTGGACCTCTAAGATGCACCTTCTCCTAGGATGCCTTCTCTGACCATCACCATCGCCCCACGTGCCCATCCCAAGACTCCCTCCCTCATCTGACATGGCCTCCGTCTCACCCATGCATTGTAAGCTTTGTGAGGACAGGACGGTAAAACCTGTCTCTGCATGTACAGTGGCCTACACACAGGGGTCATCCAACAGATGTTTCATGAGTGAATGAATGAAGGGACCAAGCAATGAAAAATGAATAAGCAAGAATCAAAGATCCCTGGTTTTATCAGTGTCAGTCAAGACAGCCCTTTAAACTCATTGTGAGTTAGGCCAACTCCTTAGTTCAGAAGCAAGAACAGAAAGAAAAGACCCGAGAGGTTAAAGCTGGGAAAAAGTTGGGACTCAAATTGGCTTGGAGTTTTTCTGGTCCAAGGTATACTAACAAGTAGGCTATGCTCACCTACTTCAGGTTCTGCAATGTGGGCCTTTTACCAAAATTGTTAGGGCAGAAAGTTATTGTTTAGAAGCTGAATACTGTTTATATTACAGTTATTAAATGCAATGTGAAAGTACTCAGCACATATTCATTGTTTAAATTAACATCTGTTGAACCTGTCTATAGAACTCTATTTCTCTGTCATAAACGAAGAATTTGCAAATAGTGGAGTTACAGACGCACTCTGGGCCACCCACTTTTGTGAATATAAAAGCACTTAAGTAAGGCAGGCTGACTTTGGTGGAATAGCCTCTATTTTTCATCCACTTATATAACTCTGCATTGTCAAAGTGCACCAATAACTGGTGCTGTCATCTCTCATGCCCCCAAGAAAAACCTCCTTTGGGGCTCTTTCTACATTTATTTTCTATTGCCAGATCCCCAGAGGAAAAAATCAAATCACTGACGCTATTTCGAACTTCATGCTCAAGGCGGCCACTTAGAGGATAATAGGGCGGCTCAGCTTTTGCTCTCTGTGAGGCAGGAAGACTCCCCACAGCTGTGAAGGAAAGGCAGGACACGTGTGAGGACATTCAAACTATAGTGAGGAAACCCAAAACCACAGAAAGATAGGAGGAGCTGGAGGACAGAGCTGTTTGGAACTATGAATCACTCCAAGGTAACTTATTAGGTTATTATATAAGAAACAAAATGAGCTTTCAGAATTGCCATTCACTTCTTGTTTCATCCATTCATGTGTTCATTCTGCAAACATTCACCAGGTACCCATTATATGCCCGGCACTGTGCTGGGCAGGCAGGAAGAATAAGGATTCTTGCAATTGGCAGAACATCAGTCCCCAACTGCCCTCAATGTTCCTGCCACACTAGCCTTCCTTCAGGTCTTTGTAAGAGGTCCTTTCATACTTTGGCACAAGTCTCAGCTTAAATGTTCCTCCTCCAGGAGGTCTTGCCCAATTTGTACCCTCACCCGACCCTGGATTAGACTAGGCTTACCTGTTATATACTCCCACAGGATCTCCTTTACACTCAACATTACACCGTCTTCCCAATAGATGATCAACTCCATGTGGGCAGAGACTGCCTCTCCAGGGACTAGCATAGTGGCTAGAATATAGTAGGACTCCAATAGGCACTGAACGAATGAATGAAGCAGGGTTTATGGGCAAACTACTGGCCCTGAAATGCACAGTGGGGAAAGTGTGGGGTCTGGAACTCAACAGACTCAAACCTGAACCCCAGCATCACAACTCTTTAGCTGTGTCACCGTAAGGAAGCCCCATGGTCTCTCTGAGCCTCAGTTTCCTCATTTGTGAAATGGAGATCATACTTAAAGATGTGGTGACGATTAAATAATATGATGTGAGTAAAATGGTACAAAATATATTCTCAACAAATTATTACCCCTCACCCCCCTCCCAAATCTTCTACAGTGAAGAAATAATTGAAGACAGCAAGGTACTGCCCCAACCCTATAGGAACTTATTAACTTATCAAGACAGGAACCAGGCACAAGTTAGCAGGACAGAAACAGGGGCAGGTCAGGACAGGGGTAGCAGCCTGGATGACATCTTACTGACTCCCAGGCTTTGAACTTCAGCTTCAAACTGAACTCCCTGACCAAGATGCAACCCTGGGCCTAGGTCCGAGCCTGCAGTTGGAGATCAAATGGCTGCAGCTAAGGGAGAAGATGGCAGAGACAGAGCCTTTTCCTCAAGGTGGAAAAACGGCTTCGAAGCATTCAGACAAAAGTATACATCTCCTCCCCAACTATGCTGTTCAAAGATAACTAAAGGGAACCCAAAGGTCTACAAGTTGGTTACAGTCACTGAGGAAGACCAGTGAGGAGACCGGCAGGGCAGTGTAGATGTAGACTCACAAGACAAGGCTCAAGGTCAAACTTTGCACCTATCACGTGTGTGCTTCAGAAGCCAGTCTTTCCCTTATCTAGGTCTCATTTTGCCATCTGCAAATGGAAGGGATTGGGCTAGGATGATGCCTTAGGACCCTTAGAACACTAAAGACACATGTCAATTGGCTATAATCAAATGGGCAGGCTCATCAATCGTGCATGCCACTCTTTGGCATTCGGCTGCACTCTCCATCACACAGCCGATGAAACGGTCAGAAGAGCTGATACAGTATACTTCCTGATCCTGTTTAGTCTCCTGATCCATCACTGCACCAGTTCCTTTTGCATCTGCAATTTACTAGATAATATCACAGGCACTCCCTTAAACAGTTACCATTTATCACTGGCTTGGGAATTTCAGGTCTTCTTTTTTTAAGACTAATGAGAGTATTATAGAGACTAATCAATAAAATCGCCAAACAAAATTTATCCCCAAAATGATTTTGTCCTTCCTTTGTTTCCATTAAAAATAGCAATACCTTTAATGAACTGCTAACCTGTACTGATAATCGGACAACTAGTAGAAGGGAGATGGGGACAAACACATAATGCTCCTTCACAAACAAGTGATGCCACAGAGAGTACTGTGACCCCTTCATAACCCAGAGTTTTTCCTTATGGAAACAGTACTATAAATAATACTCAATATTCAGGGCCTGCCACCTTGCAACAACATCCACCCACACCCCCAAACACAAACCCAACTAAATCCCCTGTAATGTGTCCTAGCCACTCTGCAAAGGGCTGGAGAAACACAGCGATAAAACACAATCCCTGTCCTTAAACTCTGACACTACAGGTCAAGTGGCCCCAGCTGTGGAGAAAAAGTGGCCAACTGGAACCAGTTCATATGCCAGAAAATGGCCTCTGCAAGTATTTAGGCCAAATAATGAACTGGAAAACACGGCCCAACATCCACGCCACAGAAGCCCCATAATCCTGAGCCAGTGGTTTTCACAAAGTGTGGTCCCAGACCATCAGCACCAACACCTCCTAGGAACTCATTAGAAAGCAAACTCTCAGGCTCCGCCCACACCTGCTAAATCAGAAACTCCTGGGGTGGGGGTGGGGGCAGCCCTCCAGATGATCTGGCACTCACTCAAGTTTGAGAGTCACTGCCTCAGAGCATTCCAACTGCTGCATATTTGCAATAAAAATGGTAGAAAACTAAACTGTCTACTAAACCTAAGAGAAAAACAAGAAAACTGGGTAAGAAAGAGGTTTAAATTGTCTTAAATGCTGGCATTTTGGAAAAGCGGGTTTATTGGAGGAGGAAGGAAGAGACGAAAACGCTGGTTTGATGTGGAAGGAAATGTCTGCACAGGCTGAGGAGCCTCTGAAGCTTCAGGCCCCAGGCCTTTCCTGGGTGGCACTTCCCTTCCAAATATAGGCCCTTTCTGTCCCTTCAGCTGGGAGCGCATCACTTCAGAGGGTGTTCCCACACATTCAGTAGCAGGGCTCTCAGCCTCAGCAACGACAATTAAGGTCACTTAAAAAAATTTTTTTGGCTCATAAATAGAAGGAGGATGGAAAGTAAAAAAAGGAAAGAGCAATAAGTGTTGTGAGGTCACCGAATATGAAAATGAGGGGAGAATTAAAAGTGAGAGGGAGAAAGAAATATGTGAGTACATATGAGGCTGAGATTTCTTAAAGTAGGATTTGCAAAGCTGAATAACAAAACTAGGAGGAGAGGAGAGGACAACCCAAGAGGGAGAAGTAGTGAAGGAATATTAAGATGGTCCGTGGCCTCTGCCACCAGGTGGCGAAATCAACCCAGCACAGCTTAGTCACTGTCCCAAAGCTTTCGGGTTGACTTGTCCCTTCTTGTTGCCTGATTGTTTTGGGGTGGGGATGGAGATGCACAGCAATTTCAAGTTGGGCGGCTGGGGCAAGGGAGAGCATACTGAGCAATGGATGGTTTTTATGCTTGTTAATTCAGTCAGTGACCTTAATTAAGGACTATCGTCATATTTCCCTATGTGGGAACAACGATGTGATAAAAAGTGCCCTTCATGATAAAGGCTATGTTGAATTACACATTAATATTTTACTGCAACTAAGTTTTTAAGATAATTCATCTGGTTTTAAAATACCTATTTTCCTGGAATAAAACTCAGTATCAAGTTAGATCTAATGTTTTGGTCCAAATGCAATCTTCCTCCGGCACACCACAAAAATGTTAAATACTGAGGAACACAGTAATAATGAAAAGTCAGCTGTGCTGTAACAGCAAATTTCCTGAAGAGATGGTTTGGGGTTCTACAGGTCACAAAGGAAAAGACACACATGGTTAATCATAAATCCATCTAAAGATAGTTCATTTCTATCATTTCTCATTTTAAATGGAAGCTTAAACAATTCTCTGGGCTAGAAACGTTGTAAATTTAATAATGTTGTTCCCATCCACTACTGGTTCCCATTGATTTTCTCTCATTTTAATCTGTATTGACTGATCAATGTCATCTCCTGACATTCAAATGGTGAATTGAGGAAGAAAATGATATGCACTGAGTCGGCCCCTACGAGGCACAGCACTAAACTGGGAATCAAGAGACCCGGGTCCCAGGTCTTGCTCAGGCACACTAGCTATCACCCCTGGGAAGCTCTTTCATCTCCCTAGGCTTCAGGCTCCTCATATATGAAATGAGGCAATAATCTTTACCATAATTCACCAAATTATTACAATGAGCAGATAAGAATACAAGAAGTTATTATAATATAGTATCTAGATTTCCCCAAACTCAGGTCAAATAATTAAACAACCCCTCGATGAAAGAACAAACTACTTTTAAGAACTTTTAACATTAGGCAAAGAAAAATATGCTGCTTTAAGGATCACAGATATCAAGGTGGGCAGGGAGAAAAACTGGAAAATAGTTCTCTGTATTGTTATATCCTCAAATTTTGTTATAATCAAAATAAGTGTCTTTGGAAATTTTGAGTCTGAATACTCCCAAATGATGCTAGAGTTACCATAGCAACAAATGGCACCATACAGTTGGAGCAATCAATAACAGCCATCAATTATAATATGGATATAAAATAATAACAGTAAGAAAATAATACAAATAAATAATACAATAATAAAAATAATAATACAAGAACAAACTGTTTCACATACACTGTAAACCTACTTTTACCAACCCCTGTGTAATATAGCTTTGGGTTGGGAAATGATTTCTTAAGATGATGGCAAAAATTCTAACTAAAAAGGAAAGATTGTTATATTTGACAGCAAAATTTAAAAGTTTTGTTTATCAAAAACTGCCATAATGTAAAAACACCTAGAAAATGAAAGAATGTATTTGCAACACATGTTCTTGACAAAGAGTTACTATCTAGAATATATAAATAATTCTTCTCAGAAACTCAATAGAAAAATCAACAAAAGATAAACTGATACATCGCAGAAGAACCCAAAATGGCCTAAGAGTATGAAAATGAGCATCCTCACTAGTAATCAAACAATTGGAAATAAAAAACCACCACAATGAAATACTATTTCATACCCATCAGTTAGTTCAAATTGAAACACCTGAAAATATCACCTTTTGTAAATATCTTTTACCTGAAAACCTAGCAATCCCACTCCTAGGCACAGACCCTGAAGAAATGCTTTGTGTGCGCACCACGCCTTGTATAGACTTCACAGCAGCAACACCTGTATTCACGAAGACCAGGAATAACCCATATATCTTTCAACTGGAGAAATGGCAAATAAACTCTGGTGTCATTATACAGTGGAACACTAGAGCAGAGATTCTATATCCCTGTGACAGGTATGTTCCCTTGGTTACTGTACCCTGTGACATGGGTCTGTGTCCCATGTGACCCTTGTTCCTGAGTGTGTCTGACAACCTCAACCCCAGCCCCCAAGGCCTGTATCTGATCCCATAGCCCCTGATCCACCATGACAGTAGCTTCCCTTTGCTGCTTTGCCTACTCATTCTTGACATGATGTCTTACTCATGATTTATCTTTTAGTAATGATAGCTGGCAATGTAACCTACTTTTGCCCATCCCTATAGTCTCCAGTATTGTTCTCATAAACTTAAATGATTTAAACTTTCATCTTAATTTTTGTCATATTTTAGAAATGAATCCAATTATGGATTTTTAATGTAAAAAAATAGCAGCTTTCAACAAGTGGCTCTGCTTTTCTTGCCACATGCAATTTTCCACTAAAGGCGACACCTATATGCTTATTATACTTCTCTGAAACATACAGTTTCGAAATGCTCATGGAATTAACAAGATTTGAGTGATTTTTAGAATAAAATGAATAATAAAAAATACTAGGATTTTTTTTAAGTGTTTAGATCCTTGAATGAAAAGTATTGTCTGGGTACATAAAGCACTGCTATCATCCAGAAAGGAATAATAATCAAATGAATCTACAGACAATTTACTCTGAATGTTTCTTTAGCTGCTATATTACAAAAGGTAACATAATACATGATAAATATGTACTCACTAAAACAAGAGCT
>CM052543.1:28723428-28785322 GCA_028533065.1 Trachops cirrhosus | reverse complement strand
AAAAATACTAGGATTTTTTTTAAGTGTTTAGATCCTTGAATGAAAAGTATTGTCTGGGTACATAAAGCACTGCTATCATCCAGAAAGGAATAATAATCAAATGAATCTACAGACAATTTACTCTGAATGTTTCTTTAGCTGCTATATTACAAAAGGTAACATAATACATGATAAATATGTACTCACTAAAACAAGAGCTTTCAATCTCTCTATTAGTGGACACCCAAATTCAAACAAGCCAAACCATCCCTCAAACAATTCAGATCACAGAGCTAGACAAATATTAGCTTAGCTTGCCTCCCAGCTGGTAGCCCAGACAGATTTAATCCAGTTACTGATGCAGGAGAAAAGAAACTGCCTTTGTCATTTACCTTTAATTCACTGTCCTGTTGAACCCTCTTACCTACCAGCTCTCCGCCAGGTAAAACCCACAGCTCAGATATTAGTTCTGCTATTAACTAACAATGGCTCACTTCAGTATGAGGGGACCAGTGGTGGGGCCATGGTTGGGACAATCTTAATGTAAGAACTTCATCAAGACCCTCAATCCTCTGGCCATTCCAAAACAAGCAGCTCTCTAGGCCTCAAGCTACAGGACATTTGTCGCCATTAAAGGAAAAGGACCTAGAGACAAAGATCATTGGGTAATCTCAACCAAAGTGTTTCCAATAAAATCACATAACCAAATAATTTTATCTGATTTTCTTTTTGTAAAAAATAATTTATTGAAAGAAAAGTTTATCTATAACTCCACCACCTACCACCACATGTTTTTCTTCCATGATTCAACATTCCCTGTAAATCCACAGCTGAGCACAAACTGAAGTTTACTGAGATATGAACCAGTTTCCATCTCCCACTTAATCTAAAGAGAGGGTTCTCAAACGATGTCCTGTGGAACCCTAGGGCCCCTTGGACGTGCCTCAGAAGCTATCATAAAGAGAGGGCCTGCCAGCAGGCAGCCAAGCTCCAAGGCTTCAGTTCCCCGCCCTCACTTCCCTATGCCTGTTTCAATTCAATCAGAACATTGCCATGTTTACCCATTTTATGTTTTAAGATTCTGCACAAAATTTTATTTGAAAATGAAACAAAACCAGTTCTATTACTATGAGGCATTTAAAAATTAAAAATGTAGAGAATCATGAAATTTTAGAGCTAAAAGAACCTTAGAGATCCAATGCTTTTATTTTACAGAGGCTAACAGGAGACACAAAGAAAAGAAAGGCTTGCCCAAGCTCGTACAGGCAATTATGAACGCAAGTTGGATCCCAGGCCTCCATCCGCAACTTGGGGATCCTCGTCTTAATTAGGGAACTGTTCATTCACTTTCAATAAATATTTATCAAATGCTACTATGTGCCAGGCACTGCTTTAACCACAGAGAAGGTAAAAGGGACGACAAAACCCTGTCGTCATGGCACTTAGAGTTTAGTAGAGAGGAAAGATAATAAACACAACACATGAGTCAAATATAGAGGCTATCAGAAGGTAATAAAGCAAAGAAGGGAGTGGGGACAGCAGGGTGATGGGGTAGAGGTTACAACTGGTATATTTCCTCAAAGATCATCACCATCAGGTCTTTATATACCTAATAAAAACATATGCATATGTGCTGTAACTCATTAATTCAGGCTCACTAATTCAGAAGAGGAAATAATCTAATGACAAGTCTAATGGCATACAAAGCAAGTAAGTCTAATACAACAAGCAGGGTTTTTTAATTCTTTGGTAAAAATGTTAACCAGCACTTTAGAAGCACAGAGGAGCAAGATATTAATTATTGCACTTGGCTCTAGAGGAAGCCAAGAATGTGAGGGAAAAAAGTTACAAGTGAGGAGATCTGGCAGCCAGGCTTCTCCTGCTGTGGGACATTGGATAAGGAGATTAAGTTCTGAGTCTCAGTTTCCTTATCTGTAAAAGAAGGGGTCCAGAAAAATACTCTCTGAAGTTCCATGCTATCATTCAAGTATCAGGAAGGGCCCCAGACTCTTCCACTTCCTGTGGTCTCTTTGTTCAGGATCACAGGAGGCTTTAGTTATTAAATTGTGAGTGACCAAAACACAAGGAGATACGGAGGTCCATACTTGAAACTCAGGAGTAATTGACAGTGGGCAAACAGGAAAAGACAGGACCTGCTGGGAATGAGGGACTGAGGAGACAGAAGAACCCCAGCTTTCTCAGGATGGGTGATAGAGAACCAAGTTTTTATGAAGTGAAGACATAGCATCTTAGCGCTAAGTAGATGCACACGCAAAGCTGTAATCATTCACACTGCTCACCACAGGTGATAGGCAGGGATGCTCGCGGTATCTGAGGAGGCCAAATGATAGAATGAAAGAGAGTTAGGGAAGATGATCCATTTCTGCCTTGGTGTCTTGGTCCTCCTTAGCTTGGCTGTAGCCTTGCTCACATCAGACAGTGAACTGCATGGGGCAAAGCATAACAAACATGTTAAACTCTGAATGAGTGAATGCTACCTTCTGGATGCCCTCTTTATTTCATTTTATTTGTTTGTTTGTTTGCTTTTAGAGAGAGGGAAAGGGAGGGAGAAAGGGAGAGAAACATCGATGCAAGAGAAACAGATCAGTTGCCTCTTACGTGCTCCCCCTGGGGACAGAACCCACAACCTAGGCATGTGCCCTGACCAGGAATTAAACTGGTGGCCTTTCACTTTGCAGGATGACGCCCAACCAACTGAGCCACACCGGGAGGGCCTGGTGCCCTCTTTAGATAGTGACTCTGTTACCTGGAGAAGGGGCAGAAATCTGGTGACGTGCTATATTTTTCTTACCATACCATATTTTCATATTCTTGAAAAACAAACGAATAAAAGAGTAGAAGGTGGGGCAGGGACAGGAGGAAGAGAGAATGGCAGGACAAGGAGAAAGAGAATGGAAGATAAGGGTAGAGGAAAGAAGTTATAGTAGAAAAGCATACTTTTATAGGAAACAAGTTAGATGACAAGCCAGGAGACAAGAGCTTTTTCTAACTTAGAAAGGTAGACTTCACTAGTCTGATTTCTCGCTGACCACCTGTCTCCACCTCCCTCCCTAGCCCGCTGGCTTTCAAGGTAATGAAATATTAAGGTAAACCACGCAAGGGCACTTAAGTGTGGGCATTAAAACCCACCTCTCATCAGCCCCACCCCTTGTGCTAGAACTCTCAGAGCTGCCCTGAGCCTTCTCAGGTGGGAGGGCTGCTAACAACGGTGAATTAATTTGGGCATTTCACTGCAGAGACATTCAGGTGCCACCTCACTGCATGAATAGCTTGTGCTGCTGGCTTCTGCTGGATCTTCGGGTGTCCCCAAACATCAGAGGCAGTGTGACCGTCCAGACAGTCTGGGGCAGGGACGGGAAAGTCGATGAGCCAGCAGGCAGCAAAGACACGAGGGGTATCCCAAAAGTGCAAACACACAGAAAAGGCCAGCTTCTGGGTCAGATTCAGAGCTGAGTGGAACCCTGCCCATCTGGCAGCAGATGGCGGTTCTAGTCTAGACTTGGTCATTCCCCTTGAGAACCCTCTTTGGTAAGAGTGTCGTCAGTCCCTTTCTCAATTTGCAGTTAATGCTCAGACATCATGGGGACTTGCAACCAAAAACAATGAGCCGAAAAGAGTCTCAGTGATATTTCAAAAGGAGAAGGAATACAGTTATTTGCTTGTTTGTTTGGGTTTTTTGTTTTTACCCTCATCCGGGAACATTTTTTCATTGCTTTTAGAGAGAGGGGAAAGGAACGAGAAAGAGGGAAACACTAATGTCAGAAAGAAACAGTGATTGGTTGCCTCCCGCACACGCCCTGAACAGGAATCAAAACCACAACCTGGGTATGCACCCTGACTGGGGATCGAACCCTCAACCTTTCGTTTTATAGGACGATGCTCCAACCAACTGAGCCACACCAGCCAGGGCTGCTCATTTTATTTTTAATTAAAGGTGTTCTTGCAGAGGAAAGAGCACCAGAAAAACCTTTCTAATGACACAGTCAGTGCACTCTCCAGCCTGGCTGCTCCTTTCCTCTTTCAGTCTAGCAAAGAGGAGGGAAGCTGAAGAGGTCTAGAAAAACCAATTGAATCTGACCTAGTAGGCTCCACATGGAAGCTGGAAGGGCACTTTTCAGACCAAAATGAAACCCAAGCCACCTGCACCCTCAGCACTGCTCTCCTCAAGAACAATGTACTAATGTCCAAAAATGCTAAAAAGGCCACCTGGGATAGAGGAAAGGACAGTGCCCTGGCAGTGGGGACATGTGGGTGGCAGGCCCAGCTCTGCCATGGACCTGCTGTGCAGCCCTGGGCCTGGGGCTCAGCCTCTGGGGTTCTGGCAACCCCATCTGTAAAACAGAGATTAGCACTACTGGTTTTACTTGACCTGTTAGAATTCATATACATGGAATCATGCAGTGTGTGCTCCTTTACTCTTTTGTGTAAGGCATCTTTCACTCAGAATAACGTTTCTGAGATTTCTTCTGTGTTGTTGGATGCATCCCGCTCACTCCTTTGGAATCGTATGAACATACTACCGTTTTTTATCCATTCTCCATAAAGGGATACTTGGGCTGTTCCCTGCTTGGGGCCACTATGAATACAGATTATGAATACAGAATCTACTTTCTATCTTTATGAATTTGGCTATTCTAGGTACCTCATATAGGCAAAATCATACAGTATTTGTCTTTTCCGTGACTGACTTTTTTCACTCAGCATAATGTCCTCAAGGTCCATCCGTATTGTGGCATGTGTCAGAATTTCCTTCCTTCTTGAGGCTGAACAATACTCCACTGTATGTAAACACCACATTTTGCCTCTCCACTCATCTAACGCACGCCACGCTGCTTCCACCCCTTTGGCTATTGTGAATAATGCTGGTGCAAACACCCTTCAAAATCCTGCTTTCAATTCTTTGACTACATATCCAAAAGTGGAACTGGTGAATCATATGATAATTCTATTTTTAATATTTTAAGGAATTGCCACAGTTTTCCATAGTGGCTGCACCATTTCCCATTTCCACCAACAATGCACAATGGTTCCAATTTCTCCACATGCTGGCCAACAGGTTTTGGTTCTTACATGTATGTATGTGCATGTATATGTGTGCACACACACAAATACGTATATACACACATATACAGGTGCCATCTTAATGTGTGTAAGGTACAGACTCATGTTTTTTTGATTTTCACTTTCCTAATTAGTGATGTTGAGCACCTTTTCATAAGCTTATTGACCATTTGTATGTCATCTTTGGAGAAATGTCTACTCAAATCCTTTACCTATTTTTAAAATTAAGTTATTTGTATTTTTGTTATCGACATATAGTAGTTTTATAGCAAATCTTGAAGTCAGGTAAAGTGAATCCTCCAACTTTATTCTCCTTCAAGATTGCTTTAAATATTCGAGGTCCTTCATGTTTCCATGTAAACATTAGCATGTTTGTCAATTTCTACCCCTAAGGATTTTGATTGGGATCCCTTCAAACCTGCAGATCAATTTAGGGAGAACAAACAACAACGTGAGTCTTCCGATGCATGTGTGTGATACACCTCTCCATTTACTTAGGTCTTTAGCTTCTCACAGCACTATTTTGTCATTTTTATGTATAGGTCTTTCACATTTTTGTTAAGTTTATACCTAAATAGTTTTGGCTTTTTGATGTAATTGAAAAAGAAACTGCTTTTTAAAGACATTACAATTGTTTGCTGCTGCTATGTAAAAAATATAATTGATTTCTGAATATTGACTTTGTACCCTGCGAAATTCACTTCTTGGTTGTAATAGCTATTTTATAGGTTCCTTAGGATTTTCTTTGTCAACAATCATGTTATCTGTGAATCAAAACAGATCTACTTATTCCTTTCTGATTTTGAAGAATTTTATTGCTTTTTCTTACTTTATGGCACTGGCTACAACCTCCATCTAATTTAACAGTGAGAGAGGACATACTTGCTTTATTTTGATCTTAGGAGGAACACCATTTTTCACCATTGAGTATGACATTTGCCCTTTATGAATGCCCTTTATCAGACTGTAGAAGTTCCCTTCTATTTATAATTTGCCAAGAGTTTTTAATCACAAATACATGTTAATTTTTTTTCAGCTCTGAGGAATTGTTGACAAATTAAAAAATGTATATAAGATATACAACATAATTGAATATACATTGTAAAGTGATTACCATAATCAGTTAATTAACACATCCATCACCTCACAAAGTTACTATTTGTGTGTGTGTGTGTGTGTGTGTGTGTGTGTGTGTGTAGTAAGAACACTGAAGATTGTAAATTTCAAGTATATAAAATTATTAACTGCAGTAACCATAGTGCACATCAATCTCCAGGCTCATCATCTCACATAATGGAATCTTTATACCCTCAGACCAACATCTCCCCATTTCCTCCCCATCCCAGCCACTGGCAGCCACCATCCTACTCTGATTATATAAGTTCAATTTTTTTAGATTCCACATATAAGTGAGCTCATGCAGTGTTTGTCTTTTTGTGTCTGGCTTATTTCACTTAGCATGGTGTCCTCCAGGTTTTATTCATGTTGTCACAATTAGCAAGGCTGCCTTCTTTTTTAAGGTTGAATAACACTCTGTGTGTATATGCACAGTATTTTCTTATGCATTCATCCATCAATGGGCATTTAGGTTGTTTCCATAACTTGGCTACTATGCATATTGCTGCAATGAACACAGGAGTGCAGACATCTCTAAAATATACCAATTTCATTTCCTGTGGGTGTATACCCAGAAGTAGGATTGCAGGATCATATGGTAGTTGTATTTTTAATTTCTCAGGAACCTCCATTTTGTTTTCCATAATGTCTGTACCAACTCACATTTCCATCAACAGTGCACACGGGCCTTTTCCTCCACACCCTTGTCAACGCTTGTGATGGCTTTGGCTTTTTGGTGACAGCCAGCCTAACAGGCCTGAGATGAGAGCTCACTGCAGTTCATCAATGCTTTCACCACATCTGTAGATATGACCACATGGTTTTCCTCCTTTATTTTGTTAATATGGTGAATTACATTCATTGTTTTTCAAATGTGAAAGCAAGCTTTGATTCCTGGGAAAACACAGTTTGATCATGATATATTGGAAGATTTGATTTGGTAATATTTTGTTAAAAACTTCTGTGTTTATGTTTGTGAGGGATACTAGCCTATAATTTGTTTGTAAATTTTTGTGGGATTTTGTGGGAACTATGCTTACTTCATAAAATGAGTTGGAAAGTGTCCTCTCCTATATTTTCTGAAAGATTTTGTATTAAAAAATGTGCTTTTTTTCCCCTTAAATATTTGATAAAATTTATCAGTTATACTATCTTCGCCTAGAGGGTTCTTTGTAAAAAAAATTATTAATAAATTGATTTCTTTAATAGATATATTGATATCAGGATTTTTTATTTCATCTTGTTTCAGTTTTGGTAAACTGTCTTTTTTCAGAAAATTCATTTATGTTATCTAAGTTGCTTAATTTATTGGCACAAAGTTGTTCATAATCTTTCCTTAGTACCCTCGAATGTCTGTAGACACTGTAGCGGCACACCTGCTCTCAGTCCCGATACTCGTGGTCTGTATCTCTTGTCTTCTTCTTGATTAGTCCAGCTTGGCTTATCAATTTTATTGATGTTTCCAAAGAATTGCTTTTGGCTTTATTATTTCTGTCTACTTTTGTCTGTTTTCTATTTCATTAACTTCCACTCTTACCTTTATTTCCTTCTTTCTACTTACTTTGGGTTTACTTTTCTTTTTCCAGCTTCTAAAGGTAGAACCTTCAGTCACCAAATCTAGTCCTTCCTTCTTTTTTAACATATGTACTTAAAGATACAAGTTTCCCTCACAGCACTGCTTTAGCTGCACCCCACAAATGTTGACGTGTTCTATTTTTATTATTGTTCAGGATAAGGTTTTAAAAATCGTATTTAAAAATTTTGTTCATATGTTTATTAATTTTAGAGAGCGAGAAGGGAGTAAGGGGCAGGGAGAGAGAGAGAGAGAGGAGGGAGGAAGGGTGAGAGAGAGACATTGATGTGAGAGAGAAACATCAATTGATTGCCTCCCATACATGCCCAGACTGGGGATCGAACCCACAAACCTTGGTATTTGCCCTGATTAGTAATCAAACCACCAAATTTTGGTGTATGAGATGATGCTCCAAACAACAGAGCCACACCAGCCAGGGTAAAAAAAAGTCTTGTTTTGAAATAAATTCAAAGTTAGAAAAAAGTTGCAAAAACTACACAAAGAGCTCCTGTTTATCCTTCACTCATATTCCCCAAATGTTAACAGTTAACCATCTTTTCTCTATATTCCCTTCCCTCTCTTTCTCCATTTTTTCCTGATCTATTTCTGAGCAAGTTGCCAAACGGATGCCACTGCAAAATGTTAGTGTGTTTGCCACCAAAACTGACAACACTCTCTATATAACACAATTTGACCATCAAAACCAAAAAATTAACACTGTAAGTACCAATGAAACTTCAGACTTCATTTAGGTTTCATCAGTTGCTCCAGGCATGTCCCTTATAACGAAAGGGCCCGGTTCACAACTGCACATTTCACTGAGCCGCCACATCTCTTTAGGGTCACTCAGTCCGGAACAGTTCCTCAGTCTCTCCTTGGCTGTGGGACCTTGACACTTGTGAAGACAGGGCCTGCTTTCGGTCACTCTCCAGTTCCTTCAGAGAGCTGTTTCTTTCATATTTTGTCTAAGTTTACAGTCGTTTTCTGCGGAATGGCTGGTCCCAAAGAACCATCCCACCATTACCAGAAATCAAGATGGGACTCGACTGTCTTCCGACCATGGACCCTGCGTGAAAACCCTGCCTCTCTGTTTGGCGAGCATGGCAGTTCTCCACGGGAACAGCTCTGCTGTGCAGTCTCATCACATCCAGACAACCTTTCCAAATATCTGCATTACTACTATTATAATTAAGACAATGCCTATATAGAGTTAAAAAAAAGTAAATAGTACAGAAAGGGATCACTGAAAAGAGAAAGTCTCCCACCTAACGTTAAAAAAGAACTATCTCTAGTGAGCAGAGTCTCTCTATGCTATGCTTGGCACACCAGTGATGGGAAAACTAAAGAAAAACTGGCCAGAAATCAGAAGACCTAAGTGTCCAGTCCTGGTTCTGCACCAAAAAAATTATTCATGCAGAACATATTTACTCAGCTCCTAGTAGTATATTTAACTCCTCTGTGCCTCAGTTTCCTTACCTGAGGGATGATGCAATAATGCACGTTTGAGTATGTTGAAAGTTGAAAGCGTAATACAAATGTAAGAACATGTCAAATATCAGATCTCCGTGAAAATCAACATGGAAATCAGAAGTTGGGATATAGAAGACAAAGATGAGATGGGAATGGAAAAATCCATACTCTGTTTGGTTTTATATTTTCATACCATCTATACTGCCCTGTCTAATATAGTAGCTACTAGCCACATGTGGTTATTTATATTTAAATTAATTAAAATAAAATTTAAAATGCAGTCCCTCCATCACACTAGCCACGTTCCAAATGCTCTGTAGCCACCTGGGTTATCAGCTATTACACTGGACCATACAGACCATTTCCATCATCACAGAAAGTTCAACTAGACAATACTGAGTTGTACTTTTCTACATTATCTATAGTCTTAATTGCCTGTATTAATGGTGTTGCTATGGCATTAATACATAGCAGCTAGCCTGCCACTATAAAACAAAAAATAGAAAATCTCAAAGCTAAAAGGAAACCAGCCTCCAGATAGGTAAACGTTCTATCCAAATCGGAATGGGATGAGCCTTAGGGTTTTGGAAAAGCCTTTGGAACTGCTTCTCATCACATGGATCAGGAGGCTGAAGTCGAAGGAAGCAGAGTCTCTGGCCCCAGGTCCCACAGAGAATTAACACTGGTATTTCATAGCACAGGCTGTGCAGTAGGATCTGGGTTTAAGGCACAAGTCTGTCACTTTCTAGCCATGTGGCCTTGGAAAAGTGACCACCCCTCAGCCTCGCTCACCTCATCTGAAGACAGGAATAATAACCCAAACCCTGCTGGGTTGTCATGAGGATTAAAGAAATGTCTGGAAAGTGCTTAGCAGAGAACCAGGCTCCCCACTAGGACAGCTACCTGCTGTCATTATTAGCTAATACATTGCTCTTTCCACTACATGACAAACTCTGAGCAGCAAGGCTGCAGCCACCAGATGCATCATCATCATGGAGTGAAGGAAGGAATGGGGAGTTGATGCAGCTTGGCAACACGTGCCCGGGGAGCAGAATGATGAATGCATTGCACAGCAGTAACTACAGAACTGCTCCCACAAGTCCCCATGCAGTAGCAGAAATTTCACCTTGAGAGGTGCAAAGGGAAAGGTACCATTTGCGTGCCTCTGTGCTCTTGGCCTTAAATTGGCGTCTGAGGAACGGAGCACTGCAGACTGTGAGAGATGCTTTTATTCCTACGGCCCTCATGCTGAGACACTGGAGGAGTCAGCATTCTGTTTTGCTCTTCTCCCTCCAAACCCATGTACCACGACGTGTTAGCCACCACCGCAGCTATCCCACGGCAGACCTCTCCAAGCCTGCTTCAGAGTGGGTGGAGCTCAACACCCCCCCACCCCAGCTTTTACAAGTGCCCGCTATGTGACCTAGCCGCTCGCTCCCTGTCCAACAGGATTTGAGATTTTTTAAAAATCCTAAAATACAGTGCCCACTCTGTAACACCATATGCTCTCCCCTGGAAGACCACCACACACGAGATGATCAGATGTTAGAGTCAAATCACACAGTAACTCGTGTCTCAGACTCTAAGTGAGGGGAGGTTTCCATTCAATTCCGTAAGAAATTCTAACCACTTGCTTTCTGAAAGGCACTGTGCCATGTACTAGAGACACATCTACAACCGAGACAGGGTACCTATCCTCAAGTAGCTTTTGCTTGAAATGGCAGCTGGAGTTGTTCAAAAAAGATTCAGCTGGGCAAACCTAATCTGAGCCTTGTAAAGTGGTACGACTCAGGTTTGCAGTGTGAGGGCTGGGGCTGAGGTGCTCAGAAACTCATCCTCGCTGCCGCTGTGTCAGCCTGTGTCCTCTAGTCTACCACACTGCCGCTGTGTGAGCTCTGCTGTTCCCTAGCTGTGTCCTTACACAAGTGAACTTCCCTGAGTCTGGTTTCCTAATCTACAGAATGGTGGTACAAGAGCACACTGACGCACACGGATGCAGTAAGAAGCGATGTCTATACAGTGCTTAGCACAATATGTGGTGCACAGTCAGCGTTCAATAAATAGAAGCTATCATTATTATTTCTAAAAAATCCTACTGTTTCCAATCAAGTCCTTCTTAACTGCCAACCGCAGCTCAAACCTAAGCCTGCCACCCCCCACCCCAGGTTTATTGCCTCAGAAGGAACCACAGAGATCCTTTAGAAGCCTAAAGAGGCTTGATCTTCTCAACCACCAAAATTCAGTCTCCTCAGTCTTCACATTTCATCTCCTCTGAGAAGATCTCCCAAAAGACTCCAGAGATCTGGCCAACAATGCTCTTCCCGACACTGCTTCTGGATCTCTCTGTTCCCACGTCCTGAGGTCTTACCTGTGAATTTATATTATCACTCACATCCCTTTCAGAAAGCTGAAGGACTCTGTGTCCTCCCTGTTGTCACATTCCAGGTCCACAGCTTGAATGCATTCTGGGTATTCAGTAAGTACTAATGGGTAAAGAGGAACACAAAGAGCATAAAAATGATTCATATCAAACTCCAGCTCCATGATAGCTGACAATGATTTCCAAAGAGCTACAAGACCTGAACACCCATAGAAAGTTGGATATGACAAAGAAATCTCCTGACATAACTTACATTTGTTTATTGCCTCGTAGTTTACAAAGTGCTTTCACATCCATAACGTCAATTTGACAACCACTTGGAGAGGAAGGCCTAATAAGTATTATTATTATATATGACAGATGCAAAATCTGAGACTTCAAAAAGTAATGCAGTTTGTCCAAGAATCAAAGCCACGATGTAAAAGTCCTTTGATTCTTCCAAGTCCTTCTCCTATTTGCTGCTCCTTCATGCAGACTCTACACTCGAATAATGTGTATGCTCCAGGCTATTAATAAAAAATCTTACCCAAAAGGGACCACATGGAAATAAAACCACGGAGAAGATACTCAAGAATGACTCAATTATCTTTCTGGACTGAGGAACTTTCCTCCCTCAGTTCTGGGACTGCTGGCTGCAATGGCCCATGCACTTCATTCAGCAGCCACGAGCAACTGTCCCCAGCCAGCTGGGTCTTCTGAAGTGGCACGTGCGAAGGTCTTCGTGGGAGCTCCACGCAGCCTCCCAGCACCTGTTAGTGGGTTCCCACCACGCTCGCTGCTTTCCTCCCCCTTGCACTTCTGGCCACTCTGAAAAGCTAGACGCTTCACAACTGACTATCGTGGCAGCTGCCCCTTTTGAAAAGACATCTCTGATTCCTTCCATTTCTGCTACCCAGAGCCAGCCTCCCCCAATCTTGGATGATACCAGGCACCCAGTAAAAAGTGCTCCCTTCCAAACAGCAACCTGCAGTGTTCCCACAGAGAGAACCACTGCATCACAGAAGGGAATTACGTCATCGTACAACACTAACTTCTCCTAGTCATAATTTGGTGGTCCCTCCACCAACCAGCCTGGGGTCTTGGTGTTCTAAAGGCTGCATCCCAACAAAATGGGCCGGTTTTGCTTCCTTAAGGGTGACAACAGCAATGCCTCCTCTTTATCTGCTTCAAGGGGTACCTACCGGGCAAGGCCGCAGTGGCTCAGAACACTGCAGGTCAGAAAAAGGCTGGAACTAGAGGGGAATGACCTTTGGGGGAGAGGGACAATGAGAGGGCTGGCTCCTAAGGCAGCCCTCTACTACAAAGTGCCAAAGGGGCCTGGTCTGACTTGGGCCAGCACCAATATCACAGCGGGCCTCTGAGCAGGATGCTCCGAGCAGCAACGACACTCAGAATCAAGCAGTTATGTTTTACGGGGAAATTAGCCATTCAGAATAAGGTCCAAACAGTGGTCGCAGGTCCATGACACAGAGTCCAGGCCCCAGGAACTGGCACTGACAAAATCCACTGTGTTCTGTGTAGGGTTCTTGTACAAGGAGGACTGGCAGAGAGGTCCCGCTGTCTAGATGGGGCCCATGTGGAAGGGAGAAGATGTTTAAGAAAGGCAAAAGAAAGGCCAGGATTTGTCACAGCCAAGGAGCCAGGCCTCCAGCAGCCCAACAAAGTCCAGATCTGGACTCTCAAGAGGTTTGGGGACAAGAATAGAGGGAAGGTGGAAAAGGGCTTCAGGGACAGCGGCTTGATAGAGCCAAGGAAGGTGGGTAATGACACCAAGCCAAGAAAAAAACAACATAGAAAAAAAACATAGGCAGGTGTGTCAGGCTGAATGGTAGGAACACTGAGATGAATATAAGACATCACCCTTGTTATCCACTGGGGGATGGGCAGTAGTTGTCCGTGGAGCCAAGGGCAAAGGGAAGCAGAAGAACCAGCATGTGCAAAGGCCCAGAAGTGTCAAACAACACGATGATTCCGATGGCTTCGTGTGCATGAGCTGTGCAATGCCAGAGAGAGACTGGTACGAGGTGAGGCTGGATATCAAGACAGGGGCAGAATCAGGAAGAGCTTCTTATGACAAGCCAGAGACTTTGGACTTCATCCTGGATGTGAAGCCATTAAAACATAAGGGCATACATTCAACCCTGTAACACTTACTTACTGAGTACCTACTGTGTACTGGGCATTAACCAAGGTGATGGGGATACAGTGGTGAACAAGGCCAGCAACAATCCTCAACTTACACTCTAGTAACTCATTCTTTGCTTATCAGCTGCGAGGATTATAGGCTATGAGTTTCACCTATCCCTTGAGGGCAGAGGCTGGGCCTTATTCCCCAATATATGCTAAAGGCTCAGCAGAGTTTCTTCCCTATAGTAGGTTTCCAATAGTGTTTGTTGTGGGAATGAGTGTTTCCCCCTGCATTTTCTAAGAATCTTAAAAAAAAAAAAGTAAGAGCATAGCACGATCAGATTTATATTTTAGTACATCATTTTGGCAGCTAGAATATGGCCAGACTAGAAACAGAGAGTCTTCAACTCAGAGGTGTCACTATAACTAGGCAACAGATAAGGGGGTCCAAGTCGGAGGAACAGGGGTAGAGATGGAGGTAGTTTTAGTTCCCCAGCCAGATGATCAGGCACAACTCAGCCTTCCCAGACTTTGCATTTCATCCAACCACTGCAGCCTCCTTCAAACCCTCACTGACTCCAGTACGTTCGCTCTCAACCTCTGTGTGATTTACTTCCACCCTGGGACGCCCAGTTTTCAAGGTCATATGCAACAAAAGACAGCTGGACAGCTCCCGGGTGACCCTGGGTGTGGCCTGGGGCAGTTGTCATGCTGCAGACAGTGGTCTGACACAAGAGGTCACTGGGACTTTAAATCAGTGCTGATGAATTTCCTCTACTGCGGAGAGAAAGCAAGCCGGAAACACCCTTGCTGTCAGTGCTGACGGCTACCCTGGCTACCTCGACAAGAATTCACGTTCTCTGGCACTGCATGGAGTTTGACTATGGATTACCAAGCAACTGGCCCCCACTGTGTTCAGTGATTCTGACTCTAAGAAGCGTTTACCACAAGATCCAAGCTGGTTCTGTGTAGCTCCTAAGATGTCAAGTGATTAAGACAGAAGGGCAGCTCTGGTCCACACTTAAAACAAATTCTCGGTCGGAAGCATAGAGTGGCTTATATGCTATGAACCCAATTCTAATAACTCTTTGGTACAGCACCTGAGAGTTTACAAAATCCATTATTTATCTTACTCGCATCTTATTTGCATAACCCTGTGGGCAAGGTAAAGCAGAAATTACTACTCCCACTTGGTAGATGAGAAAAGTAAGGCTTTCAGATGTTTTCACTGTCCCAAAGCCAAGCAGATTGTAGGTGACAGCAGAAAATCCAACCCAGGCGTCACCCCACATTCCAGACTACATCCATCAGACCTCACACTCTGGCAAGCACCGTGGTCTGCCACAAGCATGAATTGGTTTCACCATCGTGGTCCCACTGAGGTGATTCCTTTCCTCCTGCTTTTCTTCATAAGATACTGACCCAGACTGAGTCTGGAGAGGACTACCGCGTCTTCATCAGACCCGACTACCACCTAGTGACAGCCAGAGCCACAGCCCAGGCCCACATTCTCATCAGGACTGTCCAGAGTGGAAGCTGTTGGTGTACAGAGCCAGCAATGAGAAAAATGAGGGCTCTGCGAGCCAGGGTCAAGTTCTTGTTCCACCATGTGCTATGTAGCACTGAACTTCTGACAGCTTTCTGTTTGAACTTGTTTCCTCCCCTCTAGAATGACGAAGGCCACATCTGCCCTACCCACCACTCAGAGGTCAAAGCCAATAACAAGTTCTTCTTCTACTCCAGGCAGTTACCAGGCTGTGCTGGAGGCCTCCCCACACTAACCTCATCACGCTGGCAGGCAATCTGGCTTTCAAGCTAACCAGGAAGATCGAAACCACCTAACAGGAGCTCTCGCACTATTTCCAACGTACCTCTACTGATCATTCCCTTTGTACCACGTCCGGCCCTGATTATACAAAGATCAATGAGACAGTGACTGCTCCTGAAGAACTCCAAGTTTGACCCAGAGATGGACATATTAATAATTACTATCTTATTAATAAATGCTGTATTACAGTAGTGGGCAGCAACTTGGTCTTTGGGAATTCTGGGCACCCTGCACTATGCATGGCCCACAGTAGGATGCGGTAAACACTTAGTGAGTAAATAAATAAAACTAAGATGTAACATGAGGACAAAGAATACACACACTTCAGTGAAGGCATTTCTCTCCTCCACCGCGAACGTCTATCTTCGCCTGTCCTCTTTCTACTTTATTCCTGTGCTGAAAGAAAAAGTGTCCTTTCTTCTTGTCAGAACAAACCCATTCGCAGTGATTTCAACCCCGTCTCTCGCTCTCATCTTCTTGGGGGCCTTGCTCCAGCCACCCCCCTCCCTTTTGCATCTTTATTCAAGCTCTTTCTCTTTCTCTCTCTACTCCATTCTTGCAGCCTTCTGACACACTCCAGTCCCTGCCCAAGCTGACAAAACTAACTCAAACCAGGATCTCCTTTCAAGCTCCTGAGTTGTTCTCACCCTCCTTTGACCACGAATCTCCTGAAAGGGTCTTCACACCTGCAGCCCGCATTTCCATCACCATTTCATTCCCTGCTTCAGCTTCCCCCTCAGCTTCTCTCTGAAGTGACACCGCACCCCCCAATCACCAAATCCCATGGTCTGTTCTGTCTTCAGCCTCCCCGACCTCCTGTTGAAATCTCCTTGGCTTCTGAGATACTGCAGCTCCTGGCTTGCTTGCTCCCTCCCTTGTCAATACTCAGTCTCTCTCTGGCTGCTCTTCCTCTGCTTTCCTCTTAATGCAAGTTCTTGCCAAGTCTCCCCTGTTACTTCACATTAGTTCCCTTGAGAACTAATTTAATGTCAATGCTTCCAATTTAGGAAGCCTTTCCAGTCACCACCTCCCAACCCAACCACCCCCAACCCCGACCCTGCAGAATCCAACAGAACGAGAGGGACTGAATATAAGAGAGAAAAAGTCCCCAAGGACACAAGGAAGGGATGTGATCAACATATTTTCATTGTCAGACTCTCCCTTACAGCCTTTGTCACAGTCTGCTTGTCCTGCCACAAATTTATCTGGGCCCTGCCACTAGCTCACAAGCCCCTGAGACAGGAACTATTCCACTCGTCTCTGCTCCCCGGGTCGGTTCATGTACTGCTCGGACAGACAGGCACACATGAACATCTGTTGAGTAAAAGAAGAAAAGCCAAAGATGAAAATGCGTGAAAGCACTTGGTAAATTGTGAAGTGCTAAAGGACAGACTATAAAAGCCTCGTCATCGACAGACTTCATAAGAACCGTCTGGGTTGCCTGAACACATCATAGGGTCTGTTCTCTGGCTCTGCAGGATGGCTGATGCCCAAATGCCCCAAAATGGAAATACCTGTCCCCAAACGGGCCTGGAACTGCAGAGCACAGACTGTAAGGAGAGAGAGAACAAGAGGGGAAGAGGGCCCATACCTCCAATACCATTCCTTTCATCCACTGTTCATTTATTCAGTCAGGGGACATCTACTAAGCACCTACGAGGTGCCAGGAATCATTCTAGATACTGGGAACACAGCTTTAGGCAAGAGAGATAGGCCCTTGCCTTCCTAGATCTTGTAGTTCAGTGAGAAGACATGATAAATATAAATAAATGAGAAAATAGCAGACAATAAATAAGTGCTTCTGTGTCATATCCTTTTACCACCTCTTTCAAACAGCACAGCCCTGTCTGGTGGCTCTTTCTCTCTTTGGAGTGTTCCCACAGGCAAATCCAGTCCACTGCTTTGAGGTCTGTTTGGGTTATTTCTCCCGTTAGGTCAGCAGCTCCAGCACACAGGTGTTAGCCTTTCTAATCTCCAACGAACCAGTCTCTGGGTGAACCCTGCTCCCGCGTGTAGGGAGGCCTCTAAAACCTGCTGCACTGGGAAGGCTTGGGCTGCCCGGGTCCGTGGTCTCAGGGACCTCCTGCTCCTCGAAGGACAGCAGTGATGCTGCAATCACTTACGAGAGACCAACTTGGAAATGCTTTATCAGGCTGTTTTCAATTCTGTGAGAGCCCTCCGGACTCAGCTGATTGCTGGTGGTAGGTTTCTGTGTTATTTAGGGCACCAAAGTCCCACAGTCTTGACACAAACTTAAAATTAGAAATGCATTAAATATAGGAAAGGAGGAAGGTCATTCAGGAAAGGCAGCCTTCCGGAGGAGCTGCAGGACAAAGACGCCCTGGAAACTTCCAGGTTCATTAATGGGTTTTACACAGCATTCAAGTGGTATTTCTCCTTCAGAAATAACACTGTGGAAAGCGTAGGGGACTGGCTCAAACCTCAGCTAACACAGCTGAGTGAGTGACTCTGCAGACTAAAAATAGCTCCTTTCCCACTCGTTCTGACAGATTTCACTTAGACCCTGTGCACAGGTTGATCCTCCAACAAACAGTTTTAGTCCTGCAGCAAAAGGAGGGCTGATGGCATTTGGGCTTGACAATTACCCAATCCCTGGTTCAACTCTTGTTTATTTCCGCATTTCCTGCTCCTGCCCCAATGGCTGCGCGTGTGCGCACACGTGCACGTGTACACTGAGCTCCCTCCCTGGGATTTGGTGCTCCTCAACCAAACGTGGGCAGAATTTAAACCAGCAACATGACTCAGGGCCGTGGCTGCAGACTGAGCCCAGAGCAAGGCCCTCAGAAACACTGAGAATCAGGCTGCTTGCCTCGGGTCTTCTCAAGTCCTAGCTAGCCTCCCTGGCCCTCAGTTTCCTCAGTTATGAAATGAGGATAACCATTCCTATTCTGGCCTATTGCACAGCATTGCACGGAGATCGAACGAGATCACATATGGGAAAGTTCTTTTCCTTCAGACAGGTGGTCCTAGCAGAAGAATGGATGGCAGTGAGGAGGCAGGCTAGACAGGCGGCCAGGCTGCAGAACCAGGCGGGACCCCAGGAACGGGCAGGATCCTGACTGCACCGGCAGTTAAAGCAGAGTCAGATTCACGGTGTTAGTTCATGCTGTCTCCTCGGCCTGGAATGTCGTCCTACCTTTTCTAAACTCCTGCTCATTTTTAAGAGTTCAAACAATACTTCTTTTTGTTAGTGTCCTCAGAATAAATCATTCCATCTTCACTGCTCCCTTGGCCTGTCTAACATGCATCTAATAACACTTTTCACTCTGTATAGTAAGGATTTATTTATGTACCTGGAAGCTCTTGTAGAGCAGAGACGTGTATTCTTTATCTCTGTATCTACCTCCTCACCCACCACCACTGTGTGGCCAGCGCAGGTGAGCAGGAAAGGCGCGTCAGCACACACAGAGCCTGAAGGCAGCAGTGGGTGGGGAAGCCAGGAAGGTAGTGTCACCAAGGCCTGCCTGCCCCTGGCAGTTAAGGGCAGAGCCACAGAAATGGGAGTCAAAACCAAATTGCAAGTCCTAGCAGGACCAGGTGGGAGCATCAGACTAAGTCTCAGTGACCTAAACTAGAACGGGAGGCCCTGGGGACAAGGAACAAGGGCAGAGAACAGAGTCAAGGCGAAAAGGCAGAGCAAAAAGCTCACGTGAGACTGAAGCCTGGAACTTCTAGGCTGGTTAACACTCTCAACTGTTAACATTGGTTCACACGCCAAAGATGAGCCAGCAGCTCGGGGTTAAGTGATGTTGGCTACGACACAGAGGGACTCCAGCGGCAGGAATCACTACAAATTTAAGTAGTGATCATTATATGAAATAAGAGTCACAGGTGGAAGGGACTCTTTGATCTATAAGAAACATTAGGGATCACCTGGTCTAACATCCCCAACCTATATATCGGGGAACTGAGGTGCAGGAGGAAAGGGGGCTTGCCCAAATTCATTGAGTCAGGGCAAAACCAGACCTAGAACCCAGATGTCCCGACTCCCAGTTGAGCCCTTGTCCCTCAGAGGCTGTTCACCCTCAGTCAAGCAGGTCTCCTGATGGATCCACGAACACCCCAGGTACCTGGCTCTGCCTGCTTCAGAACCTTGGAGGAGCCCCAACGTGCCCACCAAGTGAGCACAAACCCTTCTGCCAAACTGAAAAATGCAGGCTTCCACCTTTGGGTGGAATTCAGAGCCAATATTCCACAGGAAATGTGCCGGCAGCAGGCCCACTTAGGGCTTGGAAAGCGAAAAGCTGCTGTGGCGCGTATTTGCTGTCAAAGAGCATGCAAACCTGTCCCCGCACACACTGACGTGTGCGTGGGGGATTAGTCCCAGTCACTGTGCTACCCCTGGACTTTTCCAAGAGCAGCTAGAGAGGCCCAGTACCGAAGGCAAAGCTGACAGTGCATGAAACATACAGTCATCACCGCTATGAGAACATGAAAGGAAGGTCCACTGGGTCCAAAATCTCAGTCTTTCTCAGGCCACAGATGAGACACAGCTCAAAAGAAAAATAATGAGACCTTCAGGGAATCAGAAACCCTGAATCTCAGACTTCCAGAAGTTTCATCCAGGTGAAGATACACATATAAAAGGACATATGCAATTTTACTTCATCTACACACAAAAAATTGTGAGTTCTGGTACTTCAAGTCCAAGTCCCAGACCCATTGTTTACTGACAGTGTGACCCGGGGCCAGTGACTTCCCATTCTGAGCCTTTGTCTCCTTATTCGTAAAGCTGTAAGTATAACCTGTGCCCAGGCTTACTGAGAAGATGAAATAATATATAGAGAGCATTTAGCACACTGCCTGGCCCATAACAACCACCGGGTAACGTTGTGTTTATCTGCTTTCTTGTATTCACAGGATGAGATGTTTACATCACAGTCCAACTCCACCTACCTGTGCTTTCCCCTCCTGCCTGGCTGTCCCTCTGGACCCTTCTGGGCAGATATCCAACCTGAGGCTCCAGCCCAGACAGCTCACTCCTCCCTCAGCTTATCCCTTAGACATCAAGAAGGCAATTGGTCAGCTAAGGGCCACTCTCAGGTCCTTGAAAATCAGGAATCATCACCTTAGTTCAAGGCTGTTCCTGACTCCCCAGGTGTCCACACTTCCCTAGCCAAGCCCCTGCCAGGGTAATACCTTGTCATGTCCAAGGGGGATGGGGCTTGGAATGGCACTTGGGCTTGACAATTACTCCTAATAGCTTGTAGCTGCTCACACTGGTTTGGCTCTGGGCCTCAGGAGAACAGGTAAGTCAGACCTAGACATCAATCTCGGAGATCATTCCCAGCCCCAGCTTACCAACAGAAACAGCCTGGAGTCTGAACCTGCAGTGAGACCAGCAAGTATACACAATAGCACCCCAAAAGCGGGAGTGGAGATGGAGGGGAGCCCTGAAGGATGCCGCTACAGGCTTCAGATTGCCCTGCTAAGAAGCTAAATGAGAGTCACATCACTGTCGGGCTCTTAGGCTGTATGTTTGCACTGGCCATGTCTGTCACAGTGCTGCACATCGTGGCCACCGCCAGGCGTTAAATGGCTTCAAAGGGGAAGAAGACAAAGGGCCCGACAATAACTGAGTGAGTTCCTGCCATGTGCCAAGAACTTTGCAAGTAATCCTCATTAATGACCTTCTGTGGTAGATATTAGTATCCTCATCTTGCTAGTAAAACCAGAGTCTCAAAAAAATCCACGAAGCCTCTGTGCCTCTGCTACACTCCCTGACCACGAAGTCTCAGCAAAGAGAGTCTAAAGCCTTGTGTTCCCAGTCTCAGCACCTGAACTTACTAAGCAGACAAAACCAGCTTAGATACCGCATTCCCCCGCCCACCGCTGGTGGAGGCGACTTCTTTCGAACAGCTTCCAGAGAAACAGAGCGGAAGTCGTAAAGGTGCTCGTGGCCTTTGCTCCTGCAATTTCATCCCCACGACTGCATCTTCAAGAAACAATTCAACAGGGTATTCACTGCAGAGTCCACCACAGTGCGAAAACATAAAAATAAAAAGGAAACGATCTCAATGTCCAACACTCGAAGAATGATTTAGATAACCCCAGAACCTTCCAACCATGTAACAGCCATTTCAAATGATCTTAAAGACCAAGAAAAACAAAGTAGTTGTGATAAAATAATGAAGACAATACAAAGTATTATAAATAATTTTGTAAACAGTGTACATGTATATATATAAAAAAGAAAGGTAATTGTGTGAGGTGGTAAGATTATGGGTGGTTTTATTATTATTACTACTATTACTATTATTATTATTACCATGTCCAAACTGTCTTTGCAGTGTTGTTTAGTGCCTTTCAATTACAGAAAAAGAGAGAAAAGACAGACAGACTCGGTGCAGCACTGAGAGAAGGCCCAGGAGGACCAGGGCTGAGAGGTGAGGCAGAAACGGAGACCGTCCTACATAACCCAGAAGGAGAAGGCCAGGCAGGCCCTGGGGGAGGGGAAGCCCTGTAGGTATGGGCAGGGTTGTAATTAGTCTGATGCTAATTACAGAAGTCTCACTAGCTTATTAATTTTTTTGACAGACTCTGAATGAAAACTGAATTCCTTTATCAAGTCAGCGAGGGTTCAGAGGCACATTTCCTTTGTGGCCATCCTCATTCTTCTCTAAAACCAAGGCTTTTCTTTTTCTTTTCTTTTTTTTAAGAACAGCAGTAAAGTAAAATTTAGTCACAGAAGCACACACCCTGGAGAAATTAAGGCTCCTGCCTTAAATGTAGAAACTCAAGACAGTTCAGGGAACTACAGGGGCTTGAATAAGCAAATGAACTACAATGTTTTCGGCACTGGGAAATAGAAACAGAAGCACAAAATACTCAGCTCAGCATAAAGGCCCCCTGATCGACTCCACCCCATCTTTCTGACATCACCTTGCGTTCACCCCCACAGACACCCATGCTCCAGGGGTCCCCCAAACACTTTCTTTACTCTCCTACCTCCATAACTCTGTCCAAGCTGTTGTGTCCACCCGAAAAGTCCTCGTCTACAGCTGCTCGCTCACGTCTGACCCATCCTCAAGGCAGAGCCCAAAGCCACGTCCTCCTCCAAGCCTAACCTAATTCCTGCACCCTGAACTCATTTCTTATTCCAAAAGTGGACCCAGAGCACCTGGAACCTCCCTACAGGCCTTACACACAACCTGCCCTGCAGTGTAACTATCTGGGTAACTGCCTTTACTACCACATTAAACCACAAACGACTTGAGGCAAGGACCCTTTTCAGATTCCCATGTGGAACCTACCATAATGTCTGGAATACATGCACACAGTAGGCGCTCGGTAAACGCTTTGTGGAAAGACAAGGAAAAGAGATGCATCGCATCTTTGGAGAGCCACTTCCTACCTCAGTTGCTCCTGTTAAGCAGTGCAGAGACGAAGGCGTGCTCTTCTGTGGTCTCGAGCAGCAGAGGGGTGAGCCCTGCTTTTCTGGTTTCCAGCCTTCGGGAGACTCCAGCTTCCTCCCTAGTTGACCATAGTCCGCTCGACCCCAAGTAAACACCTTGCCAGTTTCTAAAAACAAATATTATTTGAGTTAAGGCTACATTCCACAGCTTTCATGAATAGGCACTGAATTACAAGAGAAAGTGTGAACATTTATTTTAGTACCAACTACTACGTAGCAGGAGCCTTCCTATCTGCCTATAAGGAAAGAATGAGTAGCCCTGGCCAGGCAGCTCAGTTGGTTGGAGAATCGTCTTGTACACTAAAAGGTTGTGGGTTTGACCCCCCAATCAGGGCACATGCCAAGGTTGCAGGTTCGATCCCCGGCTAGAGTATGTACGGGAGGCATCCAATCGATGTCAATCTCTGTCTCTGTCTCTGTCTCTCTCTCTCCCCTCTTCCTCTCTTTCTAAAATCAGTAATAAAATATCCTCAGGTGAGGATTTTTTTTTAAAAAGTGCAAGTATCCACATTTTACAGGTGTGGGAAACCAAGGTTCGGCAAGGTGAAATAACTCGCTCGAGACCAAATAAGTGGTGAGCGGCAGAGCTCGACCCCAACGGAGACTGACTCTAAAGCCCACTTTAACAGATACGGCCATGACACAGAGAAAGCCCACCCACACTTTATGGCCTACCCACCCTCTCTCCCCACGCCTCATGGCACGTTGCCCAGATGTCTGTTCTCAGGCTATCCTCTCACCCCCTCAGCCCCCATCACCCACCCTGAAGCCCCCCAGCTCCTGACTTGCCCTGTGTCACAACCTCTTAGGGCCTTACTCTGAGCTCCATTAATGGCCAGTTTCCTGTGTTTCCCCCTTGGTGTAACATCAGAGGCCCTTTCGGAGGTTATGCTCTTACTCAAAGGAGCAATTCTAACAGTCCTCCGGCAAGTGTCTCTGTGTGCTAGGGAAGGGAGTGCGAGAAGGAAAAAAGACAAAATCATTTACAGCCAGAAAAGCATTCAGTTCCCCAGATGCACCACCTGGGAAGCCGGCCAGTGCTGAAGATGATTGAAGAAAATGAAGTTTGGAAAAAGAGAAATGGCCTTTCTTCTCCCAGATAAGAGAAATTTCACCAAATTCATTCAGTTGTACCAAGTGCCACACTTGTTATTTCAACAGAAATGCAAAATCCGATGAGGCATAGATTATTAACAGATTCTCTGCAATAAATATGCATAACCATGTGCGCTGTATAAAGTCTTTATACATGTTTATTTTAACAAAGAAAAACTTTGCTTAAGAGACAAAACACCAAGTAATGCATATTAAATTCTAGACAAATCTACTACATACTCTGTGTTTGGTATCAAAGCTTCATCTGGCCCCACATTCAACATATGGCTCATAGTGTCAGCTGAAAAACAACCACAGACGCACAGGGGAAATGTCAGTATCGCAGGCACGCAGGGCTCTGCAGGGTGCAGTTCTCAGGACCAGTCTCCTCCCGGACACCAACACAGACACCAAGGAGCTCACGGGGACCCCACTCCTGAGCTTCTTCAAAAAGGGGGCAAAGCCTGGGCAACGCGTGGGGTAGCAGGCCTGTGCCAAGAACTGCGAGTGGGTCCACTCAGAGGTCCCACCTCATGGCCGATGTGCGAGGCTCCTCTATGCAGTGGATGACCTTTCCTCACGTTACTTATCTGCGAAACAGCGGCTCAACCTCTGCAGTCCAGTTCATGCACCACCAGTTCCGTGAAAGCTTTCCTGACTCCTTCGTTCTCCGCAGAAAGGGTGAAACCAACCCCCCCCCATGAGCCATCGTGATTATTGCACTCATCAACCACTGTGTTCCCATCCAGCAACTGAGAAAAGTAAGGTTCAGAGAAGCGAGCAGCCCAGGGTCGCACAGCTAGGCCACCTCTCCGTCTGCGAGCCCATGATACCTCTCTACATTGCTTATTCACGCTGGGCCACATCACTAGGTAACCACTCAACACTCTGCCTTCACTTCTGTAGGCTTAGACCCCCCAGAGTCCCACGTGCCCAGGGCCCAAAAAGCATCCAAAAGTGGCAAACTGTCTCTCTACCTGAGCTGGCTGAGATTTACAACCAGACTGCCCTAGCAGGGAGCTTCCCAAGCAGCCAGACAAGGAGACTGTGATTTCTTTAGTGACCCTACCTTCCTCTGCTGGGAAAAACTGGCAAGTTGCTATCTGCAATTCTGCAGAAGAATTATGTTATCACAAATCCACAATGAATCCTTTCTTATCAAGTAAAATATCTTAGAACCTTCTCTGCTATTGATTATTGATGTCCAAGATGGGCAAGACTGCCAGAATATGGTGCCACCATTATTACATCTCCAATAGCAATTCCGCCATTCCACTTACATAGCACTTTTCACTTTCAAAGTGCTTCACAAAGATTAACTAATTAATCCTCATGCTCCCTGGGGAGACCACAGACATCCTATTAGAGACAAACCCAGAAACCAGGCCGGCCTGATGTCCAGCCTTCCGTCTCCAGCCCGCTTGCTCGGTCAGAGAGCTGCACTTTCTGAAGCTATTTCCCCCCAAAGTATACTCCGCCCCCGAAAGCTCACTCACAGCAGATGGAGGAGATGCTTTTATGTTTCCTTTTCAATGAACGCTTATTGACCACCTCCGAGGTGCTAGCACATTCATAGGCACTCTCTCAAGTAATCCTCCTAATAATTCTGTGACGTATACATTATTGAACTTATTTTCCAGATGAGGTTAAATGACTTGAGAGGTGAAATGACTTACTTGGTTGAGTGGGAACAACCGGCAAGCAGCGGAATCGAGACTTAAGCCCGCACCTCCTGACTACGGGACCGGCAGGCGCTCCAACGCTATCGCACAGCCACCGACACACGCTGGCAAAACCTGGCCGATGGGACACGTTCTCACAGTGTTTGAGGAGGGGGGAACCCAGAT
Source organism: Trachops cirrhosus (assembly GCA_028533065.1). NCBI lineage: Eukaryota > Metazoa > Chordata > Mammalia > Chiroptera > Phyllostomidae > Trachops > Trachops cirrhosus. The sequence continues at coordinate 28,759,390 of CM052543.1, read as the reverse complement.
TAAACAGATATGTTCTGTGTACCATCCAGCTGCCCACACTTCCCAGGAGGACACGCAGAACTCAGGACTGTAAGTACTAAACTACAGGCATTAAACACAAGGATTATGATTCTAGGTCACCTAGGGTAAAAGGAAGTAATAAATCCACACACAAAAGATGCTCAATCCTGTCCTGCAGATAAATGTCTGCCTCAGGCTGAAGCACACCATCAAATCTACGAAGATTCAGATCACAAATGTCACACATGCATCTTTTCCTTAAAGAATTATATGTTACTATGATAAAAGAGAGATACATTAATGTCATTCAAAAAGTGCAGGTATGTGTCTCCAGATAAATGATAAATGACAAACAGGTCAAAATAGAGCCAGCGAGCAAAACCTAATTTAAAGGCACGTCCATGTGAGAATTAACAGGACTACGGAGCCAAGAAATGCACACGGCAAAAGATCCCAGCCCCAGGAAGAAAGCAGCAGGGGCCGAACGAGCAGCATCGACAGGAGGGCCCGGGGAGCCTGAGGAAGCATTTCAAGCTGGAATGATCCTGGCAGGCTGGATGGAACAAGTGGCGTGGAAGGTGAACGTCTGCATGAGAAAATGAGAGGAAACTCTCTAGGAGCAGGAAGAGGGGGTGAGCGATGATAGACATCCAAAGGCACAAGGTGGGGCAGGTGCAGACAGAGTGAGCGCCGTGAGGAAGGGGGACTGGCAGGGGACTCAGGGCCGCCAGGCTGGGGCCCGCCCCAGGGCAATGCCAGGCTCGGAGCGTGGATCTCAGCTTCCGGACCAGGACCCCCGAGCTCACCAGCCTGCACTGCCCGGTCAGATACACATGTTTAACCACCACCAGCATGTGTCTATCCATTTATTTATTTATTTACTCATATACATTCATTATTTATGTACATTTATTTATTATACTTTAAATATAAGTGTGTACTGCATACATTTATAAATTATAAATGCACGCTTACTCAAAAAATATACAGTGTAAAGCATACTCAAAAGTAGAAAATTTAAAAGAACGAAATTTTTTAAAAACATGTAAAAGGAGTCCATTTTCGCTTCCCATACCATGGCAATTTGGTCTGGCACACCACACAGAGAGACCATGAGGAGACTGCAAATTTCTGAGCAGGGACGGAGCCCAATGAAAGGAACATTCTGGAATGGTGCACCTGGCAAAGGACTGGAGGGCTCCAGTAATAGTAACATTCATAGCCAACACTTCCGTAGCACCTACTCTGTGCCAGGCACTGTTCTAAACATTCTCTGTATAGTCTCCAGTTTACCCCTCCCAACAACCCCACGAGACAGGCACTCTTACCTGCCTCATTTTACCGACAAGGAACAAGGCACTCACCTTGTTCTCAGTGGCAGTAAGTGAAACAGGAAGGAAGAAGGGGACATCCCCTACAATAACAGTCTAAGATGCATCAGGACCGAAAGGAGGGCTGGAATCACATGGGGAAGACGTAAAAATTTGCCAGGCGTGGCACCCAGTTAGATGTGAGAGGAAGGGAGCAGGAGGAGATAAGCCACACTCTGAGACTTCGGGGTTTCCCGCTTAGTGGGAAGCCGGTGGTGCCGTTAAAGGAAATAGACAAACAGGCAGAGAAGCCAGACCGGGGTTCCCAGCAATGAGAATCATGGAATGTTAGTTCAAACCAAATGACCGAATGCTTCTGGGACCTTCGGCAAACATCTTACAGTCAACACAAAGAAGTAAACGAGGAGAAAGACAGTTGGTACAAAGCCCTGGGGAAGGAGGCGGGGGCTGTCCCCTGAGTTCAGAGGATGCTCAGGAAGGTGGGAGGGTGGTGAATATTCAAGGGGGCAGCGTCCTGCCCTTTATTCTCTGTGGTCAGGCTGCCTGGACTGGCGGTGAAGGCAGGTGAGGAGCCACAGCCACAGGCACAGCAGGAAACTGAGCGCTTGGGCGATAAGGAATTTCCACCCTGTTCCAGGGAAAGGGTCCTGAAGGTGTCGGGAGGACAGACTCAGCACAGGGAATAGTCAATACTACTGTAATGACTACGTACAGTGCCAGGTGGGTCCTTGAATTGTTGGGGGAACACTTTGTAAATTACATAATTGTCTAACGACTATGTTGTACACCTAAAACTAATATAAAATATTGAATGAATGTCAATTGTAATTGAAAAATACAATTTTAAAAAAGAAACAAAAATATAGATTACAGTGTAATATAAGGAATAATCCACACTTTCTTAACAGAATTTGACCCAAATGGGAATAGAATGTCACTGAAGAGATCACGATGTCGTCAGCAAACAGAAGTGGATGTCAGCAAAGGAACACCCACAGGTTAGGCAGAGGAAAGTAGACCATGCAACCTCTCTGTCCCTCCCAGGTAACGTTCTAGGATGCAACGAGGCCTCCTGGGGCACATACCACGGAGGACACTGCTCTCTGCCTATGAGTTCATTGTAATTCCTCTGTTTACAAACACCAGTTACTCTCAGGGTGATCAATTCTGAGTCCTTACAGCAGTGATTTTTCAACCAGTGTGCTGCAAGAATTTTTAAAACGTGCGATGCCTGACTAATTTAGTCAGGGGCACTGGCCTCTTTTCCTTTAGATAGTCCAATAAAAAAATGACAACAGCCAACACAATAGCCGTCTGGTGTGAATGAATCAAAATTATACCTATGTTCTGGTAAGATAGGCAAAAAGAAAGATGTTTTGGGTGTGCCGGGAGATGAAAAGGTTTGAAAATCACTGCCTTCGAGTCTAAGAACCTTGTCTCTGTAACTCATCCTTCCTTCTGCCACATGGACAGGGATGTTGGAAGAAGGCACTTGGTGACAATAACCAAGGACTGGTCACACAGAACGAACTGCCGGAGCCACCCAGCTAACCTTCCGTGCAAGGAGGAGAGAGCCCGGAGCTCGGGCACTGGAGGCAGCAGCGCCAGGCTGCTCTTCCCCGAGGCCTCTGTACTGCCTCCCTCAGCCCCAGGCTGCCTTCACCACCCCAACCCCGTTCACCTAGTCACCAACAGTCACTCACTCTTCAGCTCTGCTGAGCCCTCACCCCTGAGCAGAGTCCCTGTGCAGCCACCTCAGAGAGCCACGTTCCTCACCTGGGGGGCTCCGATGTCAGTTTATAAATCAGAAGGACTGTCTGACTACTGTGGGTCTCCCCCTCCACAGAGTCAGTTCTACGATAACAGGGACTCTCTGCTTTTGCTCAGCCCTATCTCCAAGAATAATGCCCAGCACAAAGTAGGTGCTCACTAAATATTTGTTGCCTGAATGAACAAATGAATCTACTTGCTTCTTGCTCACTGCTGCTGAACTGTATCATTCACTGGCTCCATCTTGAGCACATTATCCCGTATCTGTAAAAGGGGAATTGTGACATTGACCTTGTGGGGTTGCTGCAAGGACACTGGTGCATAAAGTGTGTGACACGTAATAATAAATGTTAGTCACCATTACTGTTACTCTCCCGACTGAACACCACAGCCTGGTTATCAAGGCTTTCTATAGTTCCACTCACAGCTTCTACCAATTCATCAAATCTTCTCAGCCAGCTCCCATCCACCTATGTCTTATGGTCAACGCTCTACTGATAATCCAAGAAAGGAAAGAGCGCTGAAGGCTGAGCCGTGAAATTTTGGATTTATGTTAAGATTCACACATAGTCTCTGGCACATCAGAAGCCTCTGCAGTACTGCACGATGCAAATAAATGAAAAGCTAGGGAAAAAGGAAAAAGGAGAAGTGGAGAGCCGTGGAAAAGTGAGACAAGGCAAGGGGAGCTGGCAAGGGAGGAAGCTTTAACCGAAGACTCCGAAGACCCAGAGCCCAATCCTCACATCTTCTCTGGGCTACGTGACCTTGGGCAGGTCGCTTCTGCTCGAGGGGCCGAGATTTCCACGTCCATAAAATTAAAGCGCTGGAATAGATGACCCCCGAGACAGCTTCCTGATCTAAACTGTGATAAATGGTGTCTAAAGATCTTCAGTGTCAAAATGAGCAGTGTATAATATAATGTTTCTGGCACCCTTGGAAAATTTAGTCTGACCAGTGTCCTAAAATAAAACATTGACTTTAAACTCAATGACCACACACACAGTTCGCAATTTAAATAAAAACTGGGACGTGACTGCATGTGTTAGTATTTTCAGTACAATTTCCCTAGTCTCCAAAGTTGTATTATGAACAATATCACATAATAAAAAGTTTAGAATTTTTTAAAAATTAACACAGGGATAAAACTGCCAAACGTGGGCTCTCAGACTGACAAAGAGGGGAAGCAGCAGCAGCCTGTGAAGAGGGTGAACAAAAAGGTAAGGAACAGGGGAGAATTTATTTATTGAGAGGTGACGCTAATACTCTTCTTTAGGCACTGCTATTAGATCATATAATTTAATCAATGCTTAATGATTGGTGTGAGCCCCATTTTATAGGAAAAGAACGAGATCACAGAGGTTAAATGACTCACTCAAGATCACAAAGCTAGTGAGTGGCAAAGCTGCAGTAATAATGGTAATGCTAACACAAATAGCTGATATCTTGAGGGCACTTAGTTCATGCTAAACTCTTATTACATGGATTGTTGCATTTAGTCCACAAAAATACCCACTGAGTACAGATTATTATGACCCTCAAATTACAGGTGATGGGATCAAAGCACAAGCGGGGTTAAGTCTTGGGCTCCGAGTCCACAGCTGTCAGTGGCAGAGCTCGCAGGGAAACCAGCAGTCTGGCCCCAAAGTCAGGACCCCCAGTTCTATCCTGCAGAGGGCACATCTCCTTTCACTGAGTCCCAGTGCCGCTTCATAAGTGAACACTTCCAAGGACTTCTGGAGGTTGTCCAAGGTCACGGGGATGCACATGTAGGCAAGGGGCACAAACAGAGCCTGCTTGGCAAAGATCAGAGCCCCAAAATATGCCGGGCATTCCACACGGCTGCTCCATGTTCAGCACTGACTTTACTAGCTGTCAAATCAGGGCACCAGTGACAGAAGTCAAGACAGTCCGCATCCCGAGAAGCCCCAGACCAGCCACTGGACTGTCTATACCCACAGGGGTGGGGCTTCCCAGAAAAAAAATGAATGCTTTCTTCTCCCAAACCAGTTGAGAAGATCTCAGGAAGCCCCAGTCCTAGTTCATTTAGTAACTCCTTTGCCTTCCACACAGTGCTTCCCTCCAAATGCCTATGTTCTTCAATGCTGGGTGGCTGCCCCCCTGTCAAGGGCACACTCCGCTTCCCCGCTCCAGGCCTTAGGGTCAGGCTGCGCCCCAGCCCGCCGTGCTGGTCAGCCTGCAATGCTGGCAGGCTTGCCGGTTCCACCTGCAGAGCCTGACTCGAATGTCACTGCCTCCCATCGTCCCCTTGTCAGAATGAGCCACCCCTTCCTGTAGAAGCCACTGGCATGGTACTTGTATCTCTACTTCAACAACTATTCTACGCCATCAAATGTAAGATTATTTGACAACACATCTTCTGTTGCCCTCTGTATTAGTCAGGGTTCTCCAGAGAAACAGAACCAATGGGATATGCAGAGAAATCTATAGGGACCTGACTCACATGATTATGGGGCTGGCAGGTCAAAAATCTACAGAGCCCATGTCTCAGTTCAAAGGCTCTCAAGCAGGAAGAGCTGACGTTTCACCCAGAAAGCAAGAGAATCCGCTCTTACTCAGGAAGGGTCAGCCTTTTGTTCCATTCGGGGCTTCAACTGATTGGATGAGGCCCACCCACACCAGGGAGAGCAATCGGTTTTACTCAGTCTACCTTGCAAATGTTAATCTCATCCAAAAACACCCTCACGGAAACACTCAGAATACTGTTTACCAAAAATCTGCATACCCTGTGGCCCAGTCAAGTTGACATACAAAATTAACCACCACCTCCATTAAAAAGTGAAGAACAGGGATCCTTTCTCTCTGTATCCTCACTGCACCTAGCACGGGGCCTGACCCAGGGCAGGTGCTCAGGGTTTGCTGAAAGAAAAAGGAGTTACAGGCATCACTCTTACCAGGCCACCAAGGACCATTCCATCCTACTCCCCAAAGAGAAAACAAAACTGAGGAAAATAAATAACTTTTCCAAGTCACACAGGCTACTCAGAAGCAAAGCTGGGCACTCACCATATTGAACAAATCAGCAGGTGCTGTCCCAGGTGCTGGGGCCACAGCAGTGAACAAATGGACAAAACTCCCTCCCTTCGTAGAACTGAGAGTCTGGCGCATGGAAGACAGGCAACAGACAAAAAACCCATAGACCACATCCCCTAGCAAATGACTGTAGGCGTTACAGAGAAATATAACGTAGGGAAACAGAAAGGTAGAGCTGGGGAGGGAGCAGAAGCCCAGGACCCGTGCCCAGCTCACCACTTCCTGTCTGGAGCATTTCCTCTAGCATGCGATCCTTTTTAAAGGAAGAATCTTACATTGTAGAGACCTCAGCCAACTCTCACTACGTCTCGGACTGTGATGAAAAAGGATCCAACACACACAAGTGCACTTTGCAAACTCTGAACACGGATGCTCGTCATATGCTATGACCATCAGTCTTTCTCTAAAGTCAGTCTGCAGAGGGCTGTCCTGAGAGGCTGGACCACGAGCCAGGCTCTGAGGGGGCTGCTCTGGCCGAGTTAGTTGCTTGGGCTTCCTGCTCCTCCCAGGGCCCAGCAACACATCAGGCTGCCGCTCACACCCAGCAGCCACTTAGCACCCGAGAAAAACTGATTGAGGCCAGTGCCTCTGCAGATGTTCCCCAAGTCATTTCACATGCGAACGCCAAAGCTTCTTCGCGCACACTTTTAGACTCTTATTAATAACATTTTAAAATGCAGATTGCTGCCTAATGTTAGCTGCATAATTAAAAAAATAATCCTGCTGCCCTCCCTCCCAGCAAGAACAGAAACTATACCTCAGGGCTTCTGCAGCTAAGAATCACACCCTGCAGAAAAGCCAGTAGGAGGCTCAAGGAGGGAAGGGAGAGTGGGGGGAGTTGAAGCCAAGAAGCCAGTCTAATCCCTTGATTTTAGAGAAAATGAAAATGAGGCTGAAGGAGGGAAATGATGTGCCCAAGGACACACGTGTATTTTGGCAAAGCCGGAGCCAGAATCCCACTTTCCTGCCCCCTAGCAGACTCTGACAACTGCCCCAAGGGGAGAGGAAAGGGGGAAGGCAGACTGCCGGTTCTCCGAGGATAGGCCTCTTCCCTATGTGATTCTCCTTGCGGTGAGCACAGTTCACCTGGAGAAACAGCCGCGAGTTTCAGGTGTTCAAGGGAATTGTGGGGACAAGGTTCAACGTTCTTTATACTCCACTTAGACTCACAGACGGTAACAGCAAGAAGGGACCTCAGGGCACCCTAACCCAACTGTCTGCTTCCAGACGGAAGAAGCAAGGCCCAGTGAGTAAGGCGACTTCTTTACCCAAGGTCAAACAGTGAGCAAGAGGCCAAGCAAGGCTAGGTCCCAGGCCGCCCTGACTTCTAGTACATCCTGTCCACAGCTTCGTGGAAAAATGCCAGTCAACCCTCAAAGCTTCCACTGCTACCTGCAATTTACCGAAGGCGTCCTCGGCTCCTTGGCCGGGAAAAACAGAGACAGGTGAAGTCCACATGGTCCTTCATTGCCAATCTCCCTGGGGTGGCTTTTTGGAAGGCCACAGGCTCGGAGACTGAAAGACACACACTTTTACCCCCATCTCCTCAGGGTTCTCCTCTCCCACCTAGAACTGCTGTCCCTAACCTGGACTTCAGTTACGGTCCATTGCGAAAGATTATCAGCAGTTTCTATCTCTGTGAAGTTACAAAAAAAGAAGTTAAAAAAAAAGGCCAAGCACTGCACCCAGCTGTTGGAGAGGCCGTGTTTCCTACTGATGATGATGACTCACAGCGCCCGAGCTGGAGGCAGGAGCTGGAAATCAGACTTAGCAAGGGAAAGCCGCGGTTCACAAGCAGGCCTGGGCCTGCAGAGGAATGCTTGCTCGAGTTCCTTCAGTGAAACCCCAGTACCTGGCTGTGGGAACACAGCGCCCCCTGCAGACCACCATGAGGCCCCGCAGGAGCAAGACCAGAGACAAATGGTATACTGGGGCCAGCCTTCCTGCAAAGCCCACCATGACATCAAAGCTGTTATGTTAGCAAGCCAAGGGATCCCACAACCCCCTACAAATACTATTTGCATCCTCAGCTTCCAAAGAGAAACTGGTTTTTGGTTAATGGGAGGCCCAGATTAGGATCTTCAAGCAGAGGAGACAAAGGTTGGTACCAATCTTTTGGTGCAAATAATTCACCTACGCGCAGGAGCAAGGAAGGGAGGGAGACTTTCCTGGGATGCCAGTTCATGGTCAACCAGTGACAATACTTTGGGACATGACTTTGGATGGTGCTTCTCAAATTTCTTCTAACCCCACCCTTGGAACTCTCCCAGGGTCCTCCTGAGAGGGGGTTATAAAAGACCTATGGGAGACCTAATAGAGCTGCACTCATGAATAAGGGAGCATTCTCCCACCCCCACATGTCAGGACGCTTCAACAGAGAGAACTGAGCCACAGGACAAGGTCAGGAAGAGCCTACAGAAGGGACAATGTCCACTCCACTCTCAGTGGTTTGGGGGTTTGCCACTTGTATCAAGCAGGGGCAGCAACAAGCACAGCTTAAGGAGGCCACTAAGACGAGCCGTTACGATCGAGCATCCAGCCGGAGAAGGAAGACACTCAGGAGAGTTGGAGACCCAATAATTTCGATGTCAGGGGCTGGGGGAGGCTTGGGATCGAAGTCCACTGTCAAAGCTAGGGGGCCATGTGACAGGCGCTGAAGTTATATTCAAATTGCTCACTGGAGGGCCACAGCTTGTGGCCTAAAAGGCCACCAGTCCAGACCCATGGTGGCACAGCCTGTCTTTCCTTCCACATCTGCTAATTTCCCTCCCACTTCGTTCCCTGCGCCCATCTGTTCCTCAGGCACCAGCAGACGCACCCTGTATCAGCACCCACCTTCTGTAAACACCTCACATGCTGTAAGACTACCTCAGACAGCCTTCACCTTTAGTCACACCAGACACAGAAAGGACCAAAGCCACAGTGCCTTCCCTGGAGAAGCTGACTTCTCCAGGGCCAGGGACTGGGAAAGGCATCTGCTGCACAGGATTTTTCATTTCATAGGAACAGCTCCAACCCAATCAGCAGAGCACTGTTACTATGGACCATCTGCCAGGACCCGGAAACAGCCCTGTTACATAAAGGGGCTGGTGTAATGAAATTTATTAAACTGGATTCTTCCTCGAGACAAAGTCCTTGAAGTGTCTCTTAGGAGGGGCTGTGTGGGGCAGTGGAGGGGCCTGGATCCTGGCTCTGCATCTGGTAGCTGTGGGACCATCTCCCCGAACTTCTGCGTTCTCAAGTTACAAATAAGGATGAAATGGTCCTTTCCAGCATTTTAATTCCATGACTTAGTATTGTTTTCACCAAAATGGCAAAAAAAGAGTAGGCTTACTTTGATATTACAGGACAGTTTTGTACTGTAGAGTTAATTTTGTTTAAAAAAAAAAAAGCAGAGCCTTCATATTTGTGGGCTTAGAGCAGAGAAGTGGTGGACTGAGCCACGGACACCGGGGCAGGCAGGAGGAGGTGCACAAAGGAGAAACCAAAGGTTGGAGGCTTCTGTCAGCCCAGGCAGGAACGGCCCAAGCAAGTCTCCAGTCACTTCCCTGGGAAGCAGTGGCAGTATGACCCCTGCCTGTGCACACGGCCATCTCCAGTTTACAAAGTGCTTTCACATCCAGGATCTCCCTTGCACCTCACAACACCCTCGACACTGGCAGGGTGACGTCACTGACCTCCACTTCACATGGAGCAAAACAAGGCTAAGAAACGAGACAGGGTGAGTCCATGTCCCTTAGCTGCTCTTTACTCTTCATGTAAAATGGGAGTAAGCCATACTGGGCAAACTGGGTAAGGATGAAATGGAGGATTCTGTAAAACCCTGGCGAAATGCCTGGCACAGAGCTCGTCCTTGATAAATGCCAGTGACCCTTCCCGTACACCTCCATCCCCTCAGGGCGGTGCAGGAGGGGCCCCAGAGCAGCTCAGCTGAGGCTCCTGAGAAGTGCTCTAAGATGGAAGGCCATGGTGGTGCCTTCCCAGGTGACCCTCCACGTGACCCAGGACAACTTCCCAGAAGGCAGCTCCATGAGCCAGATAACGCCGGTCCCTACCGAGCTCGTGGACTCTAATAACCACCCCAGCACATGGGGGATGGGGCCCCCGAGAACCCGGAGTACCTCAAAATCAGCCAGAGATGAGAAGTGAAGCTAGACACAAGCCTGTGGCCGCCACAGGGGAGCCTCCGAGAGCCACCCTGAGGCAGGCCTCTCCTTCCCTGTTCATGCCTATCACCCGCCCCTCCCCACAGAAACGTCACAGTTCTTCCGCTGCTCCCAGAGCAAAGCCTGAATGAGGACCTGTGCCTGCCACACTTGCACGTTTCCAGCCCCGTCTCATTCTGTCTGGCCCCGTGTTGAGCAAACTGCACCAGGATGCACTTCCCACTTCTATGCCTGGAAGGTCCTCCCCTGACCTCTGCCTAGTCCCCAAATATTTGTTCAATAACAGAGCGAAGGAACAAAGGAAGGCATGTGTAAACGAGTGGATGACATAATATATCCCCGTGAGGCAGGCAAATTAGGGAGTATGACTCTCATTTCACAGATGACAGTTTTCAGGCCCACAGAGGCTAAATGACTTGCCCAAGATCGCGCAGCCAACAAGCAGCCAAATTAGAACTTGAACCTGGCTCTTCAGGGCTACTTTGGCCATGTCAGGCTTTCTCCTAAGGTAGAAAGTCACTGTCCTATTAGGAAAAAGCTGACCCAAGATTCCTCAGAATGGACCACTTCCATCTCGGCACACATCCGAGAGCACTTGCAGGCCCTGGCTGTCACTATGGTTACTGAGAGTTCCCGTGAGACAGGCAAGGTCCCCTGACAAAGGGCAAGCACAGTGCCATCTGTCAGGAACCTAAAATGATGGCAAAGTTGCAGCCTGGTCGCTTAAAGCTCACTTTCAGAGAGCTCCTGGAACAAATCAATCCAACCAGGAAAGAGGAAGAGGATCCTTGAATGGAAACAGAGCTCTCTGCCAGGGACCTCCGGGCCCTCCCCAGACCATCTGGTGAGCTCGCAGCACGCCTGCTGCCCCCAACCACCGTGGAGAGATAGGGAAGGGGGGGACCCACGGCAAGGCCTGGCAGACATGCAGGGGCAAAGCTGGCCCCCCAGTCCTGGGGCACCAGGCGTGGCTGTCAGCCTCAGGGAGTGAGGCTCTCAGCCTGGGGCTGCTCCGAGAAGGTGGGAAGTGGGCAGGGCCACAGGCTGGATCTCCTCAGCACAGCCACTGAAAACAGCGCAGCATCCGCATGCAAAAGTGCAAGCCGCCCCCTGGACCTGGCCGGACTGAGCCTCTGCCCCACCCTGGGGAGAGCCAGGGGGAAACAGCATGGCAAGTTCCTAATCCCGTGGGCCTCGCATGTGGTTAGCAGACAGGGACAGCAAGGAAGTAAACAATGACGACACTATGGTTTCGGGCCATGAAAACTGATATAGTGAAAAATAAAGCAGGCGGGAGAAGACTGAGACAGAGCAGAGGTGGCTATTTCCAACGGGGTGGACAGGGCGGGCCTCTGTGAGAGGGAACAGTTGGGCAGCAAGCAATGGAGTGTGGCAATAGCTCGTGGGGACCAGAGAGACGAGTGCTCCTGGCAGAGGGGACTGCCAGAGGAAAGGTACCTCACCTCTCACACATAAGGCCTCCCTCACAGGGTTGTGAGGGGGATGTAAGTGGCAGCACCTGGTGGGGCACCCAGCACATGGCGAGTGCTTGGCAAAGACCGGTTCCCTGCCCTATTCTCACCCCAGGGAAATGTTTTTAAAAATTTTGTTCAACCAATTGTGCTAACTCATGTCTTATTACAGTGTGCCTCTCAGGAGGCCCTGGGCTGCCCGTCTGTGGGACGTGGGGGCTGTGAGAGGACCCCTGGCAAAAGGTTCCATCACAGCACAGTCTGACAGGAGGGCCTTGGCCTGAAGGAGAGCGGGGCAGATGGGAGGGAGCAGCAAAGACAGTGGACACTGCCCTTCCTGCAGGTGGGAGGGTGGAAATCATTAGGACCAGACACTTGAAGAAACCAGGGATGAGGTATAAAGTTAACTCCTGTCCCCTTCCCTTATCTCTGGCTCGCTGGCCCAGGGCCCAGGGCCCAGGGCCCTGTCTCCTGACTCATAGGGCAGCCCACTAGAGGCCAAATCAATCTCAGTTCTTCTCACAAGCAAGGAGATAGCTGGGTCTTAACTCATGGTGAGACCTTAGGTAGCCCCCTTCCCTCTCAGAGCCTGAGTTGGCCAGTCCATAAAAAGAAAGGAGGGCCTAGGTGACCCCCGGGGGGCCTCCCAGCTCTGACCTTGCTAATTCTGACTCTGGATGCTGGCCCTACCCACCTCACCCCCAAGGTTGTCTGCCTGCCCATTGCTGCCATCTAGTGGCCCTCTGCGGCCAGCTGCACTTGGCTCTAGCCAGGCTCCTGTCAAACCCCCTTATTCGAATGCACCTATTTCTAAGAGTGAATCCTTCTGCTTCAGCCTGACACACACTGCACCTCTCTGCACCACAGATCAATGGGTATTCATTGCCAAACAAACCAAAAATAACACCAGAACTTTATCTCTCTAGCAGAGATGACACACTGCAGCTGAGAGTCTGACCTCCCTACCCAAAGAGAGGAAGTGACCTGCCCAAGGTCACACAGCTGCCTGGCTTCCAGATCAGCACACAATTCCACTTTACCACAATGGTTAGGGCTGGTGGGCACCCTGGAAACAAAAAATAAAGTCAGCCCTGGCCAAGAAAAACCTTTGAAAGGTGGGAAACAAACTGTCAGGATTGCTTACAAACCTCAAGAAATGGTAAGATCAGGCATGTGAACATGTGAGCAATGCTTGCGGAAATCCACTGGAAATAACAAAGAGTTGGTGCAAAGTCAAGAGTATCTCCTGACTTTGGAGGACCTGGATCACAAGGACACCTGCAGATCTGCCATACACCAGCCTCCAAGCCACCCCCGCAGCCTAGATCCCGGGCTGGGCAGCCCACCAGATAAGAAAGATACTGGTGTAGCAGCACGTGTCTGCACGGGCTTCCCCCACCACAGGAGATTCTCTACCTCCAGGCCTCTCAGCACCTGGCCAGAGGAGCTCAGCAAAGGTGTATACAGGCAGATCCCTTAGACTCTTATGTAATCATGGGAACTGCCTGTGGACTCAGCTGACCACCCTCTTGCTCTGTCTGCAGCCTAGTCCGGAACCCTACAGTGCAGACCCTGAAAAAAACATACTGTAGGTCACTTGCCTTTTCTGGGCTCTATTACCTCACACCTGCAGCATAATGGGGCTCTCCTAGATGATCTTCGAAGTCCTTTTAATTCTAGAATTTGAAACCAAATCAAGGCTACTCTTCACCTGCAGAGCAGACATGAGAAAGGAGGAAGCAAACAATGCTTCCCTCTAGTGGCTCAGTGCTGTCACTACACTCTCTCAGTTCAGCCCTACCACTGAACTCCATTTATTTAATCCCACCCTGAACTCAGAACAGAAATGGACTTGCCCAGGGGCAAAGGAGAGGGAGAAAAGGCAAGGACGCCAGCCTCCAGAAACCAAAGAGGCCTTTGAGCAGGTTCCACACCATTGGAGAAATTCTCCATCCTTAGGAACAACTATATCTTGGAGCTCAAAGGACATTTTGTGACCTCCCAATTCTATTCAGATAAGGAAACCAAGGCTCATGGATGTTCGGAAGGGACTTGCCTTAGGTCACAAAACTGACTCACCACTGCGCCAAAAATAGATCCCCCTTTCCTGCCTCCTTCTACAGTCTCTTGCCTCTTTACCATTCGACCTCCCAACTGAGGCCCGTGGAAGTCATTTGTCAAGGACTTATACACAGGAATGGGTGGCCAAGGGGCCATCCCTACACTGAGGGGCAAGGAATTTTATTCGTTAGCTTTAACATTTATGGGGAATAGAGTCAAACTGGAAATTACGTATCAGCATAGAAAATATAAAACAAAATAAAATTCATTCATAATCCCACCAATCAGAGATAATATCCTGGCATATTTCTTTCTAGTCTTTTCTATGCAAACATCCCTTTTTAAAGAAATAGAAGTTACAGTGTAGTGACTTATTGTAATCTACTCTTTTCACTCACTATATCATGAGCACAGCCCTCTGTCATTAAATGTTGTCTAAAACAGTCTAATTAATAGCTATATATTCCAAAATAATAAGGTACATTTAACCAATCCCCCTATAGTTTTATTTGTTTCCATGCATACGTTTTTGTCATTATAAATCAGGCAACAATGAATGGCAATATTCTAAATACTCTAACATCCATAATTATTTCCTTAGGCCAGTTTTGTTTTGTTTTTTAATAAGACAGAATTTCAGAGCTGGAATGGCCCCTAGAAATCATTACGTCCACAACCTCCTATTGTCCAACTGGGAAAAAGGACACCAGAGTTTTGTGTCTTGCCAGAGGACAAAAAGACAGCAACAGAACCAAGTAAGTCCCAAACTCTCCACCCGTTCAAATGTGACCTTGCAGTGTCTGGGCCACTCCTCCCGCTCTCGGTCACATTCTTTATTCTTCTACTAAATATTCCAGCTTTTCACCCAATAAGCTTCCAGAAGGTAGTTCCGGATTTTAGATTCCCTTGTAGTCTGAAGTATAGTGCTATATACATGCAGGTGAGCATTCCACAAATACCTGCTGAAGGATCAGGATTACCTTCCTTATTGCTTGGGAAAGTCACTGGCAAAAGCTCAATTCAAGGATAACTAAGAATTACCTTCTTTATTGCTTGGAAAAGTCACTCGCAAAAGCTCAGTTAATGAGTTAGAGCATTCAGAGACACTTGGAATCAGAGTAGCAAGCTTGGGGACAAATAAATCAGGTTCAAGTTTTAGCTCTGCCCATCTCTGTGAACCAGGGCAATTCAGTTAACCAAACGAGGGCCTTCTCTGTGAAAGCAAGGATAGTAACACCCGCCTTGCCAACTTCATAGGAGAAAATGGATGTGAAAGCACTTGATAGTGATAAAAGTGGGCCGTGAGAGCTCCGACTGCTATTGTATTATCATAAATGGAAATGCAGCTGCTTCCATGAATCCTGGAACAGCCTCTGAACCTCGCTCCCAGGGCATCATCTCCTGGTTTCTATTCCACGCACAAACCCATTAAGGGACTGTATGGCTGCGCATTTCAGGTAACCCATTTCGGTGTTTTCTTGAAGCAGAACCTCATGTACAGAAGGAACTATTATTCCTGCTTTGGGTCCCTGGGTGTGGTTAGTTTAAGTCATTCTCACTTCCTCCTCTTCTCTAGAGAGACCATGACAAGGTGGACAGAGCACTGGACTGAGAGCCACAAGACCTGTGCTCTGTCCCAGCTCCTGTTCTCACTCCCTGTGCTTCTCCTTCTCCAGTCCTCAGTTTCCCCATCTGTAAACTGAGGAGTCAGGCCAGTTGAGCCCCAAGTTCCATTCCTGGACTCTAGGATAAAATCTAATGACTTTTAATAATAAGCAAAAACTGTCCATTTCAAAATAGTTCTTTGAGCTTGGTTTGACTTTCAGCCACTGGGTTTTCAAAGTTCTAAAGTACAAACCTCATTCCAAAGCATCTGCTTTAAATAGAGCCCATGAGGTCAGAATCTCCCTGAGCTCGGTTGAGGTTTCATGATATATGGTCCCAAAGAAGATGTTGTAATATACACTGTCACCCTATTCTGGCAGGGATCTTGGCCCAAAAACAGAAAAATCAGCATTAGGTATATTTATAAACTCGGTTCAGTGTGAATCAATGGCTAGGCTTGGATTTCACTAATGCTTAGATATCAAATGCAATAAAGTATTTCTTGATCTGTGACACTTGAAGAAAGGAGAGTAATCCCTTCCTTCTTGCAATTCCCCACGTTAGAGAAAAAGAATAAAAAAATTCTCAACTGAAGAATATAACAAAGAACCAGGAGGACAGTGATGGGAAGGGAAAGAATTTACTGAAAAGCAGAATTGGATTCCTAGCTTAAATGCTGCTACAAAGTCACCTTCTCTCCTCTTTGATTCAATCTTTTCTTTTGCGAAGTGAGGAAGTTTCTTGTTCCATCTCTGATTTTCTGAAAGGTCTAACATTCTAGGACTTTCTCCTAACATTCTAGGACTTTCTCAGGTGACACTGAAGAAACCGAAGAATGTCAAGCACTCAGTATTTGTATTTTTTCAATCCACAGCCATCGTGAGACCACAAGACTACTTTGGGATACTGCATGGCTCAAGGAAAGCTTCCAGCATCCCAAAAACAACCGGATTCTGGACATTCTGGCCAACCCCACATTAAGGTTCAGATGTTGTATAAATCATTCCTCTTGAAAGTCTAATTAATCACCAGCAGCCAGCACTTGGTGTTTTTAAGTGCTGGTCTTTCTGCACTCTCCAGGTGAGCTCTGAATCAGCCTGTGACCTATCCAGAGACATGCATATGCAGCCCCTCAGAGACCTCGGCGGGAAAGAGGCGCTATGGGGCATGTGGCCTCCAGGGGGCTCCGGAGTTTCAAAGGGAAGAGGAAGCTGATGCACACTGAACCCACAAGGGAACTCAGTCCTGTGCTGGGTGCTGGAAGCATCTCATTTAGTTCTCAGCCAAGGTCAGCAATACTCCATTTTCCTAATGAAAAAGATAAGCTCAGAGAAGTTAGGCTTATTCATTTGTCCAACATTTACTGCAAACCTACCTCGCATGTGCCAAATATTTCGCTGAGAACAGAATATGAGCAAAACAAACATGGCCCCTGACCTCATGGAGTTTACAGTCTAGGGGGAGGGGAACTAGTCATGGCATCCTACCAAAAAAAAAAAGCACAAAGGACAGGTTGTAGTGGTCTGAGAACAGATAAAAGGGAAAGTGATTCATCAGTATGTCAAGGAAAGTCCTCCCTGAGGAGGTGATGACTAAGCTGAAGCCTGAAGAAAAAAAAGGATGTAATGATGTTAAAATGAAGGAGTACAGGGATACGTGTGCCAAACAGAGAAAACATCAGGTGCAAAGGCACTGTGGTGGGAAATACACGATGCACTCAAGGGACCAAGGAAGGCCAGAGTGGAGACCAGCTGGCGGTCAAGAGCCAGCACGGGAAGCAGTGGAGCTGGAAAGGGAAGCAGAGGGCAGAGCACTAAGGACTACGTTTTTCTCACAGGAGCCATGGGAAGCTGTTGGAACATGTCATGATGGGTTGGAAAAGATATTCCAGATGAGGTAAGAAAACAGACTGGAAGGGAGAAGAAGTGAGTGTGGGAAGATGAGGACACCAGTCAGGGGCCACTGCAGGATCCAAGCAAGAGGCGGCTGCGGCTTGCACTAGGGTGGCAACAGAGACGGAGAGAGGCAGTGCTGCCTGCAGCCACACAGAGCTGAGATTCCCACTTAGGCCCATGTGACTTCAAGGCCCACGTGTCTCTGCACCTTGTCATTCATTCATTCATTCATTCAGCAATTAGTTACCGATCATCTGCTAAGTGCCAGGCCTGGGCCAGGTGCTGAGGATACAGCTATGAATAAAACAGACAATGCCGGCATGGAATGTACAGGCTGGACATTAAACAAATAAGAATACAAATCAACGTATACAGTTACACATTGGGATGGGCACCACGAAGGAACAACAGTGTGATCAGAGACTTTAACAAGGAAAATTACGTGTAAGGCCACGAAGCTCTTCCAAACTGTTGATACAATAAGAGCCACTTGCCTGCTGCTTGTAAGTGAAAGGTTTTAGAAAGCTCTGCCTGTCAGAGTTGGATATGGAGCATCACATTCCTGGCCAGCTCATGAGCCCTCAGGGGAGAAGCTGGTACCTCGAGCTCTGCACAGACCTTGTTGAAATAGAAGCCTTTCTAAAAGCAACTGCTGACTCCTTAATATACTCACATATCCCAACCTCAGGCACCTCTCACTTATGTGTGCACACAGCATTTTACAAATAGTTGAGATCTTTCACACAGATTCATTCAGTTGAACCTCATCACAGAGCTATGTAGAACGCAGGCAGGTTTGAATATCCTGCTTGAGAGATGAGGAAACTGAAGCCTCGACAGGCAAGGTGACCTAATGAGCATCACCAAGCTAGGACAGCACCCAGATCTGCCATCCGGCTCTCACCAGAAGCACCTCGGGCCAGGAAATCGTGACTCTCAGATAAGACAGCTGCAGGTCTCTGAGCCTGGAAAAAGTCACCCAGGAGTCCCATGAAGTTCCCAAGAACAATGATCAGGGACATCAAGCAGCTTGAGAAAGGTTTCTAGAATGCAGCTTCCCCAGCCTGAGACACAGGTACTCTTGCCAACTTTCCCAGATTAGAACAGGTTCGCCTGGACTCTTTCCAAGTGCCTCTGACTAACAGAGAAAAGTATTTTTCCATCGCAAACACTGCAGGCAGGCACCAGACTCCTGAAAGGGGAGAGCAGAGGCTGCATCCAGATCCCTATACAGACAAACTGTCAAGTTATCCTGATGCCCTGTGAACCACCTAGCTGAGCACCTACCCCTGGGGTTGGCATTCTTGGGCAGTTTCTCGAACTTGGCACAACTAATGTTCATTTCAGGCTGTGTATTTCTTTGTTGCAAGGGATGCCCTTGCACTGTAGGATGTTTAGCAGCATCCCTGGCCTCTACCAACTGGGTGGTAATAGCGCCTCCTAGTTGTGACAACCAAACATGTCTTCAGACATTGCAAATGTCCCCCAGGATTGAGAATCACTGGTCTAGAGCCCATGGAGAAAGGAAAGCAGAATCCATTCCCTTCCTCTCATCCTAGCCCACCCCACCCCATCCCATCTTACTGGATAGATACATGGTCACTGTGCAGAAACTCTTTTTTAATCAGCATCAAGGCCTTCCCAAAGGAGACTGGGAGCAGCCTCTGTGATAATGTGGCCTGCAGGTAGGTCCTGGGAACAATTCACCACCAGCATTTGTGAAAACAACTGGAGTCAAATAACTCCTTGTTCCACTAATGAGCTGCTTCTGACCCTGTGAGCAAATCTTGTTTCCATTAACGTGAGTAGCTGAGTTTGATTAAACCGGAGGCCCTGGGTGTTTCTTCTCAATGACACTGAGCCCGGTCAAAGGCTTCCAGTGCTGCCAGATGGAGCGCAACACCGATAACTGAAAGGCAGCACGCTCCCATTTACCCGCACTCAGCGCAGCAACCAGGACACGCAAACGTCCCCGCTCCTAACCATTCTGAACTTAGGAGAAAGGGAAAAGTGACAAGTATATAAACAAGCGATCTGAATTAACAAGTTAATTAAACAGCTGAAACATTACCAAAAAAATCACACTCTCAAGTGGAGGTGGAGACCTGGAGCTGAGCTCCAGAGCAGCTGGGGTGACTCAGTGTCACATACGTGGGTTCCAACCCCCCACCCGAGGGCTGGGCTGCTGGCCCAGAAGTGGAAACCAGCATCAGTTACAACGCTTCAAAGCCAGAATCAAAGAAGCGGCATCTTCACGTCTTTCATTTAGTCAGCTACCTAACTAGTTAAAGGGTTTGCGAACAGGCGCAATCAAACTCACTACCATTTGGTAGTAAGTGTATTTCACTGCACTGCAATTCTCTGAAGACTGACTAACCATGAAACGCCTACCTGTTAATACCCAATTACTCATATGACTGCTAGTTTCTATGCTGCTTCTGCACACTGTACTTAGCTGTATTGTCCCACATCTCATACTGCAATGTACTGAATCTTCATAACAGGTCTGTCCCCCCTAGTGGACAGTGCGTTCCTTGAGGGCACAGTCCTCCATATGTATGATGGGTGGATGGACGGATGAATGGCCAAGTCTCCCTTCTCTACATTCTTACACTTAAGCTTGTCTGCACATTCTGGTGGAAGGGCCTGGCCCCTATCTTCTCTCCTGTTTCTCCAAGGTTTATATGGATATTGCTCAATAGGTTCCCAATAAACAATGACTGATTTGGCTGGACTGTTGAACCCAAAGAGACCACCTGAGGCCTTCTGATCATGAACTAGTGAGTCCCAAGGACAGAGGTCAGAAGTCCTAGCTGTCTACCCCACTCCATGTGCATGCAAATGTGTTTTGTCTCTTAACCAGATCCAGTCGGATGCAGGAACTGAACACATTGGCTACTAGACAGCAGAGATCGTATGGCGCCTTCTCTCACAGAGCTGGTTGTCTGCAGGAAAAGACAGACACTAACAATTGCACAAATAAGCAGCTATCGTGCTCACTGAGTCCTTTTCAAGAAAAACTTACGTAGATGTTGTCCATCCTTAAGCAGTCCGAACCTTTTGGAGGAGAGTCACGATATCCCTCCAAATAAATTAACACACTTTCCTTAGAGCAGCCTCTGAAGTTTTTTACATGGAAAGTTTATTAAACTCCTTTGTAATATAGGCCTCTGTTCCCAAGTAGTTGTAAATGGTTTTAAACGACCAATTAAAAGCATCGTAACTACGAATACTCGTAAGTCTATGCCTGTGTGTTCCAGTGGGTAGTAGGCATGACTTACCAAGGACAACTGAAGCTGACCTGAAAGCCTACAAAAGCCAGAAAGTACTGGAATAACAGCCGCCAGGTATTTGGGAGCACAGAAAGCCAGGTTTGGCTAATAAGCAGGCCAAGAGCAGGCAAGGGGGCTCCTGAGAGAGCCCCTGGAGTTCGGAAGGCCCGGACGGGATTACAGATCTTAAGAATCACAAACTACCTGCCTGGAAACCTGGATGTCAGCCAGCAGGTGCTCTAGGAAGGCGGGAAAGAAGGAAGACCATGAAGACACAAACCACAAGAACAGAGTCAGGGATATGAAGACCAGCCTAAGGGAAGGATGAGAAATGAACAAAGACTCAAGGAAAGATAAAAATGCCCACAGCAGGCGGGCGGCATGGCAGGAGAAGATGACAGACACCTCAGGGCATGGACGGGGTGTCTGAGTCAGTGTTCGTGGTTCATCAGGGTCAACAAACATTTTACCCGAAACGCCGTGCCAGCTGTGATTCGAGGTGATGCTCCTGCCTCAACCATGAAACACAGCAGTTGGCAAAAGTAGACTTAGACTTGTTCATATGGACAATACAAGAATTAATAAATAATAATACAAAGTAAACTGTTTCGCATACTCACAACTATAAACCTACTTTTGCCCACCCCAGTATTTATCTTTCAGGTAACAGTTTCTGCTGCCTTTTAGACTCAGGTGGAAATGCAAACAGAGTCATCTCTTCAGCTACGGCAAGGCAGCCTCCCCAGCAGCCTGGGCATGTTTCTGGGTGGTGCTTGCTGCAATGGGCTCCTTTTCAAAACCTCATGGACTCTTAGGGCCAGAAGGCAATAACCTAACGCAGTCTTGCCTTTTTGGGTGCAAACCTGTGATTCAGAGAGGAAAAGTCATACATCTGGCTGCCTGCAGAACCAGATCCAAGATACTCCCCTTCCCAGTCCTAAAAACTTCTCATTGGTAGAATCCAACCTACTTCATCCTGAGCATCCATGGCTGTTTAGACAGCTGTCCCCCACAGCTGCTCTTACCGACCAGTTCTCTGCTGCTTCCTTACCTGTCTGGGCAACCAGGTGTGTCCACCCACTCCAGACAGCGGTGACCTTTTCACTCTGAAACCAATGAGCTTCTATTTCCCGAGGCATAGGAAGGAAAGCAGCCTGGGCAGCCAGCTGCCCGTGCTTGTTGCTTCCCCAAACATACAGCTCTCCGGCATCTTAAGCAAGCAGAAGGGGGACAAAAAAGGGGAGGGAACATTAGTTCCAAATGATGGGAAAGAACACAAGTCTGAAAAACAGGTGGTTACCGAAAGTTATGTGATTTTTATGCCACAGTGCTGAGTCGAGTGAGGCAAGATACAAAATTCACATATAGCATAATATTAGATTTTTTAATTCTATAAATAGGAAGCAAGGCCAAATACTCTTAGTTGTCAAGGAATAGGAATATGTGAGTCTGTTTTTCCACTGATTCATTCAACAAATATTTATTCAACATCTACCATGTGAAAGATATCTTTCTCTATATAGCTTTTAAAATATACACTTGCATTACTTCTTGTTAGGAAAAGTATATTAACTTTTTTAAATAACAGGTTAAAATATATGATGTAAGCATAAACTTTTGTTTTAATTCTTTTTTTCAGCTGCAGTTGACATCCAATGTTTGTTAGTTCTGGGTGTGACGGCATAGTGGTTAGACATGTATACAACTTCCTAAGTGATCCCCCTGAGAGTCCAGCCCCCACCTGACACCTCACATAGTTGCTACAGGATCACTGACTGTGTTCCCGACACCGTACTTCACGTCCCGGTGACCGTGCTCATAACCAATGGTTTGTGTTCTTAATCCCTCCACCTTTCCACCCAGCCTCCCAACCCCAACCCATCTGGCGACCATCCGTTTGTTCTCTGTATCTATGAGTCTGTTTCTGTCTTGTGTATTTGTTTGGTTCATTAGATTCCACATGGAATTTGTCCTTATCTGACATACTTCACTTATGAAGCTTAAACTTGTAACGCATAAGAGCTCACTACATGCCCTGTCCAGCAGACACTATCTCGCAGCCACACCACATCTGCACAGCACTTCAGCTCACGCGGACCTCACAAGGATCCTGGGATAGAAGCAGGGACACAACTGACTGGCACGGTAATTTAACAGAAAAAGAGCACATTCAGAGCCAAGTGACTGGCTTCTATTCTTGGATCTGCTAACCAGCTATTGACCTTGGACAATCACTTCCTCTCCAAGCCTTAGTTTCGCCAGCTGAAAACTGGAGGCTAGTGTAGCAGGGCAAACAATATGACTGATGACACTGGTAACGAGAGAGACAGGTGGGCGACTGGCAAACCAGCAGGCACAAGCTTGTTTAAAAGGCGTTCAGGTTCGAAAAAGTTTAACTGGAAACCAAACAAAATGGGGCCAGGGGCTATAACTGGGCCTGTGACTTTGCAATTTGTGGCTCCTTCGGTGATCTCTAAGTGCTTTTCCAACTCTAATGTTCTAAGGTTCTATCATTTCTTCACATGTGGCTACTAACACTGGAAGTGTGGCTAGTCCAAACTGAAATGTGTTAAAAGACCAAAAAAGCACAAAGGATTGCAAAGACTTACTAAAAATCAATAAATAAGTAAACCATAGCTCATTAATAATATTCATATTGATTACAAATTGAAATAATATTTTGGATATGTGGGGTTAAGTAAAATATATTATTAAAAATATTTCACCTATTTCTACTTTTTTAAAAGATTTTATTTATTTACTTTTATAGAGAGGGGCAGAGAGGGACAGAAACATCAATGTGTGGCTGCCTCTCACGTGGCCCCCACTGGGGACCTGGCCCACAACCCAGGCATGTGCCCTGGCTGGGAATCAAACCAACAACCCATTGGTTCACAGCAGATGCTCAATCCACTGAGCTACACCAGCCAGAGCTTCTTTTTACTTTTCGAAATGCAGCTCACATTATATTTCTACTAGACAGCACACTTCTACAATATAAATTAATCAAAGCCAGGAGATGTTAAATGACTTTTAAGATCACATGGCTCATAAGGAGTCAAACAGGGTAAGAAGCCAGGTCTTCTGCTTCCACCGTACTTTGTGACCTCCCAAAAAGCTTGATGGTACTGCTGGCCTTAGGGCAGTCTGGTATATTGTCAAAAACTGGTCAAAAGCCAAACGGTATCATTAGTGGGCATTAGACTAAGACCCAGGGTTCAAGTCCCAGATCGGCTGCTCTATCACTCAGGCACTGGGCACATCACTTCACATCCTGGGCCTCGTTTCATCAAGTCTAAGTTGAGGGAGTGGGTGGAGCTTTTTTGTCACGCAGGTGACCTTGCAGCAGGACAACCTTGCAGCACGACATTCTACAGTGGTGTATTTCATGCAACCTTCCTGGACTTCACCAGGGTGTGCAAAACATGAGGATCTTGTACAAGAAGGCAGAAGAGACCCTCAGCAAAGTCTCAACCCATTAAATGGCCTGGTTAGCTACCAATATGCCATTGACCATGAGCCTGCGTCTATAATAAGCTTTTATTTACCTTAGTAAATCTAAACCGTCTTTTTGCAAACACAAACTGCCTTCTCTATGCGGATCATACACTGTTGCAAAATTAAATTCTGCTGCAGTGCCAAACAGTTACATAATGTACAACTCCAGGGGAAAGGTCTAAAAAGCATGGAACAAGACCCAGTGTGTGAACAGCCTGAACTAGGGCAGAAAGGGGAATATTAATGTTGACAACTTTTAACTGACATTAAAAATATCCAAAATGACTCACTTTGTGAATATACTAAAAACCACTAGATTGTACAATTTAAAAGGGTGAATTTTTATATGAATTACATCTCAATAAGATAAAAATTCAACTGTTTTTAAAACGCCAAAATAAAAGTGCTCCACATGTAAATAAGTAGCCTTACTAATTACATGATCTTTTAAGGAACTGATGTTAGCAAGCAACTAGAGAATCTCTAGGTTTATATAATGCCAACTATTTCAAATTAACTGAAACAGTAGAAACGTCTCTCAGCCTCCTTCGACTCTCAGAAGAGAACGCCTTCCCCAGCCCTCACTGACGGTGGGGCACGAACTCGCCATTCCTCACCCGGGGCCTCCGGTCCTTCCTATGTAAGCGGCACTCATGTCCACTCCACTCTCAACATACATGTATAAGTAGACCTAATACAAGACGTAGGCTAACAGTAGGTATTTCTTTTGTTGGCTGTTTTAAATTCACTAAATAACAAATTATAGGTAGCTCAGTTTGTAAAGTATTTAAACTCTTACATTATGTCTCTGTACTCATTTGGAAAAAATGACAGCCTTTCAGCTAGAATGCATTTCAAATTTCATGTTGAAAAATTAATATGAATTAGTTTACATGTAGTATGTATAGACCTTAATTTCCACATAAAACACTACGCATGAAAGTCATTTCCCTTTGCTTAAAATGTGATGCAGCCCTGACTAGTGTAGCTCAGTGGGTGGGTGGAGTTGGGCATCATCCCGCAAGGTGAAAAGTCACCGATTCAATCCCTGCACAGGGCACACGTCTGAGTTGCGGGTACGAGAGGCAACCAATTGATGCTTCTTTCCCACACAGATGTTTCTCTCCCTCTCTTCCTCTCTCCCTTCTCTCTAAATAAACAAAATCTTTTAAGAAAATTGTATTTATCTGTGTGAAAGGTCTTAACCAAAATAAATTTCTCAGAGCTATAGTCTCCAGTCTACCAGCAGAGGGAAGGACCATCTGGGCTTTGAAAGAAACAACCTTTGGAAGAGATAACCTTCACTTTCAAGAAAATGCTGCACTGTCACTACAGTTCATACTGTAGTGGCTGGGCGTGCCAAGTGTGTGGATGGATGCACGGCTAGGTAGACGTAGTACGAGAGAGAGAAAAGGTTATAAGAAGGAATAGATCAAAGATACGGACTAGAGAAATAAGTAAAAATACAAAAAACAATAGGAGAAACATACATAACTCAATTTAGATAGATATATGGATACATAGATTAGATAGAAACATACAAAGATGAAAGAATAGAAATATATAATTACATAAATAAAATAGAGGAGGTAAATATAGAAAGAGCAAACAGGGAGATAAATGGCTCAGAAAGGTTAGTTTGAAATTAGTTAAAGGTTAGTTACATAGAAAGAACAGATAGCTAGAGAACTCGGACAGGTCCATTAGATGCTCAAATGCATTACCTGAATGGGATAACAACACGTTACACATAAATTTACTGTGGCTCATGTGACTTGGTAATCACGTTACCCTGAGAAGGAGATATTCTTATCCCTCTTGTACAGTCCAGAAAACAAAGTCAGAGAAGAGGAAGTAAGCCCACACGAGTGTTTACATGTACGGCCACAGTTAGTCCTCAGAACTACCCACGAAGCGTTTCACAGACAAGGAAGCGGTCTCGGGAGGGTAAAGTGAGTAGCTGTCTGAGACCACACAAGGGGCCACACGTGAACTCTGACTCCAAAGCCTGTGCTCCGCCCGCTGCATCCCAGTATCACCGCCTGAAGAACACACAGAACTGCCAGTGGCGTGCTAACCTGAGAGAGCTGGTACCCACCTGTCAGTGAAGCCGAGTGCTCGGAGCCAGCAGCAACACATATTGCTTTAGAATTCTCTAGGCCTACAAGAAAAAAGTCTTTAGAAATTACACTTATAACAGAGCAAACTGGGCAGAGAAGGGACTCTGGCAGCACCAGCCGAGAAGAGGGCTAATGCGGTTACCTACCAGGGGGTTGAACAAACAAGTAAATATATCGAGGATAAAGGAGCTCACTATCAGAGAGAGAGGAAAGGTACAGGTATGAAAAGGGGGAAGGCTAGCATCGACCATGTGATACTGGACTGCAACTGGAGCAGTCAGCGTAGACTCACGGTTTCTAGCAGGACAGATAGAGACATAGGTGTGTGTATGTATAAATATGCATATTCCCTAGCTCTGTCCACAGAGGGGGCCTACAAAAACGGCATCTCATACATTCGCCTGCTATAACATGCAGACACTAAAATACTCCCTAACAACAAATAGGCAGAACTGGAACCTGACCTGCCTTCCATCTCCAAACCCAGTACCTTTTGCCCTTAATTACACTGACAAGGTATAATCCCAGCCAGCTCAGGTAGACATCGTGGTCACCTGGGCTAGAGAAATTCAGTCATTCTGTAACTCTTTTCCAATATGTCTGCTTAATTAACAAGTATATTAATAAAACACCCCTCGACCTTAGAGTATCCTGTGGAATGAAAAAGGGAAAAGGCAGATGTTTCTGCCACATTCCCCAGAGAGAAAGCGCTGGGCCCCTAGCGGTCAGGTGAGGAGGGACACCCAGGGGTCCAGCTCCGGAACCTAGGGTGGCGAGGTAAGATGACAGAATGAGAAATGAAGGACTCTGAGGGCAGGAAGTTGATGATCTATTCCAACGTCTCCTCAGAAAACTCCCCTAATTCAATTCTGAATCTAAGCTGTGCCCTGCGCAGATCTCAAACAGGTTGTTCAAATCCAATCAAATCAAAACACTTCTAATTCCTTCTAGTTACAGTTCTGTGCTAAAATAGAAAACAGACACAGTTCCTGCCCTGAAAAAACTCAGAATCTTCGGCGTGTGGGAAAATGTATACACAACTCATAATAACACAATATACTGTGCTATCCACACATGTGAGAAAATGCAACAGAGGCGAGAGGAGGGAAGAGTCTTTACAGAGAAAGCCGCACCTGATCAGGATTTTCCCAGGGGAACAAGAAGGAAAAGGCAGAGGTAACGGTTTGCCCACGGATACAGAGGCATGAGAAAGCGGGTATGCCCAGGGAGCAGTGACCATCTTGGTGAGGCAGGAAAAAAATGCTATGGGTGTTTTCAATGTCACGTGAAGTGGACTGCCTGTCCAGTATCCAGTGACTGTCCCCCTCTAAGAGTACCCTCCCCGACTCAATCCCTGGGCTGCAGGACGGCTAATCTCACCCCCAGAGGAAGGGGAGGGCTTGCAGGACTTAGAAAAATCAGAATGATTCCAATGTCTTGTACACCACTCCCACTGTGGCTTACTCTTCTCTTTTTTCCCCCCTTTCTACCACCCTCAGAAATCCCGCCTCTATTCTGAGCTCCAGGAGAGTGGTCAGAGGTTTGCTGTAAAGGTTTCATCACAGCCAACCGTCAGGGTCACAAACTGGGCCTTATAAAGTCTGGCCTGTATAAAGGGCCTTACCTGTCACTCTGCTGGGTTCCTTTGCTGTCAAAAACAGTGGGAGAGTCTGCCCAGGGCACAACCGCCGTCCAGAAGATGCCAAACCAGTTCCCCACTGGAACACGATGCCACTCGCTTCCCGATTGAGCAGGAGGAAAAAAGAAGAAAATGTGTATTTGGATAAGACCAGATGGGTCTTTGAACCTCACTGCCGTGGGAGAGTCCCAATTCAGTCTCCACTAACACATGTATTACGGAGAAGCTCCTCGCTGCAAGGGCCCTGTGACTGGTCACAGGGTTCATCACCATGCCAACCACAAATCCAATCTTTAGAGAAATCTGAGACCACCAGAGAAAACTCCAACATAGTAAAACTCCCTCCAAAAAAGGGCCAGGACACGCCCGCACGGTCAAATTCCTGATGTTGCCTTGTTCGTGACTGACCTGAAAAAGTCACTCAGACTCCAGACGGAGCAGGAAAGCACCTAGAAGATGATCAAGTCCATTCCTGACATTTACTTACTAGATGAGAAGACTGAGACCCTGAAGAGGGGGTGTGGTTTGGCATACAAGGAGCTAGTGGCAGAGAAAATGCTAGAACTCGGCTCTCCTAACACCTAATGTGGTGCTCTTTCTACTACACCGAGATGAATTCAAAGATTCCTCTGCTAAATAAACGTATGCCTGCAAGACAGCTTCTTAATAAATCGCCACTATTTCACTGGGATGGGCTTTTATTTTCCTGTCCACTGAATCTAACCCATGTACCCATGTTCTGTACCACATACAAATGCATACATGAAATTTTACATATTTGGCCTATAGTCAGATGAGTGTACCTGGGATCTGTCACCCAAAAGCAACATTAAGGTCTGTTCCTCTGGAAATACCCTATAATCTACGGTCCTGAAGGTGTAAACAGACAAGCCTGCTTAGTGAAATGCAGTGCACGAGTGACGATGACCGAGCACAGTGTAAGCAAGACACAGTGTTGAAATAAAACAAAAGTTAACATGTCTTTAAAAAATCAATTGCAAGGGGAAAAAAGACAGGAAAAGGAATTTATAGACTAAAAGTGACTTGATATATCCGATAAAGAATTACTATTCAGAATATATCGAGAACTCCTAAAACTCCACACAAAAACAAACGACCGACCTTATTTAAAAATGAGTAAAGGACTTGAACGAACATTTTCCAAAGAAAATACACAAATGGTCAACAAGCACATGAAAAGGTACTCAATGTCACTCATCATTAGGGAAATGCAAGTCAAAACGGCCATGATGTGTCCACTTCACACACACATGAGGGTGTGTACTGTTTCAAAACAAAACAGAAAATAACCAGTGTTGGTGAGGTTGTAAAGAAATCTGGGAATCCTTGTACACTGTTGGTGGGAAGGTATATATGATTGTCTCATCACTGTGCTGCACACCTGAAACTCACATAAAATAATACTGAATATAAACTGTAATTGAAAATTAATTTTCTTAAAAAATGGTACAGCAATTATGGAAAACAGTATGGCAGTTCCTCAAAAAATTAAAAGTAGAATTACTATTGATTGGACAATTCTATTTTGGGGCACCTATCCTAAAAAATTGAAAGCAGGGTCTCCAAGTGATATTGTATAACCATGTGCATAGCTGCCTTATTCGCAACAGCTCAAATGTGAAAGCAACCCAGGTGGCGATCCACAGAGAAATAGAACAGGAAAATGCGGTACACACAGTGAAATTATTCAGCCTTAAAAAGGAAGGAAATTCGGACACCTGCTACGACATGGATAGACCTCGGGGACATTACGCTGAGTGAAAGAAGCCACAAAGAGACTGACACTGTGAGATCCCATTTACGTGAGGTGCCCATATGAGCAGTCAAAGTCACAGAGGCAGAAAGCACAGTGGTGGTTGCCAGGCCTGGGCGAGAGGGAAATGGGAGTAATGGTTTAGCGGGCACAGTTTCAGTTTCGCAAGACGGAAAAAGCTCCGGAGATAAACAGTGGTAACAGCTGTACAATAATGTGAACGTACTTAAAACCACTCACCTGTGCACTGAAAAAATGGTTAAGATGGTATATTTTGTTATGTATTTTAGCATAATAAAAATTTTTAAAGGCATAAATATTTTTTAAAAGAGACAAGCTTGAGATACATATCAACCAATCGCAATGTACACACCTAATTCAGACTTGATTCAAACAAACTATAAAATATATATATTGTTGAGACAATCAAGGAAATGTAAATGCTGATTGGATATAGTTTGACAGAATTACAGAATTATTTTTGCAGGGATGATGATGGTATTTTGGTAATGTTTTCAGAAAGAGTCCCCATCTTTCAGAAACGCATGCAGAAATAGTTACAAAATGAATGGGGGAGGGGAGCATTTAACAATTAACTTAATCAAACACATCACAGAAACTGTGCTGCTTTGTAAAAGTGTAATTACTACCATACAACTCAGCAATCACGCTCCTGGGCATTTATCCCAGAGAAATGAAAATTTATGTTCACATAAAAACTTGTCCACAAATGTTTATAGCTTTATTCTTAATCGCCTAAAACTGGAAACAAGCAGATGTTCTTTGATGGGTGACTGGCTAAGCAAACTGTGGTTGTTAGGGACTGAATTATGTCCCCCAAAAACTCACGTTGAATCCCCAACCCACGATGTGGCTGCATTTGGAGACAGGGCCTATAAGGAGGCCACAAAGATCAAATGGGTCATAGGAGTGAGGCCTTAACCTGATAGAGCTTGAGCCCTTATAAGGAGAGAAATAACCAGAGGTCTGTCTCTGCCCATGGGTATGTAAAGGGAAGGCCACGTGAGGACAGTGAGAAAGCAGCCATCTACAAGCCAGGAAGAGAGGTCTCACCGGAAACCAATTCTCATAGCACCATGACCTTGGACTTCTAGTCTCCATCGCCATGAGGAAATACCTTCCTGTTGTTTGAGCCCCACAGTCTGTGGTATTTTGTTACGGCAGCCTGAGCTACTCCAGTGGGACCTCTATGCCATGAGATACTATCCAGCAGTAAAAAGGACTACATTACTGATACTCAAAATTTGGATGAATCTCCAGGGAATCATGCTGAGCCAAAAAAAAAAAACCCAACCCCAAAAGGCTGTATCCTCTATGATGCCATTTATATAGCATTCTTGAAATGCCAGTGTTACAGAGATGGAGAGCAGAAGAGCAGTTGTCAGGAGCTAAGAAGGGAGTGGGGCCCGTAGAAAGTGAGTGTGGCTATGAAGGGTGGCACGTGGCTCCCGTGGCAACGGAACTGTTCTGTGTCTTGACTGTGGTACCCGGACAGCTGCACTGTTGCCCTACAGTTACTACTGGGAGAAGCGGGGGAAAGAGTGCACGAGTGATTTCTTACAACTGCATTGCATCTGTAATTACCTCCAAAAAAAGTTAATTTTTTTTTTATAAATGCTACTCCAGTTTTCTTTTTTTTTTTTTTAGATTTTTATGTATTTATTTTTTAGAGAGGGAAAGGGAGGGAGAAGGAGAGAGAGAGAAACATCAATGTGTGGTTGCCTCTCATGTGGTCCCCACTGGGGACTTGGCCTGCAATCCAGGCATGTGCCCTGACTAGGAATCGAACCTGCGATGCTTTGGTTCGCAGCCCGCACTCAATCCACTGAGCTACGCCAGCCAGGGCAAAAAGTTAATTTTTTTAACTACAGTCAATACTAAGCCCCCATCAGCACAGTGCAGCACCCCTCCTCTCCTCTCCTCTCCCCACTCCACAACTGGACTCACCAAATGCTTGAGCCTCAGCGGCCACAGCTGATTAGGGCTGTCCTTCAGCCCAGGAGTAGGAACGGAAAAACGAGCAAGGGAGAGAGAAAAGCCACTGTCCCTCCACCAGCCACTGTCCCTCTCTACTCATCACCCTAAACCTCACACGCACTGTCAGCCCTACCTCCACCGCCCCCCATGGTCCAGGAGACAAGCTCATTGAAGCCTTTAAATTAGTAAACATTAAAATCCCACTGGTGCAGTCACGGCAAAGAAAGTGGGCCCTGGAATCCAGACCGTCCGAGACTCTGACCCCAGCTCCACCTTCTACTACCTTATTCCCTGTGCAAGCTTAGACCAGCACATTGGCTTCCCTGGACTCAGTTTCTTCACATATAAAAATGTAACATCACTACACAGCTGTGAGGATTGAATGAGGTATTGACTAAATCAAGAGAACACAGCCTCATGCCTGGAACATAATGAAGAGCTGAAAATTTTCATTTCTTTCCTCCCTACCTGCTGAAGGCTTTCCCACATGACTTTGGCCTCATGTCCCCTCCTTTTAATCAGAAGTGCAGCACAGTAGGACACTCTGAATTACTCCTTAAAGTTTATTTCTCCTAAAGCTCTGTTTCTCCTTATCACACACAACTAATTAGAAAAATAAAAGCAAAATGATCACCTGTAGCCGCTAATGCATGCCTCAGTCCAGCAGCAATGCTAACAACCTTCTCTCTCAGGAGCTGTCAAAACAGAGAAAAGGATTGAAATCTCAGAGTCATCCATCTACAAAATGTTACGTGATTGCTGCCCAAATGCACCGCAGCAGGGCGCTCATTATGTGTCTGACTGGTTTAGAGCTCCCGGCCAGCAACATTTCCATTCATAAATACCTCCACATGCATCCCTAAAAGACAAAAATCTTTTAAAAATACCGTATCACAGTGCCTCTCAGGGACAGGGAGACCTGCAGGTTCATCCAGCCCAAGGGTTGACGGGCGTTTTCTGTCATGGGACAGACAGTGAATATTTTAGACTTTGCAGGCCGTGTGGTTTGTCACACTACTCTACTCTGCCATTGTAACACAGAAACCAACAGAGACAATACAGGAATGAATGTGTGTGGCTGTGGTCCAATAAAACTTTATTTACCAAGGGTTCTAGTGTGCAGACCTTTGATCTGGTCCAATCCCCATCCAGTACTGGAAACCCGCTCCACGGCACCCCACCAAGTGGCCATCAACCCCTGCCCAAACACCTGCTTCTGGTGACACAGGCTCGCCGCCTCCCCCGCCCCCGCCGGTACCTGTTCCATTTATCTCCTTAGGTGAAGCCAAACCTCTCTGCCTATAGCTTCTGACAATGCTTTCAAATATGTTAAGACAGTTGTCATTTCCTAACATGCCTTGTGGTGGTTTTAAAAATAGGTCCTCACATTCTTTGAGACCCCCTTCCCTCAAGGTGTGCAGCTTAATCCCCCTCTGGCTGAGTGTAGGCTACACCTACTGACTTGTTTCCAGGGGACAGAATAAGGAAGTGATGAGGGGCTCAGAGACCAGGTGATAAAAGGCACTGTGGCTTCCTGCTTGGCCTCTAGGGGGAAGAAAGCCAGAGGCCCGTGAGGCAGGGAACTGAGGCCTCCCACCAGGCAAGAGAGGCAGAGGTGGACCCGCCAGCCCAGTCAGGCCTTCAGCAGGCCCCGGCTGACACCCTGACTGTAACTTCATGAGAGACCCGCTAACCTGTTCCCAGGTTCCTGACCCTCAGAAACTATGAGATAATAAATATTTGCTGTTTTAAGCTGCTAAATGTGAAGCTAATTTATTTCAAGCACTAGATAACTAATACATTTCTCTTTTTTAGACCAAACATTCCCAATTCCATCCGCCATCACCCAATTTGAAATTCCCTCCCACTCTTGGTTCCACTCCTCTAAATAAGCTCTGACTACTTAGTCTCTCTTTTGAAAGGTTCTGTATATGCATCACTCACAGGCCCAAGGGCACTTTGCTACATTTCTTTATTTACAGACCCACTGTGTCTTTCTAAACCAGGACTCTCGGGGAGGGGTCTGAGTCTTATTCAGCTTTATGCCCAGGGCCTGTGCACCAAACCCACAACAGAACGCAAGACCCTAGATGCAGCTCACTAGCACAAAGAACAGGGCTCTGGCCTCCCTTCTTCTAGAGATTCTATTTCCGTTAATGTGGCCTACCATCACATTAGCTTTGGGGAAGATGAAATTGTACTGCTAATATAATTTGATCATATTGTTCTATAAAATGTTTTTTTTCTTTCAAAATTAACTAACAGTCTTTAATGTGGATTCGATCTCTTCGACATCTTCAACTCACCACTATTCCTCCCTCTCCATTCCCACTGCCACTGCTTTGGTTTGGGCCACGATCATCTCTTGTCTGAATGATCAGCAAGAGTTTCCTGAGTAATCTTCCTTCAGTCCATCCTCCGCATGACCCCGATCAGGCCCCTCCCTGCCACACTGTTCTTACCATTTGTCACACTCTACCTGCCCAACCGCCCCCTCCCCACCGGCACTTCCACCCCCTCCTGATACTCCAGCCCAGCTAAACTGCCTGCAGCACCTCAGACCCTCCGGTTTTACGCTTACATGGTTCCTTCTGTCTGGAATGCTCTCCTTCTGCACCCACTCTGTGCATCCTCTCTCAAGCCAGGAAAACTTCTACTCAACTTTCAAGAGTCAGCACAAGCCTATTCTCACAACACTTTCCCCTACAAAGAAGAGTTCAGTACTCCCTCCTTTGAGGTTATACTACATTTACCATAGTTCTAACATGGCAATGCATTTAGGTGTTTCTATGCCCTCACACACTAGGATTGGATCTTACTCACCTTTGTCCCCATGTTCTAAACACAGCACATATACTATTAAATAAATAAATGAATTTCTATAACATTTCACTTTGGCACCTTCCTGCCATTGTTCCATAGATACAGCCTGTCAGAACATTTTCACCTCCTGGTTCTGTCAACCAACGTATTCTAACCATTGCTCTCCTCTGTCTTCTTCAGTCGTGTGACTTAAATGAAATTAATTATAATTTAAAAATAGGTTCTTTAAAAGCCATCTATTTATTAAAAAATACATACCATCTATTTATTAATGTAATTAGAAGCAGTAACACTTCCTACAACAGAGACTATGGAATCTAGACTCTGTGTACAACGTGTGGTGCGGACTAAATGTGTTCTCCCAAAATTCGTCTATTATGACCTGTTGCCCAATGTGATGGCATTTGGGGTGGGGTCTTTAGGAGATTGGGTCGCGAGGGCAGAGCATGCATAAATGGGGTTAGTGTTGTTCTAAGAAAGACCCCCGAGAGCTCCTTTGCCTCGTCTGCCATGAAGGCACGCAGCAAGGACACAGCCACCTGTGAACCAGGAAGTGAGCCCTCGCCAGACACCAAACTGCCGGTTCCCTGGTCTTGTACTTCCCGGCCCCCAGAAATGTGAACAATGAATGCTTGTTATTTAAGCCACCTAGTCGATGGTACTTCTGTCATTGCAGCTCAAACAGACTGAAACACCGTGGAAACCATGACCCCAAACAATAGCCCCACAGACCAGCAACTGCACTTCGGCAGGATCACAGGAGCAGACCAAGCTCTCGCCAGGGAAAACAGATCTCCCACTCTCGAGCCAGACTTTTAGGAAATTAGAGAAGAGTGGAACAGCTTAGGGAGCAAAACTCATTTTTGATCCAAGCATATTTCTTTAAAAATATTCCATAGTCCTGTTCTGATCACTTATAATATAAACTTCACCAAAATGTGCACCTTTGAAGTATGATGCAGTGCAAAGAGCTCTGAACTCGGGCCGGGAGTTCTATGGTTCTACACTCATGCCGTCCAATATGGCAGCCACTGGCTACATGTGACTGCTGAACACGTGACTGCTGACCACGGGACTGCTGAACGTGGGACTGCTGACCATGTGACTGCTGAACATGGGACTGCTGAACATGGGACTACTGAACGTGGGACTGCTGACCACAGGACTGCTGAACACGGAACTGCTGACCACATGACTGCTGACCATGTGACTGCTGAACATGGGACTACTGAACGTGGGACTGCTGACCACAGGACTGCTGACCACGGGACTGCTGACCGTGTGACTGCTGACCACGTGACTGCTAACCGTGTAACTGCTGACCACGTGACTGCTGACCACGTGACTGCTGACCACGGGACTGCTGAACACAGAACTGCTGACCACGGGACTGCTGAACACGGAACTGCTGACCACGGGACTGCTGATCACGGGACTGCTGACCATGTGACTGCTGACCATGTGACTGCTGACCATGGGACTGCTGA
>CM052543.1:28705256-28722928 GCA_028533065.1 Trachops cirrhosus | reverse complement strand
TTATATCGTCTGCCCAGGTTAGTGACCTTAGGTAAGTCCCTTCTATCTGGACCTGCTTCTAACATAGTGTCCATTATCACTAGTTTTAGAATTGTAAAAAGTCATTAATGTCTTTAAAAGATATATCACCTTTATTGTTTTACTTCAGAAAAATTCATAATGTGTATGAGGACTAAACAGAGGTCTTTTTCACTAACAACCTTCATTCCTGACCCCAACCTAATTTTTTCTAGAAAAAAATCTAAGTTTTTCAACTTAAATTCTAACTACCCCATGGGCTTTCAAGGCCCCAGCCAGTCTGGGGAGGAATGACCGTAATACCCGGGAAATCTTTAACAGGACAGGAGCAAGATGAATATCAGGTGCTGTCCTTACCTCAATGGCCTGGGGAACCAGGCATCTTCGAGGCCCGTGAGGAACCCCTAATTGGCCAAAGGAGTTGGATCCACATGATAGAACTTGACCGTTTTCTGCAAAACACAAATGCTTACATTACAATCCAAGTACTAAGGTATCTGTGACCAACGGGTAAATGCTGAAGGAGCAACGGAAGTGAGAGGAGGGAGTGAGCGCCCTGTGCTTCAGCACATTCACACCATGTCCCTACTTTTATTGTTCCCTAGGAACGAAAACACTGGGCACCGGGCTGTCTCATGGACCGTGCATTACGCTAGCTCATGAGGGACCAGCTGTGCAGAACACCTAGCCCCAGTGCTCAGTGCTGGAATAGGAGGATGCTTAGTCCCCACTTTTCATGTTTCCATGTAACACAGTTTCCATTATTTAACACTTCAGGCCTTTCTCCCTGCCCTTCCCATACTCACTGCTTTCTAGGAGAGGAGGAGTAAGCTCACCAGGTGGTGAGTTTGGGACAAGGAAGGAACAGGACACGTGTGGCTTGGCCCCTTCCTCTCAGGCATTCTGGGCTGACATATAGTAAGGGTTTCCCCTGTGGGGAAGGCCTAGAGTTTGGGGGATAAGATTGGATCAAAGGAGTGTTAGCAGAACCCCTCGGCCTGACAATTAACCCTGGCCTCCCACTCAGCCTTTACCAGTAAAAAGCCAAGAGTGTGCACTCCACCTGCCTGACGGCTCTCCACCTTTCTCACAACCGGTTCCGAAGATGAACAGGAAATGGTGCTGCCTCTGACTCCCTACAAGCCCAACACTGGCCCACAGTGAGCACTTCATAAGTGACAGCTATTACTTAGACCCTACTAAACACTACCAAATGCAGCGCACAGTACGGAGCCCCTCCCAGAGAGAGATGGTGACACCCTCGCAGGGTTTTAAAGGCAGGACAAGAGTTCACCAGACAGACCAGAGAGGGGCTGTTCCAGGCAGAGAACAACATGCACTCTTTGGTATTCCCAGAAAGAAAAGAACAAGGAGTGAGGAGACTGAGAGCCAAGGCAACAACACGAGTAGGTGGGGAAGAGTCATTGAAGGCCATGTGCTAGGAAGCCTGGGAAGAGCTGTGCATGTGAGACCCACAGGGGTGTGAGGTGGGGCTGGAGGATGGGGAGAGTTACAAGGTCAGAAGATGCCCTTGCCTGAGGGCTGTGACAAAGAGGGACCTTAGTCAGAAATTATAGATGGCCCTTTGGATCCAGAATGGTAAGCTAGATGGGGCCAAACTACTTCCGGGGAGAAGTCAGCTGACAAAGGATCTGTCATCTGATTCCCAAGAACATTACAGTGGTCCCTCAGTATTTGCAGGGGGTCGGTTCCAGGACCCCCTGCAGATACCAAAAAATGAGGATGCTCAAGTCCCCTATATAAAATAGCATGGAACAAAGCATACATTTTGCCTTCTGCAGCCACCAATTCCCAACCGTGGACTGAAATGACTGTATGAACTATGGTTTTTGATCTGCACTGGGTTGAATCCACAGATGTGAAACCTGCAGATACAGAGGGCCAACTGTATTCTCTTAACCCTTTACCCATATCCTTCTACGTCCTATTCTGCTACCTGACTTCGCAGAGAAGGACCAGTTCTGTCCAACCATATTTATGTATTTTTGTTAAATCCCTCATTGGGGAAAAAACTACCATCACTGTTGTGTCAACCTCTGATTTCCTCACACTCCCAACCACACTCCCCTGTGAGTAACCCTTAGCCGGCACTTCTGGCCAGCTAGCCCAGTCACACAGCTACCACGAACTTCTGGAACAGCAAGTGGCCACCAAAGGCAGTCCAGTTCTTTCCTCAGTCTCTGGCAAAAGTTTTCTAGCCCAAAGTTTTACAGATTTTAGGTATTTACTTTTAGAGAAAGGGGAAGGAAGGGAGAAAGAGAGGGTGAGAAACACCAATGTGAGAGAGAAACATTGATGGGTTGCCTCTCGTACATGCCCCAACCAGGGACCAAACCAAACCCACAACCCAGGCATGTGCCCTGACTGGGAATCGAACTGGCAACCTTTCACTTTATAGGACTACACCCAACCGAGCCACGCCAGTCAGGACTCCAGCCCAAAGTTTTACTGTTTAAACTCTTCTTGCAGAAGACACCTCGCAACTTTCTTTGACAACCAGAGAGAACATCTCTGTGTGTTTTTAAACACACAGGGGCTCTAATTTAATAAGCATCACCACTATTGTGCTCTTCCCACTCAAAGCCTTTGTGGGGATAAAGACTGGCTTAGGAGTGAACTCACCCGTGAGAATAATGGTAAAGTCCCAGCCACAGGCCACCTGTCGGATGGGACAGCCAAGGAGGGATTTGCAGGGTGTAAAACACAGAACATCCTCCGTGTGACCAAGCCCCAACTGCCCATCTTTGTTCAGGCCGCAAACAAAAAGACTTCCTCCACCTGCAATATACAAAAGCTTTGGTGATACTGTGCAGGAGAAATTATAATTGCCAAAGTAAGCAAAAGGATTTCACTATTTATTTGGAGTTACAAACCCAACAACCTTTTTCCCACTCACCTTAATAAGCCACGAATGTTAATGTGCACTAAACCCAAAGGCATTTGGGCCAAGGGGCTCAAGTCTAATATCTAAACGGAAACTGCAAGTGCTACGGTGGCCAGCCAATCGCCAAATCGGGCATCCACTGTAGCAATACAGCCAGCATCTGCTCTGTACTTAGACTGTTCCAGGTATTGCTCCCAGAGGTGTGGGGGCGTGGAGGGCAGCTGATCCTTACGCACAGTGCCTAGGCCCCACAGTACTTTTAGAGGCCCACAGAAATGTTTTAATTTTAAATTCTTTTGAAATAAGAAAACGAAGCGTAACAATAATGAATGTATAATACTAAATCTAGCCTGGATTATATCAATCTTTATATCAATGCAGTTACAAAATATAATTTTTAATACTTCTTTATGGAGAAAGGAGTCTACAAAGGCAAAAGTGCCAAGGACCCATAAGAGTCATTACACAGCCACCAACTCAAATATTCTTCTCATCCACCGTCACTATCCCCATGTAACAGAGGGGAAACGGACACAGGGGCATGAAGTAACTTGCCCAAGGTCACACAGCTAATAAATAACAGAACCAGGACTTGAACTCAGGCAGTCTCATTCCAGAGTTAACGTTCTTAACCATGGTGCAATATGCTCTCTTTTACAATATTGTAGCACTTGTAATATGTGTTAAGTCCTAACCTAGGGATTGCAAGGAAAATTTAGGAAAATACAAAGCTCTTGCTCTCAAGGAATATTCAATCTAATTGTAGACTTCTAATTCATATGTTAAAGTTAAATAGCAATATATGGAGTCTGTCCGGAAAAAGTCCAGTCATTGTTAATATAACGAGAATGGCTTGCACAACATCCATGTAACCTGACAGCCAAGGAGAGTGGATTGGAATGTGCATGTGTGAACAATGACAACTTCACCGTACCAGACAGTGGAGGGGGGTCAGGGGGGAGTGCATGCTGGTGAGTGAACATATGTACTGTGTGGCCATCACATTCAAAATGACTGAGGGAATACAGCAACGAATCTGCATCAAATTTTGCATGAAGCTTGAACATTCCTCCACAGAAACTATTCAGATGATTCAGAAGGCCACAGCTGTGGGCAACTGGTGACTGGCAGCTTCATCAGGACAATGTACATGCCCGCTCATGCATCATATCTTGTGCAGTTTTTTGGCGAAACATCAAATCACCCAGGTGACTAAGCCCCGCTACAGCCCAGATTTGGCACCCTGTGACCTCTGGCTTTTCCTCAAACTAAAATCACCTTCAAAAGGGAAGAGATTTCAGACCACTGGTGAGATTCAGGAAAATATGACAGGGAAGCTGATAGCAATTAGAACTGTGTGAGATGTCAGGTGCCTACTTTGAAGGGGACTGAGGCATCACTGTCCTATGCACAATGTTTCTTCTATCTTGTATCTTCTTCAATAAATGTCTCTTTTTCATATTACATGGCTGGATACCTTCTGGACTGGCCTCGTATGGTATCCAGTGTGATATATATTGCAGCTCTGCCACCAATTTGTCTTGTAACCTTAAGCAATTCGTTTTCTGCTCCATGCCTCACTTGTGTTACCAGACTGGGGGTGGGGACGGGGGTGAAGAGGTGGGAGCCTGAGGAGAGCCTAGAAGATCTCTGAAGTCCTTTCAGCTGTGACAATCTAGGGTTCTCTGGTGACAACTTGGCTGTTCCACAGAAATGTTTTCCTCTGCAAAACACAAAAGGCTGAAAGATGGCAATATGACATCCTAGAGAGAAATGTCTAAATAAGAAAACGAGGGGCTATTTACTCTTGAAGGAAAGTTACCTGTGACGACAGTGGAGTGACCCCCTCCTCCTGTGATCCTCCTAACACACCCAGGTTTACAGAAGTCATTCAGCTGCTGGGGCAAGAGTACATCTTCCTTATGGCCAAGACCAAGTTGCCCGTAGCTATTTGCCCCCTGGGGATAAAATAAAGCAGGGATGAAAAAAGCATGGGAATCCCAACCGCCAATGTTTATTTACCTGACCCTATCTTCCTCACCCCAACAGTATCTGAGCCTATCTGAGATTTCATAAACTCATTCTTTAGAGGCTGTTATATGCAACCGACACTTAGATGGCAGCCTCACCCCCAGGACACCACACTGTAGGAGCCTTAGCATCCACAGCTTATCCAATGATACTCTGCACCTTCCCCTTCCAGTGCCCCAGCCCCCCTATGTCGCTTTTTGGGACAACAGGGGAGTTCTTCTAATAAAAGTTAATTACCTGGAGTGGCTAAGAAAAGAAATAATGAGGGGAAATGGGAACAAGTGGGTGGGAAATATGCTAGGACTAGTTCTTATCCCTGCTCCCCACACCCCACAGGGATAACTGGCAATGACTTTCTGTAATCAAAGGTAGCTAGGATTTTGTGCCCTCAACAGGGCACATCGCCGTTGTTTCATCTGTAAGTGAGAGAGGTTGGCAATGATCGCTAAGGGCCTTTCCAAGCACTACGTTTTGTGCCTCTAAGATTCACGTGGTGAGATCCCTGTAAGGGAACTGATTTCCTTTCGGTAGGCAATATGTCTATCATTATTATACAATAAAGGTCCATAATCCCTAATCTGAAACCCTTGTAGCCAGGTATGAAAAGTAATATGGTATAAAAATCATATACTCTTTTGTAAGGTCTGGGAGCAGCACCCCATAGGCAAAACAGTATTATTCCTGCAGTAAACAGTACACAGATTCACACTGACGATAACAGCTTCACAGTAAGTGGGCAAAGACTGTAAACAGCCTATGTCAGGTCAGGTTGGGGTATTCAGAGCTTTTTCTTTTCAAAATGAAGAGAAGGACTTGGGGACCTGCAGAGAAAACCTAATTAAGATTTCAGAAATCCTTATAATTTCTCCAAATATCTGGTTCTTCTCAGAGATGAGTAATAAAACCTTTAAAATGTTTGTTTTTAAAATGCCTGATTTAAAACAACTACAAAAAATAATGTATTACATATAAATTCCTGCCCCTTGTGGCCTCTTCCACAATCATCTGGGACTGCAAGGACTCCGTGCTGGAAGAGGAAGCCTTGGCAGGGACACAGACCCCACCCCCGTGCCCCCTGCCCCACAGAGGCCCTCAAGAGTAATATCAGCTGCCAATGACTGAGTGCTTCTCCCTGTGATGAATGGCATTCACCACTAACTGTCACAACAACAGAGGAGATAGGGACTGTCACTCTCTTTGTACAGAGGAAAACTAAGGCCCAGAGAGGTTAAGTAATCTTCCATTGTCACACAGCCAGGTAGGCAACAAGTCACATGCCCACTCCTTTCATTATACCACACTTTGTCTCCAAGAATAAAGAATATGTGTGTGTGTGTGTATGTGTGTGTGTGTGTGTGTGTGTGTGTATGTGTATATATATATGGTGAACCAGCCCAGAATTTACCTGGCTAAAGGCTGACTGTATGACCCTATCAAAAATAGAACTCCCATCACTTTTTTCTGCTTTATTTTTCTTCATAGCACTCCCTGACATTACGCTGTATATAGTTACTTGTTTACTGTCTACCTCCTAAAAAGTAAACTCCATCAGGGCAGGAACTTTGTTTTGCTCACTGCTATTTCCCCTACATCTGAAACTGTGCTGGCCCAGAAAAGGTGTGTGTATATTTTATAGTGAATGAATGTAAGACCCTATGAGTCCCCCCCTCAGAAAGGTCAAATGAAAAGCTTGCCAAGTGTGAAGTGGAGGGCGTATGCACAGGATCTCTCCATCTGCCCTGAGATCTCGTGGCTGTCCCATTACCAGGATTACAGGCCACTGAACAGAAAGTCATACACTGGCATTGTGGAATTTAAATTATGATACCAAATTTTTGTAATGTGGCCCTAAATCCAAGATAAAGCAAAACAAAAGGAAATTTTAATACAACCTATCATAGCTCTATTTGCCTCTCTTCCTTATAAACAATCCAGATAACACACACACAACACACAACTCCAAAGAGGTAAATTCCCTTGTGATGGACTGAATTGTGTTCCCCTAAAATTCATTTGTTTAAACCCTAACCTCCTGTAGCTCAAAATGTGACTGTACTTAGAGACAGGGCCTTTAAACGGGTAACTAAGGTTAAATGAGGTCATAACGATGCAGCCCTAAGCCAATACAATGGGTGTCCTTATAAGAAAAAACACAGGGTTGCTCTCACAAAGAGAGAAATACATCTGAGGGCACAGCAAGAAAGCTGCCATCTCTAAGCAAAAGAGAGAGGTCTCAGAAGAAATTCCTACTGACACCTTGATCTTGGACTTCTGACCTCCAGAACTGTGAGAAAATAAATTTCCACTGTTTAAGCCCCCTCCCCCTTTCTAGTAGGCAGGGATCACTGGGGACCATCTTAGAGGTTGCTTACCACAGAAAGGAAAACTAAGTATATTTTATGATATGGCTCACCTGTTAAGAGCATATATAATTTTTCCACAGAGATGTTCTGTGGGACGTTGTTATGGGAGTCCTAGCAAACTAATACACCCCTCCACACAGATAACCCAGCCGGAAGAACACACCACAGGTCACCATGCACAGCAGTGGGGTAACATTCAACAGTCTATTTGTTTCCGTACAGACAAGGCCACATCTGAAAGGCTTTTTCCACCAGATGTCTTCTCCATCCACACAGACCCCAGTCTCTGGCCTGGGAAACGCCAAAAACACCACTCACCTGGGGTACACATTCAATCCCCAACTCCATCACCAGCTCAAGTACCGCGTGGAAGAGACTGACAGCCAGACTAGCTCAAGGCACACCACTCTTCCTTCTGTCAGTCTGCAGCCTTACATTCAACAAGTGCTTCCTTGTGCTGATAATTACCTTTGTTAATTAATGAACATATATTGGTTTTAACAGCAATATAGGTATCTCCCCACCCCAGCCCAGCCCACCCCCATCCCAACTCGTGTTTTTCCCAAAAGGCTAGCACATAGCTCACACACAACAGGTACTCTCATTCAGTCGTTAGTCAACAAATATTGACTGAGCACCTTACCTTGTCATGTGACAGGCACCGTGAACAAGACAGGCACGGTACCCACTGTTACGGCGCTAGCAGTCTAGCCAAGGAAACTGGCATTAACAATTACACATTTCATTCCAATTGGGATACATACTATGAAGAATTAAGAAACAACGTCTGCTTGTTCCCGTGCATCTGGTCAGGTGCCTGCCACACACGCCTGAGCCCAGACCTTCCTCTCTCCCAGCCCCGACACAAAAAGATGACCCCGTCTCTCGGGGCTCCTGTCAAACCCATAACGGCGCAGACTCCCACTCCCCCAATACAGGCAAGATCCTGGTCACAGCGGAATAGCAGCAACTATGCGGGGTCTCTGCCTTGTGCACACACAGCCAAACACTGCAGGCCTCACAAGAAAGGATGCTCCCGCCAGGCTGGGGTGGAGCCCGGGAAGGGCCCCATCTTCCGGGCAACGGGAGGGTGCGGAGCACAGGTGACCCACAGGGCTCTGAGACGGGGCGATCCTCTCTCTCCAGAGCCATCCACGCTGTCTTTCCCAGAGCTCTCGCGGAACCAGACGCTCTGCCCTAGAGGCAGGTTCTTCCCACAAAGCCGCAGCCCCTCCGGTGCGGACCCCATCAGCCAGCAGACCCCCTAAATCACCCCATGAAGACCCTTCCCTACCGCCTTCTCCTCTTCCGCCACCAGCCCAGGATCCTCCAACCCGGAGCCAGAGCGGGGCTCGGACCTCCGCCGCCCAGACCAGAACTGCCCACGCGGAGGCTGGGAGCTCCAGCGTCAGTGCGCCCCTCGGTCCCAGCCGCCCCGGCGCGGGGGCGGAGTCACGTACCCAGGCGAAGAGCGCGGTCGGAGCTGGGGTAGCATCCAAGGCATTGGGATCCCGCTCCATGGGGGACTCTCCACCGACGCTTCCGGGAGTGGCCAACGCGGAGGGCGGGGCCAGGGGGCGGAGCCGACGCGGGGGACAGGCCAGGCTCAAGGGGCGGG
This sequence comes from Trachops cirrhosus, assembly GCA_028533065.1. NCBI lineage: Eukaryota > Metazoa > Chordata > Mammalia > Chiroptera > Phyllostomidae > Trachops > Trachops cirrhosus. The sequence goes on along the minus strand of CM052543.1, from coordinate 28,713,993 downwards.
GCGGGTGGGCCGCGCCCTCGTGCCGCGGCGAATCAAGAACTTGTGAGAGCCGGGCCGCTGCCTCCCGGGGACCCCACAGCTCTGAGAGTCTCCGCCTCCGGCCTCCTGTTTTGCAGGGTAGCTGTGTCTCTGCCTTTATTTTTAATTCCAGACGAGAAGGTGTACCACGCTACTTCACATTTTTATCTCCTGGGAGTCCCACGACTGCCCAGAGGGGCTGACAGGGCTTCACCATTTGATGGGTAAAAAATTGAGCCTAGGAAGGGGTGGAAACTGTCCTACCCCAGAGTCTTAGGCCGAACTTGTCGTTGGGCCTGAATTTGCAAAATCTGAGGGAGCTTCTTAGTAGATGAGGATAGTGTCTTATTATCGTTGGTGTCGCCCTCAGCGCCTAGCATGGAGCAGGAACTTACACTGAGAAGGCTGGTTCTCGTGAATTCCTGCTGGGGCAGCCTTCCGACTCTCAGTGCTCCAAGCATGGCCCAGCCCTGATTCCGGTCATCAATACTGGGTAATTTTCACCCAACAAAGATTTTCATATAAAATGGCTTTTATAAGACACCCTCATACACTTTTGGTGGGATCTAAATAGGCACAATTTTCCTGAAGGAAAATGTGGTAATGCATATTGGTAATATAACGATAGATATTTACTCAGTAATTCCACATCTGTTCACTTATCACAAGAAAATAAACACAGCTGTGCATAAAGTCTTAAACTGCAAGTTATTCGTTATAGGATTACATATAATAGGAAAGACGTTACTACCTGGAAGTCCAAAAATAAATTGATTAAATTATGGTATAGCTATGCAATAGAATACGAACTAGACTGCCACTTTAAAATGTTGTTTAAGATATTAAATAAGGGAAATATTCACGATATACGTGCAAGTGTTATATCAATTTTACACACACACACTCGGGTTGGTGAATCAGGGGTGATTTTTAATTTTTTGCACATAACCCACTTTATGTTGCGGGTACAAATGGGGTCACATTAAGGATAATAATCCATATTCACTAGTTCTTGACCCCTGTGGTGACACAAGCCTCCTGAACTCCTCACCCTGTAGGCCTAGGAGCCCTGGGGAGTATTCTGGGCTGAGCTCTTAACCCTTTCCTGTTCTTTCACGCCACCACTCCTCGTTGTTTCTGGCCCTACGACCACTAGAGGGCAGCACCTCACCTTTACCTCTCCAGACTATAGCCATGCTAAGAAAACCACGCTAAAAAATAAAAATAAAAACTTTAGAGAGGCAAAGCAGCTCTTTGTTCTCCGGGAACCTTGATGTGCAAAAACTATGCCATGTTTGATGGTTGTTTTATAGGACTGGGCTTTTTTGTTCTGACAGTTCCTTTCAAGCATGTGTAATAGGATGTAAAAAGAGGACTGTCTCAGTTTTGGCTGAGACCCCCCAAGGTAATAAATGCCAATTACTCTCATATTACAAAGTGAGGTACAAGGCCACCAAGCATAACTTGTGAAGGAGGTGTCTAGAAACTGGTGTATGCCATCCAGTCTATGAAAAAGGTTGGAGAGGCTGAGAAGGAATTCTGATAGGATGTGTGGCAATAGTTAGTTGTCAATGTGCCCTGGCTGGTGTGGCTCAGTGGTTTGATCACTGGCCTCCGAATCAAAAGGTAGCCTGTTCAATTCCCAGTCAGGGCACATGCCTGGGTTGTGGGCCAGGTCCCCAGTTAGGGGCATGTGAGAGGCAACCACACATTGATGTTTCCCTCCCTCTCTTTCTCCTTCCCTTCCACTCTCTCTAAAAGTGTAAATAAATAAGATCTTTTTAAAAAAATAGGTGTCAATGTACTGTGAGTCCACACCCATCTCATGCCTAAATGTGCACTTCAGCAGGGCTACTTAGAGTGCATGGTATGTCTCCCTCCAGACTGGGACCCAAACAGGTTGCTGTACAATTTGTGCTGAGAAATCCAATGGCTTATGGCTGGATCACTGCTCTGATAGTTGAGTAAAGAGACACTGATGCTTCAGAGAGGTCTTCCATGCCCAATTTTCCATGAAAAAGAATGTCTGAGTGTCTGCCATGTGAGTGTTCCCCAAGCACGAACAGTTTAGCCAAGGGATTGACTCAGACCCCATCCAAGGGAATTCTGGAGGGCTGGAGTGACACTCCAAGAGAGCTGACCAGTAGATTCTTAGAGGCTGAGGGAGATGAATTCAACAACCCAGTCAGAGAGGTACATTTACCCACATCACGAAAAATTAGAAGGTGGAAAGTTCTTCCAAAATGCCCACAGAGAATGAGCCAGCACTAAATACTCACCAAGTACAAAAATCACTGATGCCAACTCACAACTGTATTAGACAGACACACACAAAAAATCTACTCCTTTCTACCACCATTCCCTGGAGGAGCCAGAGGCATCCTAGTGAGTGGGGAAGGAGGAGAAAGAAAATTAAGAAGCTAAGCATACCCCTTTCTTTCTCAGTTGTAAAGAAGAAAAATGCTAAACTTAGGTAAAGTTTAATGTTTTGAATTGTGGAGAGAGAAAAAGAGAGATTGATTAGAAGCTAAAGACAGAGTGAACAGAAAATTCAAGGCCAGGACCTGAGATTTCATTCAAATGGGCAAAGAGGAACTACTCATAGAGCCAGTTTTAATACAGTGAGGGCCTGGGAGGATATAGTTGTCTTCTTATTTCACCCCTTGAATGCACATGCATCAATACTTTAGCTAACTTACAGTTCTAACATTATGTTATACCCCTTAATACAATTTCCTGGAGTGTTCAGATGTTGCAACTATTTCAACTGTGTACAAGCCACTGACTAGCCCTTCCCATCAACAGCCTGGTTGAGTTGCAGATGTTGAGTGGGGCTAGACTTAAACTCTGTGATGGCATAACTTGCACATGCCTGACTCCCCATAAGAGGGAAAGATAAAGTATTTGGGGCCATACAGACTATATCTCTGCACCATACATGGTAGGGAATTTTTTCCATTAGATTATCTTATTTGATCCTCTCACTATTACTGGTATGATAAGTATTATTAGGATCATAATTATTTTGCAGATGAGAGAACTTAGGCTCAAAGAAGTTAAGTGATTTACTCCCAGGTCAGATTTCCATTTTTGGGAAAGGCCGATTAACTGACACCAGGCCAATTCTCTCATCAAAACAACTAGAGCTTCTGCAGTGGGTGTTACAGGCCCACACAGGCTAGTCACGGACTTTGCCAACCGAAGCTGTCCGAGCGGCAGCCGGTGGGAAGTGCAACTATGCCCCGATATTACGAAGAGAAGCCGGATGGCGGCGCGTGCGCCGGCGTGAAGGAGGACCTGGGCGCATGTCTGTTGCAGTCCGACTGTGTGCTTCAGGAAGGAAAATCCCCTCGGCAATGTCTGAAGGAAGGAAACTGCAAAGCTCTGAAATATTCATTTTTTGAATGTAAAAGATCAATGTTGGATGCCAGATCAAGATTCAGAGGAAGAAAAGGATATTGATAAGTATTATGTTGAAACCAAGATGGAAACAACAAAGGATTTCCTCTGGTCGTTAAAACACAGAAACCAAGATAGGAAACATACTTTTATCCTGTACCCGTTTGGGCGGACCATGGAACCCTGGAGAGAATGGATGAGTTCTGGTTTTGAATGTGTATAAAGACGATGTTCTTTTGCTCTAAGTTATTTTTAGAAGGAAAATTTAATTGACTAGTTATGAGTGCAGAGTATAATAAATGTTTTAAAAATTATTCTAAAGCTTTATTCTTAAATAAAGATTATTATTTCCAAAAAAAAAAAAAACAACTAGAAAAGCTGGGGGAAATAGTTTTAAATCTGTTTCAAGTCATTGGAGAACTATCAAGGCAGCCAGAATTTAAAGGACTAATACCTGGAAAATGAGAGATTATATTTGGCATTTCTTTTCTGCTTGAAGCAGTTGCTAATTAGCAAGCAGTGATTTGGAGGCTAAGAAACTGGGCAGCTGAAAGCAACAACTGAGAAGCTGAAAAACTGAACAGTACTTTAGTAATCTCATGGAGGTGGGGAAAATGCGAGGGAAGGAGGGGACAAAACTAGGAGTCCAGGGCTCCCCAGGAGAAGCCCTGGGACATACCTATTACTTTGTTTTGGAATCTCCAAAGGGCTGCACCCTAAGAGTAGAGGCAAACCTGAAATAGAATGGGCTCACAAAAACTGAAGTTCAGCTTCAAATTGGCTTAATCCCTAATTGGACTAAGAAGATCCGTAGAAGACAAAATCATCCAGAAACTATGGAGGATCTCCTATTAGGAGGGTGAGGATATTAATTATTCTTTACACATGGTTAAGGATAATACATTTCTCTCTATAAAGTCCTCTCGCAACATAACTCCCCCAATAACCCAGTGAAGTAGACCCAGCTCATTTTACAGATAAGGATCAGGAGACTGAGACTAAGCATCTAAGGATCTAAGGATCTAAGGATCACCAAGAATTCCAAAAAATGGTTACTAGATTCCAAGTGTGTTTGGCTTCCTTTGTCTCATATTCAGAGGCTTTTAAAGAAGTACAAAGATGTGACAGATTTCTTAAACTAATACAATTGAGAATATATTTTAATAAGTTTTTAACATGTTTGACAGAAAAGAAATGCTTTCTGAGAACATGAATTTTGCATCCATTTATTATCCAGTTGAAAAACAAACTTGCAAATTATAAATGCATGTCACATCATAAAACAAAGACTGGACTGAAATAGACCACAGTCTAAATCTTTATATATTTCCTAGAAATCAATACATGAACTTTATTATATGTTCTTTCAACCACAAGCAACACGGCCAGAAAAAAAAGAAAATGAGAGAAAAGAAGAATTATGAACCAAACTTTTGGTTCAATTCTGTTCCTAGGTGCTTTGAAGATATATATTTTTGAATGCATGAAAATTCTAAGACTTGCAGGAATCCTGACTTATCAAATATCACAAATACAGAGATTAGAAGAACTGAAATCAATCCTTAAATATTTCCATTATTCTGAAGTTGTTAATTATAATGGTTGTGCCTTTAGATATTGATTTTAGTGTGCTTTAGAGTGATTTTAAATGCCATCACTTAAAATTCAGTAACTATGAGTCTTCACCATGATCGAAGCTGTGTGAAAATAACCAGATACAGGATGCACAATTTGCTGGTGTTTGCTGTCAATCAGTATCTTATGACACATTTCCTTGCAACCAAATACACTAACTATAAACTAGCTAATGAATATTTTAAATAATTTTAGATTAGCTGTCTTAACATCTATTTACTATCAAAACTATACTTAACAGTTAATTGGCTATTAAAATTTATAAGTAATGTAAAAACATGAAATAGCATGAATTATCTTTCCTAATTCTATTTTCTAATATAACAAAATGAAAGGAATTTTAAAGAAGATTTTTACAATTTCTTTTGAAGTCTAATGAGGATTAAAACATCAAGTGACCTGTTGAAATAAAACATGTTAAACGATATTTAATTTGACTATTAATGTGAAATATAAGGACAGTTTCTTAGAAATGGAAAACTGGCTGAAAATATGACCCATAATGTACGCTCAGTAAAAACGAGATCCCTGGGAGAAGGAGCTGATGGGACGTAACATCCAGGTTATTCTGAGTTTTGCTTTGATCCTGTTGAGTTTGAGACACTGGGCCGGGCTGCCACACTGCACAGCTCTGTTACATTCTGTGAATGGTGCCACAGAACATTGTACAATGCTGGCCTGCCTGATGGGACACCCAGACGGAAATATCCAGCAGACAGCTGGGATTCAGAGGCAAAACTTCAAGAACGATGTCAGAGTTGGGATTGCAAATACGAAAATCATAAAAATAAGAACAGAAGTCAGGGACCTGGATGCCACTTCCCATGAAGAGATAACAGAGAGAGGAGAGGGCCAAAACAGACACTTGAGGAAAGGAAAGCCTTACTTTGGGGAAGGGAGGGGAGAAAAGGAGCAAATTAAAAAGACACAGCACGTATTTGGGAGCCCAGCTTCGTCCGTTTATACAATAGGAGGCCTACTCCCTGTCCTACAACACGCACACCACACAAAAGCCAACCCTTGCATGTGCTCTTCCCGAGCTTTCTTACATTCCATTCCTCCGGGTCGCCCCACCCTCTACCCTCAGGGCTTACCTTCCCACTCACAGTCTCACCTGATACCTTACAAATGAAGTGCCTGGCACTGCTTTTCCAACTTCAACTTTGTGCTGCTCTCCTCTGACTCAGCTGGAACTCTCCCTTTCACGGCATGGCCTCCTGCTAACCTGAGGACGATCCATCACAATACCTGGGGCCACATGTCTGAGTACAGGGCTTTGTGAGTGATACCCCCACCAAGTTCCCGTGGCTGAATGAGTAAAGCAGACAACCTAAAATAAAACTGGGGTCATGCAAAGCCAGAGAAAAGTTTTAATGAGGATCGTCACTTGGGAAGGGGCTGCCAAGTGCCTACAAAATAAAGTCCCATATTCTTAGTCTGGCCCTAACCGACCCTGCCAGGCGTAGCTACTCCTCCTTCCCCACAAGACACCACACTTGAAACCACGTTGCTTGTTCTCTACCAGGTAAGCTTCATGTGCAAGGTCCTCTCTCGTTTGTTCGTGCTAGCAGCTGGTCTCCTATTAAATTTGGTTGGATGTGTGGGTGTGATTGAGCTTGAAACAAATTCCTTGATAAGTAAGCTGGTTTAGGAATGAGAGGAATTGGGTAACAACATGAACCAGCTCCATAATACCTCTGAAAGTATCTTAAGTGATCGTAATGGTTATTTTACTCAAGAAAGCAAAAAATAGAATCAGGCTGGGACTAGATATATCCATTGGGACAAATAACTTCTCTATTAATAAATAGGTAGTCCGATTTCATGGTATATCAATCATATTTCACTAAAACTGTTACCAACAACAACAAAAAAGTAGGTGGTGGCTAGAGTTTCCTGGTACACATTTTCAAAGATAAATGGGCCACTAGGAAAAGGGAGTAGATATAAAGGACAGGTGGACAAAACCAAGCGGGGGTGACATGGAAGCAAGAGAGAGAAGTGGGTTTGTCTGGGGTGGGGGGGAGTGTTAGGGGAAAATGCAGACAACTGTAATTGAACAACAATAAAATAATTTTTTGAAAAGATAATCTAGATAATATACTAAAAAAAAAGAAATGGGAGTAGAAAACATTGTTTGGCTGCTACCCACCCCCCCCCATGACCAAGTCTTCGAGAAAAGCAAGAGTTGGCCCCCAGGCCTCTGCACAGATGCTCAGATGCTCTCAGAATTAGGACCAGACACGGTCAGATGCTCAGCGGCCGGCTGACGTTAGCAAGGGCGCCACTGATGACATCGAGGTCATGCCGCAGCTCGTTCATGGCGCTGGTGATGCTCTCGGTGTCTTTCAGGATCTGAATACTCCGTGTGTATGGATTATACTTCACTCCAAATGGGCGCTTAATCGTTTTGGTAAATTCTCTATTTAAGAAAACAAATAAAAGGCAATCAATTTCTGGAGGGGAAACAGTGAAAACTAACAGCAAGCCTATTTCACACATGAGGCAAAAGACAAAGCTAGGTGTTGGTGCCACCAGTCTGACCTGCTTCCCTGCACTGCGTGTGCAGAGGCGCCCTGGAGCCCCACACAGGAAGAAAACGTAAAGTCGTCACGGATACATCCACCCCTGAGTTACTAGGGAACGATCCCGCAGATGGCTTTATTAACAGTTTATTACTTTATGCATCTCTTAACTACAGAATGGAGACCAAGAACAGTAGCTTTATCGGTAGAGAATGACAACACTGGCCACATATCGTAGTCACAGACCCCTCTGTTGTGACTTATGTAAGCATGCACACACACACACACACACACACACAGAAACAGACTGAGAACAGTCCTGCCTCCTGCACATGTACATGCTTTCTGCTTAGAATGTTTGCCTCTGGCCTTTTTTCTCTAAAATGACCTAAATTCTACCCTTTCTTCAAGCATGAAAGTTCTGCCTTCTTTATCAAGCCAAAATTTGAACCTCTCATTGGGCACGCCCAAGAACAATCGTGTTCAGGACCCCAGGGATAACTGTGCAGCTCAGGACAATTATACAAGAGCAGGAGATGAAATCCAGCTTGAATCCCGGTGGTCGACCTGCAGGGGCCCCCACCTCTAGTTGTGTAAAGGTGCCACATGTGTTAGAGGAAGTCCTTCTGCTATTGTTATTTGGTTCTGTGAGTGGCTTAAATCCCCAACTAAAAGAAACTCCCTGGAAGACAAGGGCCATGTCTTCGTGTCTTCAACCCCAGTCTATCTCCACCATCACAATATGATCTCATGACCCCTTCCACCAAATATTTTGTTGATTCTGCATTGACAGACCTTTTCTTCCCTCCAACCTTCTATCTCAGTTCAGGCTTTTAATTCCACTTGAGGTACTGTAAGAATCTAAGTAGTTGCTCTGCCTGCAATATCCACCTTTCTTAACAATGCACTTAGCTAATTAATAGTTGAAACATAGCTTTGATTTCATCCCACATTTTTTATATTTTTTCTTTTTTAAATATATTTTATTCATAATGCTATTACAGTTGTCCTATTATCCCCATTCATTCCCCTCCACCCTGCACACCCTCTCCCACCCACATTCCCCCCCTTTAGTTCATGTCCGTGTATCGTAAGTTCTTCAGCTTCTACATTTCCCCTACTATTCTTGCCCTCCCGCTATTTTCTACCTACCATCCATG
>CM052543.1:28682285-28704756 GCA_028533065.1 Trachops cirrhosus | reverse complement strand
TCTGTCAGTTCTGGTTGTTATTTTGTTTCTATATCTTTGTTGTCCCTATCTTGGTTGTGCGAGGAGGCACAGTGCGTCTACCTATGCCTCCATCTTGGCCGGAAGTCCGGCATCAGTATTTTTTTAAAGGTTCCTGGGTGATTTCTACCTGCATCAGAGTTTGGAAACCACTGCTTTAAGCCTAAGTTTCATTAGCTTCATGTAAGTCTGTTTCTAGATAGGAAACATAGTTTTCTTTCATTTAAGTAACATTTGGTTCATTTAAGTGACATTTGTGGAACAACAATTGCCATATTCCAAGCACTGTGTCCCCAGCACCTAGCACTGTACCTGGCACGTGGCTGGTAATCAGTAAATGCCTGTTGAATATAAATGAGCATGAGTTAGGCAGTCTCTCCAGCTTCACGTGGAGACTGGGTGTAAACTGAATTTGGAGTTCTTCAGTTTAGCTTTTCCTTTAGATGTGCTAGCTTTTACAGGAACACTGTGTAACGTCAGGTAGTCACTACGGATTCTGGACACAAGTCAGACAGCCTCCTGAAATGTCACAAAGTATCCTTTTTATCTACTGTCCTCTTTCTTTTCTTGGAAATAAGTCTATGTGGAAGAATACTGAGTATATCCGCCTATAGAAATTCCAGAAGTCTGTGAGAACGTTATCTGCTACAACTCAGGCAACTCCAGCGCCTCTGACTCTTTTCCCGTGTTACAGGGTCTCAAAATGCAGCTCACACTATTACTGAGATGTGGAAAGAAAACGTTAACAGCTTCATTTTGCCACCGTAACAGAGCTGGTGTTTCTCTGGAACCCGCCCCCCATCTGTTAGTAGCAGGAAAATTAGTAAACCAAAGATCCAATTCAGTTTAAATTTATTCTGGTCCAATTATTTAAATAGAGTCTTAAGAACTGCACAGCCCTTAATTTTTTAAAAAATAAAGAAGGTTCAGTGTCTGAATGGCTTCCTGCTAAGAAGGTACCAAGGGACAGAGGGGAGGGGCCTAGCGATGAGACCTCACGGTGGGTGTGAAGAGGACTGTGCTCTTTCCGACTCTGACCTCTTAGCTTCCAGATTGCTGGCTGCCTCGCCGATCTTTGAGGCTGTGCCTTACAGTTAATGTAAATTCACGATTTTGTCCCTTTTGGCTTGGGTCAGGCTCCACACTGCCCCCGAGTGACTAGGCCTCACCTTGGCTCCCACTGGTGACAAACCCTTGAGTGTCTTACAGACACATCGTTTCCCCAGCCCCCTGAACCAGGGCCTCTCCTCCCCTCCAGACTCTGTTGTGGCACCGCCATGCCCTGCTGTGGCAGGCCTGTTTACACGTCCACTAGCTCTCGATTGAGCACTGATATTACATGGGATAATCAGACAGCTTGGGAAAGCTAAAACTCAGAGCTTCTCTTGGCAGGCAAGGAATGGCCAAGCCCTAGGCTGGAATAGGAGCAGCTTGAGAGGTGATTTCTTTGTGAGGTCCCACAAGATAAGTGAGGGCAAACATTTATCTGCTGTCCTTAACTGTCATGTAGGGTGGGCAATAGTGGAAGTTTACCGTACAGTTGGGCTGCATATGAAGAGCAGGGAGAGAGTCACCCACAAAAGGTCCTACCTATCTCCTATAACTCTGAAAGCCTCAAGAGAGCCCCAAATCTCCAGCTAGCATGTAACTTGGAGGAGTGAAAGCACATCACTTCAGAGGAAGGGATGTGGATCTTGACTTTCAGAAACTGATGGAATGAACAGCCATTAGCTCTTATTTTCCTTTCTTGAATTGTCACCTCTGAATCCCACTGACTGAGCACAGTGCTTAACACATGACAAATTCAACAAATTCCAACACACTGTGGCATGAATGAATGACAGGTGTCTACAATTCAGTTTCTCTCTTACTGGTTCAGTAAACTCCAACAAAGCACTTAGTGATCACATGTAGGAGAGGGATCTCTGACTGAAGATATGACAAGAGACCCGTGTTCCATTAACACAACCCAGTTCTCCCAGAGACCAAGTCCTCTACCCTCCAAAATCCTCCAAGGCTCGACAGCAACGCTGCAGAAACCAGCTCTAGCATGTAGGGCGAGAACTGGGCAAGAGTGATGGGAGGGGCTAAAAAAGAATTGAGCTCAAATTTTAGAGCCAGAAAAAACAGATTTGAACTAAAGGTAAGAATTCCCCAAACTCCAGGATGTGGCGAATAAACTCATGGCAGCCCCTCGGTAGTGGTAGACACATGAAAATCCCTAGAACCCATCTGATCACAATCGCTATCAGTACAAAACCCCTTTTCTGCTTCCTCTGTACTCACTTCCAGGACCAGATGCTCGTGGCCTCACAGGACAACCTTCCAAGTGTATGCGGGATCCACTTCCCAGTGTTTCTGTCCTGCTTAGTTATTCAGGCAGCAGAGCGATACCCTTCCTCCCCTTCCTATCCCCTCCCCACCATCCAAATGCTTTCTTTTATCCAGAATCACAAAAGAAAATAAACATTTAGGCTCCCTCTGGTAACAAACTCTTGAATCACTTTTTCATCACATTTCCAGATGAGAGATTTGAGGGGAGACAAGAAAGAAAAAAAATTTTTTTTCAATTAGCTTCCATTTCTTTCAAGTCTGAGTAAACTCTGGGCACAGAGCAACCAGGATGATATGATTATGGAAACTATTAATCTCTCCATCAAAGGAGAGCCAACTCGCGGTGACGGAGCACTTGGCACGTTCCTCCAAAGGGCTTCTGCAGCGTGACCCTCTGGTGTCCTGTGAAGCTGTCAGTGCTCAGGGCACACACAGCCTGTGGCAGTTTCTAAATGACACAGTAATCCACGAGTGCTTTGTGAGTTGCTTTTTCTACAATTGCTCTAAAGAAAATAGCCGACCCACATTAAAACATATCCGAATAAAATGGAAGAGAAAAATATAAGATTTTCAGATGACTCAAGGCTCATCTAAAAATTTGGATCTTTAAAGACCAGAGATCACCTGATGTGGCCAACAAGCAAAAGGCTGCATTTAGAGCAGGAAGTCTCCAGATTGCTTTAAATGTGGAAAGCTAGAGTCATAAACATTGAAGTAACTTCTGGAAGTTATTTAGGACAAACAAGACAGTTGCCTGATTTTCTAAACCTAAAACACATATAAAAAGAAATTAGAGAATGCAATTTTGGGACTTTGTTCCAGGGTCCACAACATCAGCAGATTTTTTTTTTCTACCAGTCATGACAGAGCACAGACTTCTGTAATCTGGGGAGAAGTTAAAGGACTTAAGTTTCCTCCAGAAGTGCTTGCTGACTGGCCAGGTGACTCCTTGCTGCTAGGTATAGGTAGGAAAAGTCCAACATCAAATGCATTTTGAAGACAGACCACAAATGCCACCAGCCTCCCCAAATTCAATCCCAAAGGAGAGTGATTTTCCAGATATGACAAATGGTAAGGGGTCAACAGTCACCATTCAAAGCAAAACTACATGCTCCTACATTAAGTCACTTATGATAAAGCTATGTATACACATTCTCTTGAATTGTGGGCTATGATAAATATACATCCCCCCACACCCATCCACCTTGCTTTCAACATGCACTCCTTTCTGGAAGCAAGCTCATACTTCAGGAAGTCAGACTCCTCCCCGAGAATGCAAAAAGCCTCTTTACCTCTTCTTCCCACAATCGCATTGTTGGAGTCTGCAAGGGTCTGACTAAGCAGGAAAGTGTCAGTTTTATGAAGGAAGTGTTCCCCAAAATGTCTCAATTTCTAATGTAATCATATAAACCCTGAACTCTAAGGAGGAAAACTCATACAAATCATTATAAACAGATTCCATGATGTCAAAGGCAAAACAGCTTTAGAGTTTAATAAGCAGACTTCTTTTATTACAATAGGCTTGACGTCATTATTTATTTCCAACACTAAAACACAAAGCCACGTGCTACGTTGCGAACCACCATGAAAAGGGTATGTGGACTTTGCTGAGTATTTTAATATCCTCTTATTGACAATAGATAGAAGATCTGAACAAGGACTGGGAACAGGAAATGATTTTAGTGATTTCATTACAGTAATAGAGAAAAGCGTTTCCAAAGACAGGGATTGACAGATGGTCTGGTAAGGCTTCACTTCTAAACAGCCTGCAGGTCAACATGCCCAATATTGATATAAGCTCAGTCTGTAATCGATGAGGTGTCCTGGCAAGCAGAAAAGTTTTTATAAATATATGCTGTAACCTTAGTAGTGGAACACAGAAAGCTGGTATTTAAAAGTTAATTTCAAACCATTTCATAAGAAAAGGTATTTAGAGGCAACCGGACTGTAGCTAGAGCTCCCCTGTTCTGAAGTAAAAATCATATTTGTAATATAAGTATCACGTAAGATATATCTTCATGTAATTTATCTCTAGTGAAAAATAAAGGTGGTTGTAGAATTTTCAGATTTTTAAGACTTTTCAGATCACACTCAAGAAAACCTAAAATACTCTGTGATATTCAGGGGTGGGGCAAAAGTAGGTTTATAGTTGTTTGTATAGATTAATAATTAATAAATAATACATAATAATTAATACAAGAATAAACTTTGTTTTGTGTACTCACAACTTTAAACCTACTTTTACCCCACCCTGTATTTTGGAATCATTAAGTGTATTGCATCCAGCTTTGTTCTTTTTATTCAAATTGCTTTGGCTATTTGGAGTCTTTTATGGTTCCATATGAATTTTAGGATTGTTTTGTTCTATCTGTGTTTAAAAAAATGCCACTGGGATTTTGACAGTGATTATTGAATCTGTAGACTACTTTGGGTAGCATAGATAGTTTAATATTAATTCTTCCAATTCATGATCTTGAGATGTCTTTCTATTTATCTGTTCTCCCTTAATTTCTTTTGTCAGTGTTTCACTGTTTTTAGTGTATAAGTCTTTAAGTCTTTCTCTTCCCTGGTTAAGCTTATTTGTAAGTATTTCACTTTTTTAAAGCTATTATAAACGAGATTGTTATCTTTTTTTAAAAATATTGTGAATCAGAACTTTTTTTTAACATTTTTTATTATTTATTTATTTTTAGAGAGGAAGGAAAGGAGAGAGAGAGAAATATCAATGTATGGTTGCCCCTTGTGGGTCCTCTGCTGGGAACTGGCCTGCAACCCAGGCATGTGCCCTGACTGGGAATCGAACTGTGATCTTTTGGTTCGCAGGCCCGTGCTCAGTCCACTGAGCTACACCAGCCAGGGCATAAACGAGATTGTTTTCAAAGAGACATAGACCCCTGGAACAGAACAGAGCACCCAGATCTAAACCCCACACACAGTCAAATGGTCTTCAGCAAAAATGCCACAAATACAAGGGGGTACCCTCAAAAAATTTATTTATAAAATATTGTGTGTTTATTCTTACCTGTTTAAACTTCAGTCACCTTCAAAGTGCTCTCCATTTAATGGGATACACCTATTGAGATGTTTTTTCCACTGCTCAAAACAGTTTTAAACTCACTGATTTTGATGCTTTTTAGTGCTCTTATGCCATTTTTTATTTCACCTCTTCCCCATTGGCAAAATGTTTCTTTTCAAGGACTTTTTTCATCCGGAAACAAAAAAAAAAGTTGCTTGGGGAGAGATTGGGTGAATAGAGAGGGTGGGTCACAGGGTCATGCCCTTTTTGGTCAAAAACTGCTGAACACTCAGCACAGTGTGGGCAGGTCACACTCTTAAATCACACATCATGAAATGGGCAAAGGTGAAGGTGGTGGCACAGGTTCGCCTCCTTGCAAATCACATCAATATTACAACTAAAATATAAACGAGCATCACTCAGAACCATCAGAAATCGAGTTGAATGGAAGTCTGACAACTACAGAGTTAAAGAAACCACAGCCATCCAGACTGGTGGGAGGGGTGAAAACATGGAACAGGCTGGTCCCACATCCCTGTGTGGTGGATAAAAATTCAGGGGGGATATCTCAGGAGTGAGGAGTCCCAGACCCACACCAGGCACCCCCACCAGCCCAGGGTGCCAGTGACAGGAACATAAGTCCCCACAGCTTCTGCAAAAACTGATGGGGATTGACTTGGTGGAAGAAAATTCTGGAGTCCCAAGAAGTTCCCCTTAAAGAAGTCACACACAGACTCACCTACTCAGACTCACTCCCTCTCAGCTCCCGAGTAGCAGCTTGAAAGGAACCAGTGGCATACAGGGAGGAACCGAAGTGTCTGGCATCAAGGTAGTAGCTGGGGGAAGCCTTGTCCCAGACAGAAAGGCGGGCAGAGGCCATTGTCCCCTTTCTGAACTCTCCCCCAACACAGCCACAGAACCAGCATGCAGGTGCCCTACCTGAAACTCCATCAACCTGGCTAACACTGTTTGCCCTGCCCTGGAGATCCCCTGAGACTCCGTCCCACCTAACTACGGGCCCACTCAAACTGCTAACCATGACTTTTCCACATGAATGAGTGGTCTTGGCTCATCCTTCACAACTTCCTAAATCCTGTCAAACAAGCAACAGCTGGCCTCAGTAAGCTCCCCACCACCGGACCTCTTGCTAAGTGGCCCCAGGCCTTGAATTAGCAGCAGCCAGCCCAGGTTCACAGCTTGGCTTCACCAGGGAATCTCCAAGCCCAACATAAGTAGCAGTCATTTCAGATTGTTTTACAGCTCATGCAGGGTGGCCACAGGCAGAACACAGGACGGGGCTGACCTAGGCCTGCACCTCCCAGGAAACCCCAGAGCCTGTGTACCCAATAGACAGTTACAGACCATACTGGAGCACCACCACCCTGCCCCAGCACAGGTGATCCTCCACAGAGGGCAAAGGTTGGTGGTCAGTGGTAACAGTCAGTCCTCGAAGCTGACTGGCCTGGGTAAATCATTCCCATTGACCTACCAACAGCAATCAAGGCTCAACTACAAGAGGAAAGTGTACTCAGCTAACACCAAGGACATACCTCAAGTACCCAGCTTGGGTGTTAGGGAAGGCTGTGAAACTGGACCCTACAGGACAAATACTATATTAGGCCACACAACCAAGACAGGGAGTCAGAGCAGCTCTACCTAATACATAGAAACAAACACAGGGAGGCTGCTAAAATGAGGAGATAAAGAAACATGGTCCAAACGAAAGAAAGGATCAGAATTCCAGAAAAAGAACTCAACAAAATGGAGATAAGCAATCTAGCAGATGCAGAGTTCAAAATACTGGTTATAAGGATGCTCAAGGAATTTAGTGAGGACCTTAGCAGCATAAAACAGATCCACTAAAAAATGAAGGATACACTAACTGAAATAAAGAACAATTTACAGGGAAACAACAGTAGAGTGGATGACACTGAGAAGTGGAACATAAGGAAGGAAAAAAACAACAACCAATCAGAACAACAAGAAGAAAAAAGAATCCAAAAAAAGGAGGATAATATAAGCAGCCTCTGGGAAAACTTCAAGCATTCCAACATTTGCATCATAAGGGTGCCAGAAGAAGAGAAAGAGCAAGAAATTGGAAATCTAGTTGAAAAAATAATAAAAGAAAATTCCCTAATTTGGTGAAGGAAATAGACATGCAAGTCCAGGAAGCACAGAGAGTCCCAAACAATATGGATGCAAACAGGCCCACTCTAAGACACATCATAATTAAAATGCCAAAGGTTAAAGATAAAGAGAGAATCTTAAAAGCAATTATTTACCTTCAGGGAAGTTCCCATAAGACTGTCAGCTGATTTCTCAAAAGAAACTTTGCAGGCTACAAGGGACTGGCAAGAAATATTCAAAGTCATGAAAAGCAGGGAGCTACAGCCAAGATTGCTCTACCTAGCAAAGCTATCATTTAGAATAGAAGGGCAGATAAAGAGCTTCCCAGACAAGAAAAAACTAAAGGAGTTCATTATTATATGAAATGTGAAAGGGACTTATTTAAGAAAAAGAAGATGATCAAAACTATGAACAATGAAATGGCAATAAATACATATCTATCAACAATTGAATCTAAAAATAAACTAAGCAAACAAGAATAGAGACAGAATCATGGATACATAGATTTTTATGGTTACCAGATGGGAGGGAGGTATGGGGAATGGGAGAAGAGGTGAGGGGATTAAGAAGTATAAATAGGTAGTTACAGAGTAGCCATGGGGATGTATAGGGAACAGAGTAGCCAAAGAAGTTATATGCATAACCCATGGATATGAACAATGGTATGGAACTGCCTGAGCGAGTCGGGGGTACTGGGTGAAGAGGGGCAAATTGGGAAAAATTAGGACAACTGTAATAGCATAATCAGTAAAATATAATTTAAAAAGATAAGAAATGGGTAAACACGTTGACAGAGTCTCAAAAAATTTCACTGAAGCCAAACACAGCCTCTCACAACACCACCAGCTGGTACACTGATACAGATAGGTTCCTAGAACACTAGGATGGGAAAGCCTGTACTACAAGGGACCCACCTTCATACACCATAAGGAAAAGACAGTCTCTTCAATAAATGCTGTTAAGGAAAACTGAATGCCCAAAGGCAAATGAATGAAATTGGACCTTTATCTTACATCATACATAAAAATTAATTCAAAATGAATAAAAACATAAATGTAAGACCTAAACCGTAAAACTCCAAGAATATAGAGCGAAAGCTTCTTGACATCATCTTGGCAATCACTTCTTAGATATGACACGACAAGCACAGGCAACAAAAGCAAACACAGATAATCGACAAAATGAAAAAGCAATCTATGGAATGGGAAGAGTATTTCCAAAACACGATCTGATGCAGCTAACACCCAAATACCCTATCCTATCTCTATATCAGGAACTCCAACTCAACAGCAAAACCCCCAAATAACCTGATTTAAAAACTGGTAAAGGAAGTGAATAGACAATGCTTCAAAGAAGACACACAAATGATCACCAGATATGTGAAAAGATGCTCCACATCACTAATCATCAGGGAAACACAAATCAAAACCCAAAAGAGCTCAATGCAATGCGCAGATGACGTTTTATTGTCGTACACTTGAAACCTGTATAGTTTTGTGAACCAACGTCATCCCGATAAATTCAACTAAAAAATGAGATACCACCTCACAGCAGTTAGGGTGGCTATTATATAAAAAATGCTCACACACAAAAGATAATACCAAGTGTTGGTGCAGAGCTGGAGAAAAGGAACCCCCGTACACAGTCAGTGGGAATGTAAATTGGTACAGTTGCTATGGGAAGTGCTATGGGGGTGCCTCAAAAATTAAAAATAAAACTACCATATGAGCCAGCAATCTCACTTCTGGGTCTATATCCAAAAAATTGAAATCGTGATCTTGAAGAGACATCTGCACTCACATATTAGTGCAGCATTATTCACAATAGCCAAGCCGTGGGAGCAACCCAATGTCCGACAGACAAACAGATGAAGAAAAGGTGGCATATACACACGAAAGAACATTATTCAGTCTTTAAACAGAATGGTACATTAAAGTGCTCTGCTTAAATCAGATCCATTAACAGCCTATTGGTCAAAGCAAAGGACTTGGCCAAGCTCAAAGTCAAAGGCCATCCATCAAGAAACTATGGCAAAAAAATGGGTACAGAGGGAAAGAACTGAGAACAATGATCTAACCTTCAACAGGCTGTATGACCTCCTCTGTCTGTCCGACCTTCTCTGTCTGTCCTGCTATGCAAACCAGCTTCTTCCTCTGTTCCTCTTACGCATACTCTCTAGAATGCAAGTTCCATTTGGCAAGATTTTTGCCTTCGTCTAACACAGTATTTACAGTGTGCAGTTTTGTTCACTGCTGTCTTTCTAGTGTTTAGAACAATGCCTGGTACATAGTAGACAATTAACATGACTGGCCACCCCCAAACACGATCCTTAGTCTTGCAAGTTACGTGATCTTTAAAGTCCAGTGCTCCTGGATTACTTGCTCAGTTTGGATCAGAATCAATCCCTTGTTCAACTATACACTGTAACTGGAAGAAGAAGGTACTGGGTAGGTCAGGGACAATTCTCAGAGAAAGGGGAAAGGATGCAAAGATATCCAGGTGTCTAGTCCCCATGATACATAAGACCCTTCAGGATCTGATCCATGTCTACCTACAGAATGTAAGAACAGTATAGTTATTAAAAGGACATGCTATAGGGCCAGGCAGGACTGAATTCAAACCCTGGGCCAGCTATTTACTGTATATGCAACTTTGGCCAAGTTTGTTAACCACTCTGAATCTTCATTTCCCCATCTGTAAAATGGTAACAATTACCTTATGATACCACTGCACAATAAGATAATATATATAAAGATCTTTATAGAGTTCCTGGTACACAGTAAACTCTCAATAAATGGTGGCCATTTCTACCCGGCATGTAAGTCTGGTGTCTACTACACCATTCTGTATCCTTAGAAAAATTTTATACCACATTCACCTTAATTTCAATTTTAGTTGATTGTAATTTAGTTAGGGGTGCACACTTAGCCCAGTGTAGCCAATCCACAGGCTGGTCAGTGTCCCACATTGCCTGGTGAACAGGTATTCCCCCCTTCCAGGTCTGATTTCAGAGCAGCACGGCCCTTTTCCAGAATTCTGTTCCCTGCCAAGGCCCTGAGGCATGGAAAATTAAGAGTAAAATGAGAACATACTCCATGATGCTGCTAAATCATGTCTCATGGGCATGGGTTTCCAGGGGAAATGCAGCTGTCAAAGAGGGGCAGTCACATGCGCACAGTAATCATAGTGGAAGGAGTAGCCTAACAGTCCAAGCTATTTGGTTTGGAAAATTAATTTGGAACCCACGTAGGCTCTTTAGCTTTTATATTACAGATGTTCTGTGAGTTGTGCAGAATTGGATTTAAGCAAATTTGACTTTATGCATAGTAACCTAAGGTATATCATAATATTTTTACCAATGCAGACTTTGCGTTCCCCACAGAGATACAGAGTAGTCAGGTTGAGGAACACAAGCCATGCGGTGAGAGTGGAAGGCTGGAAGCGTGTACCACAAGGTGTCCTTGGCTGCTGCTTTAGGTCTGGCCTGACCCTTAAGACTACACTGGCCCAGGCTCTCGCAGGTTTGACTAGCCCAAGGAATCAGCACTGGGCATAGGTGATCTCCAATAATCTGTCTGTCTCTGAATTCTGCTTTTCTCCCTTAGTCTCCTCTACCCATAAAACACACCATTAAAGATCACCAGTAAGAACCTTTGTTGGTAAAAGTACCCCACTACGGTGCTAAAACATATCCTACCTGGTTAGTAGTCACCAACATTCCTTCCTCACAACAAAAGTCTCCTTGTCAAGTCAGCTAAAACACTGAAGTCGATACAGTAACTTTTATACAACTGGTTATATACGAATGATAATCTTTTCTATCATGTATTTGTGTGGTTTCAACTGTACTAAATTCCATAGTATTTAATGCTAATACCACAGTCTGAATTTTATTTAGACATAAAAAGAATAAGCATCATTCATAATTAAATTCAGGCTTTGACCTGTGTGTATGATTTACTTGCTTTTGAAAAATATTAACGGGAAACCTCAAAGCTATATACAAGAGAGAGAACAGTGTAACAAATCCCCATATAATCATCATCCAGCTGTAGCAACTCCAACACAAGGCCAATCCTGTTTCATCTACTCCCTTAACCCACTTCTTTGCCCTCACCCCAGACTATTTTGAAGCAAATTCAAAATATCATATCATTTTACTGTAAATACATGGCTTTTTCATAATGGTTCTTGTATTAGATCTCACACTGACAATAAAAAGAAAAATACTAGTATGTACTAATTCAAGAGGTGTGTTGTAGGGGACCGGTTTGTTTTGGTCTGGCAAATGTGACTCAGCTTTGCATGGAAAACCTACAGTAGCGATGTGGAAGGCAGGAACCAGACCTTCAAACCGAGTTTTCCAGTGGGAATAAGGCCTAGAAAACACATACAGACTGTAATGGCTTGCTTGTGCTAAAACTCCCTTACCCTGGTCTGAAACAGTAAGTGTATATTGTCTATCTTCAAGGTAACTTCCAAAGCCTGTGTGAATTTTCCCAAGGACGGAGCTAAACAGCTCACCGCCTTTCCCTTCTGCATGTGTTATTTTCATTTCCTTGATTATACCTAAAATGTAGACAACAATATTCTATATAATAGATAATAAATCCCTCTTTGATGTAAGACCCGAGAAAAACAGTAAGATCCTGTCTAGGCAAGGGTCAGGGCGCTCTCCCCTTGAGAGAGTGGCCGCGCTGCCCCCTTTTCTCCACAGGATTGCTGTAGCCTGTGCATTTATTCCCATCTTCAGTCACAACAGACGTACTCTGCTGGCCGGAGACTGCCACAGCGTGTTCACCTATTTTCTCTCCTAAAACTTATGCCAAGAGCAGAGACTGGAGTTGCAAAATGGTAAAACAGAATGTATGCTCAACTAGAGTACACAGGTCAGTTCTCAATTAATATGGTCCTATTTCTTTAAAAATAGTTTACTGATGGGTTTTTTTAAAATAATAGTTAAAACAGGCAAGATAATTATAACCTCAATATTTCTATTTTTCAGTTTACTCAAATTCACAGTTAACTCTCAGACACAGCATCATTACAGCCCAGTCCGGCAGAATACAAAATGGTTCGACATTTCATGCACTTAAGATTCTCTGAACCCTAAATAGAGGTTGCATCTTAATGTATATGGTTGGTTTCTACATGCACTTCATCAAAAAAAGTACATAGGCTGAGAGATGGCATTTAAACTATGTTCCACTTATATGCCAAACTCATTCAGGGTAATTAACTCTAAGCCAAAGCAATGGAAAATGTTAAAGATGGAGTGGAAAAGTCTTTTGATCTAGAAAGCTGGATCAGCCAAGAAAACAGCTTAGCTATAGCCTATTAACTTCAGGAGATAAAATATCTTTTAAAAAAAAGAGCAAAGGAAACCATGTCTTCTGTATTATCTCAAGTGGTACAGATAGTTCAAATTTAACTAGAAATAGAATGACATTTAACATGCTAACTCATGTTCCTTGTGTAATTTCTCCCCTCCTCTGCAAAAGAGTATAGGGTAAAAAATGAGTTTCAATTTCACTTGTACATAAGAGTCTAAATTTCATATTTATGCTTCTAGAGAAAGCACCATTTCAAAATATCACTGTACTGATGTAAGCCCTAAAGTGTTTTTGGTGAATTCTTGAGATTGTATAACATTAAAAAAGTTTTCACATCACTCATGTTTTTTTAAAACAATTTATTATAATTTATAACTTAGGAAGTTTTCAAACATATCAAAGCATTATGAAATTATGTACCATCTCATAATGTTACAGTAACACGAAATAACAAGTAAATAGGGCAGTTTCAAGGCAGAAATGGGAAGCTAAAAATAACTTGGACATTCCTAGCCTTCCCATAAAGCATCCTTTTTGCCTGTAACTTACCCATTTTGAATGGCACTTTTCAGAAACCCAAGGACTTTTTAAACAGGTATTCTTGGAACCAGAGACATGGAAATAAAGAACAAACTGACAGTGACCAAAAGGGAGGGGGAAGAGGGATAATGGAGGAAAGAAGAAGAAGGGTCAAGTCAAGGAACAGAATAAAAGACTCATGGACAAGGACAATGGCGGGAGGGGTTGGGGGGGTACTGAATGTGGGAGGGGGGCAGGGGAGAGCAATGGGGGAAAATAGAGACTACTGTAATTGAACAACAATAAAAAATATTTTAAATAAAAAAGGTGCTCTCAGGAAAACACAATGTGAAATTAACATGCATTGAGGTAAACATGACTAATAACTTGGAGTATTACTCTTACAAGGTTATTTGCACCTTAACCTTAAACTTCAAGAGCTAGTAAGAGTGGAATTTTTAGCACCAGCTAGCAGGCAGCAGTGATTTCACCTGTGCCTTTGAAACTTCCTGTTGAAGACAGTCACATAGAACCTATGGATAAGATCTGAAAACATACAAATATACGTAAAGTAAACCTACCAATTACAGTTTAAACAGTAAGACTTAAATTTTATGGTTTAATTCTTCTAAAAGTGAGATAAGATTGGTGGAGGGAGAGGACATGAGTGTAATACCAGACAATTACGGTCTTACATAAGCTTTACCTAATACTTCCTATATGTCAATTTCAACTGTCAGTAAAAAAAAAAAAAAAAAAAAAAAAAAAGGTTTATTTCTTGGGAAGAAGAAATTACAATCCAGTTTTTAAGTCTGAACCTTTAAACTTGGGAAGCTTTCTTCCAGGTCACCAGCAAGGGTTTTATCAACTTCATGCAGAATTTTGAGAAAGTCTTCCACCTGTGAGGCAAACAAAAGAACCAAATAAACATCAGTAGAGGAAAAGGGGATTTAAGATATTGATTATTGACTATAAAATGCTCTATCTATGGTTTCTAAACAGTCCAGAGGAAACTAAATAATGACGTGTCCCCATATGTCAACAGTATTTCCTGAATAGTCCTCTGAAACATCAAGGAGGTGACTAGCCCTTATCATCTTGTTTTACTCTTAAACTAGGCTTTATCCTTCCACTGCTTATCCTTCCTGGCCCATTAATGAAGTTTTATTTCCATCCTCCTTCCTGCTATACTCCCTCACTCCCACACTCCATACTTCACTTTCCTAAAACAGTTCCTATCCTGAAACTGCCTTTAATGATAGCAAATGTGATGCGAATTGAAGAAACAGATAAACCTACTGACTATACCTACCTAAGAACCTTATTTTTGATTAATATATACATGCTGTCTCGTTTATAACAGAAAGGACTACTAAAAAAATTAGTGCTGATTCCTTTCTCCTAAAATCTGAACTGTATCTCAGGCTAGTCCCATGAATTACCCAGCAGCCATCTATCCGGCAAAGGCAGTAAGTCATGTGAACTGCGTGCACTCTTTTGACAATGGCCCGAGATCAGGTGTTTATTTTACAACATTTTATTTAGTAATCCTGTGAGACTCAGCCACCTCTACACATTTACTCCTACTCACCACAGGGCTGTAGAAAGGAAGAAGGTTTTGAAATGCACAAGTACACTTCTGCTTGCTTAACTGGCCCTCCTTTAGTCCCTTAGCCACTGTCTCCTAAAACAAAACATAAAGACATTAAGAAAGGAAGATTTCTCTATCTGCTGAATAAAGACAAATCGTATACATAATTCCCTACTGATCCTACAGGCATTTGAATGTCCCAAACTGAAGCCGGTATCATTCCTCCCTGTGTAACCCCAGCACGTGCTCCTCGGCAGTCCTCATCTCAGTGAAAGGCACCACCACCCACCCGCTCTGCTACACAAACCGAAAACTTGGGATAGGGCGCAGACTTTTCCTCCTCTGCTCACTCCTCCCCCTGAATGTTTAATTCCATTAAATCTCCCATCCCACCCCTCCTCTCCAACCACATTTCCATCATTAAGGCTCTCATTTTTCAGATTATTCTTGAGCATTACAGTCACAAGAGCCTGTTGATTGCTCTCTGGGCCTCCAGTCCCAGCTCTCTCTGATCTTCTCTCTGTTGCTTTTGGAGTAATCTTTCCAAATAGAGCCTATCATTTGATGCTTAATAAAATCTTTAGTAGTTCCTCAGTTTCCTCAAGATTAAGTTCAAACTCCATTAAGTATGGCATATAAGAATTTTCATGTCACATCCCTGCTTTAGTCTCAGCCCACCTTCCTTCTACATTCCTATCATTTAAAAATTAAGAAACATCTTCCCTCCAAAAACACCAAAGCAAACAATGGAAAAAATATTTGCAATGAATATGAGAAGATACAGTATTCCCAAGTAATATTTTATCTTTTGCAAGTTCCATATAATAATCAAAATGAATAAATTTATAAAGCATGAAATACAACCAATATACAAATATATGGAAAGATATTCAAATGCAGATATTCAAACTCACTAATAATAAAAAAATATCAATCATAATAGGCACAATCTAATCACCTCCTGAATTTTACTTGATATAAAATTATAAACCCAAGGATCAAGTACAATCAACATTTCACAGGTTGGGAAACACGTAGCCATTATGCTCAGTCGTCTTCTCGTTTACAATGTCACACCCAGCAATCTGACTTCTGAAAACCTACACTAAAGTAACAGTCCCAGTCTGGGAAAGGGAAGCAGAGCAATTCATCAAAAAACAAATCACCAGCATAACAGAAATGTGTTTTAAAAAATATCCTTCTTGAGAAAAATTCAATAAATATGAATATATATTTTTTCTAAAATATGTGGACAGAAAGGGTATGCTCAAAGGAAGAATATGCTAATAATCCAGAACATAGTCAGAAAGACTATTCCTTAAAACAAGATTACAATCAATTTTAAAAATTTACCTTTTTTGGACAAATTAGGTATCCAACTCGCTCTTCAGTAAAAAGTCTTTCAGTGAATTAACCGAGCTAAAGTCAGGAAAAGTGCTTATAATGTAGTGTTAAATGAAAATTTTATGTACTGGGTTATAAATACATGAAAAACACAAAGATATATAAAAATATAGCATATCACATCAGTTGCTGGTTTAAGACTACAAGCTTATGGTGATTTTTTCTTCTATTTCCCCAAATTTATGTAATATAGTTATATTACTTTTACATTAAAAAAATAACAGTAAAATAAAGTTGGGAGCATTAAGCAATCCATACTGTCTTTTGCTAAAGAAATTATTAATACTTCTTTCTTACCTTTGTTAATACCTGGAAAATATTAGAAAGAAATTCACATGAAATATCCTTTAAGATTTTCAAGTGAAAATCATCTTGGCTTAAATCAGACTTTTTAGTTTCTTCTGTGTTAGATTCTGCTGAGTCTTCTGGTTTCTTCTGACAATGCTCCATATTTTGTAAGACACGAATCAGGCTGTCAATCAGAGGAAGATCTACTGTACAAACAAATCAAGAGGCATAAGATCAGCCAGTTAAATTTGGTTGTTCATACATCATTCATTCACTCACTCATTCACACATTCATTCATACTGAACACCTATTAGTACCGGAGATGATATTTCAGGTACTGCAGTGGGAAACAAGATCATCAGGGCCTCAGCCCTCAAAAGACTTACATTTTTATACTCTTAAATAAGCAAATGAATAAAGCAAGTCATTTCAGATTTTGGCAAGTTCTATGAAGAAAATTTAAGGGGATATAACAAAGCAGTTGGCAGGGGAGGCTCTCAAAAGATGTGGAACTGAGTGGAGAACTAAAGGATAAGAAGAATCCACACAAAGAGTCCAGAAAAAAACATTTCAGGCCGAGGAAACAACAAGTGCGCAAGCCCCACACAGAAATGTCATGGAAGGTCTGAAAAACAAAAAGAAGGCCAGTGTGACTTAAACTGAGTGAGCAAGGAAAGCACAAGATGAGTTTAGAAAGCTGGGCAGGAATCCCATCATGAAGGGCCTTGGAGGCCAGTGAGAAAATAATTTGAATTTTAAACTTTAACTTTCATAAAACTCTTAAAACTTTTAACTTTATGTTTTATTAAGGTAAAAAAAGTATAATTCCTTAAAAGCTGACCATCATTTTAATTAGCCTATAATAAAAAATGAACAAAAAACTAAATAAAGCCCTGACTCAGAATATGTTTAGCATGAAATGCTAAAACATATCTCACTCTGAATCAATCATTTTTAACTTTGCTTAATAATTACAAATCTAGGAAAAACATTGGAAATGAAGTTGGGTTTTTTAAAAAATCAATATACTTTATTCAGTAGTATAGCAAATGTTTTTACATTGCGTGAAAATATCCTTTTTAAAAAGCTAGCAACCCAGAAAATCTTATCCTCTATTTCTCAGCTCAGTGTCACGGCTCCAGAGCAACACCACCCCCCCGACAGGCTGCTTTACTGTATTCCCCTTGGAGTTTCTCCCACTTTCATACTTGAGTTATCACCAACTCTTGACTGTAACACCCAATCACTCCCCACTCCTTGATTCCCTGCAGGTCACAATAATCTATTCTATACAGCCTCTCTCCTCTCTTTCTCACCCTCAGTGGTAACTCTGCAAAGCCCCAGCTCAAGCCTTCAGGCAGGATGAGGAAATGGGTGTCAATCAGTAAAGTTAAAGGAGCATCTTTACACCTTCCCACCCAATTATAAAAAATCATAAAGTTTTGGGGAGTGGAAAGAGGAAAAGAATACTTCGTCACATAATATCAAGAAAGAGGAGTTCCTAGTATTCCAAATAAAAACTCTGTATGAAAAAAAGAAAACAAAAAGAAAAAAACAAAACAAAAACTCTGTATGATTTCCAACAGAAAGCACTTATATATATACAAGGAAGTTAGGACCAGCAATGGGTTCAAAGTCTGCATTTCCACTCTGTTCCTTTCAGAAATCACCACAAAGAAACAAAGAGAGTAAGTGACAAAGCCCAAAATCCAGCTTGGAAAAACTAGGAGACAGCTGAAACCTCAAACACAAGGTAGCTAGAGACAGCATAAAATGGAGTGTAAATTAACCAGGGGGGCGAGAGAGGAAAGAGAGGAACTTGAGGTGGCTGAGCTCAGAAAGAGCCAGGAAAGTCCACTGCTCTAAGAACCCCTTATTTGCAACAGTAGGAACAGAGTACACAGAATGAGCGAGAAGACAGCTGGCACTTCCCTGGGGTTCTAGGACGCTGAGGAATAGGGCGTAAATGAGTAATCTCATAGACAAGCTAAATTTGCAGGAAGCAAATGGCAAGGAAAAAGTGATACTTTACTGTAGCTACCTCTCGTCCTGAGAAAAAGAGCTAGAAGACTCACAGACCCAACTCCTGTTAGCCTAGACCAGCAATTTTCAACTGGTGTGCGCAAGAATTTTTAAAACACGCAATATCTGACATTTTGGTTAAGGGCACTGACCTCTTTTCTCTTAGACTCTCAAACTAAAAAATGACAACAGCCAACCCAACAATAACCAACTGGTGTGAATGAAGCAAAATTATACCTATTTTTTTTGCAAGATCAGAAAAAATATAACATATTTTTTGGTGTGCTGCAGAATTTTAGTAGTTTATGTGAGCCACGAGATGAAAAGGTTGAAAATCAATGACCTAGAACAGAGTCTTAGCCCCTCTCCTACATGAACTTCCTGCAACTCGATTCATTCAAAGATGAGTAAGCAAAAAGAAATGGGCATAAGAGCAACACAAAAATATTAAAGAAAAAAAAAGAAACAGGAAAAACAAAGGGCAGATGAAGAATACTCAACAAATAATGTTGACATGAAGCTTATGAATATTAAGATACATAGGCCATGATTTTTAAAAAAGCATATAACCAAGCACAACACAGGAGCTCTGACTGAGAAGTCAAAGACCCCAGGAGAGGAAACTTGAGATGATGGAGCTCAAGGAAGAAGTAAAAAGAAATTAAAGCCACCGGAGAAATGAAGGCAAAACTGGCAGTGGGATACAGGGGAATTGGACACTGCTGAGACACAGTGACAGATATGGAGGCAAGAAAGGAAAAAGCACACCAAAAGAGTGAAAATACAGGTTGTTTTTTTTTTAAAGGAAGATAATGGTCATGGAAGACACAAAAGGAGATCCCACATAAACAAAATTATAACCCTCAAAGATGAAACCCAAAATGATGAAACAGAACAGACATCCAAAAATATAATTCAGGAACATCCCTCCCTGCCCACACACAGTGTCTTAAATTTGTAATTTAAAGGAACTGGGAAAAATTGAAAAGGAAGAGTCAACACTGAGATATATCTTTTAAAGTCACTAGATTTTAAGAATTTTTAAAAAGAGGGAATAGTTATAACTATATTTTGGGAGCAATTATAAAGGTAACCATCAATCCAAAATACAAACTTTTCAAAATGTTCTAAATACACACAAAAGGACCCCCGGTCAAGGCGGCAGCATGGGTAAACATGGCTCACCTACTTGCACAACCACACCAAAATCACAGCTGCACTGTAAGTAAACATCACTCTGAACCACCAGAAATAAGTGGTGGTGGTGGAGGGGGGATTCAGTATGGAGGGACAAAAAGGGGCAAAAATTGGGACAACTGTAATAGCATAATCAATAACATTTTAAAAATAACTACACACAAAAACAAATCATGTACAGAGACATTTAAATGTAACATACATAATGGAAAATATAATAGCATTCAGATCAAACACACCTAAATATCAATACATTTATGAGTTGAAGTCACCTATGAAAAAGAAGTCAATGCACCTAGAACAAAGTATTTAGAAAGTCTGAAAAGAAAAAGATAGGCAAAGATAATAGTGAAAAATGCAAACAAAAGGAAAACAAGGGTTCAATCTTTCTATCTGATATAACAGACCTCAAGCTAAAAAAAAAAAGCATGAAAAAGGACAAAGGGAGGCGACTTATGACGAATGTCTGTATTCCAAATAACATGGCATCACTCATTAAGCAAACTACAAATGATGAAAAGACGAACATATTAGTAGAGACATTAATTTTCCTCATTTCATATCAAAATAAGTCAAATGAAATAAACAAGGTTATAGAAGACCTCAGCTCTAAATACATAAACTGCTTGCTCAACACCTCCACTTAAATATCTAGAAGACATCTCGAACTTACAGCAGTTAAATCTTTCCTATCTCGGTATATAGCAACTCCTTTGGACAACAATGCCAGACATTGAATTTTCTCACCCTCCTGTCCTGTCAGCAAATTCTGCTGGCACTGCCTCAAAATGATCAGAATCTATTTTTTCCCACCAACTCCACTGTTAGCACCTTAATCTAGGTTACATCATCTGCTGCTTCAAGTTCATAGTAAACTCCTAACTAGTTTCCCTTTTGTACACTTGTACCTCTACATTTCCTATCAACATGGCAGCCAGAGGAAGCCTATTAAAGTCAGTTCATGTCCATCCATCCTCTGCTTAAAACCCTTCACGCTATTTCATTCAGAGTAAAAGGCAGAATCAGGTTCTCAACACTGCGGCCTGTTACCTCTCTGGCTCCATGTACTATTTCTCTTTCCCATGTCAACCGCATTGCACCCCAGCCATACAAGGCCTCACTGTTCTTCTTCAAACACAGAAGGCATAATTCTAGTTCAGGGCTTTAGCACCTGCTGTACCCTCTGTATGGAAAGCTTTTGTCCCCAAGTGTTCACATGACTTACCTCATTATATCCCTTAGATCTCTACTCAATGTCACCTTCTCAATGAGTTAACTTACCCCAAAAACCAGAAAAGACACTTGAAAATATTCAATGTTTATTTTTTATTAAAAACTCTTAATAAAATAGTAATACATTAGTATCTTCTTAGGTGATAAAACATAAATAGCTTAACCCCCAAAGGGTATCATGATTAATGGTGAAACTCTAGAATCATTCTCACTCAATAAAGTCAGGAGCAAGGTAAATATGTTTTCCCCCACCATTATTGCTTACAAGGAAACCCATTAGATAAGAGAAAGAAATCAGAGACAGAAAAGAGATAAAACCTATCTAACTTAAGCCTGAAGCAGTATCAGATAAAGCCCATGATTACCACTGGAACAACTATTAAAAACAGTATGAGAATTCAGTAAGGTTATTGGATATAAAATTAATATAAAGAAATCAATAGCCTTCATGTATTCCAACAACAATAATCGACAGAAGAAAAGGCATCACACAATAGCAATAAAAAAGATAAAATATCCAGGAGTAAACCTAATAAGAAATATGCAAGATCTGTATGAACAAAATCATAAAACATTACTGAGACATAAAATAAGATGAACTAATGGAAAAGCAAATGTTCTTGGACACTCCATAAATTTAACATGGTCCCAATAAAAATGTCAAGAAGATTTTGTGGTTTTATTTTTGAAAACACTCAATCTAATTCAGTATCAAACAAAAGTAATAGTAAAAAAATTCTGAAACAGTAGAGTGAAAAGGGACCAGTCCTATTAGGTCTCAAAACATAAAGCTTTAATCACGAAAACACTATAGGTACTGATACATGGCTAGAGCAATGGAACTGAATAAAATGTATAGAGTTATTTAAGAGGACTTCCGGCCAAGATGAAGGCATAGGTAGACACACTGTGCCTCTTCGCACAACCAAGATAGGGACAACAATTTAGAAACAGAATAACAACCAGAACTGACAGAAAACTGAACCGTATGGAAGTCGGATACCCAAGGAGTTAAATTAGACCCGTTCATCCAGACCAATATGAGGGGTGGAGTCAGGTAGCCAAGCACGGGTCAAAGGGCACGGGTGGAAGAGTGAAAAGCAGAGAGCGTTGGGACCAGACGTGTAAGGCAACCAGAGCGCGCAACACCACAGCGGGCAGACCCTAGGTGCACAAGTGGAGGCTGGCAGACCCCAGCCAAAGGGTGGCAACCCGCAGACCCAGCAAGGCGGCAATTGTAAAGCAAGGCACTGCTCACAACTCAGGGTCCCAGCGCTGGGAAATAGAGCCTTGGGGCACTGATTGAAAAGGAAAGTCCCACGGGGTACACAAGCCCACCCACACGGGAATTGGCACCAGAGGGGCCCAGTTTGCTCGGGGGAAGCGGC
>CM052543.1:28665240-28681785 GCA_028533065.1 Trachops cirrhosus | reverse complement strand
TAAAGGAGCCAGAACAAGGCAGTTGGGACGGTGATTCCCACCCTCCTGTGTGAGTGCTCTCCACCCCATGGTGGGGTCAGCCAGGGCTGCGTTGCTGCCTGGCAGGGTCTTTCCTGGCTCCTCTCAGTCACTGATCCCTTGGAAAGGGGCGAGTGGGGAGGTGGGGCTGTTTCTCATCCATCCCTGATTCACTCCTACCTGCCCTCCTCCATTCCAGCAATGCCAGAGAGCGGTTTCAGAGAGTCACAGACCTTTTCAAGTATGGAGACAGCGGCCATGGAGCAGAGGACTCGAGGGCTGACCAGAGAGCCAACCGATGGGGCCGGAGCGGCAAAGACCCCAATCACTTCAGACCTGCTGGCCTGCCCAAGAAGTACTGATTCCTTCTCTGTGCTCCCAGGACCGGGGCTGTGAGGCCCCTGAAGGCAGGACACCGAGTGGTTGAGGTCTACATAACCATATGCTGATAGAGGGCACCTAATGTGTGTGTAATAAACACAAGTTTGAATGATTAAAAGTGTTTAATTCTTTGGTGGAAGGACTGCCTGTTCGATACCAAGGGGTGATGGATGGACACCCACATGAAGGCCACCCTGTGCCCGTGTGGGTGTTGCAGGGGACACAATCTCAGTGTCACATAGGGCAGACACCCTGCACCAACACTTCCCCTAACCAGACTAGCCAACGCCAGGACCTTCTAGTTTCTTGCTTGTCAACTTTGGCCAGTGGCACCCAGTAACCTTCTTCTGTCATCTAGTGTGCACACGCTTTCCAAGATCTAAATCTCAACCCTGTGGTTTAATCCTTTATTTCTTATCCCTTAGAAGCCTATCTCCAGTTACTAGTTCATAATTCTTTACGTTAAACCCTCCCTCTTCAAATTACTGACCGCTTTCTCTCGCCTGACTGGCCCCACCTGATAAAAGGGGTCTCCTGAGGCCGGGCCACCCACGTGGGCTCTCCTCTCTGAAATCCACAGCAACGCAGACTAGATGTCCACACCTCCCCCCACCTCCCACCCTGACCATGCTGAGGCCTCTCCAGTTATTCTGGTGCTGTTCCCAGGTCTCTCCACGTCCACATCTCCTCACACCCCATGCAGTGTGTCCTGTGTCCTGCTCTGCACATGAACCTCGTCCCTCAGCGGCCCCTTTCCGATCGTGTTTGGGAGCCTAACCCCAGAAGATGTGGTGGTATCTGGGGCTCCACCATACCCGTCCCTGCCCTGCTGACACCGGTAACCAGTACCTTTCAATCTCCCTGAGGCATGGCTCTCACATTTTCTCACATCTTGACTCCCACTGTCCTTGAATTCAGATTCCGATAAAAATTCTGCTCCTCGAAGAAACTTCCCAGTGGCCCATGCCCCACATTCTCGGGCAGTTTCAGGCCCCCGCCCCCCACCGCAGCCCTTCACCCACACCTGTGAAATCGTCCTCACCCTATCTGCTCAGAGCTGGTTTTTCACGGCCACACTGTTGACGGGAAAGACCTGGTTCTTCTTGCTGACGCATGTAACGAATTACAGATCAGCCAATCTATCAGCATGCAATCAGTTTATTAGTGATCCGTTCCCATGGAAGAGAACGGGCCTACCTAGGCAGCGGGGCGGGTGAAAGGCAAAGGTTCAGGGCAAAGCAGGGCCGCAAAAGTAAGAGCAGCTGAAGACCAGGGTGGCAAGCCCCCGGGGGCCGAGGCCGGGTTTCCAGAGCCAAGAGCGCCCAAGTGCCCAGAGAGCGAGTCCTTGTTCTGAGGACTTATGTAGTTGGCAGGATGGGAGTAAAAAGGCACATACTGA
Source organism: Trachops cirrhosus (assembly GCA_028533065.1). Taxonomy (NCBI): domain Eukaryota; kingdom Metazoa; phylum Chordata; class Mammalia; order Chiroptera; family Phyllostomidae; genus Trachops; species Trachops cirrhosus. The sequence goes on along the minus strand of CM052543.1, from coordinate 28,679,987 downwards.
TTGATGGGTAAAGGTGGTGCCAGCTTTCCCGGGGGATGTGACTACCCAAACTTAGGTGTGTGTTGGGGTCTGTAAGCCCGAGCCCTGATCTTACTCCAGACTCCATTTGTTCATCTTGTAAAATAGATATGTGGCAGAAGGCAGTTAATTAAAGTTGGGGCAGTTACCCGAAGTTATTTATGGGCTGCTTCTTTGGGCACTGTGGACCCTCTCCCGCATTCCAGGCCCTGGGATGAAAGCACAGTTTCAAGGCTTTCTTTCTGAGATAGTGAAAACACTACTTAGAATTTCAAAGACTTCCCTCCTTCCTTGCTAACATAGTGTTTCTTGTGATGTTGGAACACCTGGCAATATTGTCGGACCAGGCTCAGGACTGCTGAGTTAGCAGCTGAGACATGTTTCCCTCCTTCTCTCTGCCTTGGTTTAGTATTCATTCTACCTAAGTGATAAAAGGCGTTTCCTGGCAACCAGGATGCTAGACGCTGGTGGGTAACAGCAGTGTTTCTATGCTGTCTCCTGCCTCAACACCAGTGATTCCCCTAGGTGTGGGCCCATTGCCATACCTCATTTGCTGTAGTGAGAGAGTGAGGCGTAACACAGGGCAAGAACAAGGCCAATATGAAGACGTATTATAGAGCCAGCCGTGAGCAACAGCCTCAGAGCTGGAGCTGGAACCTTCTGAGGAATACAGTAACAAGTGACTCGGCACTATCCCCAGGGGTCAAATAAAAGCACCTACCCACGGGCTTCTATCCCCATTGTCAAGGTGAGCCCTGGAATGTTCCTTCTCTTACATTTCATTGCTGTGCACGTGCAAGTGACCCAGGAGTTTCCCTGGGGCATGACGTACGAGGTCACGGGGCAGACTCAAAGCAAAGTGCTGCACCTGCGTGAAAAGCGTCAAAGCCCACGTGGAACTCACCGCTGGGGAAAGACGAGGGGCCAGGCATTCCGACGGGGTGCACGAACCTTGTCTGATACACCGCACGCCCTGTGCCTTTCTAAAGTGTGCCGAAAACACGCCTCCCCGACGTGTGGGCACACTAAATTCACTCAGGAATGAAAAGACTGATGGAATCTCAGGCAGAGAGTGAAAAAGAGAAGAGGAATATACACTGTTTAGCCAAGAGGGGAGAGGGGTGGAGACAACTGGGAAGCACGGAGAAATGTAAATCCCATGGACTTGTGCAGCGACTCGGCCATGAACCTGGAGACCCCACAGGGAGAGAGCCACCGCAGAGAACGCGATCTGGACCCCCGTGCTCTGTAACACACTGGAGACGCTGCGGGGCTTTGATGGGTTTGGGGACATGGTGGTATTCCTCACAGCAAGGTTGTGCCTGTTACACACTATGTAATATTTTGCTTAAAATAACTTGTTTTTGTTTTCTTACAAAAGTGAGTGGTTTGCTAGAAGTTGGAGTAAAATTAGGCTAATACGATGGCCCCTATGATGAGGGGGTCCAAGGACAATATAAGCCACAGGGCACCGATGGAGAAGCTCTGAGAGCAGTGACCAGCGCCTTTTCGTTGGCTAGAGTTCGGCCCCCAGTGCCAAAGTCAGACTCTAGAAGCCCGGGCTGCACTGCCGGGGCTGGGCTGGAAGTCTGCGTGTCTTCTCCTCGGACTCCAAACGCAACTCTAATGCCCGGATCGTGGAAGCCATTCCAGTCAGCACCCCTAGCCTGGGAGGAGGGACCAGAGAGCCGTCTGACCCAGCACGAGCCCATTCCTGGGCTCACCTCGCAGGAAGCCATTTCTCCAAGATTATTCAAGTCTAAACAAACCGAGAACAGTAGAAAGTATGTAACTGCCTTTAAATCAGTATAAAAAATACGTAAGCTTAAAAAACACTAAAATTTATGTCTCACAAACTAATTCCTGTGAGTAATTTCCCCACCAGGGCCCGGGCTCCACACTGACTTTCAGATTCCTTCCGAGTTTCTGCCCCCCCAAAATTCAGACTGACCTTCCTACTCAGAGGGTGATCCGGGCACCAGAAGCTCAGCCCCACCTGGGACCCTGTCCGAAATGCAACAACTCGGGCTCTACCTCAGATGCACTGTGGCAGCCAGGACCAGTTACAGACCATGTGGGCACCAGGGCAAAGTAAAGATGTGGGGACCTCTGTCCGGGTATTATTCAAAATCCAAAATGCTGAAAGCAGGGCATTAAGCCAAGCACAGGGCTCAGTCACACTGGGGGCTCTGCATGACGCACAGGCCTCAGGCCCTGAAATAGGCCGTTTACTAGAAGCTCCACAGCCTGAGAATTAAGAACACTGAGACTATGTCCCTAGAGCCAGGCTTTGCCTGCTAATCTCAGATACAAATGGGCCTAGATCACAAGGGGAATATAGTAACTGAATATGCAGACTGATTCAGAGGCATCCATCAGAAATGATGTATTACTTGGCTAAGACGGAAGCCACAACCCGGGAAAACAGTCTCTACTTAGCACAGGGCTGTGCCGGTTCCTATTTTTCTTGGCCCCCTGGAAGAACTACCCAGTGGGAATTCCCCAGGCCTCACTGTTCTGTGTGGCCCACAGACTAGGGTGGGCTGGAAACTCCGGGCGCGTCATCTCAGCACAGCAGCTCGGTGTTGTAAGTCTGTGCTGTCCTCCAGCAAGTTTCCTGGTGTCCAGACTTCTTCTAATCAAAGGGTGGGAAGGGCTGGTTGTGGCTCTGACCTCACTCTGAAGTTACTGCTCCTGACTGGAGTAAAGATTTCAGCCCCTTGTTCTGCCACAAAAGGGTTAAGAGGGTAAATTTTATGTGATCTGTATCTTACAATTTTAAAAAATTCTTGACATGCAGAACCTGAAGGCTCAGACCCTGGCAGAATTTCAGCAGGCGGGCACGGGGGCATAGGACACATCAGGGTTGAGCAGGGCCACAACCAGAGGGCCAGGTGCAGGGTGGGTGCAGAAACAGAGAAGCCCAGATGAGAGGCAAACGTGGGCTCTGAAATTGAGAAACTGCATTTGGAAACAGGTCATGGAGGGCCTCAAGTGCCAAGCTCCAGGACTGGGGTTTCCTCTGACGGCAGAGGGAGCTGCCAAAGGTTTCCGATTGGGAAGAGGCACGGTCAAGGCTAGGCCTCAACAGGACAAGGATTCTCACAGTGAATCTCTGATCAGCTTCCCGTGAGACCAAGACCAGCACTCTTCCTCGGGGGCCTCGGATTATCTATAAATGAGGGTAACTCTCCAAATCTACACCTAGGAACACGGGGCTGGGAGGCAAGTTGCGGCAGGTTAACTTAGTTCCTAGGTGCGCAGGCACCAGGTCTGGGCAGGATCCCTGACACCCGGGTTTTTCAGAAGCTCCTACGGTGATGCTGTTGTGTAGCAGTCTGTGAAGCAGCTGACTGGGTGACGCCTACGGCTGCTTACATGTTCACATGCTGAGGCTGCCAGATGGCAGGGGGAAGGCAGCGCTTAGAAGGGAAGAAGGGTCTTAGGACTGCTGTAGCTGTGTAGGTAAGAAGTGACGGGAATGTGGGTGGTAACGACTGAGAACGGGGAAAAAATGACCAATGGAAACCACCACCACCACCACCACCCCCACCACCGCCACCGCCACCGCCGCCGCCGCCACGTAGAATTGAGAGGGTTTACAGAGTAATTGGCAGTGTTAAAAAGCAAAATCATGCCCTGGCCCGGTGACTCTTTTGACTGAAGTGCCATCCCGCACACCAAAAAGGTCACAGGTTCAATCCCTGGTTGGAGTGTGTACAGGAGGTAACCGATCTGCGTTTCTCTCTCACATCAATGTTTCTCTCTCTCACTCCCCACCCCCTTTCTCTCTCTCTAAGGTCAGAGGATAAACATATCCTCAGGTGAGGATTTTAGAAAATAATGCAACATTTAAATGAGTTGTGAGTGGACCAGGACGTCCTTTTTAGGGGGAGAGATCAAGGTTTTTTATGATGCGGATGGTGTTGACCAGAAAATTCCAGACTAGTTGATTAACATTACATTTCCGGGAAAAGTTGAAAGGAACATTTGGTCAGTTTTTACATCTAGGTTTGGTATCATGTGCTTTTAGCACAAGTGACGCCATGTTGAGCCTGCAGTGTTCTCTTTAACAGTTCCCCTCTTTTGACTGGACTCTCAGCTTCATGAAGAGACAGGGTCAACATTAAGGCGTTAGTGCTACTCTCAGCTACCACTCTGCAGCTCCGCTGACCCTTGGTGCGGCCTGATGTTTGCTGAATCTGACATGGGCTCGTGGTTCTGTCTTGAACAGCAGTGAGGGTTTAGAAGAAGGAAGAGGCGAGGATGGCTACGAGTTTTGAGCCTTGACCAGGGCAGTGACAAATTTCACACATGCAAGAAAGTTACTAACTTCAGTTTTTGTCTTCCCACTTTCTCTGAATCATGTAAAACAATCTACATGGGTCTGATCGCTACTGGGTAAAATCAAGGTATTCTAGTCTTTCAAACAACAGCCAACATTTATCACCCATCCAGCATGACACGGGCACCATGCCCTAGAGTTTAGTCTCATTTAATTGTCACTACGAGGCAGCTCTGACCTCACGCTTTCTCTGTGCCAATCACTGAGCTATGCACTTCCCACTCATTATCTCATTTATTCCTCACAACACCTTTAGTGAGTGCTCATATTATCCCCATCTTATAGATGAAGAAACTGAAACGTGGAGAAACAAAGTAACTTCCCAAAGCCTGGTTAAGGAAAAGACAGAGCAGACACTCAAAGCCAATCAGCCTCAGAACCCAGTTTCTCCCCGTCTGTGCTGCCCTGCAGGCCCATGAAACAATGGTGAAGTGTATAAATGAAAGTTAAAGTAGGGCAACCATGAATCACAGTCTGTTTTGCTTTTTCAGGGAAGTCATAGATATAAGCTGTATTTGAAAACACTGCTTAGTATCCAAGTAGACTTCAAATTTAAATATTTAGCTGAAGTGGGGTTTTTTTTTTTTTTTCAGTTTATTTGCCTTGGAAAATGAATTCTGATGACATGATATTTTTAAACACTAGAAATTTCTCTCTGTACCCTTCTGGTAACTGAGGATTGCTGTAACGTGCCCCAGAAACATCTGCTGGGAAATGACTGCCCAACTGTGCCGGGTCAGGCTGTCTCCTTCTGAGGTTTCCTCAGGGCGGTGTTTGGGACAGTCACTGTGTGAGGACGAAAGCTGACAGTGAAGGGCAGGCTGTCGCTGTTTACCTTAGTACAGACTCACATTCAACACAACCCATAATCTAGCTGATGCTAGAGGGAAGGTGTGATGTTGTGATTTGTAAGGAGAAATGTGTATTTGGTCTTGGTTCCAGTATCTGAAATTGAGCTCCTAGAACCCTTGAAATTTCCCAGGCGATGAGTGAGGAAGAGAAGAATTGCTTTTTTGTGTTAATGAGGTGACTTTGGACTGCACCTCAATTGGGGGATGGCTGCCAACGGCCTGAATAGAGGGCTGCAGCTTTCAGCCTCGTCCCACCCCACACCCCACCTTCAGAGACAGGAGAGGGGCTGGAGACTGTTTAATCTCCAATGGCCAAATGATTTCGTCAATCGGGCCTGTGTAATTAAGCCTTCATAAAAACCTAAGAGGACTGGGTTCCAAGCTTCTGGTTTGGTGAACGTGCGGATACTCGGGGAGCGTGGAGCTCAGCGTGGGCATGCGAGCCCCTCGCACTTTCCACGCACCTTGTCCTGTGCATCTCTTCCAGCTGGCTGCTCCTCGTGCTATTTTTTCACAATAAACTGCTAATCTAGTACATACAATGCTCCTGTGAGCTCTGTGAGCCACTCCAGCAAACTAATTAAACCAAGGAGGGAACTGGGGGAACGAGCTGCTGTTTTATGCCAGTCAGAAGCACAGTTAACAACCTGGACTTGTGACTGGTGTCTAAGTGGAGCTAAGTGGACTTATGGAACTAAGCACTGACGAGAGAAATTCTGAGATATCTAAATTAAATTACAGTTGGCCCGACAGTGGGCGAAAAAGACCACTGGAGTTACTCAGTTAAGAGCTGTAAGCAGAGACTAACCAAAGACTACTCACATTCCTGAATGTACACTGAAACTTTGAAATCAACCCCCTAGCGGACCGCCAGACACCACACCAAGGCTGTGCACAGCCGATCCAGCAGAAGTACACAATTCCTCCTGATGGACTATGCACCTATCCCAGAACTGCCCACACTTTACCTTTCCCACCCCCATTTGCAGTAGCCAATATAAATTCTTTCAAAACAACTTGCATCTTCCTTCCCCAAACCATTATGTAAAAAGCCTACAGATAGCCCTGGCTGGTGTAGCTTAGTGGATTGAGTGGTAGCCTGAGGACCAAAGAGTTGCCAGTTTGATTCCCAGTCAGGGCACATGCCTGGGTTGCTGGCCAGGTGCCCTTTTGGGAGCATGTGAGAGGCAACCACACACTGATGTTTCTCTCCCTCTCTTTCCCATCTCTCTAAAAATAAATAAATAAAATCTTTAAAAAAAAAAAAAAAGCCTACAGACAAAGATGAATGTTCATCTCCATCCCACCCTGGGCCTGGTCCTTTTTCTGACTAGCATATGGCTCAATAAATCCTTTTTTTCAGAAAAGCTTTTGGCTGTGAAGGTTTTGGTTTAACATCCCTTAACCAAGTAGATAGTGTAAGAATTCATTTGAATCGGACACCCCAGCTGGTGGGGAATTGCTTAGGATGCAGAAATCACGTGTGCATGCACACACACACACACACACCCCGCCACCACACATTGTTGACCAGCCTCATCAGGTTTCCCAAAATTCTAACAAGTGTTGTGAACCCTCCTTTCTCCGACAATCTTTTTAACCTATCAGTTTATATAACATACGCAAATGTCGTGTGAAAGTATGACAGCAATTTCTGTCTATAGATCTCTGGCTGTGATATAAATAGGAAAAAAATCATTCAATGTAGCCTACACTTTGCTTACTCTACACCGAGTCTACCCCACACCTCCCTGCAAGTTGCTCACAATAAACTCTGTGTCTATACGCTATTCAAATAAAAACTTTGATCATATTTTACATGCTATGTAAGTGTACAGAAGCTTGAAAAACGGCAATCTAGTACTTGGCTTAAATAATACAAGCAGTCAGAATCAGGGCACTGACTGGTGTGGCTTTGTTGGTTGGGCATGGTCCTACAAAGCGAAAGGTCGCCAGTTTGATTCCCTGTCAGGGCACATACCTGGGCTGCAGGTTCGGTACCCAGTTGGAGGCACGTATGAGAGGCAACTGATCAATGTTTCTCCCTCACATCAATGTTTCCCTCCCTCTCATTCTCCTTCCCTCCCCCTCTCTAAAAGTAAATAAATAAAATCTTTAAAAATTAAAAATAATACAAGCACTTGCTTCAATCGTTATTAGTACTTAGACTTCCTTTATTGTAACTTTTAAAAGTAATTTCTAAAAGTGCATGATGTCTTTGAACTACTCTCTGTTTAGGAAAGATTAGAGATAAAACATTTTTGGTAATGAATTAGTCAGTTGGATATGGGTTCAAGTTAGAAAATGTCAAACACTGGAAAAAATATATATTTAAATTAGCTCAATTTAAACATGGAGCTATTTCATTTAAATATCTAATTTCAGTCTTCTGTGTTTTACTTATTTTATGTGTTAATTCCATTACACCTGGTCATATTTCAGTAATTTCTCAACTGTCCCAGACAAGATATAAAAAGAATTCAACTCCTGATAGTGTAATGTCAGTTACATTATCTGTCTCCATGTGGCCACAATGAGAAACTCCTGCTCCCCAACCCCCAAACAAGGAAGAAATAACACCGCTGTGGTCAGAGTACGGACTGCAGAGCTGTGAACACTCACATTCTGAATCCAGAACACTTCATGGCAGTAAACAAGGACTGATTCCTTTCAAAGGTCAACTTTGGTAGAGAAACAGTGAGGCCACAGAGAAGCCAAAAATGTGGAGGTTACAGACACTGGGCAAAGCATCCCCAATAAGGTGGCAAGGTTTTCGGGGACTGCCTTTCCTTCACTGGCACAAGCATTCAGAAGATTCAGGAGCATGATTCCATTCTCCTCAAAATGTCATGACATCCTGTTCGATCTTCTTCCTCTAGGCCTGCTGAGACCAGAGAAACCGATCACATTTTTCAAGCATGCTTTGTATCAAGGCTCTGAAATCCCAAAAAAAAGAAACAAGTAAATTTAGTTCTCGTTGTTCATTCTTTACCAAAAAAAACCTTTTAAAACTACAAGTGATTAGAGGATTCAAAAAGCTGACTGATTCTATAACAGGGAATAAAAACTTTATACTACTCTGACTTACCATGAAATGGAATTAGAATAAATAAGATGTACCAACACTGATAAAAAGAACTCACATAGTGACAGTTTCTTTGCAAGCATACTGCGAGTGCCGGCAGTCCCAGTCCCTGTTTGTACAAGAAGGGGCTGTGACCACGACTTTGGGAAACACAGATAGCCCAACTGCAGGAATTTAGGGGGCACTGACCAGCTCCAGGATGCTGATGTTAAAGATCCGTATCGGGATCAGCAAGGACACTGCCTGCACTTCCACAGACTCTTCCCTGTCTCTCTGTTCCCCTTGTCCCTCTCCCTCCCTATAAAAACCCCAGCCCACACTGAGATGTTAAGATGGGTTTGGGGATGAGAGTCCCTCATATTCCAGGTTGCCAGCACCTGAATATAACCTCTTTTACATCAGCACCTGCTTCTCAAGTATTGGCTTTCAAAGCAGCGGGCAGCCAGATCTGTGTTCGTTGGGTTACAACTCTATGCAAAAGATACAATCAACCCTGGCTAGGTGGCTCAGTTGGTTGGAGAATCGTCCTGTACACCAAAAGGTTGTGGGTTCGATCCCCAGTCAGGACACATATAGGAGGCAGCTAATTGATGTTTCTCTATCTCTCAAATCCTCTCTCAAACCCCCTTTCTGTAAAAATCAATTAAAAAAATATCCTTGGGTAAGGACTAAAAATAATAATAATTTTGAAATTAAAAAGCAAAAATTTTATATATTTAAAAAACACAGCCTGGCTGGTGTGGCTTAGTGGATTGAGCACTGGCCTGTGAACTGAAAGAAAGGTCACAGGTTCAATTCCCAATCAAGGCACATGCCTGGGTTGTGGGCAGGTCCCCAGCTGGGGGCATGCAAGAGGCAACTGATCAGTGTTTCTCTCTCACATCAGTGTTTCTCTCCCTCTCTTCCTTCTTCCCTTCCCCTCTCTAAAAATAAATAAATAAATAAATAAATAAAATCTTAAAAAAAATAAAAAACAACAGAGTGAACATGCATACTGTCCTACAGAATAAGAGAAAATATTTGCAAATCATTTATCTGATAACGGGTGAATATACAAGTACATAAAGAACTCATACACCACCACCACCAACCAACAAAAAGTTTGATTGAAAATAGGCAAAAATATTTGAATAGTTATTTCTCCAAGATGATACTCAAATGGCCAACAAGCACATTAAAAAGATGCTCAACATCATCAATCATTGGAGAAATTCAAGTAAGAACCACAATGAGATACCACCTAACACCTGTTAGGACAACTATCATAAAAAAACACCAAACATACACCAAATAACTAGTGATGTGGAGAAATTAGAATCCCCGTGCACTGTTGGTATAGAAGTAAAATGGTACAATCTCTATGGAAACCAGTATAGTAGTTCCTCAAAAAATTAAAAATGAAATTACCATACGCTCCAGCAATTCCACTTTTGGGTACATATTCCCCAAAGAACTGAGAGCAGGGTCTCAAAGAGACATCTGCACAGCCATGTTCTTAGGAGCATTACTCACAACAGACAAGAGGTGGTAGCACCCCAAGTGTCCACTGACCAGTGGATGGATAAACAAAGTACACATGCAGTGGGACACTATTCAGCTTAAAAAGGGAAGAAATTTTGACACATGCAATAATACAGATAAACCTTGAAGCCACTACGCTACGTGAAACAAGCCAGTCACAATAAGGCAAATACTTCATGATTCCACCTCAATGAGGCACAGAGAATACTCAAAATCACACAGACACAGTAGAATGCTGACTGCCCTGGGCTGGGTGGAGGGGACATGAGGAGCTGTTGTTTAATGGGCAGAGGGTTTGGCAAGATGAAAGAGCTCTGAAACCGGGCTGCACAATGACATGGGTACACATAACACTTCTGAACCAAGCACCTAAAAATGGCTAAGATGGTTCATTTAACGCTATCTGTACTTTATCAGAACATGACTGAAACAATCAGGTATTTGGTATGAACAATATTCTTAAAGAACTGAGTATACCTCAGGTTTGGGTATTCACTCACATTAATCCAAACAGTGTCTTGGTCACAACTGTGAAAAAATATTTCTTTTGCTGCTTCCCTTAGTCAACAGGCAAGTCTCAGTCCCCTCAACTGTGAGGGGCTGGGACCAGATGCTCTCTCTAGTCCCGTCCACCTCTGAAAATCTTGGGGTCCTACATTTCCCAAGTGCCTACGGAGAGGGCGTGACAAACAGTTACTACCTCTGCCTTTTCTCGGCAATCCTTAGGATGTCGCAGGTTCTGGTGAACCTCTCTGACAGCTCGAGGGTCAAACCACATTCCTGTAGCAGTGACCAGGCCCGATCTGGACCCATGGCCTTAGCTAAGAGCAGTGCCACATTCTCCACATTGATGGGGGAAGGCCCATCACTGAAGTTCCCACTGGCCGACTTCTGGGGCACTGGCTTTGTGTTCTTGTTCTGTACGAGGTGAAGGAGAAGCTTCCATTCCTCCGCGGTCTCTGGGATCCAACCTGCACAGAGAAACACAGAAACGTTGGCTCTGACTGCTCTTGGCACTCTGCCTGCATACAGGAGACAGTCTAAACAGTTTGTGAAAACATTTCCCAGCAAAACATATAAATATTAGAGAATATAATCTCACCACCTAACACAAAGTTGGTTTTCTGTACATCTGCTGAATAAATAGCTCGTGATAAGGAAACACCATAAAATTAACTTCCACATTTCACTGACTTAGTAATATTTACCCAGAGTATATTCATTCTATGCTGGGCACTGGATATGCAATAAGGAACTCTTGTGAAACTTATAGCAAAGGACATAGAATTTAGATGAACACATAAACATACTGTACTTATACAGTTGCAAGTGCTATAAAAGGTCAAAGAACCATTGGAGAGAATGGTAGGTGTTTCTGGAGAATCCGAGAAGGGTGCTGTGAGGAGGTAACACTGAAGCAGAAAGAAGAGAGACAAGCTCAGATGGGGGCATGGGCATGTGGCTCACACACGCGCAGACTTGGGGTGGGCAGCGTCAGGAATAGAGGGTGAAGGAGCCTGCAGTTCTGGCAAAGGAATCACGGAGGATGTACTGACACAGGAATAAACTTGAATTCCGGGAACACAGAAAAGGCCTACGGTGCACAAATGCCGCAGCGAGTAGTGAGAACGAGATGACAAGGCCAGGCCTCGAGAGTCTATCTTAAGAACGTGGATTTGATTCTGAGTTCAATGTAAGGGGTTTCAAAGAGGGTGCCGCATGATCTAATTCTTGTTTAAAAGAATCACTTTGGCTGCTCTAAGTAAAACAGATTAAAGAAGGGGCAAGAATGGAAGCCAGATGACTAATTACGGGGTTAAGGCAGTAGTCTAAAGAAGTAGCTAGGACCAGAGTGATGGTGGAATAAACGAGAGTAGAGCGATAGAAGATATGTATTTGGTAGTAATATCAACAGAACTTGGAGTGATTAATATGAGTTCGGACAGAAAAGTATCAAGAAAAGGCTCCATTTAATACACTAGGGCCAAAAACAGCTACTATTATTTTACATTAACAAAATATCAAGAGTACTTTTTATCTGGGCAGGGAGGATAGTTTCTTTATACTTCCTGAATTTTGTATTTTTTAAATAATAAACATCATGTCACTTTAAAAATACAATCATTTGTATTTTAGTTCTTCTGGTTATTGTTCAGAAGCGTATGCACGTCTCTAGCTCTAGTCCTACAGAACCACCTGGCCCTCTTGTTCACGGCTGAAGTGAAGATGATCTCAGTATTTTTTGCTATCGCTGTGACATCTGAAGCTAACCCTTGCCAGTCAACCGGCTTCTTTGCTCTGTTCTTACATCCCCATCCCACGCCAGCTGGGCTGGAAAAGACTGCAGGTCACACTGCAGGACGAAGGGGCCTAAGGTCTTGCTGTGGGCGTCTTTGCCCTGAGACGAATCAAGCAGACCAAAGCCATCTCTCTGAGTGCAGGACGGACTCACAGACTTCAGGTACCAGTGTGTCCAAGTCCTGGCCTCCTGATGGCCATGTTATCTCTGTTGGATTGATAAAAACTAAATGGTTTTTAAAAGTATCTAAATAGTGGTAAAAGCTCAGGGAAATCGGACTGCTACTCCATTTTAAGTTCATCTGAAGGATCTCCAACTTTTGGCTCCAATTTTTTGGTAAAAAATCAACATGATACAGAGAAAAAAAGCTGAGCACAAGCTTTAGAGATAATCAATCAGGGGTCTCACCATCAGCTCCACCAGTTGTATGATTTGGGGGACCTTACATAATTGTCCTTTCTCTGGGCCTTAGTTATAACTTCTGTAGAATAAAAATAATAGTAAGTACCAAGGGTTTGTTATCTCATGCAAACAGCAATCGGAAAAGCACCTAGTACAGTGCCTAACACATAATAGGCACTCATTAAATAGAAAAGTTGCCTGTACTTTATGCCTGATTATGATTTTATAATTACCAAGTGGTACAGATAAAAAAAGAGAAGACTCTACAAATTGGACAGCTATCTAGAATTATATACATGGTCATTAACATGTTCACCAAATTTCTTTACTGAAAGGTCTGAAGTGACTTCTAAAATACCACAACCAAGAGTAACCAACTGGTACTTACGTACCATTGTCCCCTTCCATCAGGCTCATGTCATTCAAATACACAATGTTGGCAAAGGCTTCCCTTCTTCTCTCCAGCTCCAAACAGAGAGTAAGGTATCCAGGCCAGAAACTTTAAAGACACCAAAGTTGAAGAAAGGAATAGAAGGCAGTGAATTTATCTGGAGCTGTGCTATCCATTACAGTAGATGCTAGATACATGTGGCTATCAATTTAAATTAAAGTTAAGTAAAATTTAAAAGTCAGTTCTTTGGCTGACCAATCCACGTTTTAAGTGTTCAGTGGCCACATGGAGCTAATGGCTACCATGTTGGACAGTGCAGAATATTTATTTCCATCATCACAGAAAGTTCTGTTAGACAGCCCTGACGCAGAGCATTAAAGAAAAAACAATAAAGGCTACTGATAAATACTGACATTCAAGGCCAAACACCAATTATGATATATATAAGCTTACATACTTTGTAAACATTAAGATTCAATACATATTTCTTTCCCAAATATGAACGTTCTCCTTGACTCTTCTTCCTCCTTCATTTGCTATATCCAGTTTTATAAGTGCCCTTTCCTTCAAAATGTCCCTTGGATAAGGTCCTTTTGCTGCCCTACTAATCACCAATTCAGTCAAGAATAACAGCTTCCTACCTGGCCTTCCCGTCTCCAAACTTTCTCCTGTATGACACCAAAAATGATCTCCAGAAAGCTCCATTGATATATCATGTCATTTTCGTACCAAAAAGTCTAAAGGATCTCTACTAATGACTAAATTCTTCTGACCAGCTTTCAAGGTCCTCCATATCTCATCACCCCACCACCTGGCTAGTCTCATCCCTCATTATCAATGAATAAACACATTGAAGAACCTGCCATTATGAGGGTAAAGGAAGAAACAGGTCCCTATCTCCAAAAGATTATAATCCAGGCGGAGCCATAAAACAGCGGTGCCAGGCAATACAAAACTGACTACTATGTAGTGTAAGTAAAAAGCAATGTCAGCCCTGCTGGTGTGGCTCAGTGGATTAAGCACCAGCCTGTGAACCAAAGGGTTGCTGGTTTGATTCCGAATCAGGGCACATGCCTGGCTTGCAGACCAGGTGCCCAGTACAGGGCATGTGAGAGGCACCTACACACTAATGTTTTTCTCCCTCTGTTTCTCCCTTCCCCTAAAAATAAATAAATAACATCTTTTTTAAAATTTTAAAAAGACAATTAGAAAGAGAAGCAATGTCAGTTTTTATGCCCTTATTCTTATTTCTTTCACCTTACCTACCCTCCTCTGGCTCATTTTAAAAACAAATCCCATCCAGCCTTCAGGGCTTATTTCCAAAAAGCCTTACCTCCTCCCTGAGTCCTTCACCAGCAATTCCATTGAGCAACCCTCCCTATTTGGACAACCCTATAGCTATTATGATTCAAATATGAGTCTAGTGCTTAATTAAATACCACCTGCATTCCTGGGGTTAGCAACTAAGCAGAAGGGGAGAGAGAGAAATTAGCAAGGGCCAGTCTCACAAAGAAAAAATTTCTTCCACACAAAGAAAAAATATGCACAAATTTAAAAGGAAAAATTTGTTTACTATCACTTAATACAAAAAGACACTCTCCCATAACAAAGAGAATTCACAAATGATAAAGTATAGTAACTGAAATGATTCTAATCTTAACTGCAGCTTCTCAGAAAATTCTCTCACCCATGAGACCTGCAGATGTCCGTCATTTTCTCTTTGGTTGTAAAATCTGCAGGCAGTTTGATTAGATGAAGGATCAGCTGACTATAACCCCAGGAAAACAAGTGTGAATGAGGCCTGTGAAATGAAAAACTCTGTAAATTAGACAGCA
>CM052543.1:28596054-28664740 GCA_028533065.1 Trachops cirrhosus | reverse complement strand
GTCATGAAAGGCAAGGACCTACACCCAAGATTACTCTATCCAGCAAAGCTTTCATTTAGAATGGAAGGGCAGATAAAGTGTTTCCCAGATAAGGTCAAGTTAAAGGAGTTCATCATCACCAAGCCCTTATTATATGACAAGTTAAAGGGACTTATTACCTAAGAAAAAGATGATCAAAAATATGAACAGTAAAATGACAACAAACTCACAACTATCAACAACTGAACCTAAAAAGAAAATGAACTAAACAAACAAGAACAGGATCAGAATCACAGAAATGGAGACCACATGGAGGGTTATCAGTGGGCAGGGGGAGTGGGGAGAATGGGGGGAAAGATACAGGGAGTAAAAAGCATAAATGGTAGGTACAAAATAGACAGGGGGAGGTTAAGAATAGTATAGGAAATGGAGAAGCCAAAAAACTTATATATACGACCCATGGACAAGAACTAAATGCTGGTGGGAGAGGGAAATAAAGGGAAGAAAAAAATGGGATAACTGTAATAGCATAATCAATAAAATATATTTTTTTAAAAAAGAATTCTTACCAATGGAATATGAACAGAAGAGATATGAGCGACTACCAGGGCAGGCCTATCCGAGACATATACACCCCTTCCATATGCTTTCCCCAGGACTAACAACCAAGTCTCAATCACAAGCCCGAAGAAGGATGGAACTCAAAAAACTGGACGGAACTCGGAACTCTGGATTCCCACATGGAAGAGAGCTGCCTATTGACCCGAAACATCTGTCTTAGACTAGTATATGAGCAAAAAATTGACTTCTATAATATCTGACTTAATATATCATGAGATGTTGCAGCAGTTTAGCCTACTCAACTATTATAATTTCTCTGTAATTTCTCATGTTTCCTCACTTGTTAAATGGAGTAACACCATCTACTCTGAAGACTATTGTAAGGATAAAATGAAACAATGCCTGTAAAGTGTTTGGCATAATATGTGGCAGACAGTAAGCACTCAGTAAGTGGTGAATATTATTTCAGTATTAGTAAGTTACGAGGGATTTTCTCATTTTTATATATCTGCAGTTATAAAGATCTTACTTTAACCCCAACTTCTCCAACACTGCTATGTCATTTTCTGAATATGATTGAGAGAAAGAAAACTAATGTCTTATAATACAGCTGTAAATCACACCGATATTTGAAGAGCTATTAAAAACTTGAGTGGAGCCCTGGCTGATGTGGCTCAGTGGACTGAGGGCTGGCCTGCGAACCCAAGGCTTGCCGGTTCAATTCCCAGTCAGGGCACATACCTGGGTTGCAGACCAGGTGCCCAGTAGGGGGCATGCAAGAGCCAACTGCACATTGATGTTTCTCTCCCTCTCTTTCTCCTTCCTTTCCCCTCTAAAAATAAATAAAGAAAATCCTTAAAAAGTTGAGTGGAAAAAGATACAAAAAGGACAGAATAGAGGCTGACCAGAACAGAGGTGATTTTCAACTTCATTCTCATATTTTAAACTCAAAAATGCCAAGGTGCTCTATACCAATTTCTATCTTTCTTAAGGCAATCCAATTATTACCTTTCAATCCTTCAATAAAAGTATCCCAAACACAAGGAGTGTTAGTGTAACTAAGCTTGATACTCTCCTTTGCCCTCTTCAAGTCCAGGAGAAAAAAGTACTTCTTTAGGAACTGACAAGCCAGAATTTCAGGAGAGCACTGTTGCAAAGTGTTGTCCACGTGTCCATTTGTGCTTCTGATCTCAGAATTCAGTACATTCAGTTCCAAACACAGTGTTGTCAATTCAGCCAGGTCCTTCTGGAGACCATCTGCTATACTGCATGGAGAACATACTCGAAAAAGGTCATCCAAGGGCTCCCTCAGACTGTTGGCAGATTCACATGCCATTTGGGCGATGGTTTCTTCATCGCCTAAAGAGTCCCTTTTTTCTTTTTCATTATCTTCATCTAATATTCCATTTTTTGACTCCTCAAACAATACCACAGTCTCATTCGACGTCATGGATGAGTTGCCAGTGCCTGAAACACCTGAGAAGTCTTGCGTGGCAAATGTTTTTTCTAACTGTGGAAGCCACTCCTGTAAAACCATTCTCAGAGACTTGGGTTCAAATAAAACCAGTGGGTTCTGTAGCTTGGTCCTACACAAGGCAGACAGGTATAAAATTTGTTTCCTGTATCTTTTTTAAACAAATTATTTCATGCTAAATAAACCTAACAAATACAACATGCTTATCTAGAATAAAATGTTACTTTTCTACTCCTTAACAATTATTTTGGCAACAAGGCGATACAAAAAACATTAACTGTCTACTAATTCTTGAATTTCAATTTCAGATGAGACTACCTCTGCCCTATATTATCTCAGGACTACTAGCGATGGTATCAAAAAGTCATTTCCAATCACTATAAAACTTCCTCAGTCATAAATACTCACATTGCTTCTGCTGTTGCTATTTTGAGCTCTTGGAATTTATCTTCTTCTGGAGGTTGACTAGTTACTTCTTTTTTTTCCCTAGAGAAGTGTGAAAAGAGTTAGAAAGGATTACAGCTTCCTTAGACAAATGTTTCTCAGTGCTTACTAGCTGGCAGGTATTATATTTATTGTTACATGACATAAACAGATGAGTAAACAAAAATGGTCAGTGGCCTCAAGATGAGTAAGCTCAACTCAGAAAGCATGGCATGCAAGCAACTAAGTGTAATATACATGAGAACAAAGTGAATGCTAAAGAGCAGCACAAGCTCTGTGCTACGAAAGCACAAAAAAGGGAGGAAACTGTTCTGACTGGGCAGTTGATGGAAGCTTTCCCGAGGAGGTGGTATTTGTGTCAGGAAAAATGGGGGAGAACTATACGGCAAGTACAAGAAACAACACATAGAAAGCTAGTGAGGTGTACACACCAGCTTCCTGACAGGACTGGAATTTAGAGTGGGTGGAAGGATGTAGTTAAAAATGAGGCTGGAACCCTGGCTGGTGTGGCTCAGTAGACTGGGTGCCTGTCTGCCAACCAAAAGGTCGCCAGTTCAATTTCCCATCAGGGCACATGCCTGGATTGCAGGTTGAGTCCCTAGTTGGGGGAGAGCAAGAGGCAACCAACTGATGTATCTCTTGCACATTGATGTTTCTCTCCCTCCCTCCCCCTCTCTAAAAATAAAGAAAATATTTTTAAAAAATGAGGCTGGAAAAGTGAGCTAAGGTCAGATTAAGGGCTGTCTTAAATGCCATAACAGTATCTGCTATGTTTTTCCTATAAGTATATGGATTCACTAAGTTATTCTGAGGCTAACACACTTTCTATTTCATCTGACCATCCAGATACACTGGGCCTATGGGTCTCTCTCTCAATCCTGAATGAGTGCTGGAGCTTGCTTGCCTGTAATGCTCAGACCCCCTGAACTATAAAAAGGCACAAGGCAAGCCATCAACACCAATACTCCCATGTCATTAGCCAGAAAACATTAGTGACTCACCCAAAGTCACGTATTAGTCAGAACAGAGCCAGGACAAGGCCTAGATCCTTGGTCATCTTACTCTTAATTTAATACTCCTCCTCTGACATCCCAAAAGTCTGAAGAGAGTTGGTGGGGAGGAGGTTGTGCAGGAGACAGATGTAAGAGGCACTAAATGAAAACTCTGTTATAACAGATTTGGTATGTGTGGATGTAATTTTCCAACACTTAATTCATGGTATTCCCAGTCTTTGTGAGCTACCCAAATAATCGACAGTGAACAGAGTCACACAGGTGCCTTCTCCAACGGCCTATGGCTGTGTTCAAACTGACAGATGAGGCCTCTAGAATTTACACAGGTTCACACACAGGAGCTTACTCAGTGTCCTCCTCCTTTGGGCAGGTGACTGAGCTCATGTCTTCTTCACATGGCTGCTCATCACCCCTGGGTTCCTGTCTCACCTTCAGATCAGGGCTTGTGTGAAGGGTGCCAATCTTCTCAGTAGTTTTACGCACAAAGCTAGAAACACTGGAAGTCAAATACCAAAAAACTAATTTGAAAAAATCTTATTACTGACAAAAATGGAAAATTCAGTACCTACTTCTCCATGTTCCTATTAGTCCCAGGAAGGCCACTTGAATTTAGTAAAAAGAAAGACTCTGCTTACAGCAACTTCCCTAACCAACTACAGAGTTCACATATGGTCCACAGAAAATTTACAAAATTATGAGGATTCACTGCATTTACTAAACTGCCTTGATTAGGTGCTAAAGAAAAAGTCTTTAACTCTAGTTGTGTCTGCAATGTTTATGTCAACTTAGACAAAGCAGGCCATGTGACCACCTGCCCCCAGCCTGGCCAGAGAATTTCTTCATGAAACTCAGCTGACAGCTAGTCACAACATATCCTTCTTAATAAGCAAAATTTGTATCCAATGAGACAGATAAGCAGTTAAGCAGCTGTACAAGGTCTTCTCTCTGAGTCAAATGCCAATCCTGGTCCCATGGAGTAACTAGAAAGACTTCTGAAGTCTCCAATTCTGAGCCTAAACTGAGAAAGGATCAAGAAATGACCAATGATATATGGAAACTGCTCCTATGAGGAATGAGGAAAAAATCAGATTTTTAAACTTTTGCTGTCTGTGGGTTAAAAAACACATCTAGAACAACTCAAATATCCACCTACTCAAACAAAGAGGGAAGCTAAATTCCCTAAGATGGTAATAAGAAGTTAACAGATCCATACAACAGGTGGTATGAGAAATAGACTTTCTTTTTTCTCATTTAAAATGTTTTTCCATTCTCAGCACAAAAGTACCTAAGGTGACAAGTGAAGTAAAACCAGAATGGGATTAAATGACAAGACTGTTTAGTTTACCTTTCCTTGACAGCCTGAAGAGACACAAGAGGAGATGGAGAGCGAAATGATAATGGAATGCCGAAGGGGAGAAAAGTTTCATTCTTATCTGTCTCAAACGTCACTGGAACATGAGAAACATTGTCTGATGAATGGAATCGGGGAAAAGAAACAAAATCTAATCACATGGGAGTTTTTTAATCTTTAAAGAAATTCTGAAATAAATAAACCGAAGGAAATGAAGGATTCAATGCTCAAATCACAACTGACCCAGATACAAATGAGCAGAACACAGGTTTATAAGATGCATGGGATGGTCCACAAGTAAAACACTCAGGCAGGTACATTCATTTTCCTACTAACCCTGAATCCCCATAAGTCAAAAAGTTTAGAGTCTCTATTAATATCTTCTCAACAGCTCGGTCACGGGAATGCTCAAACATCAAAAAGTGTACGCAATGGCCCCCAAACTGTAGTAATTTTTCATTCCTGATGGAAAACAATTTGGTTAGTCAGAATAAAACTGTCCCACTCTTTTGGTTAATAATCTCCTTTCTTAACCTTTCCAGCATTTTGCTGCATCATTAAAATTAGGTACTTTACCAATGTTAGCCTAAACCTGAGAGGAAAAAAACAACAACTAAACATAAATCCATTCTTCTACTGGTGAGCAGATCTACAGGTCTGGATGGAATGTCTATCAACATAGTAACAATTATTTACACTTTATAGAAAGTTCAATGCACAAGATAAGCCTGGCAAATAAAAATGATAGAAAATAAGTGCTTCACAGCTGCAACCAATAAAAGACATGCTCATCACCTTCGCTTCCGTGAGTGCTGCAGCACTGATCCGGCTGGTCCTCCTCCTGATGTGAGATGAATTCTCTAAGTCTCTCGTCTTCTGAGAGAGTTTGGCTGTGAAGGGAACAAGAGTCTTCATCTGACTGACTGCCTCTTCTACTACTAATGACACGATAAATACCAGAGTCCAAGATGCTGAAACTTTCCTAAAAATAAAAGAATTAAAAAAAAAATCAAAGCAAAACTTTCCTTTATGACACAATATAGCTTTTTAAGAGAAAAATCAACAGTAAAAGCAGCAAACCAATAATAACAACTATGGCTAATTGGGACAAGGTCGAGGCTCCTGGCAGCTGGGTCACTCTCCCATGCTGGTGGTGGCATCCTGCTACATTTCTCTCCCTCGCATTTCTCTCCCTCGTCTCCTTAAAGCCTGCCAGTGAGAATGGGGGTTGAACGAGGCAACCCTGAGCTACGCTGAGACTCAAATTAGCATTAAGAATCTGAAATCGCATATTAGGAGCAACTTAACTTGTGCTGGAGGCTCTATGAGGTGCATTTGCAAACACAACTTAATTAAAAACGACAAAAAAAATGTGGCTCCCAGACAAAGCTTAATGGAGGCTTCGTGGGCTGCCCAACAGCTGAAAGAAAGCCCTCCTGGGCCCCTCCCCCCACAAAAATCTACTATACAGAAAGGAAGACAAGTTTTGGGGTCCTAAAGGTGAGTACAACCTAGTGCAGAAAATCTTACTGTACAGAAAAACCCTTTTAAAAGTGAGAATACCTACATGTGATGAAATGGAGCTTCTCCTACTACTGCAATCTGAATCCAAAGGTTCAAATTTTAAGATCAGTTCTTCCAGTTGAGAAATCAAATCACTACAGGTTGTAAGGTCCAGCTGAGATTTCAAATGCTCCAACTTATCTACAGTCAAAGATTTTCTTCCCTAATAAAATTAAAAAAAAAAAAAAAAGCTTAACAAGCTAGTGAAAGACTTAATGAGAATTACCTTAACAATAAGAAATCAATTAGGAATTACCATATGCACAATCACCCCGCTTAAAACAAGGTCTGAAAGTCAAATCAATTTGTGGGTAAACTTGATTGTTTTTTTTTTAATGGAAAGCATACCCTTTTTCTTACCCTCCACCCACCCCTGGATTTATCTGTCATGCTTCCTTTGGGAATTCACTGCTACTTTTTCTATAGGCCATAGAGAAAAAGCTAGTAAAGCCAACCAATTTTAAAGCATAACCTTGCAAGCTAGGATGGTTTTAACAACCCGGATAAACATGAAAGCTCTGACGTACCCTGCCCGCAATGATAGAATTTTGGAAAAGACAGCAAGTGCGAGCAGCCAGGTTCCACAGCCCTCTCCTCAGCAGGCGTTCCACGCAACGCTCCACAGATACGAGGGACAGATGTGAGATTTGCCCGCTTGGGTGCAAACAGAACAGCTCGTTCTTGCAGACGGCCACATCCTGAATATCTGCAAAAACCGCAGGGGCGAACGCACAGTGTTGACCAAACGTTCCTCTTCCATTTTTGCAAGGGATGAAGTTATTCTAATAAATTCACCATTTATTTAGGTTTGGTTTGATTGAACTTTATCCATTTATATTGCATTTTGACAAAGAAATCATATTTTAGACACTATTCTAAAAGGAACAAGAACAAAAGATACAGAGAAAGAAATACATCTCTCAGATCTAACAATCCTATGTTTAAAATGCTAATTTCCATGAAAAAGATTTGAGACTTTAAAAGAGGGCACTCCACATTAGA
The DNA here is from genome assembly GCA_028533065.1 of Trachops cirrhosus. Taxonomy (NCBI): domain Eukaryota; kingdom Metazoa; phylum Chordata; class Mammalia; order Chiroptera; family Phyllostomidae; genus Trachops; species Trachops cirrhosus. The sequence continues at coordinate 28,657,353 of CM052543.1, read as the reverse complement.
GACCAGACTGGGACACTTCTGAGAGTTACAATCTAATGTCAATGAATGGATTTTAACATAGTGTGTAAATCAACAGTTTATGGAAAAACAGAATATCATGAAAGTACTTAAAGGCAGGATATCTTGAAAGGATTTTACAAACTAGTCTGATATCACTTATATGTAGAATCTAAAAACAGCATAAACAGCAGAATGGTGATTTCCAAGGACCGGGAATGTGGGGGAATTGGGATTCACATGGGCAATCAGAAGATGAATAAATTCTAGAGATCTAATGCACAGCATTGAGGTTCTAGCCAACGATACAGTGTTATATACTCCAAAGTTGCTAAGAGTCTAGACCTTACATGTTCTCACCACAGAAGGTGGTAATCATATTGCAATATATAAAAGTATCAAATAAACATTTTGTATAACCTTAAGCATATTCAATGTATATGTCAATTTTTAAAAAACCCTAAAAGAAAAACAGACTATTTTTCATGGGACACCCTTAGAGTACTTAATCCACAAGAAATCAATGTTGATCAGATCGGTAAAAAAAGGTTTCTTTCTTTTAAGGTTTTTACAAAGCATAAAATGACCCAAAATTCAACCCTGAGCAGCGATGTTAAAAAAGCTGGATTCCCTTTATTTCTGATTTTAACCAAAACAATGCAGAGATTGATTTTCTCTGTCTCAGCCCTCTACAACAGCTATTGTTCCCACAAGGACTTTTTGAAGCCTATTGAGACAAAAAACAGGAGTTAAAGCAAGACTTCTAATAGGAGTAAAGATTCAGCCCTGGCTGGTGTGGCTCAGTGGATTGAGTGCCAGCCTGTGAGCCTGGGAGTTGCCGGTTTGATTTCCAGTCGGGGCACATGCCTGGGTTGCGGGCTGGGTCCCTGGTGGGGGGTGTGCAAGAGGCAACCACATATTGATGTTTCTTTCTCCCTTCCCTTCCCCTCTCTAAAAATAAATGAATAAAATTTTTTAAAAAAGATTCATGCTAAGTGGAGAGAAAAAAATTTACCCATTCAGTCCTTAGCAGTGTTTAATAATACTTAGGAATAAATAAAAATCTCTATTTAAAAGTTTAAAGAGCATGAAAAACTAAATAACTAAACACAAATTCACAAATGTATGTTTGTGAACTACCTCAAAAGGGAAACATCTATGATGTTGATGTTTAAAAGAAATGTCAGCTCATTCTATTTTTCTACATTTTATAAGAGAACCCTCCTATAAAATTCAAACTTTCACAAGCATGAGATTATAATTTACGTAAGAAAAATGTAATTACCTTTGACTTCACTCCAAAGAAGAACTTGAACATTCTGAGGAATGAAAATATAAATTCCTCTTTCTGTCCAAGTCGACACACAATGCTCACTGCAAGGAAAACAAGAAGGAGTCAAGAGAATACTAGTGTGCTCAGATACAGAACTTTATAACTCCCTGAATTCAGACAGTAGCTAACAAAGTAAAATCAGCCTGTAGAAAGAAAATCGGTCAATCAAGTCCTAAAACCTCTTTTCTGTCTATAAACAAACAAAACAAACTAAAAACAAACAAACAAATACACACATTATATGATGCCAAACTGGGAAATATATATATGCTAAATATCTTCTAGACAAAGAAATGGCTGGTATCCTTCCTGATGTCTGTTAAAGCTGCTAAAGTTCCTATGTGATACAACGGGGGTACATTTAAAACAAAGACTAAACATAATGTCTCATCACCAATCACTGCCACTCTTAGGGATGGTAATATTTTGACGTCCTTAGTTGTGTGTGAACAAGGAAAGGACCTTTATTAAAGACTCTACTTATATTATCTAACCGTGTAGCAACTCATCAAGAAAGATGTGCTACCCCTACTTAAAACAAACAAACAAAACAAAAAACAAACAAACAAAAAACAGCCCTGGCTGGTGTGGCTCAGTAGATTGAGCACTGGCCTGCAAACCAAAAGGTTGCTGGTTCAATTCCCAGTCAGTGTCTTCATGCCTGGTTTGCGGGCCAGGTCCCACACTGGGAGCATGAAAGGGGCAACCGATCAATATTTTTCTCTCTTTCTCTCTCTCTTCCTTACCCTTCTCTAAAACTAAATAAATAAAATCTTAAAACAAAACAAAACAAAACCACCACAACAAAAATACACAGAGACATGAAAATATATGCCCAAGGCCTTACAGCAAAAGAGTCAGAATTTATACCAAGAATCATCTGGCTCCAAAACCTAGACTTTTTTTTATCTCTGTGTCATAAAACCTACTTTTCCTTCTCACCTTTATCCTGACTAACCCATCCACTGTTATCTGGAATCCTGACTATTCCAAATAACTGCATTTCAAAAAGTCATAGATTTCCTAACTGCCAAACCCAATACCCCTTCCTCATTTCCCTTCTTGTTCCCCAAGCAGGAGCCACCCCGCTGGCTGTTCCTTCCTTCCTGAATCCCGCCCCTTGGATGCTGGGACACTGCACTTTCCCAGTCCACGTTCCTCTCCAGCTCCAGCCATGGTACTCTTCGTCCCTGCTCATCTCTTCCTATACTCCTTTGCTCACGTATCTCTCTCACTTTCTCAAAGCTGCTACTACTTTTTGTGTAGCATCGGCAATCTATGCTTCTTCCCCCTCACCAGGGAGGTCCCCAGCTTAAAATGTTCTATTCTAACTACCTGTCAAGGATCAGCAGAAGCTGTACTCCCCTCTGAAATACCTCTCTGATGGCTCACAGCAATTGCTTTTCCTCCCATACCCAGCCTATCTCTTGCCAACCCTGCTCACATGGCACTTAATCATGTACTGCACTGTCATGCTCTTATTTTTTATTGTTGTTAAACTTTTTGTAGAAATAAACCACATCTTTCCAACAAAATATAATCTTGAGAACATGGATTTATTTTTATGCACCCAAGAGTACTAAAAATGGTACCATGTTGCAATGAAAGTAAGAGTGATATTTAACACAAATATTAAATACTTTGCCAATGTAAGACCAGACCATGTGAAAAAGTAATCTATGCCACCAAGATGGAAGATATGGTCAGAATCCTAGTCCAAGGAGTAAAATTGGAAGACTATCTTCGAAAGCCAAAGGAGAAAAAAAGAGAGGCCAGAGGATCCCTGAGTAAAGAGATACAGGATCATGATTTTGATACTCAACTTGATATTCAGCTTGGAAAGATTCCTTAGGAATAGCAACCTAGATTAGATTGGGGGGGTTAGGGGTACAGAATAGATAAGAGCTGATACTTTGTAATTTCTATATCCCTCATCCCCTTTCCCCTTCACTGATAATAACAGACTGGGACACAAGCCTAACGCATTGTTGAAGAAGGGAAAGTGGTACAGTGTACCCAAAAAGAAACAAAGTTCGTAAATTTGCTTTCTTGTGAGATCTGTGGGTGTAATAGTAAAGGTTACCAGAAGACACAAGTGTACAAGTAGGAGATAATAAACAGAAACAAAAGCCCTCCTACTCATGGTTTCTCCAATCTCTGTTGAATTCTTGGGTTTTTTTAAAGATTTTATTTATTTATTTTTAGACAGAAGGGAAGGGAAAGAAAGAGAAGGAGAGAAACATCAATGTAAGGTTGCCTCTTACACGCCTCCCACCTGGTCCGCCACCCAGGCATATGCCCTGATGGGATACTGAACCAGTGACCCTTTGGTTCACAGACCTGTGCTCAATCCACTGAGCCACACCAGCCAGGGCTGAATTCTTTTTTTTTTTCTTTTTAAATCCTTTTTTAAAATATTATATTTATTTTCAGTGAGAAGAGAAGGGAGGGAGAAAGAGAGGGAGAGAAACATCACGAAGTGTTATCTCTCACATGCCTCTCACTGCGGACCTGGCCTGTAACCCAGGCATGTGCCATGACTGGAAATCAAACTGGTGACCTTTCGGTTTGTAAGCTGGCGCTCAATCCACTGTGCCACACCAGCCAGGGCTGTTGAATTCTTAAATTAGCTCTTATTTGACAGCCTTATGTGTGCCCAGCAGTGCACCCACAGTAAGGGAACCGACATGCTGGTGCTGGGATGGGTGTTGGCAGTACGGTGAAACAGGGGATGATGAAGGAATGGACACGGTGTGACAACAGTGCACAGCAATTACTACCCAATCTCAGCCACATCAGGAGTCAGCAAAGGCTTCAAAGTGGCATTCATTATTGCTTATGCTGAGAAGTAGGCAGAGCCAGTTCATGAAAGACTTTGTTTGCTGTGGCAGAAACTGTAACGGGAGCTTTAAATAGCTTTAACTCAAAGGAATAATCACTCTACCAGGAGAAGCAAGCAGACTGTGGCCTCACCATGGGGAAACATACTTTTGGGTAAGGGATCTCCCCACACCCCACATATCGCACTACAGTCACAAATATTCATTAAGTGTCTCTATATGCCAGGCACTACACCAAGCATTGAGAATAGTGGATAAAACAGACGTGGCGCCCTTGTGGAATTTACAGTCTAGGGGTAAGAGAGGAATAAATACTGCATGAATATGTAATTTTAAACTGTAGAAAATGCCATAAAGAAAATGTTTAGTATACTTTATCTAATTATGGGAAAAACATAGCTATCTTTCTCCAGTAGCTTTCAGGATGCATTACAGATTTATTACAGTGTTACATTGTTTACAGTTTACTTTTAAATACTTAAGTTTAGATGGTGAGAGATAGATATACATTAGTTAGGGGCAATTAGGTAACATTTCAAGTGTTTTAAAAAAATGACATTCTAAGAGCAGTTAATTAGCCTTTGAAAACCCCTATCATTCTCTGAATCTGCATTAGCGATCTTATACATTAGCCTAAGGGATATTAGAAATAATTTTCTATTGTTGAAATTAAGTAGAGCTCCAGACACATAGATTGGCTGGAAACCATACTGACACCCTGATGCTTGCAGAACGAGGTATAAGAATTGGCAAGACCAGCGGCCTTTACTGGCACCCGTATTGCCACTTAATAGTGGACTTTTGCATCGAATCAAACTGGAAGGGCTAACTGAACCCCGACACTAAAATATGGCTGGCTGAATCTACCTCAGGTAGATCTTTCATGCAAGGCACTTGTCAGAGTACCTAAAGACAGAGAGCCAAAATTTCACCATGCTTACAAGAGCAAGTTCTATAACTACTTTTGGCCCTGCTTGCTAAGAAACATACATATGTACGGCAGACTTCAGACTGAGACTTGCTTTCACTGTAACATTCCACCAGCAAGGGGCGGTTATGAACGAACCAGTACCTGTACCTCTTAACTCTGCCGAAGTTCCCTGGCAATTCTAAACTGTCCAATTAATTTCGGTCAGTTCAAAACGGGAAACAAAGCATTTTTCTAAGACCTTTTCATTCCTCTTATATACAGAACACTTCACAAAGCACAATGTTTTCCTAATTTTCTAAAAATAATTTAATACAAAAACAATCTTGAAAAGGTAACTACTCTTGAACAAGAAACAAAGAGAAAAAGTTGTGTGTGTGTGTGTGTGTGTGTGTGTGTGTGTGTGTGTGTTTAAGGATCAAAGGGAGAAACTTACCTAAGATGCAAAAGTTTGGGGAAAGACAAAGACTGGGAGGATCCAACTGTATGATCATATTGAGGTTCCGATCTAATAAGTAAATACATGTGTTAATGATTTCATCACAACATAAAAGTACACTTTTCCCTACAGAGGAAAATCTTTGCCTCCAAACGAACCCAAAAGCCTAACTGCATCTGCCCTTACTCAATTTCCTTTAAATCATATGAAGGATAATTGATGGAATACTTTTTGGATTCTCTGAATCTTTTTAATAAAAATCTTACTTTGTTATTAAAAGACTCAATAAAATCTTAAACAAATATAGAATATAAGAGGCTTCAACCCAACCCCTCCATGTAAGTTCCTCAAACACTCCCTACCAGCCATACAAATCATATCTTACCTTAGAGTAATCACAGGGAGAGGTGGCGACGAGAGGAGTTTCTTAAACTGATGTGTACTTATAACTTCCCCATCGAAGTTCACTTCCCACATCCTGGAGCCAGGGCGGGCACAATATATGAGGGGTTGCTGGCCCGTAGAACATCTTCCAGGGAAGAAACAAGCTCCATATTCTCCATCTCTCTCCTTGTTTCCAATTTTCCAAAATTTCTCTCTAATACCCAAAAAGGAAGAGAAAGCATGTTTACCTACAAAAAAAGGTCAAACACAATGGCACTACAGATCAGCATGGCCATGGTAACCGCACCCACCAAGTCCTCTCTCTATTCATATCAGCAGCATACTACTGCGCAGAACAACAGAACGGGAAGGTCAAACAGGGTTCTAGCTCTGATCTGCCTCGAACTCTTTCTGTGACAGGAAGCAAACCATTTCACGTGAATTCATTATCCACATAAAGAGGGGCTCAGAATTAATGTGAACGTCCCTTTCAAATCTAAAAAATGAGTGTCTGACATCATTTCATACATCTGTAAATGCCACTGATGGCTTCCCAAATCACCTTTGGCCACTCCACGGAACAGCTAATCTACATCTCCAGCTCTGTCTCCAAGCCACTCCTCTGCCACAAATGCCCAATAAACTCCTCACTCTTTCCTCAAAATGCTAAGTCCTTCTGAAACTGTGCCTTGGAACATTCTGTTCCTTTACGATTACATGAGCTAGATATATAAAAGAGCTTAGCACTGCCTGGGAACATGGAGGGGGATAACGATGAGGATGTCTCTTCCTAAGAACTCCCTTTCTGTCTCATCACGACGGAGCTCCATCAGTCTTCCTCTGAGAGTTCCCTGACTCCCGCAGGCTGACTTACATGCTTCCCATGCTATATTTTCATAGCACCTTCCACATTATACATGGCGATTTATCTATTCGAACAGATTATGACTTTCTCCAAAACAAAGGCCATTTCTCACTCCTCTTTACTTGAATTCTCAGCATATAGCACAGCATCTGGCCCACAGAAAGTACTCAATACAATGTAGTGCTCTATACACCCAAACTTTTTTTTTAGCTGCAGAGTTGTTGGCTTTGTCATTGGATGAATACACTCAAACCCTTTTACTGGAGAATGATCTAATATACTCTCTAGTGAATTTACTATGGGACCCTAGATAATTCAATAAATAAGCCTGTGCTATTTCCTTAATCAATAAAATATAACATCAGCTTTACTCTCAGAACATGAATGTGAAAGTGCTTTGAAATGTGCAATATAGAAAGTTATGGTTTTATTACTTAAGTTCCTTATTTGGGAAATAAAATATATTTCTTGCTTATTTTACACTCTCTGTGATGCTTAATGCAGTAATAAGGATCCAGAGTAGAATAAATGTTTGCTGAGTGAACAAATACAGTCAACTCATTTGTTTACTCATTAATCTTGTTTTACCCATTTTCAAACAATCTGTGACAGGTACAAGGCTAAGTACTTCATACGCATTATCTTAGTTAATCCTGAAAACTATCTCTACACTCTGGAAGCGGAAGCTGATCATCTGGCAAGGTTTAAAAAGTGGCAGAACCGGAACTCGAAGGCACGCCGTCAGGCTCCGTCACCCCACGTTCTCCCCACTGCACCACGGCTCTTCGTTTCTGTTCGCTCTGTCCCCTCCCGGGACCCGCCTCACGCATTAACTGTACTGACAGAAAGTAGACAGTGGCTGGCAGGAGAAGCAAATTCAAATCTATCACTCCAGTTAGCTATTAGAAGCCTCAGTTTAAAAAAAAAAAAATTGTTGGGAGGGAATACTGATTGACATAAATAAAAAATTTTAAACATGAATGAATTTTTAAAATTATGATACTATCCATGCCCCCCAAAACTGAATTCCAGCTTACAGAAAGTGGACATTTATAAAATATGTTATTTTAGGGAATAGGTCTATGTTATTCTCATAACCAACTCTAGCCACACTCCTGTGAAATGGGAAAATAATGATTCACAACTCTACTGCAGAGGGAAAAAGGAAAGCTCTACTAATTTGGCTCTTAATTTTTAAAAGCCTTTCAGATATATAATTTTATCAAATCCTTAAAACAACCCTAATAGGGTGTTTTCAGTTCACTGTTCTGACCACTTACTAGAATTTTGGCCAAATTTCTGAATCGGGCCATTTGGTAAACGTAAAAACGTACAGATGAAAAATAGTTAAGAACTTCGGAAAACCAACAAATATTTTACCAAAATCTCAAGGGTGGAGTTAATGGCCAAAGGCTCGCTGTCAAAGGATGTATTAGAGGTACGTGAGGTAACAGGTATGGCACAGAATCCATACAGAAACATTCTAGCCTCTTCCCAGCCAGGCCCAGGCTTTCTGATCCACGAACATGAAAGGGCGACACCAGATGATCTCCAAGTTCTGGAAGTCTAACTTCACCACTGAACTATAACCTGAAGTAACTCAGAAGAAAGTGCATCATCCTTCCCATAATTGCATGTAAACTGACCACTTGTATCTCGAAGCCTTGCCTCTCTGCTGTCCAGCTAGGTTCTCTGATACCAGACACCTGCCACCTGCTATAACTGGCCTCCTTCCCACGTGCCTTTCTCATCCAGAGGGAAAAAACAAAGCATATCCCTCCTCAGCCTTTCCTCTACCATCCCTGACAGTCAGCACACATTTCTTCAAACCTTTTGGAATAGTCTATGCTTTCCCGAATAGCAATCTCCTGAGATACATGAACCCATGGAAATAAACTTTCCAAGCCTAGATAGTTCTAAGGGAATCAATTTTCAAACGCTGATTTTCTATATGTACACTTTCTCAAAATGATCTGAGAACCCATCGACTTAATCAGTGGGACATTTAAGGCTGTCACGCTCAGTGTGGTGTGACTTTTAACAACTTGATCTCCCACAGCTTCCCTACTCAAGCCAGGCTGGCAGGTTCTGGAATATGCTGATGTCTTTCTCACCTTTCCCCCACAGGGCTGTTCCTTCCTGCTAGAATATCACCCCTGCACCTATCCCTCCAAACCTCATCTACCAATAATCCTCATCAAAATTACTGCAGCTGGCTAATGGATTCATGGGGGTTCATTAAACATTTCTCTTTTCTTTTGTGTATGTTCAAAATTCTCCCCAAAATATTTTTAAAAGAAGGAAGGTCCTGAGGAATATGGGGTAGGGGGAAGCCAGTGAAAATTTCCCTGCAGTGAGAACAGTGGAGAAACTTTAGCTCAGTGATGCATAATATTCATTTAAGATGTTTCCGTTCTGTTCCGGTATTTCACAGCGACCTCTAATACACTCCCTTGCCATTCATTGGACCTTTGGCTCTGCCCTTGAGAGTTTGGTAGAATATTTGTCAGCTTCACAATTTCTTCATTATTCTTCATCTAATTTTACCCTTTAGTAAAATTTCATTGAATACACAACAAATTTAGCCCTGGCTGGTGTGGCTCTGTGGATTGAGTGCCGGCCTGCAGACTGAAGGGTCGCTGGTTTGATTCCTGTCAGGGCACGTGCCTGGGCTGCAGGCCAGGTACCCAGCTGGTTGTGTGTAAAGCAACTGACTGATGTATCTCTCGCACATGTTTCTCTCCTTCTCTTTCTCCCTCCTTTCCCCTCTCTCTAAAAAATAAATAAAACCTTTAAAAATAAATAAATACACAAGAAATTTAAACAAGAACAAATCCAATTAAGGAAGACTTTCTGATTCCCCACATTAAAACAGGCCTTTGTCTGGCCTTCCTTCATGGCACTCAGACCATGTTTCACGTAGAGCTAACAGAATTTGTACTAGCCACCCACTGGAGTATCTCAGTATCCCTGCCTCTTCTCTACTCTCTACCATCACCTTGCACACAGCTGGCTCCTTATTAATATCTGCATAATTAAGTTGAGGAGTGTGGGCTACATGAATTCTAAGCCCCCTCCAGTTCTAAAATTCTGTACAACCTACGACCCACAGTTGGTCAATGTACCTCTCAGTGTCACACAAGAAGGATCGAGTGAGTGAAGATATAAGTAGTCTTCCATCCAAATAATCTAACTGGACAACACAGGAGTCAACTGTTGTTATTGTCTGAACAGGAAACATCACAAAGGTAGCAGCTGCCTAAAAGGGACATGAGAAGGAAAACAAAGTTTATTGATCATTCCATATACACATAATCTCCTTCTCTTTACCTTTTAAATGAAAATACCCTGGACAGAAAAATAAAAACTTTTAATGGACCAAAACTGAATTTGTCTATTGGGATATCAAAGCTATGTGAATAATTTGGTACACAGTTGCAGAAGTGAAGTCTTTTTTTTATTCTTGTATTATTATTTATTATGTTTTCTCTCTTTTTTTATTGTTGTTCACGTACAGTTGTCTGCATTCTCCCCCTACCCCACCTCCACCCCAACCATCCCTACCTCCCACCCTCGATTCTGCCCCACTTTGGCTTTGTCCATGTGTCCTTTATACATGTTCCTTGATGACCCTTCTCCCCCATTATCCCCTCCCACCTCTCAGAAGTGAATTAATTCTTAAGGCTCTGTTTGTGATGATCTAATGCTAGAGGTTAGAATAAAAATGATGAACCAAGTTTTCAAATATGTAAGGGAATTTTTCAGCTGTGCAAAGTACTTCTCCCTTTGGAAGAAAGACAAATTAGGGCTAATTGTATTCTGGATCAAAACTATAAGGAATCAAGTGATAACTCTGATGGGTCATCATGACCGAACAAGAAGATTTGCTAATTAAAATAAAGTAATTTGCCAATGCTAGTAAGAGATTCTCTTTTCTGCCAGGATCCTACATGGAAATAAGCCAATGAAAGACAAGTTCCCCACTTCCAATATAATAATAACCTTTGGAGGAGAGAGGCAGCGCAAAGCTGGCCTAATGACAGACTGGAGCACTCTGGTAGGGTAACCTGAAACTCAACCCTTCTATTCCAACAATGACTGTGATGGGAAGCCTGGGATCCTGCACAGCGGAGCCCAATCCAGGAGGTGCCTTTAAGAATCCATCCACAGTAAGCTACACCATCCTCAGAGAAAATATACCTCGATCCACGAATTTCTTCTACCCTTACAAAGGAGCCTGGGCAACTGGTGCCACTTCTGTTTGGCATTTTATTTACACAACTAATAAATAGGTATCTTTCTTAATAGACTAGTATTAAAGGATGCTTTATTCAAGTCAGCCATACAGGTGAATTATGGAGTACTATGGTCAAAGGGTAAATTATTGAAGTTAGCTCACAGAAGCCATTCTGCAACAGCATCAAACAAGTCTCCTCAAAATTAATATTCTGGACTCCAGATCAGTTTCCCAAGAAATTCAGTAGATGAAAATTGTGCCCTTTATTTGAAATTCTGTGCAACAACACCTTTTATCTCGCCCACATACAAAAAGAACTGGACTGGTTCTCACCTTTGCTTGTTTAGAAGTGTTGAGTTTGATGGCCGAAACCTTCCCCATATGATCACCTACAAAAACTCTAAGAACCGCTGTATCCCAACAAAGAGCTGTGACTCTTCGGCCCTTGTGTTCTGAAGACACATAAATTCGTTCTGGTTTCCCACGACGCTCCTGATTTAATTCCCAGACAACCACAAGACCTTGACTGCAAGAATTGAGTTACAGAAGCAAATTTTTGGCAATGGTGAAAAAGGTATACTTTAATTGCATCACAGTATCAATTATACTAAATATGTATGTAAACTTGTTCTTCAAAAACAGGAAATACAAAGTCAAGGTATTAATTTCCTTAAATTAGTCCCCTAAACCAGCATAACAGGATTTCGATGCTCTACATTATCTGTTCCCTTTCTCCCTGAAGCCCAGTGAAATGCTGTTGCCACATATTGGCATTTCCCACAAACACTAGGGTGATCGACTCTGCATCCAGGTTTGCTGGGGACTAAGAAGTTTCCCAGCACACAGCACTTTCAGTGCTAAAACCTGGAACAGTCTTAGGCAAATTGGGATGGTCAGTCACCCTAATAAACACACAGCTATATTTGTTCATTTAAAATGCACTTGGACAAGATCGGGTAGTTTTAAGACAATTTCTTACCTGGTGGCCACAGCAACATAATCATCATCGTGTGGACAACAGGCAACCTGAGAAATCGCACCTTCCTAGAGGACAAAAAGAAAAATTTTAGGCAGTTTCTCAAAAATGATATATTTTTCCTTCTAAATGTCAAGTTTTACATTTTTCTTTTATTCCAAATGATTACTTATAATGGAGAAACTGGCACTGATGAGAAACTCCAAGGGGTATACGACAGGGCTGCCCTTAACCTTACCCTGTGGGAAAGAAAAAGCCTGTGCTTCCAGCCTTCTTTCTGAATGAGGTTGAGACCTCCACCCGAACTGCCCAAAGCCAGCCATTTCCGAGACACAGCTATGCTCGTGCACTAAAAACGTGGAAACAGACAAGCGTGAGATCACCAGTCATTTAATCAAATGAATTGTCCCCTGGCAAAAAACACAGGATCTGTGTACCAGGTTCCTCCCCCACCCCACCCCTGCCCAACTGCACACCACACGATGTCACTCAGGCTCATTCTCGCATACTGAAAAATACAGAAGAACATTTGGACTTTAAATTGTTAACTGAATCTCAAAATGGATCAACAGGCTCGATTATATAAATGAGTAATCTTCCCTTGGTCAAAGCCAATTACTAAGCCATTCATCCTCTGTGTAATTTAGCTTGGTCATTCCAATGCTGATCACAATGATGGAGGATCAAGTCTCCACGGGATAAAACCACCACTTTAATCATCTGCTCACTTAAATAATTTCTCATTTGTATAATCAGCACAAAGCACCCAAAGCTTTTAGAGCAGGTGAGACTGCAGAGGACACAGATGAAGGTCACTGTACCATGTCTCACTACACCCTCAACCCGATGATTCCCCTCCTTAGCCACCAGAGAAAGTGGTGGCCACACTGTGGCCCTGTGGTATAATCTGTTGGTTGGCTGACAAACAGACATTCCCAAACCTCTTCAGTCTCGCTCCATTCCACCACAGAAGCTAGAAAACCTAAATATTCACTTACCCAGTTTCTCTTGAAGTTATAGGGAGTCATGTGGCACAAATCCAGCTAATAAAACTAAGATGATAGGGCTTCTTGGATAGCTCTACCTTCCCAGATAAAAGGCAGAGTCTGAAAAAAAGAAAGCCCTACCTTTGACCCCTTTTTCTTACTTGTGATACTAATGGACACACCAAGATTGGAGTCAAGACACGTATCTTACAGCTTTGACTAAAAACCAACATATGGATGGTGGCAGAACAGGAAGATGGAGGGCCTGGGTCCTCAGGGATATCAGTGTGCAACACACTAAACCCAGAAACACTAACCTCCGACAAGGTTAATAACACCTTTAATACTTAAGCCATTATTGGTAAGGTATTGAATAACTTGCAGCTAAAAAAATACCTGACATGGACCCTCATAACTGTTGCTCATATTACTTTGCCTATCACGTCCTACTCTCCCTTTGCTCAGAGGCTAGAACGGTACTTTGGGTGAGTGCAAAAGCATAAAAATAAAATTATTTTGAAAATGGTAATGAGACTTGTTCTTCACCACGTCATCCCTGAGTTTATCAAAAGAACTCAAGATCTGAGGGAAGCACGTACAGATAACTTGTCACAGAGCTGATAACTTTTGCTCTGTTCCCTAAAATAGGCTGTCCAGCAAACTCCTTGTTTTGGAATGAAGTTGGTTTAACAGCAGAGGTTCATGTTGCTCAAAACTCATTTATACTGTTTTATCTTCAAATATACTACTTTCTGAGAAAAATTATTGAGGGAAAAAATCAGCAATCAATATCATGGTTTTCAAGGAAAAGAGAATTCAAATAGCTCAAAAAACAAATGAAGAAAGAGCTATGAACATGTTACTTCTCTGTAAGGTATTACTAGCACAGGTAATAGCCAAGGTTCCATAAAACATAAAGAACTAAAGGGCTGGGGGAATATGTAATAGAGAGCACACATGTATGAATATGAGTGTGAATATGAGTATGAAACTGATAGAAGGATCAAGAAATTCACCTTTAGACGACTAGAGTCCAGCCTCAGGGCTGAAAGTAATGGATCCAGAGATTCAAACTCTGCAAGAACATGGGTGTAGGGCTCCGGTATCACTGGCACAGAAGTCATTTAGCTGGAAAGCTGAAACTATGTTGAGTGATAGGCACAGTATTCCTGCATTAAACCTGCAAAAATATAATTTAAGAAGCTCACCAGTCATTCAACATGCATTTAATGAGTATGTGGAGAACACAGGGGATTGTGAGAGAGGGACAGGGATCCCTCCTCTGGAGGTGCTTAGAATCTAGGCTGAAGAAAACACGCATAGGTAACATGCAAACCTCAGCTTGTACTGCATCATTCCCTGACTCTAAACTTCCCAGAGAATCAAACCAGACTCTCCAAGCCCTCCAAAATCCTATCCCGCTCTATTTATCTAACAGTGTAAGTAGAACTGGCACTGCAAGATATTTAAAAGGAAAACTGGTCAAGCTCCTCTATGGTAAAATAGCAGCCCCAGCTTAATATCATTAAGTCGTAAATCTTCGTGTCATTAAGTGTCTCTTATTAAAGGCCAATTTTCTGTAAAGACCCCTAACTATAAACCCTTATAAGCAAATTCAATGGCTATCAGCCAACAATTTAATAGTGCTTAAAAGGAATAGACCTCTGGATCTTGCTCCTGCCTATCAGGGGCTCGGTGAGTATCTGTTGAATGAATAAATGCACCTAGTAAGTAAGTGAGAAGTAAAGTGCAGGTAATTAGAACTTGAAGAAGAATAAGAGCTTCAATAAGAGACCTGATAGGAGGGTAGCAAGGGCCAAATTCGCAATAAAGACTTTGTAAACTAACACGAGAGTTCTTCACTGTTCAACAACTCTCAAGTATATATTTTTGTCAAATTGCACCAATTTCAAAAAAAGGAAATTAAAAAAAACTTAAGAAAAGTCTACCCATTAACTTTTCTCAATCCTTTGTTACCTGCACCAAATTAAAAAAAAATACTACAAAAAATCAAAAATAATTGCTTATACTTATTTTTTATTTATACTTTGTATTTTTTTTACAGAAACACATGAAATCACTCATTCACTTACTTAACAAATGTGTACCTAGCACCAACTATATGCCAGGCATTGTTCCAGGTCCCAGAGGTAACAACAGAGGACAAAATAAAGTCCTAACATTCATGGAGCATAACTTCTAGTGGCAAAACTCATATAAGCTTAAGATATTGGGTTGGCCAAAAAGTTCATTTGTTTTTTTCCGTAAGATGGCTCTAGTAGCATGTGCTTGTCTTTAACTTCAATCACAACAATTTTGTTAGATGGTATTGTGACAGCGGTCATATCAGCATACATGTTTTAAAAACATCAAAATTGGTGAATTTTTGTATAGCCATTTTAATATTGAAGATGGACAAAAATAAACAACATTTTCAGCATATTATGCTTTATTATTTCAAGAAAGGTAAAAATGCAACTGAAACGAAAAAACCCATTTGTGCAGTGTACTGAGAAGGTGCTGTGACTGATGGAATGTGTTAAAAGTGGTTTGCGAAGTTTCCTGCTGTGCTGGAGATTTCTCGCTGGACAAAGCTCCACAGTCGGGTAGACCAGTTAAAGTTGATAGCTATCAAATTGAGACATTAATTGAGAACAATCAACATTATACCACATAGAACATAGCCAACATACTCAAAATATCCAAATCAATGAAGTTATTGGTGAAAATGAAAAATGTGTCTTTTTATTTTATGGAATAAACCATACAGACTTTTTGGCCAACCCAATATTTGTATTACATACACATAATACAGTCTTATTTTCTAGTAGTAAGTATCTAGTATCTGCTAGTAATACTGTTCTCACTACAACTTTACCTCTGCAAGAATAGTGTTCTGAAAAACAAAAAATCTTTAGGAGTCCTATATAAGCATACTTCAAAGACATTGCAAGTTTGGTTCACAATAAAGTGAATGCAGTAATAAAACAAGTCATAATCTTTTTGCTGGTGGAAGGTCTTGCCTACAATTTGTTAAAGAAAAAAAAATGCAACATCTGTGGAGCACAATAAAGCAACATGCAATAAAATGAGGTATGCCTGTACTTCACATATTTGAGAATTCCTGACCCAAGAAAAATCTAATTTTTTTCCACTAGTTCATTTTATTGAGTACCTAGTAAAATATGAGGCACAATGGAAACAAGACAACAATCACTTTAAATTCAAGTAGGGAAAAAAGGAAGAAATCTCACACACCCCCCACAAGGAAAACATAAGCAAGGTCCTATTTTGGAACTTAGGACAAAGAGGTCACACTGAGTTCAAAGGAACCGTGGAAGACTTCCTAAGGGAGGCAGCACTGGAGTAAGCAGGCTTTTATCAGAAGGGTGAGGGGAGCAGGTCGGGCAGCAAGAAGCAACTATATAGAGGATATATTTGAAGAATAAAAGTTTGGTCTTTGGTTGAAACACACAATTCTAACACTGGAGTAACAAAAAATAAAGCTGGAACAGTAATTAGAGCACAAGTTATAAAACAACGAATCTCACACCAAGGAACCTGAACACATGTTTATTTGATGGGCAACAGAAAGGCTCTGCAGGATTTGGTGCTGGGTGACCACATAATTTCTGTGGAGTCCTGTGGGCAGATACATGGAAATAGGGTGGTTGGTAAGGAAGTAAAGATAAGGCCTTTTTAATTACCAAAGAAATCTGGTGGAAAGGACAAAACTCTCTGACTTTCTGGCCAGGCAAAACTCAAAACAGGTTTGAGATACTAGTGAAAGAGTCTCTAAAATAAAAGGAACTAAAGATACAAGAAAAAGATAAAACCACAGTATAAGTTCCTAAAGGAAGAAATGAATGACATCAAGACCACAGTGTCTATCTCTTCCACTTGTGATCTTAACCTCTGAAGTTTATAAGTCATTTGCCCTTAATCTCAATGAAAATGTCCTGGAAATTATGGTCTAAGGGGGTAAGAAGCCCAGTTTGTTCTTAAGATTTAATGCCTATGGAAAAGAAACAGCATAAGCAATGCCAGTTCTCAAGAGATGTTACTGGGTGATACTGTTAAGCCAACTCCAAAGTAATACTTTTTTTTGTGCTTACCCTCTCCCTGAAATGACTCTTTTCCTTCCACATCTACTGAACCAAATGCGCCCAGCCTTCAAGACCAATAAAAGTCCCACTTCCCAAAATTCTCAAGGTAGAAGACAACTCAAAGATAGTTCAGTGCATATATCATATATCCACCTAATTCAGAAATTAGGATCTCTGAAAGAGAAATTTACCTAGGATCTCTGAAGATTTTCAGCAGTGAAAAGGAAGTACTTCCTCTGTTGAAGCTGCCCATTCCACTTCTCTACAGCTCTGTTATAAGGTTCTTTTTTTAAAAAAATTGATTTTAAAGAGAGAAGAAGTAGAAGAGCGGGAGAGAGAGAAACCTCTATTTGTTGGTCCACTTATTTATGCATTCATTGACTGCTTCTTGTATGTGCCCTGACCAGGGACCAAACAGGCAACTTAGAGGTATGGGAACAACACTAACCAACTAAACTATGAGGCCAGGGCCATAAAGTCCTTTTGAAAGTACTGGGTTGAAACCTGATCACTTAGAGCTTTTACTAAGTATTCATAACTGTGGATTCTACAGTTTAAGGGAGTAAGTTTACTCTTTCAAATACTCTTAAGTATTTGAAGTGTCATCAGGTCTTCTAAAAATTTAACACTGCCAGTTTTTCAATCATTCCTGACATGAAAATTTCCCAGTTCTGGTCAACTTTCTACACAGGCCATTCACCTGAAAATGTGTTGCCTAGAAATGAACACAATACTCCTTAAGTAGTTGTTTAACAGAGAATAGAGTAGAAACACTAACCTCCTTGATCTGGACACTAGATTTCTGTATTACTACCTAAAATAGCATCAGATGTGTATTTAAAATGGCTATATCACACTTTGATTCAACAGAGCAAGTGGTCAACTAAAACTCAAAGAAATTTTCATATTAAATGGCCAATACCTAAAATTCAAATTGACAGCTATTAATCAACGATGCATATAAAAAGTACCTACAAATTTTAAATCTCTGTACAAACAACAGCAAAATGTTCATAACTGTTAAAGTTGGGTTGTGTGTACATGAGAGATCATTAAATTATCCTATTTTTTATTTTTGAAATTTTCCACAAGCTTTTCAATATGTATAAAAAAAAAAACCTTTTACACAAATCTCCAACTGCTACCCTTCTAACATAATCTATGCCTCATCCCTATTTCTCCAGTTTCATCTTCCTCCTTATCCTCTCTCCTATTCTCCAACTATACAGAGCTATCTTTTGTTCCTTTCACTCTATAAACTTTCTGTGCCTCCACAATTTTAATATATGCTTCTTGAATCTTCCTCCACTTAATGAAACCCTACCTTCCTGCAAATCTAAGTTTAAATATTTCTTCTGTTAAGTTTGTCACATCTCTAGCCTAGCAAAAACTAAGCAACAGAAGGTGGCCCTGGAAGGTGTGGCTCAGTGCACTGAGCTCCGCCTGTGAATCCAAAGGTCACTGTTTTGATTCCCAGTCAGGACACATGCCTTGGTTGCAGGCCAGGTCTCTGGTTGGGACAATGAAACAGGCAGCCTGCTGATGTTTCTCTCCCTCTCCTTCCCCCTCCCTTCCACTCTCTCTGAAAATGAGAAAATAAAATCTTAAAAAAAAAAAAGAAAGAAACAGAAGGTGGTCATAAATGCTCACCGAAGTCAGTGAAACAAATTCTTGAGGTTTGCCCAAAGTCGCAGGTCTTAAAAGGTAGAGCTGAGACTACAATCCACTTCCCCATAGTCCAAATCTAATCATCTTTCTATTTCCCCGCATTACTTGGTGGTAACAATTGAGTAGTAAAATAAGGGTTTTCTTATCGCCCTAGTACTGTACACATTTTACTAATGGACCCGTGTTTGCTGTTCAAACCAAATGCAAATCACAGCATTCTCTTTTTGCACGGCAGAACAAGACAAAAGGAAGTAAAAATTAAAAGTTAGTATGTGAAGGGAAAGTAGATTAGATCTTTCTAACCAAAGAAATAATCATCAGAGAACTCTCCACCTCGGAGAAATGGCCACCACACTCATTCATGCATGCAATATGCATTGTACACTAAGCAGGAGACAGTCCCTGCTTACAATCTCCGCGCCTAGCGGAACTGGCAACTTTAACTGCTAAACTTTACTGCTGTATTAATAAGTCTAGGGGAGTTGAGTAGCGGTAACCAATTTCCAGCGCTAGGTCCCAGCCCCGCTCCACCAACTCCACGCCGGTAACCCCCAATTTCCACACGGTCACACGGTCTCTCCTGGCAGTGCGCCAAGACACTCACCGAGCACCTAGAAGCACACCCGAGCTGGTCTCTGCTCTCACTCCTCCCCTCCCTGGTTTACGTCATCCCGGAGCGCCGTGGACAACTGCATTAACAGTACTTCCTCATCACGTGACGGGTTACGCCCCTGCTTGTGCGTGGCCCACCCCCTCAGGCCGCCGTCGCAATTACGCTCTCTGCGGCCTGCAGTTCTCGGGCCGCTACCGGCAGACGACAAAACGTCGGTCAGGAGCCAAGGCGCTCTAGGGCAAAAGGGTGAGCCAGCCAGGATCCCAGGACCCTTCACCGCTTGAAGCCGGCAAGAGGAACTGAAACAGGCGGGAACTGGCGGGCAAGCGAGGGAGCTAGCGGAAGGTGTCATGGCGGCCGTGCTCTGGGATCACGTGCCCCGAGGGCCTGCTTTGGTACTTCCGGTCACGTGCCCTCAGAGTTCTCGCAGCCAGCGATGGAGGCGAGACCCCCCAGTAACAGAGGCGGTGGCGGAGGCGGCGGAGGCTACTGGGTTTCTGCCTCTTCCCGGCAGCGTCTCTAAGAAGCGCAGCGGAACTCCACCCGACCCAGCCCACTTACTTATTGCCGGCCCAAGGCCGTAGCTCCCACCTGGTAAGTTTAGACCGAAGAATGGGGATGGCTGAGTAGGTGAATTGCTGACAGGCCCGGGGGCCGCAGGACGGCGCCGATTCTGACCCTTTTACTTGTGTCCCTGTCGCCCTCCTTCCCCACAACTCTCAAGCCTGCCTTCTGGGGAGCCCGTTATTCTGAAACGGGGACGAGGCGACTCTTAATCTGCTTGCCTGTAGGAAGCCTACCCCTCTGCCGAAAGCGGTGACCAGATTTACCCAAAGCCAGGATTAGAGTTGGCTCCGGAGAGTGAAGGACGTGGAGGCCTCTCCCTTGCAAAGGAACCCTTCCCCTTAGAAAATGTGCTGTTGAGTCTTTCGGTTTCTGTAAGAGAAAGCGTTCACCTCAGCGTCTGCACGCTTTTTGCTTCACCTGTCAATCCAACCGCTCTTAAAACCTTAATACGTGTGTTAATCCACACACTTCCTCTCCCAGTTTGGGACTGTGCCCAATTTGATGACCTTAAAAATAGACCACCAACACATGGAATATGTAATTATTGACTGAGAAGGTGTATCCTGTTGGCTCTTAAATGCCCGTTTTAGGGTCTGTAAAATTGGAGAAGAAATTTAAAAAAAAAAAAAACCTTTTGACCACTAGAAGACCCAATTATAAAACATACAAAAACGAAGTGCTTTGAAATACCCCTTTCATTAAGTATTGACTCCATAAAGGAGTGAATCAGTTCCTCACCATGAATTCTTACCAGGAATCCTAATATATAAAGTAAAGTCAAAACTCGGAACAAATGAAATGTAAAAGTCACAGCAGAAAAGATGACCTCCAGTATTAGGCCTGTGGCTTACAGAAGGACCGGGCTGTAGAGGAAACTTTGTACCTTTTAGCAAACCTAAATCCCTCATTTGGGAAGGAGAGAGAGAGAACTTGGGGCTAGTAAACCTGTTCTGCTACCTTCACTAGACGAACATTTAGCACTGTAACAGATTGCTGTGATAGTCTCTCCTAGGTGGTATTAAATGATTGATGTGATATTCTCTCCTAGGTGGTATTGAATGCATATGATAGTACAGATATAAAAAGAAAAATAATCCACACAAATGCAAAGACAGCTTTTTAAAAATGCTAGGAAGATTGGTGCAGAGAGAAAGGCATCAGTTAAAAGTAATGAACAAAACGATCTGCTTGCTCATCAGTTACGCCTGCTTCCTGTATGTACTGCCCTGGAGGCTTATAACTTCTCCCTACTGGTCTTTCTTTCCACCTTTTAGCCCTGCTTTTCTGTGCTCCTAGGGTTGTTTTTTTTTTTTTTTTTTCCCCTCACCAGCAGAATGTTATTTAGTGTCCTTAGCATTTTGACCACTCTACCTCCTGGATACTGCTGCAAGATGTGTCTTTGTGCCCTTCCCCCTTTTCCTTTTTCCTGTCTTTCTAGGCAGTGTTAGACGTCCAATAGACCCTCATTTCCCCATTTTGATTACCAACTGATTGTCCTCTCAGTTTTGGTATTATACTCTTTTCAGCATGCAGTATTTATGAGTTAACACGAGCATGGTTTTCCCTCTGTCTTGCATTCTGCTGTCGCATTTTCCTCCCCCTTCCCCTTCCCCACACTGTTGTAAGATTTTTTAAAAAGTGCTTTGTCTTAAAATTGCTACATTAGTTATTCTCAATATTTTCCTTGTCTAACTATCCTTAAAACAGTAGTACAATTTGGTCACTCTTTACATACTTCCAAGGTCTTATTCCCTGTAATGTTGAATTATTTAAAAAAATTTTAGGTTACCTAATGGCAAGCAGCATTCCAAAACCCCCATTTTGCATGCTGGCAGATAAAATAAGCTCTTCTTTTAGCCAGCGATGAGGTGTTTATATTTCACTTGTTACTTTTTTTTTCCCTGCCCCATGTACATTGGACATTGGAAAGGGGGATATAGGAAATGGAAATGCAGAGATGTGGTAGTTTATAAAGATTTCTGCTGAATAGTTTCAAATTCTTCCTATCCCTCTTTCCTTATAAGCCAGTTACCGGAATTTATGAGGAATGGTACTCGGATCTGTGAGTGGGAAAACTCTAGCGATACCTGGACTTTAGCCACAGGTGGATGTGCAAAGGTTTCTTGTCTTACCAACATTATATCCTTTTAAGAACAGATATCTTAAATAGGTGTCACAGATACTTCTTGAACTCTTCCTGTACCCCAAAATAGGCTTCTGGGTGCCGTAGTGCACTGAACACAATACATGCGATCTCTGCCCTTCTTTATGAAGCTTACAGTCCATCAGGGGAATCTGACATTAAAAGAATTACTTTAAAAATTAATTAGAGTTGTAATAAGTGCTATAAAGAGAAGAATAGGAGAACTTACCTAATAACTTTGAAGCTAAGAGTAGGAAAAAATTAGTAAAAGTTAGTTAATGGGAAGGGAGGGGAATGTGCCAAGGCTCAGAGCGAGGCATATACATTTAGCATCAGGCAAGTAACTATTTACCTGTGAATGAATTAATGTCTTCATCAGAGGATCCTGCTATTTAAAGAAGTCTTGTGGCAGATTATTTCATAAAGTGTATAAGCTTCAAGTAAAGCCCCATCTTCATAAAGTCAATTTGCTTAAGTGTAACTACACAAAATTTTTTTGTAAACAAAATATTCTGTGGCTCTTACAGAGGTGTACTGGGAAGATGTTTTTGCTACCCAAGGAACCACCTTCAAGAAGAATCCAGAAATCAAAGTTATTGTTGGATACCCATACTGGTTCTATTAAACTTTCTAAAACTGGTCCTAGTACAATGAACAGAGTTGCTATAGATGACCAGGGAAATTTGCCAAGCAAGGTAGCTATGAGATAGTTAACGAGTCATACCCAATGTTCAATAACTTATCTCAGATTTATTTTTAAAGTAACTCCTGAATGGATTTTCACATGAATGGTTTTACATATTTCATACAGGGTAGGGCAAAAATAGTTTACATTGTGAGTATGCAAAACACAGTTTCTTCTTATATTAGTACTTACTAATTACTGTACTGATTTCCATATGAACAACTGTAACCCTACTTTTGTCCCACCCTGTACATAAAAGGCTTTGTTTTCCCTGTTGATTCAAAGTAGCTAATAAAGTCTGTTTTGTTAGTCTCATTGATTCTCCACTTTACAGTTTCTCTGTGTTCACTCATCTTTTACATAGTACAGATTTTTTAAAACTTTAATAATTGTGTTAAAATATTAGAAAATTAATATTAAAGTATTTAATGGTTCCGTGGATGTTATAAAATTTCCTTTATAAGTTAAGTTTTTTAAGTTAAATAAAAAGTTACATACATATATTATAGACTTCGAAAATTGTTTTAATTCTTACCCATACCAACACCCCTAATGGATTCCATTTTACCTGTATTATAAACTTGTAGTTTGATAAGAAATAAACTCTCAAAAAGACATTTTTAATAACTACTTTTCTCATTACAAAACACGTATTTATTGTACATAATCCAGAAAACATAAGGAACATTCAAATCATGTGTAATCCTGTCACTTTAGGCAACCACTATTAAATTGGGTATGCATCCCTCCAGTCATATATATTCACAGTATAGCACAGTGGAATTCCAAGGTCAGGCTGACCCAGATACAAACCCAGTTCTGCTACTTCTTGATGTTTTAGAAAAGTACCTTGATTTCTCAGACCCAGTTTCCTTTGTCAGCAGAATGGAACTAATGATAGAACCTACCTCAAGATTGTCAATCAGGAACTGAATGAGGTAACACCTATAAAGAATTTAGCCCAATGCCTGGCACATGATATTAAGAATTCAGTAAATTTTAGATGAGAGTTTTTAAGATTTAAGAGTATGGAATCAAACTTCAAACTCTTTAAGGGACAAATACCTTCTAAACAATATCTTAGGAAGACGTCAAAAAAATCAGTTAAATTTAACAATGGTGTCCATCCTGCAGCCCAGGATGTCTATGAATGTGGCCCAGCACAAAATCGTAAATTTACTTAAAACATCATGAGATTTTTTTGAGTGTGTGATTACGTGTCACAGTATGTTTACATGTGGCCCACGACAACTCTTCTGGTGTGGCCCAGAAACACCAAAAGGTTGGACACCCCTGGCTGTTCAAAGATAGTATTATATATTGAGAATTCTAACCCTTTATTACATATGATATATAGATACCCAAACTATGGAGATTGTAAAACAACATGGGGAAATATTTTCACTGGTAAGTGAAAAACAAGGTAATTAACTGGGATGTATTTAAAGACTATATTTGTAAAGTGGGTACAGATAAGGTACGTGTAATTTAAAATTAAGAAAATTGATGTTAAGGTTGTGAGATTATGGAATTTTTAAAATCCCATTTTACTGAACTCTTCAGGCTCCATCCCAGCATTTACAAATGCTCACATGATATAGACTACCTCCACCTGCATGGCTCAACTGCACCTCACACTCGTGTCCAGAACTGAATTCCTTGTCTTCACTTTCAAATTCTTTCTTCCTTATTTCCATAAATGGCACCGCTTTACTCATGTCAGTAAGTGAGGTATGAGCGAGCATCTGTGACACCCTCTTCAGCATTTACAGTATCTATTATCCTGCTTCAGTATTTCTCATATTGCCCAGAGATTAATTTCATAAAGCACAAATCACATTCCTATTGAAAAGTGTAGAGGTTTTCCGTTTTCTGCTACATAGGGTGGTATTCTTCACTACATGCCTCCAGTTTAATCATCTTATATCCACTGATTCCCATGATGATCTTGATGCTACATCCAGAGTAGGCAGCTAACCATTCCTAGAGATTCTCAAGCCTTTGCCCCAAACCACTCCTGTTGCCTATAATGCCTATTTTCCTTTCTCTGCCAAAATCTGCATTCAAGACCCTATTCATAACCAACTTAATGTATTAAAAAGAATAAACTGATACATGTAATATATGGTGAATTTAAAAAAAAAACATTAAATGAAAAGCCAAATACAAAAGAATACATACTGCATGTTTATATGAAATCCTAGAACAGATAAAAACTAATAGGTGCTGATAGAAATCAAAATAATTGCTGAAGGGTGAAAGGAAGAGAATTGACTGGAAAAGAACACGAGGGAATTTTCAGGAGTGATGGAAATGCTATGTGTCTTATTTTCGGTAATGATGTATGGGTTGTACACACTATCAAATGGAACACCTAAGATCTATGTATTTTGTTGGTTTGTTGATTATACCGGTTTTTTAATTGAGGTAATCACCTTCAGAGAAATTAAGATTTCACTCTTTTCTTTTAACTTGTATTTTTTCATTTCACTACTTGAGTGAATAAGAAATACTAGTTTTTTAATCCAATGGTGTTTTTCATTACTCTGAAGAGGTGATGGTTTGAGAAGTAATTTGTTTTTATTTTTCAGATATCTTTGTCAAGAATTGCTGATATGTATGATTTTTAATGCCTGCCAGTCTTCCTAATGCTTACTTTCCCATTACATCCAAATATGTTACCAATTTTTTAAATAGCTAATGGCAGATCCAATATTCCATTGTTCCTATTTGTTTTCATTTCCAGTTAAAATGTTTCCCTAAAGCTTCACTTGTTTGCTTAAGGCAAATTTAATTCTTATATGACACCTAGATATGCTAACTTCTCTAAAATTATACTTTAATTCTGAAGAACTTTTAAAATTATATTTTGAATTGTTCCTTTAGGAATAAAAGCTAGTCATAACTTCAGAAATGGCACGTATGTGGCATCTTTTCTACCTCTTTCCCCATCCCAGCCCATAGTAGACATCCCATCAATCATGGCATCTTTCCTGTTGAGCCCAGACAGCCTCAAAGTCCTTTTCATCCACATATTTCAGAAATAAATGCTCAAACCTTTAGCCTTTGGGTTGGACATTTGAGATTCCTAGGATTTAGGAGAAGCGTCACAGTGCGGGTAGGGGTGTCCAGGCTGTTTTCTAGGTAACAAATTGGCCATATATACAAATGCCAAGATATGGAGAGCAATCGAAGACATTTGATTGTTAAAAGATGGGGGAATGGCTTCTGAAGTCCTAAGTATTAAAGTCTCCCAGTTTGGGATTGGGGCACATAGTCGTCGTGGCAGCTGGGGAGAACCCTACAGGAACAGCAGGTTGGGCTCCTCTCTGGAGGAGGACAACAGCCAACCAGAGTAGAGCAGTCACAGGGCCTCAGATCCTGCATAGTTGGCTGGTGGCTGTGAGAACAAGACAGAAGTGTTGGCCAAGACCCACAAGCTATTCTGGAGCTTGACTCCTCCAGCCTTTCTCTACAATCCAGTCAACAGATGGGGAGAGATAGTTGTCAAGGTGCCTGAGGACCCTCCAAAGTAATTCAAAATATGGAAGTCAAACTATGCAGCACCTCTGGAGACCTACTGCTGAAAAGAAACCTCCCGCTTCGGGGCTGGACATGGCCATAAAACGGTGTTAACATACATGAGGACAATGGTGATGACATCCCAGGGAACAATAAGAAAGCCAGGTTTCTCCCAAAAGGTGGAAAGATGGTGGAATCAGGTGAAAAAGATGAGCATACTTTATTGGGTTGGCCAAAAAGTTTAGTTTTTTTCCACGAAACAAAAGACACATTTTTCCTTTTCCCCAGTAATTTTATTGATTTTGATATTTTGAGTAGGTCAGCTATCTCTTGCTATTGGTTTCTAGTGGGTAGAAGCCATGGGTGCTGCTAAACATCTCCCAATGCATAAGACAGCCCCCCACCAAAGAATTATTTGGCCAGAGTGTCAATAGTACTAAGAACCTTCACATACCACTTTTGACACTCTTAATCAGTCACAGCACCTTCTCCTTATGCTGTACAAATCTTTTTTAATGTTTCAATTGTGTTTTTACCTTTACTGAAGAAAGCATAATATGCCAAAAATGTGTTTCTGCCTCCATCTTCAATATTAAAATGGCTGTGCAAAAATTCACCAATTTTGATGTTTTTTTAAATGCATGCTGATATGCAGCTGTCACAATGCAAAATTGTTTCTCATGAGGTTAAAGACAACTAAACTAAGCACTACTAGAGCCATCAAATGAAAAAAACTAAATGAACTTTTTGTCTAATACAATAAAGCACAAAGCAGAACTAGGAGAACCAACAGAAGATAAAGTAGAAAACAGCAAATGACAAGCATTTTTACACTGAAACGTACTAAAATTATTTGTCTTTTGCAGAAGAGTTGATATTGTACATTACTGTGAAATAACATCTCCATTAAAATACATGTTAGTTAACTAATGAGTATTGTTGCAGGAAGTTTCCACTGTAGAAATCATTTTTTATTTAAACCTCAAATGGTGACTTGGGATTGTGAAATTGACAACACTTGGAAACATTCTTGCTATCATCACATAATTGATGACATGCTTTGAGAGTTTTGTCACATGTTGGCACACCAGTGTTCTATGAACCTTCTATAAAAGAACATTTTAAAGTAAATATATTTTACTGTGAATATATTTACATTATATATTCACAAAAATGTACTGTGAACTTGTAGGGTGCTTTTCAGCAGTTTCTACAGTAAATAGATCATGGAAATAAAATTACTTATTCAATATTGCTATTACTGCATAACATTAACATTTGAACATGTCTGACAAATACCCTCTTTGCCATGTGATATTTAAATAGTAGGTATTACCATTTAGGGAGTACTTTCTTCTGTCTTCCTGGTGCTTGGTGCATATATTATCTCTGATCCTCAACCTAGTAAAGCAGGTATTAGTGGCCTCATTTCATAATAAGAAGAGATGAACTTATCCAAGTTTACACAGGTAGTGAGCAGTGAATTTTGGACTTAACTAAAAACAAATGAACTTCAAAACCATCACACTAAGCCATCCATCCACTAATCAAAACTTAAGAACTGCGGTTGGCATCTCTTCCAGGTGCTCTACTGCGGTAGTTGGGATCCTCTGATCACCTGGTTGCTTGTATCACTGCACTTAGTATTTATGCCTTTCTTATGAAACTTCATTGTTTGCAGGAGATAAGGATCTGCAAGAAGTTGCCAGATGTAGCAAACAGAAATGCAGGAAACCCAGTTAACTTTGAATTTTAGATAAACGTAATGGTTTAGTATATGCAATATTTGGGACATAGTTACACTAAAAATGTGTTTATCTGAAATTCGAATTTACCTAAGCATCTTATATTTTATCTAACAACCCTACTTCCCTACCCAGCTGCTGTTTTAATGCTTTGCATATAGTAATCAGGAAAATCAACAAGGTTGTAGTCAGGAATATAATCTTTGACTTGACTATTATAGTCCAAAATGCAATGCTGTTATCTGTAACATTGTGAACAATAAAAAGAAATTGTCTAAAAGACAGTTTCATTTTCAAGCATACTGGAAGAAACCTAGACTGGGGATTAGGGAATGTGGGTGTAGTTTCAGCTCTGGGAGTGGTTCTTGGACAGCCACACAAACCCTGCAGCCCTTAGTTATTTCAACTAGTTGAAACAGTTTGAACTGAATATTTACAGGGTCCTTTGTAATTCTGAAGTTACACAATTCTAAATATAGGTTACATAAAAGCACACATTTATAGTCAAGTCATGCATTTAAGATTTAAGGATATAACAGGAAAATAAAAATAAGTTGAAATGCTCTGATTAGCACATATGGGAATGGTTTAAAAACTGCCAGATGTTATAGACTGTGTTATGTAAATACATACCTATAGTATAAGAAAAATGAAATTTGACTTAAAAAAGTGCCATACAACTTTATCTTCAACTTTGAATGAGGGGAGAGACTTTTTCCCCCCTCATTATTTAGGTTTTAAACTTGGAAGGGACTTTAGAAGTCAGTAATTCTGACCCTAACTGAGATGTGAAATCTTTTTGTCTCTAGTAGCACCTTGTAGCCATCATGGCAACCTCATCTGAAGAAGTTTTGCTGATAGTAAAGAAGGTGCGTCAAAAGAAGCAGGATGGAGCTCTATACCTCATGGCAGAAAGAATTGCTTGGGCACCTGAAGGCAAAGATAGATTTACAATCAGCCATATGTATGGAGATATTAAATGTAAGTCATATTTGTTAGTAATTTTAGAAGTTGCTTATAAAAACCTGTGAGTTTTTAACTGTAATGTTCAAAAAAATTAACCATACAAAAATAATTACAAAACGGGACCAGCTAGTCCCACTTATATTACTGAATACATGTAATTCTGTAATAGCCTTTACTACTTAATAGAGTATGTACATATGTAAATCTCCCTCATGTAAAGACCTCTCTGTATACCTTCTAAGAGTTACACAATAGTCCACTGAATGGATGTACAGTTACGTATTTAACCAGTCCTCTGTTGAAGGTCATTTAGGAAGTTTCCAGAATTTCGTTATTGAAAACAATGTTGCAGTACCCATCTGTGTGCTAATGCCTTTGTGACGTGGTATATATGGAATATATCCGTGCAGTGAATTTATTGGTTCAGATGGCTCATGCATTTAAAGTGTTGGTGAATGATACCAGATTGCCCTTTAATAAAATTGTATCATTTAAGCAAGTTGTCTAATTAATTTTTAGTTAGGTGATCATCATCTGTTGAGAAGATAATTCAGTTTTATACTGAATGTAGATGGGAGAAATACAAAGCATTTTTTTATGATTTTCAAATATGAAGACAAAAATCAAAACCCATTCTCATTCCAAATTTGCAAGATTAACTCTGAAACATTACCCAAAGGGTTTGGTACTCTTGCTCAATAATAATTAGGTTTAAAAGCACTAAGCAAATTCTGAGACTTAGAACCTTTGCTCTGAAAGGGAGTTCTGCAGTTCACCTAAGCTAAAGGTCTTGAGTGGGAGAGACTCCAGGGGAGTCCGGGCAACAAAGTCCTTGACAAATTGTGGTTGTCTTAACTGTGACCATTAATACGGATTTTAATGTTTTCCTGGATACAAGATTCTTCCCCTGGATAAAATTGTGTGTAGATTTTAAGGAACATGACGTTTCAAAAAATAGACAATCTTCAACCTGCAAGTGCTCAATTTATAAATGTCCTTGGTGTATGAATAGTTGCCCAAAGACTTACCTCTACTTGCTGCTTGAAATGGTCAAGATCTTCCTCTTTCTCCACTGAAATAACTTAGAATCTTACATATTCAATGAAAAATATTATTTATAATCTGTCATAATGCAGTACTGCCTAAGCTATCATGTCTTTTTCCCCACTATCCTGGTCACATTACCTTCTTTTAAAACTTCATTTTTGTTTAAAAATAAAAGCTTCACAAATTTCCTGATAATAGTACTACAGACTAATATTTATTCTACAATAGACTCATAAATTAGTAACTTCCTGTGTTAGCCTGGAGCCCTATATTTGAAAACCCACTCATTGTGATACCCTCAGCATGCAATTAATATACCTGCCCTTGCTGGTATGGCCAGTACACTAAAATGTTGGGGGTTCGATTCCCAGTCAGACACATACCTCGGTTGTGGGTTAAATCCCCAGTCAGGGAGCCAGTCGATGTTTCTCACATTGATGTAATGTTTCTCTACTTCTCTTTCTCCTTCCCTTCCCCTCTCTCTAAAAAGAAGTATATAAGATCTTTAAGAAAAGAAAAAAACTTGAGAAGTAGGCCTCTCAGAGGCAAGAGCTAAGTTAGAGCAAGGATAAAGCAATGACTAAGAAAAGAAACCTAGGAGTGTTTTGCAGGAATGGGATAATGGAACAGGCCGCTGGCAGTGTAAATTGTTACATGTTGCTGCTTTTGGCAAGTAAGGTACTTCATCAAAACTGTTGGTGTGGAAGCAGCATCTTCATTGGAAAAGGTTGGTTTGGGCTGAGAGTTCTAGACAGCGTGTCCACACTACTATGAGTCACCCCTTTAACGGGGCGAGGCCCCTCCAGAAGACAAGCACCACTCTTTGAGAATACAGGTTCTCCATTATGCAGTATATTTTGCCAGTCCTGGTCCCAATTTTCTATGAAAATATTCAAAGTCACAGAAGATTTTAAAGAATGGTACAATGTATACCTATATAACATCCCACCTAAATAGTAGTTATTATTTTGCCATATTTGCTTTATTTTGTGTGTATACTTTGACTGCTTATATTATCACACCACAAAAATTTTAATAAATATTCAGACCATTTTATATTTCCCCAGTTGTCCCAGTAATGTTTCTTAGAGTTGCCATTTTTTTAAAACCAATGTACAATCTACATTCATGTATGTAATTGTAGTTCTTTAGTCTTTTCTTTAAGAGTGTAGGTTTATAGAATATTATACATTCTGATTGTGTTTGATAGTCTCTTAATATATAGGTGCTGGTGTTTACTTCCTACTCTGTCACCTCAGAAAGCCTACTGTATCAGGTTGTCCTGCTCTTAATGAGACTAACTTGATCACTTGGTTAAGGTAGTGGCATCAGATCTCTCAAATGTAAAATTACGTATCTTCCTTTGCAACTAAGTAAGCAAGCCATTGGCTATGTTTTGGAGTTTTTTTGAGTCATGACGATTATGTTGTTTGAAAGCAACTGTTCATTTTTATTAACGATAATGTTGATTGAAGACAACTGTTCAGAGTATATTCAGGACTCCTTGCTGACTGTTTAGGAAGCTTTAAAGATATCTGCCTCCGTTGAATGGAAACAAAAGCCCTTTATTATCTGGAGGTGGAGGCCGTGGGTGAGAAGTGCCATACACAAAGAATACTAAAGGAGGAAGCAGAGTGTTAGTGAATTTGTAGACCCATGCTCTGGATTATTTAAGAAGAGTGCATTTCTGCAAAGTAAGTAACCTATTGGATGGCAGTTTCCACAGTGTGCATGTCCTCATCTGATTAACCTTGTCTTTCTTTTTAGGCCAGAAAATCAGTCCAGAAGGAAA
The DNA here is from genome assembly GCA_028533065.1 of Trachops cirrhosus. Classification (NCBI taxonomy): domain Eukaryota; kingdom Metazoa; phylum Chordata; class Mammalia; order Chiroptera; family Phyllostomidae; genus Trachops; species Trachops cirrhosus. The sequence goes on along the minus strand of CM052543.1, from coordinate 28,625,514 downwards.
AGCAAAAATTCAGCTTCAGCTGGTCCTGCATGCAGGGGACACAACTAACTTCCATTTTTCCAATGAAAGCACAGCAGTCAAGGAGCGAGATGCAGTAAAAGATCTTCTTCAGCAGCTGCTGCCCAAATTCAAGAAGAAAGCAAATAAAGAACTTGAGGAGAAAAACAGGTGAAGGAGGAAAAAAGTAGCCTTTTGAAGAGATACTAGGTTCTCTGCAGTCTTGTAGACTAATAGCTTACTATTTCTCATCCCGAAAATACAGGCTGTGGTATCTTTACCTCCGTGTATGGTTTTCACCTTCAGCATCTTACTAACTGTTAAGTATTGGGCAAATGAGAATGTATAATTTTGCCAGTCCCAGTCCCAATGAAAATCTTCAAAGTTACAGAAAATATTAAAGAATGGTACAGTGTGTATCTATCTAATATATCCCACCTAAGTAGTACAGTTATGATTTTGCCATATTTGCTTTATTTTGTGTTACAGTATTTTGCTGTGTATAATGTGCTCCTATGTATAATGCACACCCACGTTTGTGATTCAAACTTCAGGACAAAAATCTTTTGTTTTAATTTTTTAATTCAATTTTTATTTATTATATTTAGAAACAAAAACTGATTATTGTATGCCAGAGTATTATTTTGCATATGATATTGTTGTTGCTTTCTAGATTACACTTTTAATGCATAAGCATAAATAAAAAATTAAAAACAATTATATAGGTATGGAATTAGTAATACCCATGTATAAGGTGCATCCTTATTTGTCCTTCAAAAATTTGGGCAAAAAATTATGCATTATACATGGTAAAATACAGTAAATTAACTGCCTTGAGTCCTAACATCTGATAAGGAGCAGAACTGAGACTAGAAGGTGCTAATGTCCCTTAATTCCTTTTCCCAGTTCTCTGTCACAGAGATATTGAACTATCAGAAGTGTGTTTGTGCCCTGGCTGGTGTGGCTCAGTGCATTGAGCACCAGCCTGCAGACCAAAAGGTCCCAGTATGATTCCATGTGCCTGGGTTGCAGAGGCAACCGATTGATGTTTCCCTCCCTCTCTTTTCTCCCTCCCTACCTCTCTCTTTGAAAATAAATAAAATCTTTAAAAAGAAGAAGTATGCTTGTGAATAAGAAACCTGAAGTAAGTTATAGTGTTAAAAGTTGAGAAAACATATAAAGCGGCGAGAATTTCTGATAAGATGAATTCCACCACAGTATCTTTCAGATGATCTGTGCTCATGGATCCAAGTACTTATCACCATGAAACATTAGTTGCTAGAAAATCTCAAGCATACCTCCTGTCTTCTCCTTTCACCTTTATTTGTGAAAAAGAATACAAGTATACCCTGGCTGGCGTAGCTCAGTGGATTGAGCGCAAGCTGCGAACCAAAGCATCGCAGGTTCAGTTCCCAGTCAGGGCACATGCCTGGGTTGCAGGCCAGGTCCCCAGTGGGGACCACATGAGAGGCAACCACACATTAATGTTTCTCTCTCTCTCCTTCTCCCTCCCTTCCCCTCTCTAAAAATGAATAAATAAAATCTTTAAAAAAAAAAAAGAATACAAGTATAGATACAGTGACCTTTGTATTACTGGGATACAGAGATAGATGAGTGAGACCAAATTCATAACATCAAAGAATTTTAGTCTTGGCTTCTTCAGACTTGCATTTATCTCCACTTTATTTGTTCCTCCAAAAATGTGTGGTTATTTTGGTTTTATTGTTTTGTTTTTACTTTCAGTTACTAACAAATTAAATGATCTCTGTTGCTCAATCATCGAAAAATGAAAGTCGTGTGTTTTGGTATTTCATGTTGTTTAAAATCTTTAAAATGTTAACCTAAATGGTGTTTTGTTCTAGAAAGTTCAGTGTATTCAATATGTTCTATCCCCAGAATGCTGCAAGAAGATCCTGTTTTGTTTCAGCTTTATAAAGACCTTGTTGTGAGTCAAGTGATAAGTGCTGAGGAATTCTGGGCCAATCGTTTAAATGTAAACTCAACAGAGAGTTCTTCAACATCCAATCATAAGCAGGATGTTGGCATTTCTGCAGCTTTTCTGGTATGTGACCCTTTAGATTACTGAAGGGGGTGGGGGGTTAAAGAAAACCCTGATTGTGTATTAACAATGCCATGTCTTTTTAAAATTTAGTATTTCCTTAAAAGTAAATTAATGGACAGTTCAGTATTCATGGTATTCTTCTAAAGTATTTTTAAGTACATGCAGTATTTTTTTTAATTTATATTTTCTCTAGTTACTTTTCTTGGTTTCTAGACTAGACCCTAGCATGCTGGACATCAAATGGTCTTTTGAAAGAGAATCTTGTAGCAATTAGACTAATACTTATTTCTCCTAGTTCTTTTAAATTTAGGGCTTTCTGCTACCTTTCTTTTTGGTTGCTATATAATACAAAGTTAAATGTATGACTGTCATATTATAGAAAAAATAAGATTTGTAAAATATATCTTAGGGAAAAAGTGGGAGTACCTTACCTGTGGAATTAGAGAATGGGATGATGGCACCAAAGCAATATTTATAGATTTAACAAAAATTTGAGTACTGATTATGTGTTTGTCATCTTTCTGTGTGCTTAGTAATGAATTAATGATGTCTTTCTTAAAGAAACCAGTCAGATAATACTTCCATATTTAGTGAGAAAGGTGTGTCTTAGTTTTATAACTGTACAAGTTTATGTTAAAGCTCCCATAGCTCTCTCTTGTTGGCCACATGTGAACTGGTCTGTTTGACCGGGTAGGATTTTCAAGGAAGCAGATTTTATAGGTCACTGTGATTACATGAAACCAGGCCATGCTTCTTTGTCTCTCTGCAAAAGTAAGGTGAGGGACTTACCTCTGTCCCTAATTCGTTCAGAAAATCTATTTTCCCACCTTGTCCAGTGTCTGTTTTGCATGCTTAAACATCTTCCTCCCATATTTTAATGAATACAGAGTGGGCCAAAAATAGGGTTACTGTGGTAGTAGTACAAACAAATAATAGTACAAGAGTAAACGCTTTCACATACAACTGTAAACCTACTTTTTTCCACTCCTCTATATATACACGTATGTGTATGTATAAACATATATGTATGTGTATGTGTGTATGTATATGTATATGTGGTCTTTATTTTAGGCTGATGTCCGGCCCCAAACAGATGGATGTAACGGTTTGAGATACAATTTAACCTCCGATATCATTGAGTCCATATTTAGAACCTATCCAGCAGGTAAGAAGAATCAGTTCTTTCAGATAATCAAAATACTTGTTTGGATAAATTCAGTGTTATATCAATGAAAAACAAAAGGTTTAAGTTTTATTCCTTATCAAGTACAACAAAATACGTGAAGTACATTTTCTAGCCTCTGACATATGGTAGACATTAAGGGTTTAGTATAAATTGTGCTGTCATCAATTCATTGATATAATGACTTTACCATTCTTCTCATCAGTGATTCTTAAACTTCATGTACCCTTAGCTGCACCAGAAAAAGATCTCATCATCTAGAGGCATCAATAGATGAGTTCTCCAGAGCAGTAACTCAAATCATCCTTCATGCTCTCTCCAACAGTAACCTTCCTCACGAAGTTTCGCTTGCAGAAGCCATTCTAAAAGTATAAATGTTTTGATCTCAGCCCTAATGGTTTATGATGTACAGCCAAGGTTGAAAGCCACTGCTTTAGTCGTTTTTCTGACCAACCAGTGCTCTTTTAAACCAGTTCTTTCTCCCCACTTCCTCATTCCTCCTCCTACCTCTACCACAGGACTTTGTTCAAGTATCACCTCATTGCTGCCTCTGTAAAATCCTGACTTCTTTGGACAGATAAGAGCCTATTCCCATTTCTTTCTGTGGGGCCTTGTGTCTGCCTCAAAGAGTTACCACATTGTAATGTAATTATTTACATATCTTTCTGATAATAATGTAATTGTATAGTGTTTAGATGTGCCAGACACCATTCTAAAGCCTTTAGGTATATAAACTCATTTAGTCATCAAAAAATAACCTGTGAAGTAGATACTTTTGTTACCCCATATTAGAGTAAGTGTCATACCTAGAATTTTAACTCAAGCTCTCTGTCTCAAGAGGCCATGCTCATAATTAACCTCTTTGCTCATTGGACTATGAGCTTCTAGAGTGCTAAACTGATACTACAGTGGGTGTTCAGGTCTTTATTTCCCCAGCACCTAACACAGTGCCTTGGATTGGAAATGCACATGCTATATATAAATAGTCAAAGAAAATCCCGGGACAGGTAGCTCAGTTGGTTAGAGCATTGTCCTGATACACCAAGGTTGTAGGTTTGATCCCTGATCACGGCACGTATAAGAATCAACCAGTGAGCCCTGGTTGGTGTGGCTCAGTGGATTTAGTGCCTCAGAACCAAAGGGTCACTGTTTCAATTCCCAGTCAGGGCACATGCCTAGGTTGCAGGCCAGGTCCCCATTGGGGGGCACACATGAGGGAACCACACATTGATGTTTCTCTCCCTTTCTCCCTCTTTTCCCCTCCCTCTAAAAATAAAAATCAATAAAATCTTAAAAAAAAAAAGAATCAACCAGTGAATGCATAAATAAGTGGAACAATAAATCAATGTGTCCCCCCTTTCTCTCTGAAATCAGTAATTTTTTTTTTAAAAAATGTGTTAAGATTCTTAAAAGGTAGTGCCTCACCTAACCTCTCAAGTTATATTTCATATTTATAATTAGATTATTGTATACAGAACATAAACTTGAGAATATGAAGTTTATTTATAATCTAGTGTTTGCTATTAGTCTATATTTCAAATAATTTGAGGTTTTAAGAAATGGAAATGTGGTGTGTAACTATTACGGTTTTTCTTCCACAGTAAAAATGAAATATGCAGAAAATGTTCCCCACAGCATGACAGAAAAGGAATTCTGGACACGTTTTTTTCAGTCCCATTATTTTCACAGGGACCGGCTGAATACAGGGTCAAAGGACCTATTTGCAGAATGTGCCAAAATAGATGAAAAAGGTAACTGTTTATATCTGATACATTTTACCATTTAATTTGCTATTCTCTACTCATTAGTGCTGTTAGTGTATTTTAATTTCTAGAAAGGTAAGACCTTTTGGGGGGGAGGGGTACGTTTATTAAAGCTGGGGATAGTGAAACAAGGGCTTAGGTTCGAAAAAGCACAGGAGAGAGCATAGGCAAGGCTGCTTTGGCTCTCTAGAAATGTTTTAGTACAGAAATGAGCTGAGACAGGTTGCTTTGGCTGACTGGGAAGTCAGAGAAAAGGGGGCCTTTGGAGACATGTTCAGAGGGTTAGTGCAGGACAAGTTCCAGCTGCCCATTGGTCCCCTGGTTGCAAATCTCGTGGGGTCCCTGAGAGTTTGGAGATGCACACCTGAGAGGGAAGAAGTGAGGGAAGGGGAAGGCTCAGGGTGCTCCTGGGAGGGAGAGTGTGCCAAGAAAGCTAAAACTTGATTGAGTTTTATTTCATTTATTTTCTAGGGTTAAAGACAATGGTTTCATTAGGAGTGAAAAACCCACTACTTGATTTGACAGCTTTGGAAGATAAACCATTAGATGAGGTAAGTAATAGTAAAGGATTTACAAGAGAAAACAGTCTTTTCCTAGTCTTCAACATTTTTATAGTTCTAATTGTGCTGTCATCAATTCATTGATATAATGACTTTACCATTCTTCTCATCAGTGATTCTTAAACTTTATGTACCCTTAGCTGCACCAGAAAAAGATCTCATCATCTAGAGGCTGCCTAGATTTAACAAAAATGCCTTTAGTGAGTATGTTCTAATTGTGAGAATGTAAATCAAACAAAATACTGTTATTTGGAGATATTTATCACAAGTGCTTTTCAATAGTACTGTTCACAATTAAAATTGCCTTGGAAAACAAATTCCTATATGAGTTGCTAAAGCTTTTTAAAAAGAATTTTCTAGCTCTCCCATCAATAGTTCTCTAGGTAATAATGAAGGCTTAACATGTCGATGAGTCTGCTTGATGCTCTAGCTAATGTTAGTCTCTAGAAATGTGGATAAATATTAGTAGACAAGGAAAACAAACATTTGTTGACTGCTATTATTTACCCACCGTGAGTGAGCCCCTTACTCCATGCTAGCCCTTATCTGTTTCAACAGCCAGACCATCAAGTATGAGCTACCTACCTTAACATGATAACTCTGGACTTAAATGTTTATCAGTCATGGAGAAAGAGGTGATACCTTCTGATAATCAAGGCGAATTCCATCACTGCATCTCTCTTTCTCTGGGATAAAAGAAACCTGCCTTCCTTGGTTATTTTTACACTCTTAACATTTTGGTTTTCTTTTCCTTTTCTGGCTCCTTTTCTGCTGGCTGTGTACGGATGCTCATACCTTCTTTATTGTTTTGTTTCTTCCCCCTTTTTTGAGGTTTTATGATTGTTATTTTTCTAATTATATCTTACTGATTATGCTATCACAGTTGTCCTGATTTTTCCCCTTTGCCCCTCTCCACCCAGCACCCACCACTCCCTCAGTCAGTCCCCCCACCATTGTTCATGTCCATGGGTCATGTGTATAAGTTCTTTGGCTACTCCGCTTCCTATAATGCACTTTATATCTCCATGGCTATTCTGTAACTACTTATTTGTACTTCTTAAACCCCTTACCTCTACACCCACTTCCCCACACACCATTCCCATCTGGAAACCATCAAAACGCTCTCTGTATCTATGATTCTGTCTCTATTCTTCTTGTTTCCTTAGTTTGTTTTTAGGATTCAATTGCTGATAGACAAGTATTTTTTGCCATTTTATATTGTTCATAGTTTTGATGTTTTTCTTAAATAAGTCCCTTTAACATGGTTTGGTGATGATGAACTCCTTTAGTTTTTTTCTTGTCTGCGAAGCTCTTTATCTGCCCTTCACTCCAAAGTGATGTGTGTCTTTTCTGGGTAGAGCAATCTTGGCTGTTAGGTCCCTGCTTTTTATAACTTTGAATATTTCTTGCCAACCCTTTCTAGCCTGCCAAGTTTCTTTTGATAAATCAGCTGATAGTCTTATGGGAACTCCCCTGCAGGTAACTAACTTCCTTTCTCTTACTGCTTTTAAGATTCTCTGTTTATCTTTAACCTTTGCCATGTTAATTATGATGTGTCTTGGAGTGGGCCTTTTGCATCCATCTTGTATGGGACTCTGCTTCCTGGACTTGCATGTCTGTTCCCTTCACCAAATGAGGGAAGTTTTCTTTCATTATTTTTTCAAACAGATTTCCAGTCTCTTTCTCTTCTTCTGGCACCCCTGTGATGTGAATGTGGACCTCTTGAAGTTGTCCCAGAGGCTGCTTACACTATCCTTCTTGTTCCAAATCATTGATTTGATTCTCAGCTTCATCCACTCTGCCATTGATTCTCTATAAATTGTTTATTTCTGTTAGTGTATCCTTTGTTTCTAACTGGATCTTTTTTATGTTGTTGAGGTCATCACATAGTTCCTTGAGCATCCTTATAACCAGTGTTTCGACTGGCATCTGCTAGATCGTTTATCTCCCTTTCATTTAGCTCTTTTTCTGGAGTTGTGATCTGTTCTTCCATTTGGGCTCTGTATCTTGTCCTCATTTTGGCAGCCTCCCTGTGTTTGTTTCTATGTATTAGGTAGAGCTGCTTGGCCTCTGTGCCTTGGTAGTGTTGCCTAATGTAGTAGGTGTCATGTAGGGTATAGTTGCACAGCCTCCTCTGTCTCCAAAGCTGCATACTTGATGTGTGCCCTTTGTGTGAGCTCAGTATAACCTCCTGTTGTAGTTGAGACTTGGTTGCTATGAGCAGATCAATAGGAGGGATTTACCCAGGCCAGTCAGCTGCAAGGACTGGTTTTGACCACTTACCACCAACCTCCACTTCTGTGGAGGATTCAGCTGTGCCGGGTCAGGATGGTGGTGCTTCGACCATGGTCTGTAGCTGTCCACTGGGTGTGCCGGCCCTGGGGTTTCCCGGGTGGTACAAGCCAAGGTCAGCCCCCACCTGTGCTTTGCTGGAGGCGACCATGCCTGAGCTGTAAAGCAATCTGAGATGGCTGCTACTTGTGCTGGGCTTGGAGATTCCCAGGTGAGGGCAAGCTATGAATCCAGGCTGGCTACAGCTAATGCCAGGCCTGCAACTCACTTGAGGCCAGCTATTGCTTGTTTAAAAGGATTTAGGAAGTTGTGAGGGATGAGCCAAGACCAGCCATTCATATGGAAAAGCAACTTGGGTGGGCCCATAAGTTGGGTGGGGCATAGTCTCTAGGGATCTCCAAGGTGGGTCACACAGTGTTAACCAGGTTGATGGAGTCTCAGATATGGCACCAGCTTGTCAGGTCTGTAGTGGGGGGATTTAGAAAAGGAACAGTGGCCTCTGCTTGCCTTGATGCCAGATACTTCATTTTCTCCCTGTACACCACCCGTGCCTTTCAAGCTGCTATCCCAGTTCTGGGATACCCCTCAGAGGGAGTGGATCTATCTAAGTTCGTGTTGTGGTTCTTTAAGAAGAACTGCTTGGGACTCCAGCACTCTCTTCCACTCTCTCAATCCCCACTGGTTTTTGCAGCCAGAAGTTGTGGGGACTTATGCTCCTGGCACTGGAAACCTGGGCCATGGGGCCTGGTGTGGGACTGGGACTCCTCACTCCCAAGTTATCCCTCCCGAACTTCTATTCATCACACGTGGGTGAGGGACCAATCTATTCCATGTCTGCTCCAGTCCTGCCAGTCTGGGTGGATGTGGTTTCTTTAATTCCTTAGTTGTCAGACTTCATTCAACTCAATTTCTGATAGTTGTGAATGATTGCTCTATATTGTAGTTGTAATTTTGATGTGGTTGTACAAGGAGGTTGTACCATGTCTGCCTATGCCACCATCTTGACTGGAAGTCCCTCTTCCCTACCCACCCTCCCAACTTTCCTCTAATTTTAGTGTATTTACTCTCCAGATGAGGAAACCAGTGTTAAAATTGTGTCATACAGTCTAGATTATATATTTTAAAAAATTACCTTTGGTCGCAGGTAAGTCATTTCCATAATGAAATTGTTTTTTCTTGGTGATTCTCAGCACTCAGTGACTTCCTTGATGAATTTCAACATATTACAGATAGAACCCTCTTAATCATCCCGAGAGAATGAAATTTAGAGAAGCTTAGAGATTGTAGCTTACTTAATGTGATGAGAAAAAATATTTTAGTGCTCTTTTTTTTTTAAGTAAAAGTATAGTATATTACTACATGTATATGTGTAACTTTCTTCTTCACTTTGCCCATTTCCAGTATCAGTCCAAGCTATAAATATGCCATAATTGTCAAATTCATAGCCTTTAAAACAAATTACTTGGCTTAGACTCTGTCTTGTTCTTTTTTTAACATTTCTAAATCCAGTTTTCTTATAAAATGAGGTTAATAGTACTGACCATGGAAAGGTGTAGGAAAATTAGGAACATGTTTAAGAGAACAAAAAGTAAAGATTGAAACTGTACTGAATAATCTAAAATAAAAAAATAAAAAAAATTTTAAAAAAAAGAACAAAAAGTTTTGTAGTACTAATACACAACGCAGTCGGCAGTACTGTGTTAACATTTCAAAGTTGCTAAGAAACTAGATTGTAATTGTTCTCACCACAAACAAAGAAATGATAATTATGTGACAGTGATAGAGGTGTTAGCCTCAGTGAAAATCATATTGCAGTATTTAAATGTATCTAATTCAGGCCCTGGCTAGGTAGCTCAGTTGGTTAGAGTGTCATACCGAGACACCAAGTTTGCGGTTAGATTCCCAGTCAGGGCACGTACAAGACTCAATCTGTGAATGTATAACTAAGTGGAACAACAAATCTTAGTGTCTGTCTGTCTGTCTGTCTGTCTCTCTCTCTCTCTCTCTCACTCTCTCTCTCTCTCTGTTAACTATTATTTTCACTTTTTTAGTGCCTGCATGTTATTCAGTTGTATGGATGTATAAGTGATCCCCTTAAAAGAAATGTTGGTTGATTCACTTCACTTTTTCCTTTGGTTGGGTGTCTTCCCTATCATCCTCTAGTTGTTGTAACTGTCCCAGGATACTGTCTTGGGCCTCCTTCTAAATGCATTCTCTGTATTCCATTGCTTTGAATACTAAATATGTAATGACTAATACCAAATAGTGCTGGTCCGTCTAATCCGAGAACTCCAAAATCATTCAACTGCCTACTTGATGTCTTCACCTAGATACTTCACAGACACCTCAACATAACATGTCCAAAATGGAACCTTTGATTCCCAACATCACAAACCTGTTTCTTCCTGGGTCTTCCTTATCTCAGTAAAAGAACATTACCATGAACTCATTTGCTCAAGCCAAAACCTAGGAGTTTCCTTGATTCCTCCCTGCCCTCTCCTTCAGCAGATCTATTTACATCTCTTTATCCCAAAGATACTTACACCCTCTTGCTTTTAGGCTGCCACCATCTTTGGCTTGATTGTTTGCTTTAGCCTCCTAATTGTTGTTCCAATTTCTGCTTTGTTCCCTATAGGTCATTCTTTCATATCAGTAAGAATTAAAAATCAGGTCATAACATTCCTCTACATAAAACTCTAATGGCTTCTTATTGAACTTAGAATAAAATCAAAACTCCTGCAAGGCCTTTCTTGATTTGGCCTCTGCCTACTTTTACTTCAGTTTGGGCTACTTCCACTCATTAATGCTCCAGACGCAATGGCCTTCAAAACTATCCCAAACTTTTTCTACCTCAGGGTCTTTACACTTGCTGTTTTCTTCCTCTAGTTTTTCTAACTAGCTTCTACCCATCTTTTGGATACCTGTTCTAATGTCACTTTTCCAGAGAGACTTTTTCCAACCTCCCAATCTAAAGTAGCTCCCCCTCCCAATCCAGTCACTACATCATCTCTTTATTTTCTCTATAACATTTGTCATTTTCAAAAGTGATCTTGTTTTATTTCTCAGTTGTCAGCCTTATATTTCACCAATGTCTGGCCCACTTTTCATTGCAGTTATACTTAGCTACATACAACTCATGACACGGTATGTATTTCATTGTATCTTTAAGTAGTTTGCTCATCATGGAGTGTTGTCTCCATGTCTGCCTTGCAATGTGGTGCTCCACAAAGCTTTTCAAACCTACCCCTCCTCTCCTCCAGTGGTCTTGACCACTTTCCCATAGCACCCATAAGTCTTAACTATGTGTACTGGCTTAGTACATCCTAGCATCCCACTAACTAGTATTTTGGCTCCTTTGGCACAACGTCTTGTCAACTTTGTAACTACAGGGCCAAACCATAGCATGCACTCAGTATACATTTGAAAATATTATCCCATTTAATTCTCCAAATAACCCATTTTATAGAGCTTGCCTAGACTAACATTATAAAACTGATAAAGCCAGAAATTGAATTCATATCTATCTGACTTCAAAAGTTAATGCTTTTTTTGCACTGTATTCTGTTCTTTGATTTAATATTTTGCTAACTAGGTCCAGAATTACTCTTTAAAAAATGCAGAGCTCAAGTTAAGATTTTTTAAAAGGTTTTATTTATTTAATTTTAGAGAGAGGGGAAGGGAGTGTGAAAGAGAGGGAGAGAAACATCAATGTGTGGTTGCCTCTCACGTGGCGCCCACTGGGATCCTGGCCTGCAACCCAGGCACGTGCCCTGACTGGGAATCAAACCGGCCACCCCTTGGTTTGCAGCTCGCGCTCAGTCCACTGAGCTACACCAGCCAGGACTCAAGTTAAGATTTTTTGATGATGGTAAAAAGAGTTAGTGGCATTTCTTAATTTTTTATGTGTATAATTTCACTTTTAATGTTTACCTATAAAGATTTAGTAGTGCTCAGACTTAGTAAAATCCCATCATCCAGAAAATTTTTTCAGTTAAACCTGTATCTTAACAGATAAAATCAGAACTTTATTTTGATTTTTAATCTACTAAATTGTTTCTTATAGGGTTATGGCATTTCCTCTGTGCCATCTACTTCTAATTCTAAATCCATCAAGGAGAACAGTAATGCTGCCATCATCAAGAGATTTAACCACCACAGTGCCATGGTCCTGGCAGCAGGTCTCAGGAAACAGTTAAGTACACATGCAAGGCGCATTGCCTGGGCTTTCCAAGACAGCCAAGATGAGCTGTGGTGGTGTTCTGCCTGTGGTTCTTAACATGCATTTCTTTTCCTTGTTTTTAGAGAAGCACAAAATGAACAAAATGGTGAGCCCAGCAGCATTGATGGAAATTCCAGAGATGCAGACTGCTTTCAGCCAGCAGTCAAAAGGGTATGGGTAAAAAGTTGGGAATATTTAAGGCTCAGATTTCTCCAGATACCTCATGTAATTGTTAGTACTTTATGTTGATTCTTGATTATTTCAAATGACTCGATACTTCTGACCATGTTAAACATTTGCCTTAAATTCTAGAACATTTTACAAAGTACTTCCTCAGTTTTGGCTTGCCAGTCAACCTTCTATGGACTCAAGTTTTTTAACTATTTTTATTGTGATTTTTCTCCGCCTTCATGGGCACGCATATGTGCATATTGATGTATAGTCCTGTTTTCCAGGGGAAAGTATTCAACAATGAAAGAAAGAAAAACTGAAGGTTTATGTATAATGATTTTAAAAGATAGGATTTGGCCCTCATATTAAACCTAGCATTTCTTTTCTTTCTTTTTTTTAAAGATTTTATTTATTTTTTTTTTAGAGGGGAAGGGAGGAAGAAAGAGAAAGGAGAGAAACATAGGTGTGTGGTTGCCTCTTACACACCCTCAACTGGGGACCTGGCCAATAACCCAGGCATGTACCCTGCCTGGGAATCGAACCATTGACTCTTTGGTTCTCAGGCCGGCACTCAATCCACAGAGCCACACCAGCCAGGGCTAAACCTAGCATTTCACATCTACGTAGGTCTTTTCATTAAATATTGAAGAAATCGCCTTGGCCAGGTAGCTCAGTTGGTTAGAGTGTTGTCCCAATAGGCCAAGGTTGTGAGTTTGATCCCTGATCAGGGCACATGCAAGAATCAACCAGTGGCCCTGGCTAGTGTGGCTCAATGAATTGAGTGCTGGCCTGCGAACCGAGAGGTCGCTTTTTCGATTCCTAGTCAAGGCACAGTCAGGGCACATGCCTGGGTTATGGGCCAGGTCCCCAGTGGGGAGGTGCATGAGAGGGAACCACATATTGATGTTTCCCTCTCTTTCTCCCGCCCCTCCCCTCTCTCTAAAAATAAGTAAATAAAAATCTTTTAAAAAGAGAATCAACCAATGAAAGCATAAATAAGTAGAACAACAAATCTATGTTGCTCTTTCTCAAATCAATTTTTTAAAAAATTTAAAAATTGAAGAAATTGCACTGACTGGTGTAGTGCAGTTGGTTGGAGAAAAGAGATCAGTAAAACCAAAATAAAAATTTCAGAAGTACTTGGTTGGTTATCTCTTTTGGCTAGAGCATCATCCCAGTATACCAAGGTTGCAGTCAAGACACATACAAGAATCAACCAGTGAGTGTGTAAGCAGGCATAACAACAAATCAATGTTTCTCTCTCCCTTTTCCTCCCCCTCCCTCTCTTCCTTCTCGTTTTTCTTAAAAAGAAATTTAAAAAAAAGACATAAAGAGTTCAAAGTAACCCAGATACGTGGAGGAATTAAGAGTATGATAAACATGGCATTTCAGAGTCAATGGGAAAAGACAGATTATTCTACAAATGGTGTTAAGATGCCTGATAAATAATTTAGTAAAAAAGCTCAGATTCCCTACTTTATTCATTATTCCAAAATAAATTCCAAGTGGATCAAAGATTTAAGTGAAAATTAATCCACAGAAGGTGAAGCAAAAAGGGAACAATTTTTTTAAACTATAGAAAAGTATTTATAACACATAAAATAAAATTAGTTTTTTATTTATTTGGGGGGAGTAGAAAAATACACATTTTTACCTACCAGATTGTCAAAAATTAAAAGTTTAATAGTAATTACAGTGTAGGAAAACAGGTATTCTCTGTAATTGATTGCCGAGAAAATGGGTTTAACCATCTGTAGAGCAGTCATCTCTAGGAAGTGAAGCTCATGGGGGAAGACTTCATAATTTACCCTCTGTGCAGTTTTCCTTTTTAGTCATGTTCATTACTTTTAGTCATATTCATTACTTTTATAAGGGACAGTTACAATAAAAGGTGTTGTGTTAATAATTATAGGCGAAGTTACAAGAGTCCATTGAATATGAAGACTTGGGAAAAAATAATTCCATTAAAACGATTGCACTAAACCTCAAGAAGTCAGATAGGTAAGTTTGGTTGATATAGCACAAGTTATTGCAGAATATATTCTGCTAGAATAGCATTCAAGTTTAGTCAGTTTGTTACCATAACAGTACAGTATCCTTTTTCCTTAGAAAGGTACTTTGTGCACCTTAGGAAAGGATCCTAAATGATCAAAGCCAAGAAAATAAATACTGTCTCTCTGCTCTTTGCATCTTACTGCTCTTATGTGAAGTAAATCATTTTATTGAAATCTCTCTATATTATCTTTTTTGCTTTGTAGAAAATATATTGAAACTGCTAAAATATATGGAAAACAAATACTGAGCACCTTTATTTTGTGTAATTTCTTTCTTCCTTTGCTAACCTTCAGGTATTATCATGGTCCGACTCCCATCCAGTCACTACAGTATGCGACAAGTCAGGACATTATTAATTCTTTTCAAAGTATTAGACAAGAAATGGAAGCTTATACACCTAAATTAACTCAGGTAGGTAACTTGTAGTGTTTGAAAATCAGAATTCCCACACACAATTAATTCCTCATTTTATGCACACAGCCAAATTGAACTATATAACTAATATTTCATTGCATTTAAAAACATAATTCTGCTAAATTTTAAAAAATCAAGAGGTAGGGAGGGAAGGCATTTGGCATATTCAAGAAGCATCTGAAGATAAGATGATAATGAGCTTTGTGGTTGCTAATATTTTCCTTCCATATATATGTATACACAGTTTTATTGTTAAAATCTTTCCAAATGCTTCTAGCTATCACTCTCTAGATAATCTGCATGACCTCACAGCCCACTATGCTTCATTTTTCCCTGTCTTTATCCTTTAATAGATCTTCAATTTCTGTCAATTTTTTAGTATTTCTTAATTTAATCACTTTGGTTTAAGCAAACCTGATCAGGTTTTTATACTACCACTGCAAGTTATCTTTCTAAAAACATAAATACGATCTTACCACTCTGCAGCTTAAAAACCTTTACTGCCCCACTTTGTTGCCACAGTAATTATCTGAATGCCCTTGTCTGGCATGTCAGACCCTTTGCGATCTGGTCTAACCCACACCCACATCTTCAGTCCCAGCTCCAGTCATATCTCCACCAGCCCCTTCCACACATAACAAAGAGTCCTGTACCCTAGCCAAACACACTAAACTACCCAGTTGTTTAGTCATATTATCATCGTGCTTCCTATGCTTTTTTTGCTCTTGCTTTGTCTCTTCTTAGAATGCCCTTAGCCTGTTCTGTCCGTGGTGAACTAGTAATAATTATTCAAGACTCAGCTCAGATTTCATTGCCTCTGTAAAGCAACCCTGAACATGCCCAGTAATGAGTTTTTTCCATTTCTGTTTTTATAAATAAAGAGGCACTGACTTCATACCTGTATTATAGTGCTTATCACATATTGGCACTTATATTTACTCTTTATTTTGAAGTGATCTCAGATTTACAGAAGGATGCAAAAAAAATGTTTTCTGACCAATTTTGAAAGTAGATCCCTTTACTCCTAAATATTTCATGTGTATTTCCTAAAACAAGACATTCTTACTAATAATACAACAAAGTTACACAGCAGTAAGTTAACATTAATAAAGTATATCTAACCTAAAGATCTTACAGAAATTTGCCAGTTGTACTACTAAAGACCCTTACAGCAAAAGAAAACTCCTTGGTCCACCATCTAAGTCGGGTTCATGAGTTGCATTTAGTTTTCATGTCTCTTTAGTCTTCTTCAAAATGGAATCATGTCTCAATTGATTGGGCATCATCCTGCAAAGCCCAAGGTCACTGGTTCACTTCCCAGTCAGGACAAATCCTGTGTTGCAGGTTCAGTCCCCAGTCAGGTCAGAGCATGTGTGAAAGGCAAATGATCAATGTTTTTCTCTTGCATTGATGTTTCTCTCCCTCTTCTTTCTCCCTCCCTTCCCCACTCTCTAAAAATTAAAAAATAAAATGGAATAGTTTTTCAGTCTTTCTTTCCCTTCATGACCTTGATATTTGGAGAGTACAAACTAGTTTATTGTAGAATGCCCTCAAATTGAGTTTCTCTAATGTTGCCTTAAAATTGGATTCATGTGCCCTGGCTGGTGTAGCTCAGTGGATTGAGCGCAGGCCTGCGAACCAAAGGATTGAGGTTCGATTCCCAGTCAGGGCACATGCCTGGGTTGCGGGCCAGTTCCCAGCAGGGGACGCATGAGAAGCAATCACACATTGATATTTCCCTCTCTCCTTCCCTTTGCCTCTAAAGATAAATAAATAAAATTTTTAAAAAATTAAAAATAAACTATTGGTGTTTTTAAAAAAAATTGGATTCATGTTATGTATTTTTGGCAGGAATACCACAGAAGTAATGTATAAGTGATATGTTATCCTCACATCAGGAGGCACATACTTATTTGTCCTAACTTGTTATATTAACTTTGATCACTTCATTAGGTTAATATCTGCCTGATTTCCCTACCAAAAAGTTACTATTTTGCCCTTTGCAATTAGTATCTTGTGGGAAGGTACTTTAAGGCTATGTAAATATTTTATTTCTTTTCAAACTTTGGCCCAGTAGTTTTCTAGAATCCATTGATTATTCTTGCTGAAAACAAATATTACCATGCTGGTGGCTAAAGGATGGTTTTCTAATTCCATCATCCATTCTACATTTATCAGTTGGCACTTTGCTAAAAGGGAAAGTTTCCTTCCCTTCTGTATTTATTTATATCAACATAGATCCATGGATTCTTACATTATTCTGTGGGTTATAAATTGTTCCTTTTTTTTTAACTACGGTATAATTGACATATAATAAAATTCACCTTTTTTACAGCTCTCATCGTCTCTTGTTCTGCATTTTAATAAACATACACAGTTATATAACCACCAACACAATCAAGATAAAAAAAATTTTGTTGTCACCAAAATGTACCCATGCCCCTCTGTAGTCAGACCCTTCCCAAGCCTTTCAGACTGGCTTCTGTATTGTTCTGGTAACATCCTTATCAGTTTTTGAGCACCTCCTTACTTTATGGCATGATGAGATACATGTTCCAGATTCATCTTACACTTTCCCTGCCCCAGCCACAGAATCTTCCTTGTATTACCAAGTAGATTTAGAAACCAAGATCCCAGTGTTCGGTGGGGTGTCATTTGCTAGTGGTGTTAGAGCTAGGAAATGCCTGTATACACATACATGTACACACAGCAGATTGGGGCTTATTTGAGTACTAACTTTCCTTCTAGACTGTAATTGCCCGACATCTGGCTCTTGGGCCCAAGTAGACCCACCTAGCTTTATACTCTCATCAGTCATATTAAGTATGTAAGTAAGATTGTCCTCACATTGACCTTTCCACACTCCCCTGCACCCCAAAGATGTGATTTTATCTGAATCATGTGAATTGAGTTTGAAAGCCCAAGAAATCTGTCCTCGTGTGTGTGTACCCGAGTACAGCCAGGAGCTAGTCAACGAGCTCAGCAATCACAGAAGATTGTGGTTACAATGCTTTACAAATTTCTGACGAAATAAGAGTAAAGTGCACTCCCATGTCCCTTTGACTCATGGTTATCATGTGCTGTACGCTACACCAAGCTTAAAAATTTGTTTCTAATCGAGCCAATTTACACATGGATTCATACTTGTAACAACTCCATTGGGAAGCCTGAGATGCACTGACCCTGCACTTGAGCCATTCAGCAGATGATTTGTTCCTCGCTATGACCACAGTGCCTAGCACTTGCAGGCACCCATTGAATGGATAGGTCAGTATGTCCCTAAATGTGGGTACTGACACAGTGAGGAATACGCTCTTTCCTTTTTTAGCTCAGTGTATTTATTTACTTCTTTAAAAATGACAGACGATGTATTTCTACTCTGTTGGGTGTTTTGTTTTTTCCCAGCTGCCAGCTAGTATATGATTAACATGTTTACTTAGTTCCTTTCTTTAAACTCAATTTTACTTTCAAGGGTAAGAGTTCACGAGTTAAGTTTAATTGATTAAGAAAAGGCTTGACTAGACAAAAGATCATGTGAGTTTTGAGGTACCTGTAGACTTGTGCCCTATTCCTAGAAGATTGGTAGTTATCTTCTTTTTGACACAGACCGTGTTTCTAGCCTCATGGAAAGTAGTTCACTCTGGTGAACTTGCTATAAACTTCATATTTATACAGTAATAAAGACTTACGGTACATTTTGCTGTAAAGCTGACGTGTTATCTAAGAAAGATGTCCAAAAAAGAGAAAAACCACCTTTCATGTTCCCTTTCAGGTTCTTTCAAGTAGTGCCGCCAGTAGTGCCATCACAGCACTGTCACCCGGAGGAGCACTTATGCAGGGAGGGACACAGCAAGCCATAAACCGTATGTGCTGGGCTACCTTCTGTCACTATCCCTTTACTTAACTCAGCTCTTAAGTTGAGAGGAGGGCTAAAGTTTTGTTGGCTTTGCTCTAGAACATTTCTGGGGGTTTTGTTTGTTTTCGTGCATCCAGATCCTCATGTCTGGACAATAACTTAGGTTTCAGAATTATCTTAATATTACCGTGGCATGTTAGTGTTCTCTCTGTATCCTAAAAGCTTTCTTTCATTCTCACCTACCTCTTAGAATGAAGGGTAACCTTAAATGTTTTTCCAAAATCCCAAAGAAATTTAAATTCTGTGATCTGGCAGCCACTGTATCAGTAACTTATCTCAGAAGAGCACATCCTGGTTTGGCATCAGCGAAGACTTAATGTTCAAATTTCTTCTCTGAGTGATCCTTTCAGAGACTATACATACAAGAAAAGAGCTTTTATCTTATGGATCTTTCTTTTGCAGAGATGGTGCCAAATGATATTCAGTCCGAATTGAAACACCTGTATGTGGCTGTTGGAGAACTACTTCGGCACTTCTGGTCCTGCTTTCCTGTTAATACACCATTCCTAGAAGAAAAGGTCAGAACCAGTTCCAAACACAGCCAGCTGTTAACAGTGGTGTGACTTGGTGGAGTATTATTTTGAAATAGGAAAATTGTATTAAGTGTTTACCATGTGCTAGACAGTGTGATAACTACTTTGTGTACATTATTTAAACCTCACAGCATCCTGATGAAGGTAGGTATTGATACCAATTTTAAAGTTTAAGAAACTTAAGTGTAGACCAGTTCCATAACATATGATCATACATCTTAAAATTTGTATTTACATCTAAGCCACTGGAGTAATAGAAGAACCGAGACCCAAAACAAGTCACATCAGTAAAATTTTTGTGTGTGTCTTTTTCTTTCTTTTTTTTTTTAGATTTTATTTATTTATTGTTAGAAGGGAAGGGAGGGAGAAAAAGAGGGAAAGAAACTATCATTGTGTGGTGCCTCTCGTGCACCCCCTACTGGGCACCTGGCCCAGCAACCCAGACATGTGCCCTGCCTGGGAATCGAACCAGTAACCCTTTGGTTCGCAGACCAGTGCTCAATCCACTGAGCCATACCAGCCAGGGCTAACATTTTTTATTTGGTATATTATTTAGGGGTAATTAAATCTAAACTGAGATTGACAACAAATACAGCACTAGCTCTTTAACACTAAAACCCCTTTAACCAATTAAAGGCTAGTTGACATATAGAAAAGTATTTGAAGCATCATCCCATGCACCAAGAGGCTGTGGGTTTGATCCCCAGTCGGAGAGCATATGGAAGGCAACCAATTGACAGTTCTCTCTCACCCTCCCTCACTCTATAAAATCATTGAAACATGTCCTCAGGTAAGGATTAGAAATAATTATAGTAATAATAGCTTTGTTGTATAACTTGCTCTTATAATCAATTTTTAAGAGAAAGATAAATGTCCCATTAAAAAAATAATAGGCAGCCCTGACTGATGTTGCTCAGTTGATTGGGCATGATCCTGCAAATAGAAAGGTTGTCGGTTCCATTCCTAGTCAGGGCACTGGCCTGAGTTGCCTGTTTGGGGACATGCAAGAGATAACCGATCAATGTTTTTCTCTCACTTTGATGTTTCTCCTTCTCTCTCCCATCCTCTCTCTCTAAAAATAAGTAAAATCTTTTTTAAAAAATAATAGGCAACAGAATTTTTTCAATTTAATGATTTTTTAGGGAGGGAAGGAGGAAGAAAGAGAAACATCAATTTGTTCCACTTATTTATGCATTCATTATTTGCTTCTTGTATGTGCCTTGACTGGGGATTAAACCTACAACCTTGGCATATCAAGACAACACTCTAACCAACTGAGCTACCCGGCCAGGGCAACAAATGATTTTTAACAGGCATCTGACTAAAGAATGCAAGTGGCCCAATAAACCTAGGGAGGAAATCTTCATACTCACTAGTATTCAAATAAATTATCTTTAAAGATACAGTGAAAGAGCATTTTTATCTATAATATGCAAATGAACAAAAAACTTAAAATGATCAGTGTTGGGTGAGTTACTAAGAGTTCTTTCTTTCACTACTACTAGTACTGCCTTTTTTAAAAATGCCTTTACCCAGAAATTCAACATTTAGAAATTTAATTTAAGTAATTAAGAATGTGTGTAAATATTTAGCCATAGAGATGTTCCTCTACTACTGTCTATGAAAGAAAATGTGGAACTAACCTAAATATCTACCAGAAAGTGATTGGTTAAAGAAGCATTTGTTATGTTCATACATTGAAATACTATACATCTATTTTAAATGATGACTTGGGTGAGTATTTAATGACTGATAGATGTTCATATTAAAATAAATGAAATTTTAAAACAGTATAACAGTGTATTTTCTACATTCTGTGCTTTTTTTTTCTTTTTCCACTTGTGAGAATTTAATGAATTCCTGTCCGTGTGGCTTCAAGCTACCAGCACCCAAGCCCCAACAACAATTTTAATCTTCTCCTCAGCTCTTCTGCTAAAGAATTCATCCTTCAGCCCTGGCTGGTGTGGCTCAGTGGATTGAGTGCTGGCCTGCAAACCAAAGGGTTGCCATTTCGATACCCAGTCAGGGCACATGCCTGGGTTGCAAGCCAGGTCCCCAGTGGGGTGCACAAGAGGCAACCACACATTCATGTTTCTCTTTCTGTCTTTCTCCCTCCCTCACCCTCTCTCTAAAAATAAATAAAAGCTTATTAAAAAAAAAAAGAATTCATCCTTCACAATGGCAGGCTGCTTTGGGAGCTTTCCCTTCCCCAGAACTTTGTAGTAGCCCGATCGCACTACCTCAATGATGGGAGCAGCTCCAGTCTTATTTTTGGCAGCGTTGACCTGTGTCTGCTCACTGACCAAGGTCCACAGTTTATCCAGGTTGACAGTGGGGCAGAAGCTCTGGTTCCTCTTAAGTGGTTGTGCCTCATACCAACTATCCCAAAGTAACCTGGGTGATATTTGTTGAAGTTGATCCCGTGATGATGCAAGCCCCGAGCATTTCCTTGGCCTTCTGAGTACTTCCTGTGCTTGCCGATGCAGCCGTGGCCATGACTCAGATGGCCCCAAAGTTTTCAGGTCTTCCTCAATTTGGATGGCACATTGGTGGCCAAAATGCAAGAGAGAAGCCTCCACGAAGTCTCCTATATCTGTGCATTTACACACACGAACAAAAAATGTTGAAAAGGATATGAGTTATGGACCAAAGTGTTAACGATCTGTGAATGGCAGGATGTAAAAAGAACTTTTTTTTTTAGATGTTATTTATTTATTTTTAGAGAGAGGGGAAAGGAGAGAGAAAGGGGGGGAGAGAAACATAGATATCAGAAATATCTATCAGTTGCCTCTTGTAAATGCCCTAGCCAGTGATTGAACTTGAAACCAGGAATTAAACCAGTGACCTTTCACTTTGCAGAACAACACCCAACCAACTGAGCCACACAAGTTAGGGCAATTGAGTATGTTTTTATTTTCTACCTTTTGCATTTTTTAAATTTTTCTGCATCAGCCATTGTTTTGGGGATAGATTTTATTTCAATTTAATTATACTAGATATTGCTTCTCTGCCTGGCAGAGCCAATTAATCAAAAAATAAATGAATAACCTTCCTATGTGTATTTTGATTTCTGTAGACACTTTGAAATTTCTCTGTAATTTACTATTTCTCTCACCTTTTTTAGGTAGTGAAAATGAAAAGTAATTTGGAACGATTCCAAGTCACAAAGCTCTGCCCATTCCAAGAAAAAATTCGAAGACAGTATTTAAGCACAAACGTAAGGCAACAGTCTGATTTTGACCTGGTTTTCTGTGTAGCAAAGTGATTAAATTGACTTTGTTTTCCTGTGAATGAGTAGATACATTGTTTTTTCTCTCTTGCTCAGAGTACTGTTTTCAACTGTAAAATAATAAATATCTGTGTGCCCACCAATCACGGTAAGAAATAGAATGTTTCCAGTACCCACAGATATTTCTTGAGGGCCCCTGTCCAGTTCCCTACCCCTCCCTCACATTTTCCCAGGACCATGACCAATAATCACCTCCATGCTTTTCTTTAGAGATTTGCAGCCTATGTGTGTGTTCCTTAAAAATATTATTTTGAAAACATGAATAGTAAGCACAAACCTAACCATGTAAAGAAAGGAAGATTTGCCCCTCTGTGATAGTAAAGTGAACAGTTTCTGGGTTATGGTCTGCCTGGAGCTTCCCAGATTGTTTACATCAGGGTGGGGCAGCGATAGGGTACTGAGTGAAAAGTGTCCCTTTATTCCCAGGGTTTTTAGCTTTATTTTTATGAAAGGATAGAGCAATCACAAGATTTTTTCTGTATGTGTCATGCAAATCCTCTCAGAGATGACGGGGAGAGAATAGTATATACAAACTTAGGATTCAGTATTTCAGTAAGAGGGAGTTTTACAGTTGAAAGCTGAAAAATCTTCGTAAGATTTTAGTAAGTCTTTATACTCAAACGTTCTAAGTGGGTTTTCTCAAAATATAACAGTATTATAAACAGAAAAGTGTTTATAATATGCGTTTGAGGTGTCTTCCTGCAGCAGTGCAAGGATGATTTTTATATAGTTTCCCAACAAAACCAAAAAACACACACACTCATAATGATGACAGGTGTAAATAAGGGTAATTTTTTTTTAAACTGCACCTCAGATTGAATGAGTCATTGACAAGGTGAAAGGATTTAGGACTTCCTGATTTCCATCCCTATGCCGCCAGAATCCCCGTGGAGACTTTACAAGACTTTTACTCGCAGCCACATAAACACTGTCCGCCTCCAAGGAAACAGATATTCCAAAGGCACTCTACCTCAGGGGTCTTTATTAGCTTAGACCAGTGTGGTCCTGTTGACTTTCAGTTATGTCCATGATGAGGGTAAATTTTTTTCTACTCAAAAGATACAGTGCTGACCTAAGTGAGATGTGGCATACCACTGTGTGAAGCATTCAGACCATTTAGATTTTTTGTGACCTACTGAGTGATATTGGCATCCTGAAGTGTTGGAGCTGGAAAGGCCGTAGAGAACAGAGAGGAATGCTTCACAAGATTGGCTGTGCCGCACGGTCAGCTGTGGGAGCTTTGGAAAATCAAAGGTTCCTGGGCTTCCTCACAGACCTGCTGTATCAGAATCTTCAGGGGATGTGGGCACTTTTCCAATGTTCTGTAAGGTAATGTGGGTGCCACCATCCTGGCCTTAGTCAACAGACTGATGTTCAAGTCTAGAAACTACCAGTTTAACTGTTCATCTCCCTCATTTGACAGAAGAAACTGAGGCCTAGAGCACAGTTAGGACTCTCGTGTTGTGCTATAACTGGTGACGACAGGGCAGACATTATGGCCTCTACTATACCCCACCATCTCTCTGACGTTTCTGTACAAAATGTGTCTGATAGCACCTTCACAGGGGCTTGCACGTTGCCTTATTGGGGAAACTACACTCCTAAGTACATGCTGGATCTGAACAGAAAGCAGTAAGTTCCCCAGCCTTTGCCCAGTTGTTGTTTAAGTGTCTTGCTATGTTTTTCAGTTGGTAAGTCACATAGAAGAGATGCTCCAGACAGCCTACAACAAGCTCCACACATGGCAGTCACGGCGTCTGCTGAAGAAAACGTGAAGTGTCTGAGGCTCACAGGTTGTGTGAGACCGAGAACTGTGGCCTGCAGTGTCTCTGGAAACCTGGCCTGAAGACATGCAGATGATGACACACAAGTGACAAGAAACATCTGCACCATGCCAACTTTCGGAGCTGATGCTTTTGTACTTGCACATTGTGAACTGAAAGGAAAGGGACTGATTAAACTAATAGCTGGGGAGGTAAATTAAGGCAGAACCAAAATGAGCTAAGTTGCAAATATATATATATATGAATATATTTTTAAAAGACACTGTTTACTGCAGTTACTCAGGAACTGCTTTTGATTCATATTAAGCTGCTGCTTTCGGAAATTAAAAAAAAACACTTTTTAAAAGGGTGCATTGATAAAATCTGAGGTTTTTGTTGTTTTCTGTGTAAATTTTTTTTCTAAGTTTATGGCACAGGGTACACCTTAAGTATTTCTCCTCCATCCTGTACCTGGATCCTCAAGTTTTAGTGAATTCTAATTGTACCTTACATCAGCAAGTTAAAGAGACTGCTTTAAAGTAAGCCAGAGGGAGACTGTTGCTCAACCATCAGGAAACAGTTGTGCTCAGAAGACATCATGGTCCTGTGTTTCCTACGGAAATAAGAAACAATAAATATTGCACTGAATGTGGTTTGGAGTCCCTAAACGATAAAGAGGGAACATAATTTGCAGAAAGTCGTGTGGGGTTTTTATGCAGAATTTTGTCAGAAGACAATGGTGCTGCATGTTTTTCTTTGAGTGCAAATGTACATTGCTAAGTTTTTTTTTTTAAGATGGCATGTGCTTTGAAAGAAGGAAATTGCATTTTTAAGAGTTTAAAATAATCTTATGAGAAATATAAGAAATTTTATTTTCACCTCTTTAGAAAAAAAATAAAAGATGTTTCTCATATCTCCTTTTCTGCAGTATCTGACTGTTACTATCCTTGGCGATTTGATAATCATTGCATAGTGGCTGAAAAGCCTAAGCAAAAAAAAAAAATCATTCTTATGTCCTTGTTTATGGAATTCGTGCTGTGCCATATTTTGTTCCTAATAGGATCAACTGTTTAAGACTTTAGATGTATTAAAAGTTACAGAAAAAAGTAAAACTTTTTATAGCTGCTCTTTTAACTATAACACATCTTGTGTTCTCTCATGTGTGATAATTACTGGAGTGGACTGCTCAGAGCTACTCATCCTTTTTTAAAGCCATTATACTAGCTACTTGTTTTTCAGATAACATAGGTCACAGCCCATTCAGACTTTCAACTGGCAAAGGAAAGACAGCGTCATTTTCCTCCTTTCTCTTTCAGATCAGTGTAGTATGGTGTGCAACCCCTTACGCCTTACAGTTTTACAGAGTGCTATTCCAATGCATTACCACCACAGCCACTCGAAGGAATGGCCATAGAGCAGATGGAAGAACAAAGTAGCAGAGTATGTCTCTTGGGAAAGGTAGATGTAAAGAAATAAAATGCTTTTTTAGATACACTGTTAAAGATTAAGTGGTAAATATAATGGAGCCTGAAAAAAAGAAACTCTTGGGGAACTGGGTAGGCTTCACTAAAGTAATATTTTACTTAAGCCTTGAAGATGGAATAGGGAAAAGGATGAAGGTATGAAGGCTCTGGAAGACCCTAGTGTGTGAGGGAAATAGTTTTAAATTGATGGCTTTGTATGTGAAGGTCAGAGATTCAGACCTCACCCATTAGACGTAAGGGATCCTTTCAGAAAACTTCGAGCAAAGTGTTTTTTCTGAAGATTTTTTATTGTTTTGATGTTTTTAGATAAAAAGTCCGGCTGTTGGACCAAAACCTACCAGGCTTTTGCAGCAACATAGACTAGAAACTAGGTCTCAATTAGGGTTCTGGTAAAAAGAAGGTTGCTGAGTAAAGACATTCCTGAGGTATGTGACCAAGTCTTAAAGAATGAGGACTTAAGAGGGTTTATACCAGAGGTAGCTCAGTTTTATGTCTAGCATGCATTTGAAATACTTGATCCTTGGAGTCCTTTAAAAATGACCTTTGACAGCCATTTAGACCTACTGTGGCCTTATGTTCCCACTGTGGAAACGATAGCTGCTGGTGACGAGGGCTGCTCTAAGCCAGCCCTGTGGCCAGCACCTTTCCTGCTATCCCGCTTCTTCCTCATAGCAGCCTCCTCACAGGATCAGGTGGGTGCTACAGAGTTCGAGTGTTTAGACAGTAATGTGTCTAAACCCACACAAGCTTCTGTTTTCACTGGTGGATAAGATGCTTGTGAGGTTAGAAGCTTTTATTCCACAGCCTGTGTTCCCATTGTCTAGTTTGTTTGTTTGTTTTGACTGCCCTGTGGGTCTCCTGCTTGTTTCTATTCTGTGCTGTTTTTATGGCAAAGCACATTTTGGGGTTAGTCTGCCTAGCGGGTCCCATTAGCCCAGAAAGCTGCAAAATGTAATATAATAAAACCATGTTCTGCCTTAGGAAAATGCATGAGTCCTGGAAAGAAGCATAAAGTCAGTAGTGCCATTCTTCTTTAGACTTACACTGCAAAATGAGTAGAATACCCTATAACTACAACAGTCTGGAAAGCCACAAAAATGCCTCAACATCTGTACCTAGGAAGGTAACCCACTCATTCAGGCTAAGGGTTGAATCCAGAAAGTGATTTCCTGTTGGTGTATATACCACCTGGAGCCAGCAGTGGCCCTGAGATGGAAAGCTGCCCATTTTAAACTTAGGTTTGCTGTCTCCAGTGTCAAGACTTGCATGGGATTCCTCAGTGCATTACCTCTGCCCTTTCCCAGTTTAGCTTCTCTAAGACTCAGCTGTTCTCCCAGCTCCTGAGGCCAGGGGAATCTTAGGCATTCTCAGCTCAAATTGTCCAGAGCTGGAGTATTGCCAAGAATCTTGTTCAGGGCTGATTGGCCTTAGTTTGTAGTCCATATCCTTGATTGTATATTAAAGATGCAGAGAAGACTTTGGAATTCAAACTTTGTAACCACAGAACTCGGGGGTTTTTTTTAGTCTCACAAAATTAATCCCTAATACATGTGACAGAGGTGGAATTTGCAGCCAGAGCTCAGGTCCTCCCACCCTGCTAGCAATACACCGTGAAAAACCAAAACCCTCTCTTGACACCTGGTAACCTACTGCGTTTATTGAGAGGGCACTGAAGGAGAAGGTAAAAACACCCATCGGGCCTGTCCCCTGAACACATGTGCCTCACTGCAGCTGTCTGGACATTTCATGGCTGCTTCTCCAACCTGTGAGGAAAAGAACCCATGCAAGGGGCAGAGACCAGCCAGTGTGCAGCAATGGCCAGGCAGCGCGGCCAGCTTACGGTGGCCAGAAACATGCATGTGCTTTACATCATAGACTAGAGACACCGTAGGAAACTAGAAAACTGGTAGCCTCTCCCTGACTAGCGCAGCTGTGTATATAATTGACTATGGCACTAAGTAATAAGGCATTGCTATTAAAAAAAGGGGGGGCAGGCATTATATGCAGGTTCCAGAATACCCCTCACCTAGGAAACGGGTCAGGCTAGGCCTATGTGCCAGGCCAAGAATTCCACAAACCAATTACAGTCTGAAATAGATGAAACAAACTGTCAGAACAGTAACTATAACTCCCCTCTTGCCTCAGCTCATTTCCTGAGAGAGGAATATGGTTTGTTGAGCAATTCCCCTATGCCAAGTCACGTTGTTGGCATTAAACCTATTAGGTAGGTACTATGATTTTTTCTACTTCACAGATGCAGAAGGCTTAGAAAGTCACTTGCCCACAAACATACAGGTGGTAGGAGCAGAGTCAGGGTTGGAAATCAAGTCTGCCTGGCTCCCAAACCTGAGGTTCCCACTGAGACCCCTCATTCTGAACAGCTGTAAGTTTGCTGCAACACAGAGGAATGCAGTGCAGACGGAGCTCAGCTGTCTACCCCTCCTTGTCCCTGAGACGTGAGAGCATCTCTCCAAGTGGTGGGGGCTAAAGGGGCATGTCTATATCCTGAAAGACCTGGCCAGAAAGGTGAAAAGATGGGGTCTCCTTAGAGGAGGGGTCACTCTGGGCTTTGTGTTCCCCACTTCTCCACCCCCCAGACTTAAAAAAACAAAACAGTAACAGGCTGGCAGGAGCTGCCCCAGATGGTCACTTGGCCCCAGGCACATTCCTGCTGCTCAGCTCAGTGAAGGAGCAGCCTCCATGCAGATGCCTTGTGTAAACCTCATTGATATTTTTTGCTTCATTAGGTCAGTGAGAGTCTGTGGCTCCCGCAGAGAGCCCTCTTCAGCAAGGTCTAGCAATTTCCTGGAGAATCTATAGGGGCAGTAGCTGCTCCTGGTCTCCAAGCAGGGAGCCCACCCAGATGCCACCAGGGTTTCATGAAGCATGGCTACAGCCCATCTGGCTGCGTGGCTCTGGACAGGTGCCTTTACCCTCCTAAGACTCAGTTCCTGTTCCTATAAAATGGGGATAACGATGCTCCCTGCTCCACAGGGTAGTTATGAGGATTAAATTAGATAATGCAGGAGTGCTGGCTACATATTAAATATTCCGTAAACATGAGAGTGGTTGTTACTGCAATTTTCGCAAAGCCTAGACCCACAGAGTTTGGGGTTCCAGCACTGACTAAGAAGCGCCATACAGCAATCACTAATAATTTCAAAATAGCTCAAGTCTTTGGCTTGGCCATGGCAAAGTGAGAGTTGTGAGTACAGCAATGTCTACAGCAGTATTTACCGAAACTCCTTTCCTCTCTAATCCATCCACAGAAGTCAGAGGCATCTCTTTGAAAAATCTCTCACCCCACCCTGGCTGCTGTAGCGGATTGAGCACTGGCCTGTGAACCAAAAGGTCACTGGTTTGATTCCTGTTCAGGGCGCATGCCTGGGTTGAAAGCCAGATCCCCAGTTGGGGGCATGTGAGAGGCAACTAAGACATGTATCTCTCACAAATCAATGTTTCTCTCCCTCTCATCCTCCCTCCCTTCCCCTCTTTCTAAAAAATAAAATAAAATAACAATCTCCCACCCCTACTACCTCCGCAATTACCCGGAGATGTTTTCCTCTTTATTATGTAGATTAACAGCCTGTGGACCCAAATCCTTCTCCCCACCTACCATTCCACTTATTTTTCCCCCATCAGGTATTCTTCATTCTGCATCACAAAAGCTCAAAGAACAAACTTGAGCAAAGACCAAACTCCCCATAGAGATTGGGAAAGAAGTTGGACAGTATTAAAAAAAAAAAAAAAAAAAAAAAA